>OY728127.1:951125974-952375974 GCA_963277665.1 Viscum album
TCCAATCCTTGGGATGAGAAGAAAAGCTGATTTTTAAAGAGAAAATTATCCAGTGTTTACAATGTAATTATATCAAAATATTGTATGAAAATTATTCCAATAAATTAAATTTGGAAATTTTATATAAAATAGAACAAAATTTACATTAATATAAACTTAAAATTTAATATAACCATATAAATTATTTTAAAAATGTCATTTTTCGATTATAATTATGCATTCTTCACTATTAATTAAAAAATTAAATATTTCAGAAACATGCGAAAAATTATCCCCAAGAGAATTTTTTATTCCGGTTTCAATAATGGATTTTTTTCAAATTAAATTTATAATAAAAAAAATTATTATAAATTATGTTCTCAAAGCATAATTACACCATCTTTTTGAAAATTTCAATATTTAAGAATACATTTCTGGCCCTTTTAAATGATTCTTATTAAATTTATAATCAATAGATTAAAACAATTTTAATAATTAATATATTACTATTCATACATCCCAATTTATAGGATAATTTATAACTAATATATTAAATAATTATATTTTAATTATATTTTTGATTTCGTTTAATCATGGTGTTTTGTGTAACGCATGAAAAAATGAGTGTCATAGATAACACATGCTAATCTCTGTGTTGAATGTGTTAGGTCCACTATGTTAGATACTATGATAGGGGGTGAATTAGGGTATGACAGATTAAAACAAGAACCCCTTTTCATCTAGTTTCTTTGTATGATAATACCATCTTCTCTCTCATTCCTATTGCAAAGTATGAACAAATCTTAAAGCATGCACAAGACATAGAAATTTTACTTGGTTCACCCTCACTGAGCTACATCCAAGGATCATACATTGGTGATGTGCTAAAGTACCAAATCCACTAAAAGTGTAATAATGTATACAATGTTTGAAGTGGACTCAATATACCTCCTGGTTTACAACCAATCAAAATTTAAAATTTGACTACTCTCTCAACTAAAGTGTTCTCAATACTTTTTCAAAATATCCACTCACAATTTATAAGCATGTAGGTCTCTTCATTATCAAAAATTAATTCTTCCTTCACTTTATTTAGATGCCCTATTGATGTACCACTTTCATCCACTGATGAGTACCACATTAACACAACACTACTGGGAAACTCCAAATATTTCATGCAACCCTTACTATGCCTTGTGCGCCACTTTAATTCCTTGAGTGCAAGATTTCATTTTTTTCGTGAAACACACCCTAAGATCAACTTAAATATTAAACGTAACTAAAATCTTATGAGCAACTTCCTTAGCTAGAACTCAACTCAAAATAATTCTTGCAACACCCTTTTCACGTAGTTCTTATGCGATCGAGAGCTATGATTCTCTCTTAGTTTTGAGCTATTTCTAATGAGGGGTGTCACCTCTTATTTATAGGTATTATAGAACCCGACATAGAAGATTCTAAGTTTCACGCAAGATCCCCATCGAGTGTGAAAACCCCTATTTTACGTCGCATTGGGCACACACATTTCTTTTACGCAACTCCATCCTTCATGCAATTCATATATTCACTATTTTTCAGTGTTCTGATCTTGAAACATTCCTTGTGCACAAGTTTCCAAGCCACCTTCAATAATACATGAAAAAACCAATCATTTAGGCACATTCCAAATCATCTATTCCATTTTCATGGTTCTTTGTCAATATAGGTTGTCAAAAATAACTATAAAACTCAAAAAATTATAGTGGAAAATCTATTTTTCATCAAACAAACTGATTTTTCATCAAACAAAAATTACCTAAAGAATGCATCAATGCTTACATGAGGTATTTTTTCCCAAGAGCCTGTGAAACAAAATGAACTAATAATTTCAATTAATGTAATCTATATTAATGTTTGAATGTTTTTGAAAATAAATAAATCATAATGTCTGGAGGTGTTATATTTTCTTCTAAGATGTACACTATAGAATACACTATTCTAATTTTTAAATCTTAGGGTGGTACAATATTAGTTAAAAATTGATTACTTAAGTTCATTCCATTCAATGAGTTTTATTTCCTCTACCTCCTTATTATTCTAGATTACTGACCACCTTTTTTAGTATCTCTTTTGAGATAATACACTACAAGTGTAATTGTTTCCTTTTCACTATATGCCATAGTGCGTAAATGTCATTTCCTGAGACTAAATCTATTTCTAATATTCCATTTCCTTACTTGTCCCACCAAATTATAGGGGATTCTATCATAAAAAGTTAAACAACAACTGAGAATCTCTATATGGAATTGGTTATCCCATCTGAGAGAGGTTATTTTTCATAACCTAATTAAGATTCCCAAATAAAGACACAATTATATCAGTTACTATACTAGTCTTATTGGCTTTATTAGTGGAGAAAAATCTGCATTGGTCTTGAGTATTGATACCCTTATTTATTATAGGACCCATTTTAAACAATGGAATATACTAGACTACCTCAAACGATTATGAATATTACATAATTATATATAATTCCATATATGTTTTAACAATTAACACAAATTAAAAATTATACAGTGTTAACATCAAAATCCATTACGTGGTTTGTTTTGTGATATCATTAATTTAAAATCCATCGTAATGGTTTGTAATAAGAAATGTGATTTATACTTATCATATCTCCCATGTTTTCAAACCATAACTATAGTAAGTCATATTTTCATACATAATGTGAAGATCGGGAAAATCCCAATGTTCCCTTTTTGGAGTTATTACACCTAGGTACCTCTGTACCCTGACTACATCTACTTATAGCACCCAGACATGGATTTATTGGAATAAAAAACCACATAATCTATTCCTCTCCATAACATTAGTATTCTATTATATTATTATCATCAATGTATTTCATTGGGTTATGTTACCTTATCTATGTTTTCCACAGTCCAGATCCCATGGATTTTTCTAAAATTCCTCTAATACAAACCATAACAACCCTGTCCCCATTATCATAGATCATGTGTATTCTTTATTTCAATTACATAGATTGAGAAGGTCAAATCGTGAATGTTCAATCATTTTAATAGTTTGGGAGAACCAGAAATATGTATGATACCCATTTCACATTGAGAATAAAAAATAAAACATAATAAATAACAATATAAAATGTATATATTCTTTGAAAACACATTTAAATTCTTCTTCTTCATATCATGGGAAAAAAATAACGTTGACCTCAAATTCCCAATATCTGTAATGTACATAGGAAGATATAATGACTAAATAATAATAATAGACATGTATAGGTAAATAAATGAGAACACATGAAATTAATATAACATTAATATCATGTTATGAAAAGTAATAATCAATAAGGAAAGTTAAATAACTGAAAAAATTCATTTAATCAACATCATGAAAATCATTTATAGATTGTTCTTAATCATTATGGAAATGAAAATAACTAAAAAATAATGACATGTATTCAATACTCTATGAATAAAATGCATCGAGAGAAATTAGAATTGTGAAAATATCCTGCATATTATAAAAAAATGAATTCTCAATGAATATAATTCATAATTATTTGACATCATGATGTAAGGAACCATGATACCTCTACCTTTAAACCAATTCACAAGATTATTTAAACCTATAGGTAGAAACTTTTTTAATTTTCACAATTGATTTGTCTCATAAGAACTATATATGAGTTGATGGAATATATAATATTAGGAACCACAAATCACTAAATTTACTAATAATTCATCACATATAGAACAATTTTTTTTTTAATTTATGAATATTATTTCTTCTAAATAATATCCAGATTGAGTAAAGCATATGAAATTGTCAATATTTCCCCATTTAAGGAAATGGATTTAAATGTAAACAATGTAAACATAATTCTATAATGTATTGGAAAAAATTATATACATAATATACGAAATTTTTTATTTAATATAAATTTAATATTAAATGAAAAATGATCATAGTAATATGATTGTTTCATGATAATGTTAACAATCCTAAAAGAAAGATAGATTGTACAACAAATTTTACCACATGGTAATATTCAAATAAAATATACTTTAATGAGACAATTAGAATTGAAACATTAAATACCATGAAGTATTAATTTATGACAGTATTACATTTCAATGGGTCATTATATAGATAATATAAATGAAATTAGGTTCCTAACGATACAATATGCCTCAATGAAGGGAAATTGAGATAGAGTTCCTGACCTCACACATCATTATGGTTTAATTTACTTAAAAACCATATAGAGTGTTTTAAACACATTATTAATGTATAAAAGAATAATATAAATATTTATAGTAATAAATATTATCATTTTATTATATATAATCACCAGTTCTTCAATAACGATTCATTATTTTTCATTATTTAATGTGTTAATTGCATAGTTTTCTCATTCGACCATTTTCATTAAATTTGTGGTTTATATTCATATTATATAGTTTCACCCCTTAAATAAAAATTATAATGACATATTTATCATATTAATATACAATTATACATTTAATACCAATAATTAAATATGGTTTTGAGAAATTAAGTATGTTTTGATCATGGAGATGGTAGACCATACGCACGCTAGTGTAATGTTTCCATTTTTCAATGATCATTATGGAAAAGAGAAAAGTAAAATTTTATCTTTAATGAATTATAATAATATCCTAAAAACATATTATTTCTTCAAATATTCTTATATTTATACCATCCATGTGGGTTTTTTATGAAAAGAGAGTCGCGTTGCTTTGTAAAGGCAGTTTTCCACTCATACACGAACGATATTATCATCTTTTAGTGAATAGAAAGGTAAGAATGAAAATTATGTATTATATTTTACGAATGATAAATATGTGATGAATATTATTATTATTTCATATATATAACATATTATAATTAATTTTAATCTTTACATATAATGAGTTAGTGAAAAATAAATCGTTTCGGTTCACATGGCGGTAGTCCCCCATATACACGAGCGGCGTTTTTGTATCCCCTACAGAATGGAACCTAAAAAAGTTATGTACAATGTAATGACTCCATATGTATATTTATTTTATAAATAGCATTTATATACTTTATATTCATCATCATACTCAATCATGAGTGGTTGTAATAGAAAACAAATTACAATGGTTTATGAGGCGGTAGTCCACCGTACAAATGAATGATGATTTCTTAACATATTTTAAAAAATGGGGATGGTTCTAGGTCATTACATAAATATAAAAAAATATATATATGTGGAATATTTTGAGTGTATTATTTCTGTATGGTTTATTATTAATTTAATTAGGTATTGAATTAAATGACATAAAAATGATCGTTGAAGGACATTTCCTCTTATTTGGGTATCCTTCCCTGTTTAGTACCAAAAGAATTCATAGATTTAATTTAATCCCAAAAAAATTATACTAGGATTATATGATGAAATTATTTATGTTATTGGGGTAGGTATTGGATAAACCTAAAGGGTTTTATGGTGTGATGTGGGAAGTTTAGAGGGTGGTTTTAATAATTGAGGTGAGTGGACCACTTGTAATTTTTGAAATGAAAGGTGGTACCCACGTTTTTCACATTCTAAAATAGAAAAAATTATTATTCTCAACACATATACTTTATTAGTTCCAAGTATTTCCATAAAAAAGACTTTATACAAGTTGATTTGGTTATTTTAACACTTATAATATTATTTTAACCCCTCAAAAATCCATTTTTTCGATAGATGTGGTAAGTAGTTTTTAATATTTTTACTATTAATTATTATAAAAAAATTAATTAAACGTGTTATAAAATATAAATTATTATTACTCCCGATTTGGAATCAATTTTCCAAATTCATTTCACAAAAGTTGAAAAATATAATATTAAATTATTCTCGCAGATGCGATGAAAAAGTGAGGTTTCAAGTAGATAGTGTTCAAAAGATTACATGGTTTTTCTATAAATATTAAATATAAAAATTATTCCAATCAACTAAATTGATTTAATATATATCTAGTTACTAATTTAACTTTAAAAACAATTTAAAATATAATTTATGTTTATAAATAATTTAAATGTAATTTTTGTTTTCAATTAAAATTTAGTATCTTTCACTATTCATTAAAAAATTAAACATTTCAGAAAAATCACAAAGAATCTGCAAAAGATAATTTTTATATTATGATTTTAAAAATGAGGTTAATTGTTTTGGAATAAATTTATATATGTGCTAAAAATTCATTTTAAAAAATGTGTGCAAAGCCCCAGTAAACCGTCTTTGAGAAAAAATAAAAAATTTCATATATTATTAATTTTTCATCAAAATGATTATTATCTCCATTTATAATAAAAATATAAAAATATATATGTATGTAACAAATATATTATTAATAATTTAAAATGTCCCATTCAGACCATATTATTTTATGTCTAGTGTAAAATGGTCATGTTAAAATAATATTTTAATAGAGTATTGTATTACATTTAAACCATGGGTTGCATGCTTCATAAGTTATCAAAGAAATTAAATTTATTACAAACAAAATATATCTTAAATTATTTGGGTTATACAAGATCTACCTTTTTTAATTCAATTTCATAATGAAATATATTATAATTTTTTTAAAATATATGAAAAACTCAATTAAAAGTTTTATTAGAGACTAATACAACACGACATGTGTGGTTATATGAGACATTAATCATCATTAGAAGACAATTATTTCATACATTAATTAATGATTTTATTATATTGAGAATATTTGTTTCTATAAAAAAAATTTCTTTTTATTTTTTAAAATTTAGGAATATATGTTGCAAAGGAATGTGATCTTCTTATGATAAAGGTTGGATCAGATAATAGTAGGGGTGAATCTAAAATATTCTTAAATTTTTTTATAATAAATTACAATGGTTGAAAAATAATTCTTATAATCCATATAAATTTTATTAGGCTAATGGAAATACAAAATATATGTGGAAATGGAAATAAATTGGTTATATTAATATAAAATATCAAAAAACATTTGATGTTAGGGTGTGTATAACAATACTTTCTTAGAATAAAAAATACCAATTTCTATTTAATTTATATAAAATATACTATTATATTTAGTATAGTAAATAACCTTCGTTGAATTATTTTAATATCATTATAAATACTAAATTATTTAAATATAATGAATTATTTTATATAAGGATATTTTTACAATATAAGAGGATATAATTTCTATAACATGAGATTATATAAATTGTTATATATTTATAATGAGAAAATTATTAAAAATCATCCCACAGTTAGTGAATATTTTTTTTGAAGATGATGATACTTTTAATTTTAATAATACCCAATATTTATAAGAAGTGATAATTTAAAAATTTTGTAGGTGAGAAAGTTCTTCATGGGTTTATTATAGTATTATAAATGATGAATATATTGCTTATTATATCTCTAGGTATAATTATAATGGGATAAATACTTAAATAGATATTAAATATAATATTAATAAGAAAATTAATCAATTCAAACAAGATATATATTTTTGAATAAGTATCTATTGATCAATTGTATCATAAAATAAACCCAAAAATAGCATTAAAGTGATTGAGAATATATAATGTGTGAATTTCATGATTGGTTAATTGAATCATATAAGGAGAAGTATAACATGTCATCTTTTCCCTAAACTAAAACAGAAAACCACTATTTGAACCTAGTGGGATTTTAGAAATAAATTGGATGCAAATAGTCATATTTTAATGAGAACACAAAAAAAGATTGTAATACAAGGCTATTGATATGTAGATGGAATCAATTTTTTAGATAAATTTTTTCCAATTTCATGATCGAAATAAAAAATATATTTTTGGTCCTGGTGACTCAAATGATATATATGGTTTATGAAAGGTATATCAAGTTAATATTCATAAATAGTGATTTATAAGTGAGAGTCCACAATGAAACACCTACAGATTTTCTTCCTGATAATATTATCACTAAATTTTGAATGAAATAGAATGAATTATATATTTTAAAATAATTACATTACGAATGGTTTTCTTAGTTGGATAAATGATTAAAATATGAAAATCAATATATTTATTGTAGGAAAAATCATTTATATAAAGAATTTTTAATTAGATCCCACAACTATAATTATTGTAATTGATGAAATATTTTTTAAAGGATACAAGTAGATATATGATGTTTCAGATAATCAAATGGATAATAAATTTTTTAAAATTTTAATCATAGTTAGAAATAATATCTGTTGGGGATGATAGTTAAAAATTTAAAATAAATTCATAAAAATTACACTAAATAATTATTCATGATATTTATGATGAATGAGTCAAAATTTTCATTCACTAGATGGAATGGATGGAAGGCCTTATTGTTTTATTTATTTTTGTATAATCCCATTTTTTAACTACGTAGAGAGGGGACTACTATATAACTCATAAGTGCAGTGGAAGAAGTCCAATTACATTACCCAAATTTCAAATAACCCAACCTCAATATAAAAAACCCTCCCCAGTACATTATAAAATAATTGTTCAATGATACCCACCTCCCATGGATGATTTAATATTATTAATCCATTAATATCCTCATGGATCTTGATACCTATATCTATGTTTAAATACCCCCTCTTTATTCTCAATCAAGTTATCTCTACTCTGGTGGTTGATACATGCTCTAACTCCACTTTTAGCACTACTACTATGTGGAATGAACTGATAGATTCATGTAATATAGGATATTTGGCATTAAAAACCAAATTTGTAAGGCCTATGGTGTCCTATAGGAGTTATGGAATGAAGACACATATTTGTGGCATGTCGGCCCAAATTGGGTTAATTGTTCTTATGTTGTTGTAACTAGTACAGTAACTACTAATGTACCTTTGAAATTTTACCCTATGATGTTTTCGTCCTAGGAATTTGTTTGTACAAGGTTATATTATTTTCCAATTAGGTTCCACCCAACTATGTTTAAATTGGTATTGAAATGTTTGGTTATTTACTTTAATCCATGTATGGACGATGAATGATAAATTATTAATCACTTGAATTTGAAAATTTTTATTAGTATATCCTTATACTAATATTTTCATGACCAGATATAATATATGGTTTACATTCAAAATAATATTCTATATCTATTCAAACAAGACACATATGGGGGCTATATGTATAATTTTTGTGTCTTCCAAAGGTACTTTCACTTATTTTTTATTTACTTGAGAAAATAATTATAATCATATTTTTTTCATTTAATATGAAAATGATGGCAATTTTGATATTAAATATGATATATATGGTTTAATATTATTTTATATATTGTGATTTCATTAGTTTTATTTATAAGAAAAAAATTCAATTACATTAAGCTCTATATAGATATCATATAAGGTTGTTTTTAAATTATATATAAAACTTATATATAATAGATAAATTTGAATAATGGAGGAAATTGTTGAAAATTAATCTATTAATTGGATATGATATTATATTTGAAATAGACTTATCCAATTATTTATTGAAATAGTTTAGATCTAAATATATTTATTTATAATATATATATCGAAATAAAAAGTTTGTAGATTAAATTTTAATGTATATTTACGTGTCCAATCATGATCAAATTGTTAATATTTTTACTGTGTTGCATGAAAATGAAATATTTCTTGCATTTTGGATTAAATTTACTATTGTTCCATCTACTCACAACACATATGGAATGTGAATTACCCCTTCCTTCTATATATATTGTGATTATGTTATCAAACTATGTGAGATAAAAAAACTCATAAAAATACGTATTAATTTTTATATTATCTAAATAATAAATTAAAATATAAATGAACTATTTAATGAGATATTATGTTGAGACATAAAAATAGAAATGGAATCATTTTAATAACCCATATAAGACACCATAAATAAAAAACATTTTAATGAGGGTAGACATTCCATAAAAATATAAATTAATCAAGTGATATATTTCTAATTATTCTCAATGAGAGGAAGGTATATAAGTGTTTTTATGTTTATATATGATTTTATTTGTAAAATGAAGATTTAATTAAAATTTTACACAAATATAATATGTGTGTATTTAATGACGCATATGATGGTGATTTATTATTTTATATTTCGTGTGAGAAAATATATTTTTTCCATAAAAAAATTTGAACCTATGATTTTTTTGAGTAATTAATAATTCATATTTTATAAGAAATTTTATGATAATAATAGATAATTAAATTTTTAATATTTACTATCAAAATATAATGAACATTTGTTTCTATTAGCCACAAAAATTTGATAACTATTGATGTTTTTTTTAAATTTAACGTGGATTTTGTTTTTGAGATTGTAGGAAATGATATAAAGAAAATAAGAAGTGGAAATATATTTACTAATTAATTATTCATTTAATTTATTATGTATTATTTAATGAAGTGAAAGAGAATATTTTTTTCAAGGAGGAGGAGATATTTTTTAAAAATTCATATTTACATGTCAAAGGCCATTAACTATAGGGATAATATGATTTTTTAGGATGTAGGATAACTCACTAATAAAATAACAGAAAGGCATAATTATATAATAATTAATCACATAATAGTTATTCATAATTAGATCATTTAAATATTAATACAAAATTTAAAATATATTATGAATGATAACATTCTTTAAAAAAACCAAATATTTACAAAGAAAATTCAAATATCATATATAATGAACTGAAAGAACCTGTAATGAATTTTAAACAATTATTATAAAGAATTTGTGAATGTCACTATAAATGAGATTTTTTAGGATTTATAAAACATATTTATATGAGGAAAACATATAATAATAATTTATGTACTAAAAAAATTCCATGAGATGAATACTTCCTGATATGGATTTGATTTGAATACATCTGCATTAATTTTTTTTAACGATTTAACCTTATGATGTGTTGAAAAAATAAAATAGGTGTTCTATAATAATTTAAAAGATTTTTCACATTAAATTTTAAATTTATAATAAAAATAAAAATAAAACAAAATATGTATAGAATTTTTACTAAGATAAAAATATCTATGTTGGAGTTGATTTGAGTGTTATCTTAGATACTAATAATTTTTATTTATAGGAAGACAATTTGCAAAAGAAAATTCAGAAAAAATATTTCTTAATAGAATATATAGTTTCCTTAAAAATAGAAAGTAACTTATGTGATATAAATTTTATTATGTATAAAAGATGATATTTTTGTGTGTGCTTCAAAAAACATATTTCGAGAAAGATAAATTTCCCAAATTTATATTAATAAACATCCTCTATTTCACAAATCATATAGATAGAAGCTATTATTATGGTATCACTTCTAGTATCATATTATTTATTTAATTATATATATAATGTAATAAATATTTGATAATGTTTTAGTAACATTATAATAAATAATGATTCTGATAAAAAAATTATTATTAAAAATTGAAGTAATATTTATAAATATTTTGTGTGTGTGTAATATTGTAATAAATTCATTCTAGTTGTAGTGATGTAGTGAAAAAATGTACCATTTTTCTATTCTTTTACTATTTTAAATTTATTTATGTTTTTATAATTAATAAATCTCCTTCAATTTATTTGTTTTAGTTTTCATAATTACAATGTTTCACTATTCTAAATGTTTTATCCGTTATTTATTATTTTTTATTATTAAGTGGATTATCACATTTTATGATAATGAAATTCCTAATATGTAAGGCCATTATTTATGGGGTTTGTTCTAGATAATTACTCTGATATATTGAATTTTATGATATTTCAGAAAGGACCAAAACACTTACATATTGAGATGAATCATCTATATTGAAGGAATCCTATGTATTTTTGTTTATAAAATACTAATTTGATTACTCTTACACAATATAGTGGAAGTTACAATTCACTCATATATATTAACAAAGGAGATGAGAATTTTAAAATATAAAAGTATTGGAATATTCTCATATAATAGATATATTTATCATTAACATTATAGTGAGTCGGAAATTTACTAAGTTAAATTATATTTTTTCATGAATCTTAATTAATAGAATACTTTTACATATTTTGTGAAATTACATTTATATAAGCTCTATATTAAAAACATTAACTTTTATATGTTCTTATAATATAATTTTTAGACCTTTATAGATTATAAAAATTATTATAATGTTACATTTAAATATATGAAAAAAATGGTTTTTTATGTGCATGACCGATATTTTAGGAGATATGTAATTTAAAATGTTTCGAATTTCTATTATGGGTTCAAATTATTATAATAATTTTTCAGGTGTTTAACTGATGAAGATTTTGGATATTATTTTCATGAAATTTTATAAATAAATGAATATTTTTTAGTGATATTATCATCATGATTAATTCAAACATATTCATAATTGGAATATTTTTAATGTTTCTAAAGTTGTTTATTTTTAGTTGGATGGTTCAAAATATTATTATATCAATGTAAATGTTTTATTGAGAATTATTTTTTAATTATTTCATAAAATAAAACAATTCCTATTCTATATTTATAGAGAATATTTTTGATCAATTTGACCTATTGATTTTAAAATTATTGAGATAGAGTAAGACATCAATAACTATAATTTTTTTCTATGATATATATATCTCTGTGTGTGTTTTTGGTTAGATCGACGGTAGAGACATAAATCAGACATGATATACATGTATAAAAATATGTGATTACATGAGAGTATATTAAATACTATAAAATGTATTATTTTTATATTTATACAAGATTATTTTATAAACAAAGAGGAATAATAAGGGAAGAGATAAATATAAGGATGAAGAAATAATTATTTTATTGTACTACCTTAAATAATATATGTTTTTATTGATATTTTCATTCAAGATCAAATTAGAAAAATAATTTATTTATAAAAAATTCACTATAAGGACTCATTCTCTTGATAATATTCAACTATTATGATTTTCTTAAAATCATAATTGTGTGTTGAAAGATACTCATCACAACAACACATCTATTTTTACTCCACATATCTGATGCTTTTACTCAGCTTTGGAGTAAGTGTAGACTACTTCTACTTAGCTATGGGAAAGTTTAAGATACTTTCACTTTTTTTGGTGATAAGTTTCAACAAGTTATACATAGTTATGAGGATCTATATAAAATAAATTTAAGGCCTAATAAGAGCCTTGTACTATGTGTCATCTAGTAACATACAACTATGAGATTATCTGAAAAAGGGTCAATTCACCTCCAATGAGTATCTTCTTGTTTGGGAACCTTCTCATAATGGTTTGTTAGACTCTAAAAAGTTCTATCACTATCAATTCCCTAATGAAGATGAAAATTTTCATTGGGTTTCTAACTTCAACAAAGCTTGGATTAAGCCTTCTCGCCTAACCCTTATGTGGCGCATTTCTCATCAAAAAATTCCAAATGATATCTGCCTGCAATCTTACGGCTTTAACCTTTGCTCCAAATGTAGATTATGCAACCAACATCGCGAGGACATCAATCATCTTTTTTTATCCTATGATACTGCTATGGCCCTTTGGAATTACATTTTTGACCTTTTTGATTGCAGATGGCTTTTAGATACTTTTATTCTCTCTCAACTAAAAAGATCGTTGGAACTCCCAAGATCTCCTCAAATCAAGAATCTCTTTCTAACAGCTGTTGCAGAGCTTATGCATATTCTATGGTATGGTAGAAATGATTCTGTTTTCAACAATAATCCCTTTAATATAAATGCAGGGAAAATGCGGATTTTACTGGCTATAAGGGAAGCGGCTATGATCCAAAAGGATTGTTGTGATAATTCTGTCATAGATTTTGAAACCCTCCGCCGAATTGGTGTCAAAGGTAATTTCCCAAAACCTTGATACACTATCGAAGTTTTCTGGCAGGGTCCTTCTCCTGGCTGGATTAAAGTAAATGTGGACGGAGCTTCAAAGGGAAATCCTGGTCTTGCTGGATGCGGGGGAATTTTTACAGATCATCAAGACCGGATCCTCTGATGTTTCTATGGAAGTTGCGGAATTGATTCTGCGTTGGAGGCGGAGATGCTTTCTACTATTCATGCTGTCTCCTATGCAAAGCATTTCAACTGGAAGAATATCTGGATCGAGAGAGATTCCACTACCATTGTGCAAGCCATCCGGAAGGGTGATATTCATCTACCATGGACTCTCACCCCCAGATGGATGGATTGCCTCGCTACGCTTAGTGAACTCAACTTTATTGCCACACACACCTTTCGGGAGGCTAATATGGTCGCAGATGGGCTTGCCAACATGGGTGTCTCTCAGGAGATCACTTGGATGAATGATCTCCCGCCAGAGTTTTTCCCTGCTTTTTTTAAGGATTCTAGAAAATTGCCCTCTTTTCGTCTGCTATAATTCGCTTGTGACGTTCTATTTTGAATAAATTTCTTGGTTCTGGTCTTTTGACCAGAACCCACCTAAAAAAATAACTATACATATATTGATTTTTTTGTGGTATAGAATCAGTGATTTTTATTATATCCAAAAACTTATATATAAATATCAAATGTATTTCATTTTAGTTAAATTTCAATTTCATTTCTCATTTTGAATGATAATGGAAATATTTAAACCATCTTAATAAGGGGTGTAAAAATATGGTGATTTATTTAATCACGAAATTTGTTATGGAATTATTATTTGGATTACTAATTCAAAGAATATTGAAATTGATGTTCTCAATAAAATATTTATATAAAATAAAATATGTTTTAAAATATATTTTCTCTAAAATCATGATCTAATATAAAATTATTTATAAAAATATTATATATTAAATTTAAAATTTTAAAAGACTAATCCATTAGGAGATTTTTTGGAAATAAATTGATTTGATTAATTATAATGATATCAAATAATATATAGAACACAAATATATGTGATGTTTTTTATTAATTATTAAATAATAGGTAGAATACATGATTAGAAAAATTTATAGATATAGTTTTTTTAATATTAAATGGTCATTAACATGTGTTCAATATATATATTTTTATCTATATAAGAGATCACTTCACTCTAGGAGAAAAATTTTTATAATATTTTCAGAACTAGAATAACATCTTCATAATGGTTCAAAGTCATTAAATAGATAAAAAATCATCAAATTTATTTTTATTTTCTTATTAATACTATAAATATGAGGGATTTATATCAATTGGCAGTTTTTCATTGAGCTTGAGTTCAAAATAAAAACATCCCTTGGAATCTTGTAATTAAATCATTGATATTTGATCATTCTTTATGATATGGGTGATAATAATCACAATAATAGAATTTTCACCCATATTTATGGTGAACCATGTTATATTGTGTGAGGAATAAAATTTAACAATTTAGAGGACCCTTTTACAAGATTTTTTATGAAAAATTTATTCATGAAATTTTTAAAAATAGTCAACATAAATATATCTGTATTTTATCCATCAAAATTTGGGATAATTATATAAAAATTCAATGTTTTATTTATTTACTATAATTTTACCTACTACATAATTATTGGAGGATGTATGAAAAGGTTAACATTCATAAAATTTTGATGATCATGCATTGAGGAGAATGAAATTTCATAGAAAAAATTATTTCCCATAAGATGTGCTTTTTTTAAACAAAATTTAATTTAAAAATTTGAAGGATATTTTTTTAATCCTTTTAAAGAAAAATAATATTACGTATAAATATTTAATCATATAATTGATTTTATCATAAAAATGGAGATATTATTACATTATATACTATAATAATATCTATTTCACAATTAGAACATAAGTATAATATATTGAATATTTTATTCATAAAAAATATTAAAAAATTATTCTATTTGAACAGAGAAATAATAACGCCACTATAAAAAAAGAAAAAAATGCGTATAAATGCTACAAAATTTCCCATGATACATATACTTGAACCTATAAAGTGATGGTCTCAAATATTGTGATGACATCTCCGATGTAAATATCTATGAACAAATCCCTTCTATGTGGCAAGATAAATGAAAAGAAAAAATACAGAATAAAAATACTCAAACATGACTATAATAAAAAAATTAGAAACAAGAAAACAAAAATTAAAAAACAAGATGAAGGAATTCTGATGTTGAATAAAAAATTCCCTTTTTCATATATAAACCAACATAATGAAAATTATGTTGAAATATCATTTACCTTATGAAACATACCAAAATGAACCTCTTATTGAAGAGATCCCAATTTAAACTAACACAATTTTTTATACCCATTACCCACCTCAATACCCTCTTTTAGTTAATGGAGAGAATAAAAATCACACCAAACTATTGATTTATTAGAACATAGTTGATTAATAATTAAGAGAACAAATTAAAAAAAGTATATAATTCAAATTAAAAAAATGAAAACATGAAACCATAATACATTTGTAGCCCTTGTTCAAAATACTTCTAGTTAAAATCGATC
The DNA here is from genome assembly GCA_963277665.1 of Viscum album. NCBI lineage: Eukaryota > Viridiplantae > Streptophyta > Magnoliopsida > Santalales > Viscaceae > Viscum > Viscum album. The sequence continues at coordinate 951,142,480 of OY728127.1, forward strand.
TCCATTTTAACTGTTAAATTGATTTATGTTATTACGATAGATTCATTTGGTTGACAACCACTCTATCTTAAAATCCTCAGTCCCACTAATATTGAATCATAGAAATGTTTATAATGCAAAATTACGTGAACATAAAGGCCTCAAAAATGCCATTTAGTTCATCTTACCAAAATAAAAGCATATAGGATTATCAAAAATAACAAAATCACCAAATCACAGTAAATACCAAGAAGATTCCCATGTAAATTTTTTTTGAGAAGAACTAATTCCTTAAAAACACCATGAACATATGGAAACTCACAAAAAAATAAAAAATTGAGACTTCACATGGGAACTAAATTAATTTTTATTTGGAAAAGATTATTGACCAAGTATTCATGGATTATTTATAAATCATTTAAATCTAAATTAATCTTTTAATAGTTATATTTATCAACACTACTTATTTTCAATAAAAATATTATTCTTTTTAAAAAATGGAAAATTGGTAATCTTGCATTGAACAGGATTTTATATTGAGTATTAAATGACACCGTTGAGTAAGTAATGAGGTGTTTACACTGGGGTTGGAGTTACATAATATTAAATCATGGTCATGGTTATTTAAAATTATTGAAAATTCATTTCTAATGAATTATATTTGATCAAATCAATCATTTTTTTCCATTTAATTATTTTTTCCAGCTTACATGGTGTCTTTGGAATATAAATTTTTTTAGAGAGATATAGTTTGTAAAAGGGGCACTAGTATGATTTCTAGAACACAATGGAGATCATTTGGAGCATTACTAAATCAGATAAACAATGTATGGTTCATTGATCTAAACCCATATTTTGAACATAATATTTTCTCTTCTCATTTTAAAATAAATAATTTTACTTTCTGAATAAAATTAGATAATATAATTACTTATAATATAAAGAATCCATTTCTTATGTATTTGATAATTTTTTGGAAATTAATTTTGGTATAAATTTTATTATACTAATTAGGAAATTTTAAGAAAACAATTGACATTTTTTGAATGACTTACTAATCCTATGATAAATATTAGGGAATCCAATTAGAACACACTACCATTGGAAAAAAATTAATTAAATCAACAGTTAGCATATAAATATAGATTTATTTTTATGTTATTCCATTTATCTCTAATTTTTTTCCATTATAGACTGAATTTTGAGAAAGTTATCATGGATATAGAATCAATGAATTTATTTTATCTTCTCTATTGTAATTTTTTACTATTTGAATGTTCAATGGTGTTTAACAAACATGTTTTTAGGATATGTAGATTTTAGGCATTCATGAGTCACCAGAGATGTTGTGGAAATCTAATATAGTGATTGATATATGGTTAGTGGCCACTTATCTCTAATAATGAGAGGGTTTGTGTGAATGGTAGCGAATCAAGATGTTTATTTGACCATCTTGATCAAATGGAAATTAAGGTTGTTACATATTGACAAAAATTCATTTCTCTAAATAAATTAGGGACATCCAATCACATGGAACATATAGTGTAGGGGAAAACATCAACCCTAGATATGTTTGTTTTTATGAATACATAGAAGAACCCAATATGTTTGATCAAATTGATCGATTGGACGTGAGATATTTAATAAACTATGATGAGCTTTTGATATGTGGAGAACTGAGAGATACATGATCTGTGATGTTGATAGATTAGGAAACTTATAACAAACCTCCATGGGATGGTTTACATGACATGTGTAATCAATGTGTAGGTGTACCATGTGACATAGAAATAATGGTTGATGAATTATTAGGGTTTTAGGGGCATGTGTGGTTTAAAAATTGGACACAATTAGTGGGGTTGGATTAAAATTTCATCCCCAAAACAATATAACCTTGATTAAATCATTTATATATTATTTGAGGTTTAATTATGCTGGATAATTTTTTAATTAATATGATCATATATTATTATTTAGTAATAATCAATAAGAATCACTAAAATTAAGAGGAAGAAGGACACATTTCTACAAGTCATTAGGTATTACATACACACATTGGATAGATATAATTAAATATGAATCTTGAGCCCATGAAACTATTTTTTCATGGATATTATATATCATATTATTGTAAATTAATAGTAATAGTATTTTAAGGGAAATTCTGGAATCCGAAGAGATGGACATAAATTCTCTACATGGATATGATACATTAAACTATATGACTTATTAATTATCCCTTAATGATATAATAATTAATGAGAAACATGGTTCTTGGAAAATTAACGAGAGAGTCATTAAAATTTATAATAAATTATCTTCAATATACTAATTACACCATAAGTGTTCAAAAAAAATTATTTTAGAAAAAATAATTTTAGGTCATGGTAATATTCAAATACATTGGTTGATGATAAAATAATTATATATAATTAATTGAAATAAAATATTGGAAATTTAATATGATTATTATATAGTTAGATATGGAATGAATAATAAAATATAACTAACTGAATACTAGTAGATCATAAGGTTTGTGTTTCTTACTAAATGATGTTGTTGTAATGGAACTCTATGATGTTGACTGATTTTTATAAATGTAATAATTTATATATATGTATATAATGGTTTATTTTTTAAAAAATATAATATATGAATTTGATTAATAAGGTTTTAATATACTAATGGTAATGAAATAATGATAAAACATTGATGAAGTGTATACTATCAGATGATGCCACACAATTAATATGAAAATTGAAAATATAAATTGATTTTCTTTTAATTTTTGAGATATAATTATCATTAGAAACATGAATGTGATGGGATAGTTTAGTATAATATATCTTTTAATGATTTGAGTAAACAATTGAAATGTCTAGGTAATGTAGTTGAGTAACATCAGATAATTGAGATGATATAGATGAAACCATATTTAAGGAATTATTATATGTCTGGTTATTGTGTGGAAAACTCTATACATATATTATAATGCTTATAAGTATTTAATTATTATCATTATATTGTGATGATTAGTGATTATGGGTATTTTTTTTGGATTTTATTAATCCAATGATTAATAGGTGGGATGTAAAAATCAAGTATTTTATGATGTGGTTGGTAGGATAATTTAATAACTAATATTCATCTATTACTGAATTTTCATTATATTCCAAATATCATTGTATTGGAGGGAATTTTTTGGAGTATGATGTATCATATCACGATTAATACCAGAGTATCTTTTTAGAATGAAGATGGGATCTATATCTTCAATTTATCAGATTATTATGCGTATTACTTACCTTGAAGTTTGATAATGACTTTATAAGATGGATATCAATAAAAATGAAATGAAATGGTGGACCATTTTTAGACTCGCCTCTGGTATGGGGTTAGAGTGGGATGCTTGAAATAATAATCTTTATCAACCCCTAACCAAGGTGGAGGTAGGTGATGAAATATTCACGTATCAATTTTAACTCACTAATAGCTATATATAGAGATATATTTGATATGTCTAGGAGGTATTTTGACTTAGGTATTTCTTCAAACATATATGATACATTAATTATTGAGAGTTTTAATTCTTTTGGTGTCCCTAATGTGGGATAATAATTGATTGGATAGGAGAATGTGGTTTGTTTTTCAAAGATCCATTTTATATGAATAAGGTGGATTACAATCCTCCCAAGGACAATGTGGTTCATCATGAACAACTCTATGGTTAATCTGGGTTGTGATGAAACCGATATTATCTATACTCATCACCTAATACTCTAGTATTATGGGTTTTATATATTAGTGGGAGCCCATATGATGTATATTTCCTCTAATTCACCTGTATAGATATTCTCCCATAGATATGTTTATTTGTTTTATCTTCTAAACATGTAATTTTATATAGTATTGGTGATGTATATTTCCTCTCATGTATAAGTGTATAACCTTTTTAAGAAATTTGTATTTCCTCCAATGATTATAAAATTTTTAGAGATGTTTATTTCGTCATTTGATACCGAGATAGGTGGATTTGTTCAGCTCCTCCACTATCACTTGACTTGTGTATCTAGGGTGAATTACAGGTTTGTATTTCTATGTTGGGTTCCTAGAGGTTCCTTATGTTCCTTAGTAAAGTAATTTTCTATTTTAATATTGTGACAAAAATGAGATATGGTATGATTGACCAAGATAAATCATGGTTATGCTTGATGATGTAATTTGTTTACAAAATATTTGACCAAATTTTTTTTATTCTAATTCATGAAAATAGATAGTAGATGTTTATAGGGTTAAATCACTACTTGATATGACTATACTGGGTATTGATGTACTCGCCCCTCCATGCACACACATGTGTTTATCACCTTTTCTCAATATAAACTTGTAGATGTGGATAATGAATAACCCCGGAGATGGTAGATGGAAGGTGATTATGTAACATTGATAGAGTGGATATAATAATGATGATAAAAATTGTCATGTAATTAGTATTTCGGATGGAGTCAATTTATGAATCGATGGATATATTTGGTGACTCATATATAACATCCGACATCATACACTAGTGATTGGGTTTTATATTTTCAAATATTATATTTTTCAATATATTTATCATTCATATTATCATTGATGTTGATTTATGATAATGGGTGGTAGATTTATTTATATATAATAACTAAAATCATTTTTTAGATACTTTAACAGTAGTTGATAGACCTAGAAATTGTTGAGGTTAGTGTGTGGAATTCAAAAATGGGTATGATGGGACATGATAGATTGTTATCAGAGTGATATGATGGATTTTTTATTTGAATCAGGTGATAATTGGATGAGATTGTTTAAAAAAATAATTAATATGGATCTCTAGTACATGTAGTCACAATATAGGACTTGCAAAAGTTGTGATTGTACACATATATTCTAGCATGAATCATGTTTATAGTATATTACTAAGTTCTTAGTTTGTCAACTAGGATTACTACGGGGAGATTATACATCACATATATACGGGCCAGGGTCCCATTATTTCATGATTTCTGGGATTTCAAGAATTCATTACATCAATGAGAATGATGAGTGGGATATCTAAATATCTCACTGTACTAAAATATAAATTTAGGGAATTTTTTCAACTTTTAGTGATGTTTTAAGCCACCACGAAATGAGTTTATAAAAATTTTCAGAAACTATTTTGTGATGTGGTGTTGAGAAAAATTTATTATTTATTAATTATTTATTTATAACTAATAATTTTTAATTAAATTATTATTTCTTTATTATTCGTTTATTACTCTCGGTATAATATAACCACATATATGTGTTTGCAAATACTTGAAACATATACCTCTTGGTTATTCTAAAAATACAACACCACTCCAAAAAACTCACCATGGTGTATGTAAAATGAATATTATAAAAATATAAATAATTATGTGCACAATATATATATATATATATATAAATACACATGAAATCATATATTTCATGGTTATCTATTATGGGTATTATTTTTGAGTACTGGTAGAGATTGATTTGATCTATATTCTAATTGGAAATGTAGTGCTCTGTACACCATAGGATAAAGTTTTTTGAATATTTAATATGAAAGGGTTTTTCCATTATGTGATTCATGGGGAATAATTGGTCTTATTAATTCTATCTGTAGAAAGAATATTGTATGTTCTAACTGTCACATGTGAGGTCATGACCCTATCCATTGTTATTGAAATAAATAGAATGTCCCTTCTCATATCTCTAATGATCAATGAAAAAATATTGTTGATACCCCTCTTAATAGAATAGAACATCAAAAAACTTAACCAGAGCCCCCTTTTAGGAGAACATAATGTTGATACCTACTAATTCATCTCACAAAATGGATGGTTGTGCAGTACATGATAAGTCTAAATTTTTTCCCTGCCCTTGGATTGACCCATGTTTGATGGAATATTCAAAACCATAATTGGGTTAGGATGATTATATTGACGAGGAACATGTTTATATTAATGTTATCTATTTTAGTGATTTATTGTACAAGGGACTAGTCAACGGAAATACTGATGATGGTTTTGTTGACAGCCATGATGAGAATGAAATTTCAGTTCAGATCAAGGTGGATTTTAACTTATAGTATGGGGGAATATGATTTAAAAAAAATTGAAAGGATATTTCCAAAGTGGAAGATACCACTTCAATAAAATCCATGCAAAAAACATATCATTATATATCTATTCATTCTAATACCACTGTTGACAATGGAAATCATGTCAATTCATCATAAGTTTTAGAGTCTCATGGTAAGGAGACATCACAAGATTCCCCACATTATGATAGATTCTTATTTGATACAAATAACATTGGATGTTATGGGAAGTCATTTGAATTATTCATATCTAATGGAGTCAATTCACATGGGGATTATTATTCTGCTACATTACTAATGGACTCTACAATGAAGGATATACGCAGGTTTTATGGATCAACTCATGAAGACACTAACCTGATTTTCATAACGACACACATTCAGCTAACACCTATATTGACTGCAATTCATGGGGAGGTATAACATGTAGTTGTGATTTTAGCACCTAGATATTTTTACGAATTATATTTCTTAAATAATCAAATATATTTCAAATAATTTTACACCATACTAAGCTTATGCTACACGCAACACCGACATAGCTTTCATTAAATATAATGATGAGTTTATAATAAATAATAGTTTATCATTATAATTATTAAAATAAGAGAATATAATCCTAACATCTAATACGATGGGTATTAATATGATTAACTGAATTTTGAATGTATGGTTCACCCATGTAAACCCTTATGAAATTAAAAGGAAATCCTTTTGGATATACAATGTAAATATGAAAAAGTGTATTTTATACCCAAAAGAAATCAATATTTTTGGACTCACCTGTTTTCATAATACCAAATCACATTACATTTATATAAAGAATATTGTTTGTCTCACAAGTTAATTGTTTATGTGAAAATCTTGTCAATATCAATGTAATGACTATGTACTTTTAATCTCACTGCTCTCTTGTTTAAGCTTATAGTGCAATATATTTCTTGGCTCAAAGGTCACCAATGTAAAGTTCACAGATGCAAAGGTCCCCGATGCAAAGTTCCCTATTGCAAAGGTCACCATTGCAAAGGTCACTAATGCGAAGGTCACCGATGTAAAGGTCACTGATGGAATGGATACCGATAAAGGTTACTGTTGAGAGCTATCACTGAAGGCTACTGATGAAGGTTACCATTGGTAAGGTTACCGATGAAGGCTTTCGCTGTTCACCAACCATTGTAATGCCTAATGTTGTGAAGACTACTATTACCAGTCTACCAATAATCTTCTACTCTATTCTTTTTCACATTATTAAGATTATTTTAACAGTCATATTTGGTAAATTTAATGATTCTAACATTATTAAATGCGTATTGAAGACATATCAGGAGACCGTATCTAGGGACAGTACGAGGTATGAGAAAGAATGCACATGATCTACTCATTCCTATTGTCAGACCTCAAATATAAATTAGAAAACTGATGAAAACAAGTGTGGTGAAGCGCATCTATACATGTGAAGGAGCTCACTTCCTACATAAAATAAGAACCATTTAGAACTTCCACTATGAACCCTAAAGAATAACAATGATTATTTTGGGAAAAAATCACTTATGCCTACTTTCTTCATCAACTATCAATCAACACCAGAGGAAGAACACAAAAGCTTAGAACCTGGAGCTCCGACACTCTGTTTTGGAGAAAACAACCATACAAAGACTCGAACATAAAATTCTTACCTCCATGGAGTGAAGAGATGAACTGTAAACACATAGATCTTTATTAAATCATGATTATATTCTTATCTCTATTGTGTTCCTTTATTTTACATTTCTAAGAAGTGTGTGTCTGTCTATTTAACACACTATCTCCTACGGTTGTACTGGAGGATACTGAATATCCCCACATCAAAATTCATTTAAATTTTGTATCCCACTATAAATGTGGAACAGACCATGTGTGGTCTATGTTGTTTTCTTTTTCCTACAAAGAACTGTGGTAGAGGGTGTGAACCCTAGAATGTTTTTAAAAACTTTTTTAAAGCCTGATACAGGCTGTGTAACAAATTTATTGTTAATATAAACCAATTGGAAGTAGATGATCACCAAGTGGAGGGGATTATGTCTCATCTTGAGACTGAACCTCTTTTTTAACTTGAATGTGCACTATATTTTGATATACTCTATTTTATCTATTTCCCACTACATATAATTGATAAAACATAAAACTATTTTTCATTTACTTTGATAATTTGTTTTGGTTAGTGTGTATATGTGTTTAATTCAGTAAACTTGTTTCAAAAGTTGAAAAAATGTTTTACACTAATTTAACCGTGGATTAATAACCCTTTGAGAATCATGTTCACTAACTAGACATTTATATCTCTACTGCCTTAATTAACTGGACCGTTTCAAATTTGGGGTTCTTTAATAAAAAAATTTAACAGAAATTTTAAGTACGAACTCAATTCATCCCCCTCCTGAGATTCCACTCTAGACAACATTTTGTATCAGAGGACTTATTATTTTTCCTACAATATAAATTGTTATGAAAATTGTCAAATTATTTTTAACTGTGATTGTAGTTGTATCACAAAGATCATAAAATTTCCGTCATATCTAAATTTTCAGTTCTTTAAAATTCTATTTAACAGTGGATAACAGAATTGAGGGTTCTACTACTAATAGGTCACCTTTATTTAGTGGTAATAATTATGCTCAGTGGAAATTAAAAATGAAAATATATGTTGAGGTCATGGGACCTAAAATATCGGACACAATTGATAAAAAACATGTATTGCCTACTACTGGTAGGGACACATGGTCTCAGTTGACTAAAGACACATATACCAATAAATGTAAATCAATGAATGCATTGTACTACTCTATAGCTAATGAATAATTCAATAGAATATCTTCTTGTAAAATTACATATGAAATTTTGGATACATTAGGTATTTCTCATGAGGAAAAAACTAATGCTAAAGAAATGGGATTAAATAACAATACTATCAAATATCATAGCATTAAAATGAACCCTGATAAACTTATATATGAAATGTATCTCAGGATCAATGAAATATTGAATACAATGAGTCGTTATGGGAAACCAGTGGGCGGAAAGGACCAGATAATGAGATTACTTAGCTGCCTACATGAAAATGGAGAGGAACTTCCGTTTCTATCAGAGAATATAGTGACATTGGAAAGATACCAGTGAAGAAACTAATTGGAAATCATATGATGTATAAATATGAGCCTAAGGTAAATAAAGAAGAAGGAGAAGAACCAAGAAATAAGTTTGCAACATTCAAGACTGCTTCCTCAAAAAACAAAGATAAAGAAAAGGTGCAATCTTCAATAGACACTTCCACTAGTGAAGACTTAGAGTCTGATAGTGATGATGATATGGATAATCATGCTAGAAGGATCAAGAAGTTCAATCACATGAAAAAGTTATTTATAAAGTCAAACTACAAAGGAAAATATAATAATAAAGGATAGTGGAAAAAGGATAGAAAGAGGAATGATAACACATATGAAATTGTCTTCTATGAGTGTAAACGAAAAGGCCATGTGAAGGCTGATTTCCACAAGCTTAAATTTAATAAGAAATATGAGGACAAGGGAAAGGGTTACAAAAAGGCTATAAAAGATACTTGGAATGCCTCAGTCAATATATTAAGTAGATTTGACACTTCTGATGATATTAAGAACAAACATGAAAACCTGTGTTTCATGAAAGAAACATCCGAGGTAACACTCAATTCTCCTGAACAGAACACATACTATTCTGGGAATGAAAGTGAATCAAACAATGATGAAAATATGACTAATGATGAACTTTTTGAATATTGTGGAATTATTGAGGATACCCTTAATGAACATAATCATAAGTATAAATTATTGAAAAGAAAAATGCTTTAAATGCTAATGTTAAGTTAGATTTGGATATTGAGAAAGAAAAATGTACTCAAGTGTTAAATGAAAATACTGAACTTAAATTATCAAATGATTAATTAAAAAGGGATTTGGAAAAGATTACTACTGGTAGAGATATCCTTACTCAGTTTCTAAGAAAATAGATTATACCAAAATACACAACTTTTATAGGATATCAACCAGGATAGAGAAGGATTATTAAAGCTAAATTTTTTCCAAAGTCTAGACAGTCTACAACTAGTTCATTTTTTAGGCCATCTTTTCAAAAAAAAATCCTCTAAAGGACCAAACATTGTATTTTGTCTCAGAACATATCTGCTGATTATAGGAAATCTGTGAGACATGTATGGGTTCCCAAAGTTTTACTTGCTAACCTCTCGGACCCAAGAAAATCCGGGCACTAATGTTACCCTACACTTAGTATGTTTTGTCAGAAAATTTTCTAAAGAGCTTCTATAAAACTCTATGGTACTTAGACAGTGGACGTTCAAGACACATGATAGGATATTATTCTTGCTTTAAAATCCTAATCAATGTTGATGGTGTACATGACACATTCAGTGATAATGCTAAAGGGAAGATTGTCATCTTAGGCTAAGTTGGTAATCCTAATACGGTATTAATTTCAAAAGTACTTTTAGTTGATGGGTTAAAATACAATTTACGAAGCATCTCTCAGTTGTGTGATGATGGTTTCAGTGCTTTGTTTGAAAATGACGCATGAAATGTTTTTAATTCTAAAAATTATTTAATATTTACAGCTCTTAGAAATGAAAATGTGTATGCTGTTGTTTTAAATTCATTAGCAATGAAAAATGTTACATGTTTAAATGCTTTTCATAATAAATCCTAGTGATGGAATAGAAAATTAGAACACTGCACTGTGCACTGAATTAGGAAACTATCTAGGAAAGGTTTATCTCAAGACTTACCTAAATTGGAATTCCCTCTTAACAAAGTGTGTAATCCATGTCAAAAGGAAAAAAACATAATGTTTCTTTGAAACCAAATAATGAAGTTTCAACTTATCAACCACTTGAGTTGGTTCACATGGACTTGTTTGGACTGTCTATATTTTCAAGTTTAAATGGTAAGAACTATGTTTATGTTCTTGTAGATTATTTTTCTAGATATACATGGGTATAGTTTATATCTCACAAAAGAGAAGCTTTTTCTTACTTCATTAGATATTCCATGTCTATAGAAAATCTTAGTGGACTTAGAATTAATATCTTGAGAAGTGATCATGGATGTGAGTTTGAAAATCGGGAATTTGAATCCTTTTTCTCACATAATGGATATATTCATAATTTATATACTCCTAGAACACCTCAAAAAAAAATGGAGTTGTATAAAGAATAAATAAGACACTTCAAGAGATTTCTCGAACTATGATTAATGAGTATAATCTATCTATCTTTTGTTGGGATGAAGTTATTAATACAGATTGTTACAATATCAACAGAGACTTAATCATAAATTTACTTATGAAGACCCCTTATGAGCCCTGGATTAATTGGAAGCCTATTGTAAATTACATTATAGTGTTTGGTTGAAAAGTCTTTGTCCTTAACACTAAGGACAATCTTGAAAAGTTTTCTTCCAAAAGTGGTGATTGAATTTTCTTAGGTTACTCAATCTCTAGTAAATCTTATAGAGTATTCAATTAGATAACCAAATGTGAGGAAGAATAAGTTCATGAGAAATTTGATGAGATTTATCCACATAAACACAAAACCTCAGTTAAATATCTTGATAAAGTTATTTCAATTCTAGACCTTAATGATAGAGATTGTGAACTCTAAGTAAAAATAAGCAGTTCTAGAAATTTTCTAGAATCAGTGCATGATGAATCTAAACCAATAGACAATGATGAGGATTCTAGTTCACTATTTTTATAGGTATTAGAATTCACAAAAATCATCCTTTAGATGTTGTGGTTGGTGATCTAAATAGAGGAACACATACCAGAGCTTCTCTGAGAAAACACATTGAACATCAAGACTTTCTTTCACTGCTGGAACCTAAAAATTTTGATGATGCTATCAATGAAGAATTTTGGGCGATAGCTATGCAAGAAGAATTAAATTAGTTTTAAAGGAACAATGTCTGGGAATTAGTAGAAATACCTAAAGAAACTTTGAGCATAGGAACAAAATGGGTGTTTAGAAATAAAGTTGATGAATCTGGAAACATAGTTACAAATAAGGCTAGACTAGTTTCACAAGTATATAGTCAAGAGGAATGAATAGATTATGAGGAAACCTTTTCACCTATAGCTAGACTCGAAGCCATTAGGATACTACTTGCTTATGCAGCTCACCTAAATTTCAGTCTTTATCGACTGAAGGTCAAAAGTGAATTTTAAATGGGACATAGTTGAGGATGTATTCATTTGACATCCCTCTATCTTTACAAATAACCATTTTTCAAATCATGTTTTTAAACTTTCTAAACCATTATATGGTCTAAAACAAGCTCCAAGAGCTTTGTATGATAGCCGTAGTTCTTTTTTTATTTTAAAAAGTTTTACTAAAGGAATAGAGGATCCTAATATATTTATTAAAAGGATTTCCAAAGTTATTTTAATAGTATATATTTATGTAGAGGGCATTATTTTTGGATCCTAAAAAAATTCTTTGCGTACTGATTTTTCAAAGATGATGCAAGATAAATTTGAAATGAGTTTAATGGGGGGAACGTAAATTCTTCCTTGGATTTCAAAATTTTCAAAATAAAAATGGTATTGTTTTAGTTCAAAGTAAGATATACTAAGGATCTTATAAAACACATTGGTTTGGTTGGGAATAAAGGTAGTGAAACACCTACGAGTAGCACCTATAAGTTTTATTATGATGAAACCGGTAAACCAGTGGATCAAATCAATTATAGAGGTATGATTTGGAGTCTTCTCTACCTTACTGCTAGAATACTAGACATTATGTTCAGTTTATGCATGTGTTCTTGTTTTCAATCCAATCCTCAAGTCTCATTTAACTGCTATTAAAATGATTTTTAAATATCTCAAATATAATAGAAACCTAGTGATATTTTATCCAAGAAGAAGAACATTTGATTTAATATGTTATTTGGATGCTAATTTTTCTGGTTAAATGTAATATAGAAAGAGAACCTCTAGAACATGTCACTTATTGGGAAAGTAAGTAGTATCATGGTGTAGTATGAAAAATAATTTTGTTGCATTATTGACTGTCGAAGAAGAATATATAGCTACTGGTAGTTTCTATGGTCAAATTCTGTAGATGAAGCACACATTACTATACTTTGGATATCAATTCAAACATATCTCTATAAAGTTTGATAACAAAATTTCTATTAATATCTCTAAAAACCCAGTATCTCATTCTAGGACAAAGCACATTGATGTGAGACATCCCTTCTTGAGTGCTCATTATAAAAGAGGTGATATCACTCTGGAATTCATTGGTACTGAACAACAATTGGCTGATATTTTCACAAATACTTTGAATTATGAGAGGTTAAGTTACATCAAGCATGAGTTAGGTATGAAAAACTGTTAAGGGTTAGGAACCTCACCATTAGGAACCTCACCTTTGGACCTCACAAAAAGATGTTACCATTAGGAACCTCACCATTAAGAGCCTCACCATTAGGGACCTCACCATTAGGAACCTCATCGATATCAACCTCACTGTTAGAGACCTCATTGTTGGACCTCTCCATTGGATCACACCGTTGGAACTCAATAATAGACCTCACAGTTAGGAAAATCATCGTTACATACCTCACCAATATACCTCACCATTTTCACCTTACCGATAGTTGAACTTTTGCAGGGCTTAGATTTTTCTATGCCTGAATCTGAAATGTTTTCTTCTCTACTTATTTATTTTGTTGTGATTTTTTTCGATCCCTAAATGATAAAAATAGAATAAAAACCACATTTCATTCCACATATACTCCCCCTATAATCTCTTTATCCTCAGAACCAAACCATCTTCCAAAACACTCGAACCTCTCTAGATTGCATGACAAGAGTGAAGAGACCGTTGGTCAGTGATGAAGGGGATACAAAAAATCCAAAGAGACCTCGAGCTGAGTCAGGTTGTGGAATCCAGGAAGTGGAAAAGCTGATCAAACCTCATCTGTCGAAAAGGGAAATCATTCTTGGAAATGAGATCAGTTCTGATTGGTTGATGATGAGAAGATCTTTAGTACTGAAGGCACTTGAAGCTCAAGGCTGGGTCGAGTGATTTTCAAACAACAATGGTCCCTATTACCCGATGTTAGTGAAAGAATTATTTGTGTTTTTGAAATTCGAACAGATGGAGGATGATAACAGAATGTCTTCAAGGGTGAATGGAATGAGTATGAGTTTCCTTCTATTGAATGGTCTGAGTGTTTGAGAGTACCACATGAAGGGATTTATGCTTAAAACTAAATAGTGGTGCCTCCCACAACTGAGTTCTTCTGTTATGAATAATAATTAGCCAAACTGAATGGGAGTGGGATCCTGAGGAATGTCATTTTTGCTAAGATGGAAGGAGAAGAAAAGCTACTGTTTAAGTTTGTCCAGCATGTCTTGTTTCCTAGGAGAGGGGACTTTGCTCCATTGAAATTTCATGATATTTTTCTCTTATATTTGTTGAAGCATGGAAAAAAGATAAATCTTTGTAGGATGCTGATGATCCAATTAGAATATATGAAAAATCCCAGTTCCAAATCCAATAACTTATTCCATGCTAGATTGATATCATTAATGTTGAAGTTGAAGGGATTTTCTAGAGATAAGGAGGAAACAATTATAGTAAGGGACAATTTTTGCATTACAAAGGTGATTTTCATGTTGATGAATATCAATTGGAACCCTTGGAAAAGAAAATAGATACAAGATGAGGCTAATTATTATGAGAAATTAAATCCTATCACTCATCCTACTAGGACAAAGGATAAACGAGATCCTTGTCTAAAACGTGGTGAAGTTGAGCCTGCCTATTTAGATGAAGAAGGAGAAGATACTGTTTTACCAGAAAGAGAGTGTTCCCCTATAGATGATAGGAGTGATCATGACCTTCCCTACAGTCTTCATGCTAGGACTATATCCTTTGGTGAGGCTATCCCACCAAAGAGATTGCCTACATGGGAGACTGTCCAATGGGACATGGATGATGAAGAGACAAGTGAAGAATAAGGGGAAGAACATGTATTAAGAGACATTAGAGATACCTCAGATGAGGATGAGGACTCTGAATCTAGTCATGATAACATTGAGACAACTTCTGATGAGAGTGAGGAGGAATGTATAAGCCTCAGTTCCTTGATAGGACATATAGAAATGGATGAATTCATAGAAGAATAAGTTGATAATTCAGTTGAAGCTAGAATTGTTTTGTAAATTATTGAAGATTATGTAGAGGTTGTGGTAGTGATCCCTCCTGTTGAATACTTTGATCAATGAGGTTTGGTAAAGATGGATTTGGATGATCAAGAAAATGATCCTTGTGAGGAGAAGGAACCTATTACCATAGGTTCAGTTGTTGTTGCTCATCGGATAGAAGACTAGTCAGAAGACCCCAACATTGTAGTTCTGGGTTTATATTATGGAGATTATGACGAGGAACATCATATTAGAAGTCCTTCTATTCCTACTATTTTAGGAACCACTATTGTGTATCCCGTGGTTCTGTTTCCCCGATATTATATAAAAAATGATGAATTGGATTCTTTGAAATCAGACATGAAGAGGCATTTTGATGGGAAAATGAATGAGATAGAGATAATAGTAGCTAACAATCAAGGAATCATGACATATGTAGTGGAAACTCTAGTTTCTACCTTTCACTCAGCTGTGTTACATGAGGTCAAGGAATTTCAAAATCAGGTAAGAGAACTGGCAGATTCTCTGGAATCTATGAAGCAGTCTATTTCCAGTTTAGATGCATATATGCCTTTAAGGGCTCAGGTGGACATAGATCATAGATATATTAAAAGTTTGGTTCATCAAATGGTCACTATGTTTGAGGACTTCTGGAAGTCTATAAAAAACATGTGAGTGGCCAAGATGATGACGTGAAGAAGCTTATCAGTGGGATTACTAAATAGCTTAAGGAGACAATAGCTTTCACAATGACACCTCTTTGTGCCTCTGATTTTTCTTCAGCCTCTCCTCTAGTTGATCTAGAAGCCTTCCAGTCGGTTGTTAAAGAATTTGTAGAGAAATTTTCTAGTACCAGTACCTCATACCCACAGTCTATGACTCAGGTTATTTCAACTACCTGAGAGATTCATAACCTTGTGGGATGTTATCTAAGGGAAGCTGCTAAAGATCAAAAGGACATCAATGAACAAGTTTATTTCAACTAAAAAAGGGAATATACTAAGCATCATATGGATGATCACTTGAAGTGGCTATTGGAGAACGTGAGAATCCTACCTGTCACTCCGGCTTTTAAGGATCTGGTTAGCAGGCTCAAAGAGTTGACTCCTACCTTGGAGAAATTTATGGAGAATAAGGATGACTATATCTATGCTATAGAAAGAGGATGAAGTATTATTATGGATTTTAGAAATCCTATTTTTCCCTTCCTCTATGTGGGATACACTCTAATAATTGTTCCTCCATCTTTTCTTTCTACCTCAGCTAACTTAGGATCTACCAGTGCTGCTCTCATGATGAATCTTACACAGGACATCCAAAGCATGACCCCGACGATTCCTCAGAGATCTACTTACTACAAGTCTACTGATGCTTCTGTTGCAGCTCCTCCAACCCTTCTGACTATCATCCCAAGGCATATCCCCCCATCATCAGCACCTTACCCCTCCACTTCCAAAGACAAAGCTAACATGGACATATCTGATATGGATTGAATGTGGGATTTCTTCGTTGATAGGGATCATTATACCGTTTTTTGTATATTATATTGTTTTTTTATTAATGGAATATCCTTTTTTGTTTCTTTTTTCATTAAATTATTTTTGTTAATCATAAAAGGGGAGAAACATGTCAGGTTACATGTTCGGTTTAAGGTTCGGTTTAAGTTTTAAACTGCCTAAACATAAAGGAGGAGATGTTTTTATGTTGAATTTGCATATATGTACTATATGTGTTCCCAAAATAATCATAGTTAAAATGATCTTATGCACACCTCTGAAGATATTAGAAAATGTACCTAACCCTCATTCAAAAAATACTGACATAATTTGTGATTATCAAAACGGGGGAGATTGTTGGACTCACCTATTTTGATAATCCCAAATCATGTTTCATTTATATAAATAATCGTGTTTCTCTCATAGGATAATCATTTATGTGAAAATATTGTTTATATTAGAGTAATGACTATGTACATTTAATCTAACTACTCTCTTGTTCATGCTTATAGTGCTATATTTTTCTTTGCTCAATGGTCACCGATGCAAAGGTCATCAATGCAAAGGCCACCGATGAAAAGGTCACCATTGCAAAGGTTACCGTTGGAAAGGTGACCGATGAAAACATCACCGATGCAAATCTCACCGATGAAAAGGTCACCAATGGAATGGCTACCGATGATGGTTACCATTGAGAGATATTTCTGAAGGCTACTGATGAAGTTTACTGTTGGGAATGTTACCGATGAAGGCTATCGATGTGCACCTACCATTGGAAAGCCTAATGTTGTGAAGGCTACTATTACCAGTCTACCAAAACTCTTCTACTCCATACTTTGTCATGTTATTAAGATTATTCTAATGGTCATATTTGATAAATTTAATGCTTTTGACATTAATTAATGCTGATTATAGAAATATCAGGAGACTATATATAGGGATAGTATGAGGTATGAGAAAGAATTCACATGATCTACTAATTCCTATTGTCATACCTCAAATATAAAGAGAAAACCAAGGAAGAAAAGTGTGGTGAAGTGCGTCTGTACATGTGAAGGAGCACACTTGCTATATAAAAGAAGAACCATTTAGAACTTCCTCTCTAATCCCTCAAGCATCCTGAAGATCATTTTGGGACAAACTCACTTCTTCGTACTTGCTTCATCAACTCTCGATCAACACCAGAGGAAGAACAATTAATCTTAGAACCTGGAGTTGCGACACTCTGTTTTGGACACAACTTCCATACAAAGACTCAAACATAAAATTCTTCACTCCAAGGAGTCAAGAGATGAACTGAAAACATATATATATTTCTAAACTCATGATTATATTCATAGATCTATTATGTTCCTTCATTTTACATTTCTGAGAAGTGTATGTTTTTCTGTTTCACACACTGTCTCTGGTGGTTGAACTAGAGGATACTGAAAATCCTCACATTAATCTTCACTTACATTTTGTTTCCCACATATAACTGTAGAAGAGACCGTGTGTGGTCTGTGTTTTTTTCTTTTTCCCATGAAGAACATTGGTGGAGGGTGTGAACCCTGGAATGTTTTTAAAAACTATTGTAAATAATGATACAGGTTGTGTATCAAGTTTATTGTTAATATAAACTTCTTGGTGGCAGGTGATCACCAAGTGGAGAGGATTAAGTCTCAAATTGAGACTGAACCTCTTATTTTACTTGACATTTCACTATATTTTGTTATACTCTGTTTTATATATTTTCCACTTCTTATAATTATTAAAACATAAAACTGTTTTGCATTCACTATGATAGTTAGTTTTGGTTAGTGTGTATATGTGTCTAATTCAGTAAACTTGTTCTAAACGTTAAAAAGTGTTTTACACTAATTTAACTGAGGATTATTAACCCTTTGATAAACCTGTTGACCAACTAGACATTTATATCTATACTGCCTTAATCAACTGGGTTGTTTCAAATTTGAGGGTTCTTTATAATAATGTTTTTAACGTAAATTTTAAGTAGGAACTCAATTCACCCCCCTCTTGAGATTCCACTCTGATCAACAAATATTTTTTGAAATATAGAAATAATATATATAAAATTTTAAATAAATTTTTTTAACATTCATATTATTTGTATTATAGACTTTATATAAGAAAAATAAAATTTTTGGTATAAAATATATTTTTTTCATAAAATAATGTTTTCACCTTTTCATGGAACACCTATTTTTCATTTAGTTTTTTGACACATATAATTTATATTTGAAATAATAAAAGTATTATTTTAAATATGTATATAATTTTTTACCTTCATTTATTTTTTTAGATTTGTTTGATAAGATTCATGTTATAATGAGGAGTTAAAATTTGGATTTCTATTGAAAAATGTATATTCATTTAAATTTTTTAAAAGGGATAATTATGTTTTGGATTCGTTTTAAATTTTATTTTGTTAATTTTTATTAAAAATAATTTAATTATAGGTTTTTAAAGGTATTTTATAAATTAATTTATTATAGACACATGTTATGTTTTAAAGTTAATTTTTCTAGAAAACTATTCTTCATCGCAAATTACATATTTAATTTAAAATTAAATGCTAAAAATTATGTGATTTGAATGATGAAAAATGGATTCCAAATTTTATTTATAAGGTCCATATTTTTTAAATAAGCCCTTATTTTTTTAACCCAAATTAATAGTAAGTATGGTAATTTTTGTTACCAGGATAAATGGTAAATTTTAGAGTTTCGGATATTAATAAAATGGTATTTACTCTTAAAAAGAAACCAACACAGTGATTTTTTTTGATGATTATAATTATATAATTAACACATTAGTATTATAATTATGTTGTTTAATGGAAAATTATCAATGAAGAATGAATTATATGATATTTAAATCAAAGAAAGATACAAAATGTAACTTTCATTGTTTTAAATATATCTTATGTTTCCACATGGAGAAAAATTACATAATGAAAAAGTATCAGTTATAATTATTAACTCAATATTCCTATGTTAATTATATAAATTTATTTTGTCGTTTTGGACCACATAGATGATATTATGATATTTATTATATTTTTTTATTAGAAATATAATTTTGTGAGATTCATGATTTAAATACTATAGGATTTCAAATATAGTTTTATCCAATATATATATATATATAAATATTTTTCTGAAAGAAAAATTATTTATCTATATCTTGGAATTTTATTTTTATTTTTAGTGAACAAATAAGTATATTAAATAATTACAAAACACTGATGTAGTTATTATTTTTGTAATGGAAATATCAAATAAATGTTACCAAAAATAAAAAAATAAATATAATTTTAGATAATTAGTGTGGTTAATAAATTTTATAGATTGAATTTACCACATAGGGATATAAAAAAATTATCTTGTTTGATATTAACTTGTTGTCTTTATATTTTTAAATATTCATGTAACTAATATGTTAAATATTGACACTAATGACATTTTATGAAAATAATATTTTACAAAATTATTTACAAATCATTAAACTATTTAAAAATAAAATATATAGTTAATATATGGTATAAAATTTCATAATGTTCCCATTTACTGATAATTTAAACCATATAATTAAAAAGTAATAACCACTTAATATTTAAAATTTTGTAGGCACAAAAAAATTAAAAGAGATTTACAATGGGATAATAAAAATGATAATATTTAAAATAAAACCAAAACATGTAGAAATTTAATTTTTTGAGGATATTAAAATATTAAGTTATCATATATTCTTATTGATTTCGTTTTAGAGGTATTTATATTGATATTCAATTTATTATGAATTAATCTTTTGTTAATTTCCAGAAGTGCACATCACCTCTATTATAAAAGGACACCACTTCCCTGACTAATTTACACCACATTGAGATTTCTAGCTTGATAATGGTCTAAATATTCAATTATCCAATTCAATATCAAAACTTTATTGTGCTATCTCTTCTAAAAACTCTACCAATAGATCACTATAGAGGATATCTAAAGGTACCGTTTCGAAGAAGAGGTAATCGCTCAGTTAGATCTCACTCTTTTTATACTATTTTATACCTCCTCTAAATACATGATATATATATATATATCATAAAATAATAACAACATAATCATCAATATTCTAAAATATTATTATTATTATGAACACACAACTATACATTCCCTTTCCCATCGATCTCAAAAATTAATGTATTACTCGAGCGTACATATAGCTTACCGTCTCCATGTGGTGATATAATTCATTTTACTTCACATTCTTTTATTAGTAGGAATTATGATGAGACTAATTATTATATATGATATTTATGCAAAAATTATACTTCCTTATTGATAATATCATATCTTTTTTTAGCATATAATATTTTGGGAAATGGTAATATCACTCATGTGTACATATGTCTTACCATATCCATGAGGCGATGTGATTCATTTTTCATCTAGATTTCACTTAAATGGAAATGAATCTAAATTTTATGAATATATTGAACATAATAATTATTTTTAAATAATAATATAATTATACATTTCTTTAATTTATTATTATATTAAAATGGAAACAATGTTCATGCGTATCCACAACAAACTATCTCCAAGAATGGTGTATGTTATTTTTTATGTCTATGTTTTATGAATCATCATGAATACTTATATATTAAATATATATTATATTAATATCATGGTTATAATTCTATAGATGATGAAATCATGATATATGTATGAGGACCAAGGATAACAAATGGAACAATGAATGGGAAACAAAGTGGTTATTACCTGAAACATAACTTTATCATTCAATTGTTAATAAACGAGTAATATAATGTCATAGGTAAATCATATATGGTATTATATATCTGAATATGTTCATATAGTATATGTATAATAATCATATTTTTATTATATATGAGGTATTAATATATATAATGGATGTCTAGTTTTAAGAATGATATTTTTTCTCATTTTTCTTTCTATAGGATGGCAGATTTATACAATTCCTACTTATTTTTTGTGCAGTATATAATAAAATTGATTGTTTATATGATTATTATTATGAATATAATATTATTTTTATGTCAATATAATTTTCTTTATTTTATGAGGCATATGATTCCACTGTTTATAAAGTGGTAAGGATTAATTTAACAATCTCAATTTTCATTTGGATTATTTATACATAAGTATCTACAAGGGAATATTTATAACCCATAACAATATTTCATAAATGTGATTTCCAAAATAAATTTACTATTCATGTACAATTTTTAATGTCATTTTTACCAATGTGAGAATTTTTAACAAACGGTTTGAAAGGAATCTTTTTTTTTTCATTTTCCTAATGTGGTACTTTATGGATTTTTGAGAAAAAGAATGAGAAGAATGTTTTTTAAACTTATAAAGAATGATGGAATTTTTTTAAATTCATGAATTGATAACTCCTTGAGGCATCCCATACAATCATTGAAGGTTATTTTTATAGAAAATGATTTATTTCTATATTATGTGGTATTTTATGAAAACAAAATGTTTTCAAAGAAGAAAAGTTATTTTCCCCAAGAATGATTTCAAAAGATCTACCAAAATCAATTTCCATATATGAAAATGTTAGTTGATGTTATTTATGTTTTATTAGGGATATGATCTAGTGATACCATTTTTATTCATTCTTTTAATGGTATATTTTTATGATGTTTTTGTACTTATTACTTTGGTTTCTTTTCTATCAGTTATGTTATGATTGAATTATGTTTATAAAACCAATTTAAATTTATGGGATCTAATATGATGAATGATTTATGTTATTGTTGTCACAAACCAAGAAGGAGTTCCATCTATCTTGACACCTATTTCGGTCGATGGAATAATATGAATGGAATTACTAATCCCCATGGGATGGTAAAAACTACCCGTGTATCCAAAAAACTATATGGGAATGATTCCAACTGAATTCGTAAATATAAACTACCAACAATAATAAATGAAAAAAACAGAATGACCATAACCAAACATTTCATAACAATATTCGAATTCAAGTTTAGAACATTTAAACAAAACCCAGAGAGGATACAACAAAAATTGAACAAGATACCATCCTAAAAACAACCACCTAAGAAGAGGATTATAATACTAAAGAAACCACCATAACATCTGCAAGGGGAAACCACTAGCATCCAGAAACACCATCTCTAAACATCCTTACTTTACCAGAGTCAAACATAAAAAAGTTTACTTACATCCAATGATGTTTGTAGGGTGTGATCAAAAGTCTAGTAGGATTACACCCAATAATGAGATTCCATGCTATAAACATTAAAATCCAAACAAACATGAATGTTTTATAAATGTGTAAGAAGACATTTTTTATAGAATTTATTTTAAAGGAAAATTTTTTAATATAAAATCCTCATAATAGAAAATGAATTAAATGTAAAACTGTTTCCTCAAACAAGATTTCTTTAAAAATAAAAATGAATTATATTAAATGTCCTCTGTATGCCCTTAGATGTCACCAAATCACAAGATAGAACTGTGTCCCAAGTGATCCCTATAGGCTGATAATATGATTTGGACACTAGAACCTCTTACCTTAAATAATGGCGGTATAATAACCACATTCATTAGATTTATCATGCACAATACACTAATAGAGGACACCCCATGGACCTAGTGGTCTCCATACATCATATAAGTTTATTTAGTGTTATAATAATCAATCTAGCTAAGTGAAATCAGAAATTTCCACATTTAAATAACTAGTATATGAAATCTATTCAACTAATCAAGTTACCAAATATTACCTTATTCTGAATTTTCATTCCACATGTATCACATATTTATACACTCACATTCATATATAGGAAATATGAATACATATATAAAACCACTACTTCTCATAACCCAAGACCTCATTCAATTTCATATCCACACCATAACCAATGAAAACTATGTTAAAAACAAAATTCTAATTTTGTTATGCCACAAAAATAATTAATAAAACAGATTGATATTCACAAAAAATAGTACACACTTGAAACAAATCCAATATCCTTAAAAAAGAATTTTAATCCAAAATCATACAAAACCATTCTATATCATGCTTCACAAAATAAGAATAATTAAATAAACCACTCACACAATCAATAAAATACCTTGAATAAGCATAACTCATGAAAAAACTAGAAAACAACCATTTTTTGTCTGAAAACCCACTATCAAGCCACACAGATCTTAAAACAATTCAAAAATTTATTCTTCACCTCATTTATAATCCATAAAAAATAGAGAATATGAAAAGTATTCATATAAAATACCCAAATACTAATTAAATATGGAACCACCTACCTCAAATGAAGAAACTTCTATAACATTGTGTAAAACCACAACCACACCTCAATAAAAACCAATTAAGGCATGATTGAACCTTAATCATCAAGATTTAACCCTATTATATTTGATTCATCCATATAAATGTCACCCTACTAGATGGAATTCCTAATCACCAATTGATAAAGATAAAAAAACATAGAAATTTTAGAGAAAAAATAATAGAAGGGGACTTACATGAAGAATTTTGAATATTTCCCCCCAAATAAACCTAAAAAATAGACATCTCAGGGAGAAATAGAGTGTATTTGAGGCTTATATGGCTGGAAATAATAATTGTGGAAAAAGATGGGTGGATTTGGGGACATATCTAAATGGGGTAAAGGTAAATATCTAAATGTTAAAGACATAGACATGGTGTATGGTATGAACACACATTTTTTTAGACTGTGTGGAAATCATATGGTAACCACTATCCTTAAGGGACATGGCACACAATTTAAGAAACCATGCTCTAATCGTGCATTTTTGATATGTCCAAAAATGATATTTGGTGAATATTTCCTTGGAAAAGTGTATATGTTACCCAATCTATGCGCAAAACATGAGAGACCTACTACAAAGGAAATTTTAACAGTTTTTTCTCCAAAAAATCAAAGGACACCCAAGGGAAAAAATGTAGAACATAAATAAATAGAAATAAAATTTGAAATGAAATCACGGGTTTGAAAATTATCCCCACCATGAAGAATTTATTCCCCTATAATTTCATTCCAAATCAGGAATGGAAAATATAAATGAGTATTCTTTCTCAACCCTTGAATTTTTCTCCCAAGTCTCTTGCATATCATTACTATGATTCCATATGATATTGATCAATGGAATATACTTTCAACAAAGTACATTCTCTTGGGAATCTACTATCCACACTATCCACTCTAATTCAGGTAAATCATGATATCTTTCTAACTCAGAGATGTGAAATACATCATGAATTGAAGTCAAATATAAAGAAAAAGATAACCTGTATTCCACCTTGCCAACATTCTTGATGATCTGTAACGTTCTGACATTCATTACTATTATCTTCCATTATTTTCCCATATATTGATGACCCAAACATGATTCCACCTTTATGAACACTTGGTCACCAACAAAAAACTCATGATTTGGATGCATTTGATCAGTATAATAATTATGGTGACCCTGAGTTATCAATAACCACATTCTGATTAACCTGATCTTCTCAAATGTCTCTTCCACTATGCTTGGTCCTGGCAACATGGTCTCTAACAACTCATCCAAATAAAAAGGATACTGACATGGATGTCCATAGAGAACCGCAAAAAGAGACATTTGGATCATGGATTGGTAAAAATTATAATATAAAAACATGACTAATCCCAAATGGATATTCAGAATCACTGACTTTCGTAGAGACAAAGGAATCAAAAAGTGGCCCTTAAAGAAAAATACCCTCTCATGAGAAAATTACCTATCAAAAAATCTATCCACCATGAATTATCTGCATAGACTCTTGGAAGAACTCATCACAACGTTCCTCATGGAGAATCTACTCCAAAAGAGAGGGGTTCAGTAGAAAACGATCCAATAAATCACTTCCACTATGCTCATTGTTTTCTTAGTGAATCTAAGAAATAAGACCCACCAAGATCCATTCATCACTTTACTTCCTTGATGATTACACTGAAACAATTCTACTCAGATCACCTTCCATGACTTTCCCTTTTCGTGGAGGTAAACACAAAATCAAAATCCAACCCTTAAAAGCACTCAAACTAGTAAAACTTCCTTTGATTCAAATAATTTAGGAAGAAAATGTGGTCCTAGAATTTATGATATAAATAAAATAGAAATTTCCCTCTAAAATGATAATGGAAGAAAATTTTAAAATCATGCATCACCGTGTCTTACTATAATTCATGTGTGCGATCATTCTTCTCATGTTTTCTGTGAATGTGTGAAACATTTTCCACCACATGATCATTCTTCATAAACACAAACACGATACCCATATATGATGTTTCAAAATAAACCACAAAACACTTCCAGGATTCTGGGAAGATAAAAACAAGAGTGGTAGTCAATTACCACATTAACTCTTCAAAGGAGGCCTAGAAATCATGGATCCATTAAAACATTATCCCTTTTTGGGTACTTGTCCTTATGGATGAAAAAATATAATTGAATTATAGATTGTTTGATCTTACTGGTTTCCTTGTTCGATATCCAGTAATCAATTCACAACCAGATAGACCCGTATTCATTTTTCACAAACAAAACTAGAGTGGAATAAGGAGAGACACTCATGAGAATAAATCTTTTGGATTCGTAATCATCTAGTTGTACTTTCAATTTCATAAACACAGTTGGGGCATATGATATGAGGTATGATATATTAGTTATATTCCTCACTCAAAGTCTAAATAGAACTCAACTACCCACTCTGGAGGAAAGAATAAAATGTCATTTTGAAACACCTATGGGAATACATCCACCACAAGAGGTAATAATCTTCAAAGGGAACCACCAAAGTCCTCTAGCATGAGATAAGATAAAAAACAAGGCTTCCATACTCCAGAAGTGGAGGCCGATCATAACCTAAACAAGGATCCCATTCAACATGATGGACCAAAGTGCCCCCATAAAGTCCCACAAATATGACATAACACCAATGACAATCATTGTGTCTTTGAGAATGTACCATCTAATATATAAAAAGGACTTCATCAAAGTGGTCCATATCTAATACTAGGAAACACAATTATAGGCCAATTCATAACATGATGAGTGGACAAGACAGACACATGAAACCCTGCTCTTTTTTTACCATGAGGAATTACTAACTACATCACATATGACATAATATTAGTTAAAAAATTAAAAAGATTCATAAGGTGTATAGTGATAAATGGAATAGATGGATGAGTATCAAATAGAAAAAAACCTAAAGATGATGCAATTAGAATGGTACCTTGATGTGTCGATGTCCTAGAATCTGGTTCTACTACTGCGTGGTCTACAAAATAGAGATTTATTATATATGGATGAGTTTGAGTGAGACTACTGAACTATGAATCCTCTCTGGGATGACTTTGAGTAGAAGAGAATATAGTACTACCCTATGAATTCCAAACCAATATCCCACCATCTTTGTTGGATTTGGCCAGACTGATATTCCTCTAGAAACCACAAATCCCACAACACACTGATAAGGGTGTGTCAGTTAACAGAAATGCTCAATGTGTCCCCTCTCTATATATTTGTGTCAAAGAATGGAAGAAATGTGAAAGCGGGTCACATGTTCCTTTATTTCCAACACTGGTGGCACAAAAAAGACACTACATCAGATATCGTAGACAAAGGCTAACATAAAGTATGTCTAGAACTACCACCTCCTTTCTTCACCAGCTCGTACCTCTTCCTTGTCTTTTCAAATGAGCTACCATGGCCCAAAGCTGAAATTGATCCATGGAAACTTGGATCATTATTGAAATCAATATGTACCATCATCACCGGATCTACCACCTCAGTATAGGTCTTTAGTTTGGTTAAAAGAACCTGATATTGGATCCTAGGCAGAAACCCTCCCTTGAACCATTGAGCATTCATTTCATTGTTATAAATGAGCTTAGGTGCATACTAAAGAATCTCAGAAAAGGGTTATCATGTTCCATCATAGACTCATCTCCCTAGCTACGATCCATAAACTACTAGCATTTGGTCTAGACTAGGACCAACCGAAAATATTACTCATTGAACATGACATTAAAGACTTTCCACCTCATCTTCTTGTGGTTTCCAAAATTCACCATTTTGTCCCACCAATTAAAATTTGGACCTTCTAACATTAATGAGGAACATTTTTACCTCACAAACACAAGAGAAAAGAGGAACTTGAACATCTTCTCTCTCTTCTAAACCCACTCATTGGCCTCTTGTGGATCAGTGTTTCCTTGAAAATAAGTTTTCTTGTTCTCATGGAACTTCTGATATTTTTCTTTTATTGGACCTCATTAGATTATCTTATCAGAGTAGGAATAGAAATCGCTCTTTTTCCCAAACCATGGACAACTCAAAACATTACTTCCACTAGTATATGATCAATAGGTGATGGAGACCTATCATTTTCTTCTACCTATGGTTGGATTGGAAGTCCTTGTGGAGGAATTTTTTACATTCACATAATTATCACAATGAAAAGAATAAACACAAGTATTCTAAAAATTATCATCAATAGCAGTAAATATCAATATTCCATAAATCAAATATAACCAAATCCATCAAAATAACAAGAAAAAAAATGAACAAAACACTTCATCCCCACCATGTGTATATATAGTGTGATGGATTTATGTCACACTGAGAGGAGAAGTCTAAAAATACCAAAATTTCGTAGTGGATCAAGATCTACCATAAGGTGTGTAGGCCGGAAACCCTACTCAAAACTAGAACCTCGTACAAAGATAGTCCTAACTCATTTCTATAAAGACTCATCCCAAAATAGCTTTACCCAAAAATAGTGAAACCATTTTTGAATTTTTTTAACATAAACCATACCAGAGTTCCATCAAACCCAATACCCAACCAGTTCCATGGCATGGCCTGAAGGGAGTTCCCAATCTCAACAAGTTGACAACATGTTCTTGAGTGTCAGAAATACACTATGAGGTTGATTTCACCAGACATTATAAATACAATAAACAGAAAATAATAAATGAATCAAAACAGAATATCCATAACAAAATGTGGTACACAAATTTTCAGATTCAATTTTACAACAATTAAACCAATCCCAATAAAGCTACAATAAAAAGGAAAAAGTACACCATTCAGAAACCACCACATAACTATTGTATAATCTTCCTCAAGCCACCACCACAAAACCTACAAGGGGAAACCACTACCATCCTAAACCTCTATCTCTAGATATACTTCATTTACCCAATTCAAACAAACCATGTTTACATACACCTAAATATGTATCTTGGGTGTGAAACAAATAGTAAAGTTTTCTACCCAATAAATAGATTACATGCTATAAGAATTATAAGATAAATCAGTATTAACATTTCTTAAAAGGGTAACTAGAATAATTTTTGTAGAAATCATTTATATGGAAAACATTTTAAGAAAATTTCCCTTAATGGAAAATGATTTTAATTGAAAACCATTTCCAGTAACATGATTTATTTAAAATTAAAAAATAACTATACTCGAGGTCCATTGTATACCAACAGATGGAAATACATCACATTAGAGAACTATGTCACAGGAGCTCCCTATAGGATCCAAATAAGTGTTGGATTATAGAACCTCATACCAAGGTGAAAGATGATATATAAACCGCAAACATCATCTTTTTCATGAACGATCATCTAGGAAGGGACACCCTAGGGGCATAATAGTCTCAAATAATCATATATTTTTTGATTTTTTGTCATATATTCAATACATATAAGTGAAACCAGGACAGTCCACTTCTGAATCACTAGTGTTCTAGATCTTATCATCCCACCTAGATACCCAGGACTCCCATATGCTCAATTTTCTTTCCACATGCCAAATAGGTCTCTATAACCACATGCACACAAAATAATGATTATTACATATACAAAACAACCATTTAAAATAATTCAAAACCAATTCTATTTTATATGAACACTAAACTAGCTTGTAAATAGCATTATCTCAACTTTCATATTTTCTTAAACCATAAGAATAATTTATAAACATATTCAAGGTTCAATGCAAAAGTAAAAACATGAAACAATTCCATTTTCATTTATAGAAACCACTTTCAAGACAAAATCATACCAAAACCTTTATAAATAATATTTCACATCATTTTTACAATTAAATAATGAACTTTCACAATTTAAAAAATGCATTCAAGAAGTAAAAAGTAAACACACTAAAAAATAACCAATTTCCTTTCAGAAAACAACTTTTCAGCCACACTCATCTTATAAACATTAAAAACACATTTCAAACCACATATATAATCTATAGGACCTAAAGATAAAAAAATAATGGATATAAATGTCCCCAAATAATGCTTATGTAGGGAACCACCTACATCAAATGATGATATGTTCAGAAAATGGTGTATAATCACAACCACACATCAATTTATCCCTATAAATGAAATATTTGACCTTAAACATCAATATAAAACCTTATTAATCAATATTGAACCCAAAAAATGTCACCATACATGCTAGAAACATGAAACCCCAAGAGATAATGATATAAACCCATGAAAAGAGGAATAAACCCTGAGGGATGGGGACTTGCAAGAAGAATAATTATGATTTCACAGCAATTCCACCTTTAAAATAGTGTTACAAGGTAGAAATAGGGAGGATTGGAGGTTTCTAGTGCAAGAAATACAGAGTGGTGAGAAATAAGGGCATATTTTATATTAAATACGAAAAGGAATAAAGGTAAATATCCAAATTTTAAGGACTTGGATAGGCCGCATTGTTTTCCAACATGGATTTTCAAACAGCGTGGCAACCATGTTGTCACCAATATCGACAAGGGACATGTCACACATTTTAAAAAAAGTGTGTTAAACATGTGTTTTGAATCTATTGAAAAATGACACCTTGACACATAGTTTCCTTGGGTTGGTGCATGGTTTCACCTAACCATGCGCTAATAATTCACTACCTACATCAAATGATAAATTTCACATATTTATCCAAAAACTAAATGGAAACCAAAGAGGGAAAAATCAAGACAAAAAATATAGATAAATGTTCCTCAAAATTAAATCATGGGTGTGAAACTTTTGGTACAAATACACATGTCTTTCATTATGTGATGTTTAGGACCTATATCTCCATTAAATGCATTAGTTAATGATTTGTATCAAACATGATAGGCAGAAATTGAATTATATGTGAAATTAGTTCAATAATATAGGACAAAAATGGGAACTAAACTTAGTTTATTATTATATGATTGGAACATGAGTAAACTCAGTTTACTAATACAAGGAAGGAAAGAGAACTGAACTTGTATCATTATAGGAATTTGTCCACTATGATCATCTTGGAAATGGGGCTTGGATACTATAGAAATGATTTCTTATGCTTATGTGTACTCCAAAATTTCATGCCTTATGTTATTTATCTCATGGAAAATTTAATTTTATTCTTAATGATATCCTACGATTTATTCCATAACATGATATCATGAATTCTGATATATAACATATGACTTTCAAATATATTGTTTATACACTAATTCCATATGATTATGTTATGGTTTATATTTACCTTTTTAGCCTCACTGAGCATATCATCTCCCCCTTTTTATGTGTTTCATTTCCCCAGGTTATAAATAAAGGTTTTATATATGAATAAAATAGAGGGTTTTCATAGTGGGAAATAGTGATGATCTTCCACCAGACTATATATTTGTGTTATAAGTTTTCAAATGCACTAAAATATTTCTGTATTGTGGAATGTGTATATATAATATAATGAATATACATCTAAATATAAGTAAAATCAATGTGTGAAAACCCTATTTCATTATAGTTGGTATCAGAGAAAAAGTTTAGTCAAAAATTGGAAACTAGGATGAGAAAACATTAGAACCCTAGATAAATTTATATGTAATTGTCTAGGGATGACCCTAATGATAAACCTATATATGGGTTACAATCAAATACTTTTAGTAACTATCCTAAAAAAGGTAATATTAGTCCTAAGATGTTATATATGTATTGAATATTCCCTTGATTAAGTGGGTTTACAACTTATAATGGTGTTACAAACAAAATACTATTGGTTTTAGTCAATTGATGGAACCTAAAGGAATAACGATAATGCTGGATACAATGTGAAATGAAATGATTTTCCTCATAGAAAACTAAATTTTATGAGTGT
This sequence comes from Viscum album, assembly GCA_963277665.1. Classification (NCBI taxonomy): domain Eukaryota; kingdom Viridiplantae; phylum Streptophyta; class Magnoliopsida; order Santalales; family Viscaceae; genus Viscum; species Viscum album. Next base: position 951,174,584 of record OY728127.1, read on the forward strand.
TAGAAAATAAATATTGTTTATATGACCACACAACCTTATCAATAATAAATCCAACAAGGCTCCAAAATGACCAAATGTGGGAACAATGTTTTCGTGAATCCTTATTATGGAAAAATATATCATATTTTAGTGGAAAGAGTAATCCAATAGTTACTAAGAAGTGGATCTGTAGCACAAAAAATATTTTTCGTTCATTTTTGTTTAGAACATGAAAAAGTTATGTTAGGATCTTTTCACTTGGAAGGTGAATCTAATTAATGGAGAAATATTGTAAAAAATATAGATAATCAATATAAAATTTACTCTATTTATTAGGATGAGTTCATGGACTTATTTTTCAGTGTATACCCTCCCCATATTCTTTTTAATAAATGGGATATTGAATATTCCCATCTATCCAATGGTTATAGAAAACAAGGATATAATTCAAAGGAAATTAGAAAAACTATGGAGAGAAGATGATTAATTCTAATTTATTCTCAATGTGTGGAAGGAAACATTAAGTAATTTATCTCAAGTGAACTAATAATTATTTTAAGTGAGGTAAATATGGTCATAATTCATTTTATAGATGAATAAATGAAAATAAAATGAAAGCTCCAATGAGTGAACCTCCAAAAATGTGGTGTTATAGGTGTAAAAAAAATGGGCATTATGATAACCAATGCCCAAATCCAAGGGATAACAATGGTGATAAATATTATCAACCTCTTAAGGATAATGAAAATGAGAAATCTCATGCGATCAATATTGGTGATGTGGTGTATGAAAACAAAGTGGTGAAATGATTGAATAAATATGTATTAGAATTCAAGAATAATGTTATATTAGTGCTTTTATGGTATTAATAAATAATAACACACCAATTGGTTCGTCCAATTTACCTTTCCCTATGGATTTGGGATCATATAATTGAGGTGGTAAGGGAATATATTTTTTAAAAAAATGATTATGGGAAGGATAACCCTTAATATGTGTATGGTGCTGGAATAATGAGATAAAAGAGATATTTAATTTTAAATAGGATTTTATTGATTAATTTTGTACTACAAATATGATAAGGTGTTTTATGATATCATGGATTAATTATAATGAGTTTTTGGTTTTAGAGTTTTATGAAAGAGTTGTCTTTTGAAAGCATGTATGTTTTCACTGATGTTTAATTGTAATTTGGTTTATTACCATGTTTCAAGAGAATACATGATAATGGTATTCACATATTTGGGTTCTGTAAATTAAGAGCTATATCTTGTTTTTTGGGAATTTAATGGTGAGTTTATTTTTGAATGAAAGATACATTTCTTTTGAATATTTTTTATTATAATCATCAGGAAGGTTTATAAGGGTAACGATTTATGAAATTTTTTACTTTGAAATTTGGATGAGGTTTTATAGAATATTGATTTGTAATATGAATATTTATTCATGTTGGATCAAATGTGACAACCATTTTGTTATGATGATAAATAGGGACATATGTAATGACTAATCCTTCCATTAATGAATTTGTGATCCACTAGTTTTTTAGGCAATACAATTTCAACATCATTTCTTGGAATAATAAATGAAGGGATGATTGATCGAGGCACAACCAAATAGTAAGATTATACTTATGAAACCATACATAATAAGTATATATTATCAATTTATTTTAAAATAAAATTTTATCGTATCATCGTCTTTTTTGATGACAGGAATTTCCTTTTCAAAATTATTTTTGGACTATAGTTTTGTGGTCATTAACATTATAATGACCATATTCTCTATCACTCCCTATCAGAACATGATGGTTGGATTTATTTTCCATGTTCATGTTTTCACATTACACCTATGTTGTCCTATGTGGATCCACATTCATGAGTTTCATCAGGTAACCATTATATTTCACAATATTTATTTTTAATGGGGTTTTTAGAATACATTATTACGATGTCAGTTTATATGAAAGAATCAATGAAGTTTTAAACATTGGATAACCCATACAAATTTTGATGGTGAAATTCATTTTTAACTGGGTGAGAATGTAACACCTTGATATCTTTATGAATTATCATTATTAAAATAAACTGATATCATGCATATAATTATACCAAATGTTAAGCTTGCGCTATAGGTAATACCGACTTTTCCTACAATACACACAATAATGAGTTTCTAATAAATATCAGTATGTTTTTATAATATTTTAAACAACACAATTTTAACCTATAAATTGTAATATAGGGTATTAATAGGATTAATTGAATTATGAAATTATTTTTCACACATTTTAACCCCTTTTTAAATTTAAATGAAATTTTTTTCCAAAAACAATTTTAATGCGCAAAAGTGTGTTTTATTCCAAAAAACAAATAACTCTTGATGAATTATAGTAATGATATATATATATATATATTTATATATAATTAAATATATTATTTAATAGTCATTGTATTTGTTTTATAGACTTTGAAAATAAAAAATCCAATTTTTATCATAAAACATATATTTTTCTAAAAAGAGAATTTTTTGACTTTAATTGTGAGCCTATTTCAAATATTTTTTTTGTCATTTTTATAAATTATACTCGAAAAAATAAAATTCTTATTTGAATTTAGTGTATAAAAATATACTTGGTTTGAATTATTTTTTTTTCTTGATAATTTTGATATTTTAATAAACCGTGAAAATACCGATTTTTATTGAAAATAATATTTTAGTTGGAATAATATAAAAGGTAAAATTATATATTAAATTATATTTAAATTTTTTTATATCAAATTTAATTGACACAAATATAGATTGGTTTTTTTGAAAATATTTTATCCATGAATTTATTCGAAAATATTTTATATTTTAAAAGGAATTTGTTTTCAAAAAACTATTATTCATAATAGTACACCGATGTTATTTTATATTAAATTATGAAATTTATATTTTTTAAATTATGAAAAATTGATTCCAAATTTTTATTTATAATTTTGAAATTTATTAAATTTGTCGCTTTGGGTTTTGTCTAAAATGAATAGTAACAATGCTAAATTTTGTTACCACGGTAAAGAGTAAAATTTGTAATTTTGGTTAAAATAAAGGTTAATACTCTAAAATTACCCTAACATATGGAAAATTTCTGTTGGAAGAATATATTTTGACCCTTAAAACCTATGGATCAAAATTATATTTTTAGTGGACACTTGCCCATGAAATTGAATTGTACAATATTTAAATCATTAAAAGACACAAAAAGTCACTTTCTTTGTCTAAAATATATCTCATGTGTTCACATGGGGAAATGTTTTTGTAATGAACGAATATAATTTAAATTTATTAAGTTAATTACCTTATTTTAGGTATATAAGTTTATTTTTTTATGTTTTGGGATACTTACATGAGATTATGTTATTTATAATATTTTTTCATTAAAATTTAAAGATATCACATTCATGTTTTATATACTATATCATTTTAAAAATTGGGTTGGCCAAAATATATATTAATATATAAATATTATTAGGAAATATAATTTTTTTATATTCATAATGTTAATTTATTTTTACTTTTTAGTGAAAAAATAAGTATATGAAATAATTACACAATACAAATGTTGTAATTTTTTAAAAGAAATATCTAATATATGTTACTAAAATAATTAAAATAAATAAAATTTTAGATAATTAATGTGATAAAATAATTTCATATATGAAATTCGCCTCTTATTTATATAATGAAATATTATTTCTATGTTAACTTATTATCTTGATATTTTTAAAAGTCCATGTTACAAATAGTGTCAAAATTGACAATAATGATATTTTATGAAAAATTATATTATTAAATTACATAAATATAAAAAATTTATTTATTAAAATACAAATTTATTACTTTATTGTCTAAAATTTCATAAAGATAGCCTTTATGTAAAATTTTCACCATATTAGAAAAAAAATTATAACCTCTTAATATTGAAAAATTTGTTACCACAATTGAAATTAAATAAGATTTACTATGGGTTAATCTTAATGATAAGGTTTAAAATAAAAACAAAACATGGATAATTTTTTTTGTTGAATGAGATTATAATATTATATCATATTTAATTCCAATCCATGCAATTTTTTAGGTATTTTGATTGATATTGAATTTATTATAAATTAATCATGTGAGAATTTTCAGAAGTTCCCCTCACCACCATTGTAAAAGGTCACATAGTTTATTAATTATTTACACAACTTTTTCCATTATATTTGGACCAAAATCTTAAAAATTATTTTATACACTCCCATAGAAACAATCTAGACGTTTTGGTCTTCCCAAAATTCAAACTACAGAGCCCATTAGAGGAGATCAAAAGGAATTGGTTCAAAGAATAGGTAATCGCTCTAATCGATCACACTCTTTTTCTACAAATCAATACCTCATAGATATCTAAGATAAATAACAAAAAATAATAAATTTTAAATGATAAATATGCCTGAAAATTATCACTATACAACCCCTTTCTCATCCAACATGATAATAAAATTATCGCTTGTGCGTACTTATGACTTACCGTGTTCATGTATCGAAACAAATAATTTTTGACCAAAATATTTTATTTGCGATAATTTTTCTAGGTTTTAATTATTATTTATGGTATTTATGAAATAATTATACTTGATAAATTAAAATATTATATCTACCTTTTTACAATCAAATCTTTTAGGAAATTATAATGTCACTCATGTGTACGTATGGCATACCATCTCCACGTTGTGATGTGATTAATTTTTCATATATATTTTACATAGATGGTAATAAGGAATAATTTAATGAATATAAACGATTTAAAAATGATCATGTATGCATTATATTTCATATAAATATATTTCTTTTAAAATTGAAAGAAAATGAAAAAATTGTTTATGCGCACGTACGACCTACCGTCTCCATGAATGAGGTATTTTATTTTCTCTCTATAACATTCATTAATCATGATTAATAAATATGTAATAAATATATATGATATTTAAATCATGTTTATCATTCAGTAGATTATTAAATAAAGATCTATATTTGAGGAAAAATGATAAAAATCATAACATGACTTAGAAATAAAGTTGTTATTACCCGAAACACAACATTAACATGGAATCATTAATTAGAAAGTAATGTAAATTCATAAGTAAATAATATATGGTATTATATAAATGAATATGGTTATATGAAAGATTTATAATAACCATTTATTTATTATATATTAGGTTTGAACATATACACATAATGTGAAGACTCAAGGTAAGGAATTTTTTTCTCACTATAATTTCTATGGGATACATGCTATATACACTACTTATTTATTTACTTTGGTGTTTATACTTCCCATGAATTTTTTATGAGTATTATTATTAGTATTATATTATTTATATATAAATAATTTTTTTTATGCTTACGATTTGATTAGTTATAATGTGTTAAGTGTTAATTTCACATATCAATTTCAATTGTTTGAAAATACATCTTTTCTTTCCTTTTATCAACAACTAGGGAAAACCCATTTTTCAATAGAAAATATTAGAAAAATGAAAAAAATTATATGGATTTTTTTATAAATATATTTATAAAAAACGAACAAATTTTTTTATCAACATACAGAAGAGACAGAACAACCAATCTCAAATCTTGTGTCGCACACTCCCACAATAGGATCCACAAACAACAAAATCCCATCAACGATAATGAATGACCTAGAATATATTCCACATCACAAGATGGATTCAATTTAGAAAAAAAGGGGTCACAGGGAAGAATAAACACACATTCCTCATGAATGAAAGCCTTCTGCACCAAGACCTATAAGAGAAAGACATTCTTAACGAGATCACACAATGAATCTTAGAAGAAGACTAGAAGAAACACTCACATAGACAAGTGGATCTGATAACGTAACCCAAGGCCACTAAAATGATAAATGGATACAAATAAGATGAAAGATAACTTAAAAAATTGATAAATTGGGAAAGAACCAATGATAAACCCAAACAATCTTAATTTAAAAACTATTAGCAGGTCGTTACACAACGTGAGACCTAGTTACACAACCTATAATCGCTAAAGTATTACGTGCTCTGCAAACTCTATCACCTCATATTAGAAACCTAAACATTGACTAACTCATGATTTTTAAGGTCTCTCTATGTTGTGTAACCATTCACTGCCTTAATTCTTTCTCAAATTGCATCCAATAACTCTTACACATCATCTATCCTAGTTATAAAACGTGAAATCCTCCTACAACCTACAGAAATAACTGATTAATGATAATATTAAAAAAAAATCAATGTGTTCACTATTATAGGAATCCTATCAATTATTTCTCATCCGTACACTCATAATAAAATAGGGAAAACCATTAAGAGGATAAGAACATACATGATAGATCAGTAAATGGATATTATAAAATCCCCAACATAAATACATTTCATCCCTTGGATGTCATATGGAATATGTAATACTGGGAAATAGATGAGGCCAAAACTCCATTATCATTGAGTAACATTACCATGTCTCATTAGAATCCTATCCATGATTGTACTCTAACCAACAAAATTGACTTCCCATTTTAGACATTCACTTTAGAGTCAATGATCTCAATTAGTTTCTCCAAAACAAAAAAATATATCTCTAACCCAATATATTCTGAAATATGAAACTGGTCAGGATTAGGATGATACTTCATATGCTGAGATATATGAAAAACATCATGAATACCTTTCAAATGATCTAACAGTGCTAAACTATAAGAAACCTACACGTACTTCTCATTGACCTCAAACAATCCTACATATCTCGGAGCCAACATTCCTTGTTTTCCTATATGGTAATGACCCATCCTAGGATAAACATACAATAAAACCTTGTATCCAATAGAAAACTATAGAGGATGATGCCTCCAATATTTATATGATTTCTATTGACATTGGTTTTTAACCAGTCATCAATGTGCATCCTGAATCCTTGCCTATGTCTCTTGGACCAACCTTGGTCCAATAAGAGATAATTCTCCCTCATACACCCAACAAAGAGTTAATTTACATGGGATTACATTCAACACCATGAAGGGAACCATTATTATCGATGGCAGATAACTGTTTTTACAAACAAAATCAACCATTTCTAGATGGTTATCCCATGATAGACCAAAATCCAAGACACATGCAAGAAGTATATCTTCAAGGATTAGAATCACGTGTACCGTCTGAATGTCTATATTTGGATGGTAAGAAGTTCTCAAAATGACCTAAATTTTCATCTCTATCTAGTGACACTTCCAAAACCTTGAACAAAACCTAGGATCCCTATCCTAAATAATTTCATAAGGACTCCGGTATAACCTCATAATCTCCCACACAAATATAAAAAACAGATATTCAACCTTAGTGGTGTCTTTTATCGGAATTAAATGAGAAGTATTCTTCCCCCAATAAGAAAATACAGTTAGAGAATTTTTCCCTTGGGGAGTCCATATTAATACAAAATTAAAATCATTGGATACTGCATCCCATTTCATCACCGGCACCGGAAGAGGCTACTGAAAAAATAGGGTCTCAAGTGCTCTTCCATTATCAATTGGAAGGTGTAACAGAAAGAAACCTAATTTGAAATATCATACCTCATACCTGGCCACCAGAATAATCATTTCATTTCACAATACATGATCATAGTTCCCAAATTAATGACCCACAATGAGCTATAATAATTAAACAATAATAAAGTCCTCACAAAAGCTAGGAAAATAACCATCTTCTTGAAGTTGAGTATACCATATGAATATAGAGGCCCACTATAGATGGTCTCCCCACCATAAAGGCCTTCTCTAATCATTCTAAAATCCTAATCCTAGAATTGGATATGCAAAACAGACTCTGGGAGAGATGATGATAACTGGACACTGGTCAGAACGATACATAAAACACCTACCTAAGTATCCAAGTTTAACTGCACAAAAATACGCATAAGGTTCCACTCCTCCATCGATTTCAAAAAATCCAAAATTTTACATTCATTCTTAGAGAATCTGAATCAACATTCTCTGAACTAAGGAGATGGCAATATCAATATCAAATGTCTAAAGGTATTCTACCCATCGCCTCTGTATGAGATTCAAGTATTTTTATGAAACGATATTTCTTATAATATTATTATTATCAAAAAATAACATGAACCTATCTATATAAATATATTGTTTCCAAGATTTAAGTGCATGCATAACTAGGAAAAGCTCTAAATAATGAGTGGGGTAATTCTTCTCCTATGATTGAAGATGAAGAGAGCTGTAAGCTACCACATTGGTTTCCCTGCATAAGAACACATCCCAAACCATCACCAAATTAATAAAAAAACCACATATCCATTATTGGGCTCATGCAATATCATAATAGGATCCAATGTCAGAATACATTTCAGTTTATTGAAATAATATTGATAGTTTTCATCCCATGTGAATTTGACCACATTCCTAATATTATTAGTCAATGTTGATTCCTTCTTATAAGAATTCATAACAAACCATAAATAGTATCTAGTAGGACCAATTATTCTCTTATTCTCAATGAAATTATGCGCTTCCTTCCATGAAAAAACAACCTTCAACTTACCTGTATCAACTGATAAGTCATGTTCATAAATTTTGTGCCCCTTGAAATTCAAGCCATGAATCTAAATACTACATTTCCAAATCCTTCCATAGAGATGATGAATTCATAGAATTTCCAAAACCAAACTCAGATGGTGCTCATTCTCATTCTCAAATTTTTAATAGACCATAACATCATCCACAAATACTACCACAAAGTGTCAAGGTATTGATTGAATATCTAATTAATCAGAACCATAAAAAGTATAAGAAAACATGTAAGACTAAATGGAATCCTAATATTTTCATAATGGGTTTACTTGATATTGAATACTTCCTTTGGTATATCAGACTCCCAAACTCTGAACAGACAATTACCCAACAAATGATCAATCTTTGAAAACTAATTTCCCATTTAATTGATCAGAAAAATCATCAACATGAGGAAATTAATTTTTTTTCTAAAATTTTAGTGGGTTTAACCTTATATTTTCCACACATAATTAAAGAAAACCACTTGCTATGTCGGTAAAGAGAACATGGGATTCCGAAGGTAAAACACTAGGGTGAACACAACCTTTTTTGAATAGGTAGCGCCACTAAATCTTGAGCTCCCTCAGCTAATCTAGTTCCATACAATTAGAAGGTATTGACAATGACTACATACCTTGCACCAGGTTGACCGTTAAAAATTCCTCTATATCTGGAGGGAGACCAAATAAGTCGTATTGGAAAACCTCATGAAATTATCAAACGGCTTTGGGAGGATCAAAAATAGGGGAGACTTCATAGGGCTCTATTTCATCAACATAAAAAAACCACTGAGGTTTGGGATAGAAGTCCCTACAAAACCTATTCTCAGTTCCCACTCCCCCTGAAAAACAAGGTAGATTCCATTAGCAGATCAAAACTAGACATGTTGAAGATAATAATTAACAACAACTCATTGAATGACAACAAAATACACACTTATGATGTTGTCAAAAAGATCTAGATAGATAATGAGAAAACCACAAACCCACATTGTACTAGATGTCATAAATGAACAAGGACACTAAAACCCATACTCATTCCCCTTAAAAAGTGGTTCACTAACTACATTACAAAGGGAATAATTTTCAATATAAATTTAAGCATACTACAAAAATGTGAATAAATAAATGAGGTCCTAGAACAAATATCAAATAAAGAAATCTCTACGTAAGATGAAATAAGGAAAATACCTCTCACTGTTTCTAGATCTTCAAAAACATCCATTGGACACTCAATTACTATGTAAAAGTGCCTCACTCATGAGTCTTGTGGAAGGAGTCTTGTATTCTCTGATGCTTATGACTGCACCACAATAGCCATTGGAGTCGATGAACCCTGATTATAATGAGGCATCGTCAAAACCTGAGAGAGGTGATATCAATCAACCACACATCCATAACTGATGTACGTATTTGCAGGCATAGGAAAATAAAATATAGTGTGTCAGAACTTTCCATATGGATAGAAAGCTAGAGGCATATTGCAATCTATAGTAGGCAATGAAGAGGATGCTTACAATAGAGACGCACCTCCACCACTCCTGCATTGCTCCTGCCACTTATTTTACCTCCCATGCACCCCACTAAAGCTGGAAGTGGATGAAAGAGAAGAGGAGGAAAATCCAACATTTCCTTCCATATTAATATCTACCATAACATATCTTTCTATCCTCTTCAGATAGATAGAATGATTTATCATGAACACGTGTGGTCTGATATTTGTTTCCAAACCCTGTAGGTACTTATATGATTCTATTGGTGATTCATCATAACATTTAAAGAAAGCACAAAAGATTATCAAACCAATTAGTGTATTAGAACACCGAATGGTCTACCTGGCATAAAGATAGCGAATCTAGAGGATTTTCCCATATCAATGACTCTACTAAAAACTAATAGAATAATAGGGGCTTGAAAACCCTCAAACAAGAGTCTGTGTGTCTGCCTTCTGGGACCATATAATCCCAACATCACATGTTGGAACCCTCAAGCCTAAATGTTTAACATTTCCCCATGATATTATAAATTTTCTCTGGGAAGTCAATGATTTTATCGATCCTATCGATCTAGTACTCCACATATTGAGGTTCATCTGTTCTATTAAATGAAGGTGTCTTCTTTTGAAAGATACCCCATAATCGATCAATATTTTCTCCAACTCCTAGTTGTACCCCAAAAAATTCATTCTAAAATTCTAATACATCATGGTCAGTAGCACAAACATCCCGTATAATAGTCTCGATGATATTGTGATCCAATGGAGGACTCCCTTGTAGTGAATTAGCTTCACCATCCTCAAGAACTCATAGATGATGTCTTAAAGCCATACTTAAGCACAAAGAAATAGAAGCAACGATTAGAACAAATATTAAATATCAGTTGAAACCGAAAAAAACATATGTAGAAATAGATATTAAAAACAAAAACGATCAGTAGAGACACATATCCCAACATCCCATGTGAAACTAGAGTCTCTACACGAGAAGTGATAGATAAGAACTTAGTACAACATACCTCACAAGTCTCGACAATCCTTTCTCTAGTCAAATTGACATCCCATGAAAAGAACCCTTAGGATCAACTACCTATCCCTATGAAACCATTTTGTAATTAACCAACCCGGGTTAACCTCATAACTAGAACTCGACATGATCATTATCACACATTAATGACATTCTAGAACTCTACTAGAAAGAGACGATCACCTAGGCGTCAAAGAAAAATGTATAGGGAATGATTTTTTGGACCTTGTATAAACACATGGAACATATATACTCATGGAATGGAAATAGATAGAGTAGTTCTAACAAAAATATGGCATAAATATAAGAAGACTGCAAAAAAAAATGTAGGTAATATTCCAATGAATAAGTCTAACATCAAAGGACTAAAACAAAATTGATACTCCATGAGATGGAATTGATAAACTCCCACCATATTTCCTCCAGATAACCAACCCAGCTATCATGAAACCTCGAAACCTTACCTTTCCCTACAATAAAAGACATATAATGTTCTATTAAACCCCAAAGAGGCATTCAGGGTGTGATCTAACAGGCCCAGTAGGATCCCACCCTAGTTTTCTATAACATGTCTCTATATAACAATTACTATATGCTCATTTTATATAAAACATGACATGATAAGAAATAAATATATTTTATAGAAAAACATGGTAAGAATATTCATTTTTATCATAGTTCTAAATCAAAGTAGGTATATCTATTTAAAATAATATATTCCATATCACATGCATATCAATGCTAAAACAACAATGCCAACAAAAACAAAAATAAGCACAATTATCAGAAACAAGGATCAATATAGGTCATACTAGACTACTAATCATACCCCAATCAATCAAGTTCATAGTATTGTTACTAGAATATAGGTCTATTAATTAGAGGAATACACCATGATTAAACACCCCAAAAATGTCAATATCCATCCCCTTGAACAACAATCATATGAAACATAGAAAATCCCCATGACAAAAACTTCTGATCATCTCTAAAAATGGACAATATCCTCAGTCTAAACCTTCCACACAAGTACCCAATGTAAACCATCTTCTTGTTTTCATAATTCATTCTAATTCTTTTAAAATAATTTCAAACCCATTTCATTAATCCATTTGAATTTTTTTGAAAATACCCTTTTTCATTCTATTTTTCAAAAAACCAGGGGAAAACCATTTCTCTTTAGACACTCTTTACATCACACATTAAATAATAACGCCAATTTATTTTATAAATTTGTTTATAAAATAATAACACTAAGGTTAATTAACATAGGATTGTGATGGAACCACCAACGTCAATACTCCGACCACACACACTTGAAACGAGATCCAACAACACTGAAAACACATCGATGTCAATGATGGTAATATAATCCAATACACATAACAATATTGATTAAATTAAGAAAACAAGTGGTATTTGGGAAGGAGAAAACCCACATACCTCAAGAATGAATGCCTTCCCCACCACGACCGATAAGGGAACGACTTCCAAAATGAGGTTGCATAATAAATATTGGATGAATTCAATGAAAAAATAAAATATTCAACCAAAAGATATGATAAATCAACCCAAGGGTGTTGCCATGATTAATGGATCAAAGAAGCAGAAAGGTCACTTCTTCATAGAGACACTCCGCAACCACAATAGAGATTGAATGCTGAATAGATCAATCTAGAAGGAATGGGGTATCCTGAAATCACTTGGGAATTCCCTTGGGTCCAGATCAAGAGATAACTAGGGAATGAACTGAATAAAAACTACCACATATTATTTCAATAACAATACACATTCCATTACATGACGTGTATCCCATTTAGATAATGTGTAACAACCAAAGTCCCACAAACGCAAAAAAAAACTCAAGGCCACATATTAATAAATGACCTTCTATTAACTCACAGAAACTAAGGTCTCACCAGATTAGGTAATATTTTGAAGATATAAGTCCTTCCCGACTTGAATCCAGAAACTCTTACATGTCCTGTAACCTAGTTACATAAAATGAAATCCTCCTACAACCTACAAAAAAAGTTGTTAAAGCTAAGAGTCCGAAAAAATATCTAACATAACCATTATATGTATCCATCTAATTCATTTTTATCCTCACACCTATAACGAATAAGGGCAAACCATGATGAGGTTAAGGACATACCTGATGGATCAGTGACGAGATGTTACACTTATTATCTAAATATTTGTTCATTGATATATGATTCATATTCACCACATGTTTCATTTTTTGGTTTATATATTTGATGTATTACCTCTTGAATCCTATAATACTATTGTATTTTTGGTATTTAACTCATGGAAGTCCATCAAAAAAATTTCAATTCTAAATAACCCTATGGTATATGTATATTTTTTCTTATAAAGCTTTTTCTTTCTAAAAATTCTATATTTGTTTCCTTTGATAGAATTTTTCAGCTAGATTCTATATTCCAATTGATTGGGAAAAATTTTATCATAACTATATACCTTTTGGCTTATACGGTTCTACTTTTTGGGATTCATATGTAAAAATATATTCCATTTTTTGATTGTGGAAAATTTGAACATCTTTATACTTGTTAATTGAATATAGATGTTTATGGTTTATTAAGTAATATTTGTTTTTAATTTTTTATATTATTTATTACATCATATGATGAATGAATATGACTTAATAAGTGGTTGGTGGGGCCAAAAATATCCCCTTAATTAATTCATGTGTTTCATGTGTAAATATATCTTAGATATATTTGTGTATTCCTAGAAGAAACAAATATTTCTTAACCATACGGTTATGATGGTTTAATCATGATGTATATAATCCCAAAGTATTTACATAAGGATTTGAATTACCTCACCTAAATTATTACTTTAATATCTATGGAACTGGTTATTAGAATCCATGCATGATTTTGTTGATATATCAACCATGGATTTGTTATAATCACAATCCTTGATTTATATCACTTATGTTTAACATTACTGGGCATTTGAGCTCACCCATTCCTATGTTGCATTTTTCTTTGGTTAAGTAGAAAAGTATTACACATGATATTTCTGAAAAAATTTCTTGTGTGGGGAATTTTTTAGAGATATTTAAGACTTAGTATTATTTAAGTAGTTTCTTATATATTGTAAAATAATGTACTTTTGAATAGATAAACATGGGATTTGTTAGTAATTTTTCCCCTTACTATCAAATCCACTAAATATAAATAGTCCTTTTAAATTTTTTTAACTCAATGTTTATTGGTGATATTATTTTTATTTAGGGGGAATATTTGGTCAATTAGGTTCATTTCAATTATTTTATGTAAAGAAGGTGTTTATTCACATATTATTCAAGTAGTGTGGTCTTATGGTGCTAAAATTGATATCAATTACAGGGTTTATATAACATTGGAGATTAGGGTACTAAATATTGATATATTAAAGAGTGATAAATTGTGGATAATCATAATTTAAATGGTACATATAACCCTTTAAATGACATGAGGTAATTTTGAATATTTTAGGGATTGAGATATCAATTTTTTAAGGAAAAACATGGGGTAACTCAGATGTATATGTCTAATTATAAGATTACATCATGATGTTTTGGTAATGTGGTGATTTTTTGTTCCTCATAGAAATTACATCCTTGTATGGAACTAAAAGTGGATTCTGTCTCTATAATAGATGTTTTTAATGGTAATAACCCAAAAGGGAAGATTGGGTATTAACTCAATTGTCACCTGGGTCCTGAAATGGTGGCCTAACATCATACTTGGTTTGATTGTCTCATGTGATATTATTTATCTATTCAAATTAACATTATAAGACATTAAAATGGATTTATTATGTAATGTAATTGTGTTATGGAATGTGAGAGAAAACATCTAAAAGAAACCAAGATTAAATAGATAACGACATATGTCAAAATGAATGGTAATGTAACATATCTGATGACTAAATGTTTTTGATGTTGAAATTAATTATCATACAATAATTCTCTTGTGGTTTTCTTAAATCATGTTAAGTAATTATTATTTTAATAATGGATGAATCCTAAATGAATAAAGTTTATAATGGATTCCATGGGAAATTTAGAGATCCTGTAAACAAAAAATCAATCATGATAAAAATAATGCAATAAACCTTATGATTATGTCAATCCAAATATCAATAATCATAATTAATAATAAGATATTAGTTCACTTTTAAAATACCAATTTAGATAAGGATAGACTCCAATGTATTTTTAGGAGACAAAGATGATGATGTAATGAATGTTCAATTTCATACATGAGAAAATAGGGAATGATTCACTTTGTAAAATGTATCAATTGAAATATGAGATGATTTATGTGTTTAAAATTAGATAATATTTCACCTAATATTTTTAGGATAAATGAAGACCTTAGTGGACATGGTTAAAGGAAATAGATTTCATCTTCAGGTACAAGTAACAGTTCATTACACTACATATGGGTAACATGGAAATTATACATATAAATTCCAAAATTATAATGTTAATTAGGATGATATGAACTATAAAATTTCAAGATAAGGGAAATAATATAAATTCAAAACAAAGTAACAATATTTAAACTATAATGTAATGTGGATAACACTGATCACCTCCTAAAGAACTATGATTATATATTCATATCATGCTTAATCGACTCATCTTTTAATTTTATGTTAGCTATGAATATAAAATCTCCACCATGACGATTAGATTATTAATTATTAATAGAAAATATTGTTTTATGATTATTTTATATCATTTTTATGTTTATTGGGAATTCATTTGTGAAAATCATATTATCCTTCAATTAGATAAATTTAATGTTATTTTTGAATTTTACTTGTTCTCTTCACATATAGAAACACTAAATAGAATAAGGTGATCACATCTCATATCAACGAATAAAAGTGTGTCAACACAAGGATGATTAGGAATAAAATATTGATAGAAATTATGAAATTTAGTTCATTATATGAAATAAATATATAATCATCAAAAACATGGTTGTAGAAAAACATAATATAATTTTTAATTCTCTTCTAAAAAATATAAATGATTCTATGTTTGAAAGGTTGATATCACTATATAAATTATACACAAAGTTAAGAATATATTTCTCATACCATTAGAAATTATTATGAGTTTTTAATAATTAAAATTTTGAGGAAATAAATAATTTGGGGGTGGGAGAATATGATCCCTAGAGATATTAAATTATATTTTATTTTGAAAACATATTGTCTTCATTTAAATACTTTATATGGAAAAATAAAACAAAACGAACCTTTGAAAAATATATAAACATTCAAATGTAAAAATTTAAATGGTGGTAAATAATATATTTTTTTCAATTATGAATTAAATATTGAAATAACGATCCTTATTAATACAACGGAATTAATGAAGTTTCAATTAGTGTAGCTATACAACTAAAAAGTCTAATATATGCTTCAAAGTGTAACTTTCCTATAAAATTTATTTTAATGTTTTTTTTAAGAATATAAATATATTATTGATATATATAATATATTATCATTAATTTAATTGTTAATTTATAGGTAATATGAAAAAGGTTAATTTATATATTTAAGAAAGATATTTTTGTATAAAAAATATCATTATAATTTATGGTTTTATTTGAAATATTATTTATAAATATTAATGATTTTAATTGTAGAAAATAACAAACATATATTTATTTATTAATCAAATATCATCTTATGAATAATTTTATGGAATTTTTGAAAAAGTATTGTTTTTTGGTAAACAGTGAAAAAATATTGTTTTTTTAATTCCATCAAGATCAAACTATAAAATAATACTATAATGGATTTAATGTTTTTGAAGAAATTAATTTCTATTAAATTATATATTTTATAGATGAAACAAATCATTTATAAATATAAAATTTTATTTATAAATCCCATGTTTATCATTTTGGATACGTATGTAATATTGTGCTCTAATAACTGTTTTTATTCTCTTATATTTAAATTATTTTTTTGTCACTAGTTTAACATAAATAATATACAAAATAATTTAAAATAAAATATAAAAATTATCATATTATATATTGAGGTAAATTTCATTTTTCATAAAAACCGTATGTTTACTATGATTAAAGTTAATGACCATGATAATAGGAAAATTGTTATCTTCAATTAATTGTTTTGTTAAGATGTGGAATTTTAATATTATAAAATAAATTGATTTTTTTTGAATTTTAACAATATTATTTTTTTAAACACAAATATAATTATTTTAACAAATATTTAACTAGTGATCAATGCAAAAAACTATTTAGAACACATAATTGTTATAACACATCTTTTCTACATAAAAACAGATTTCAATATATAACATTTAAATTTTAAAAGATTATTTCATATTATTTTTAAATTGATTTATAATAAATAGAGATTAAATTTAGGTTTATACCAACCATATTTTGTATAAGGGGATATTTTATCTATTTATGAAAACATATGTTACTTGGGTAAATTGCAGTTACCCTAAGAAGAGAAAAAAATTAAATGTACAAGTATAAGATAAAATGGCATAAAAATGTTTCGAGATCATGTGAATGTATATTTTGACTCATTTCAGACCTAAAATCACGAAAAAAATACATTATTTATCATATTTGGTTCAATTTACCTTTGAATAGCATCACTATATTTAAAGAAAATAATGGGAATTTACAAAACTACAATTTTCATCAGTTATAAAAGGGTGCACTTCCACCCCCTCTTGACACACCAATTAAATTTTATATTTTATTAAAATAATGATATTTTTATCATCCTTGGATCCTTTTTAATTTCCATAATTTTTTGGGCTCAATTATTTAGCCAAATCACTAAATTTTGAAGGATTCTTGCAAGAGATAGTTCAAAGTACCAAGGGGTGAATTACTAACACATTAAATATTCATCTTAATAATGAACTTCCATACCAAACCTAACCATAGAAATATAATAAAATAAATTTCATTATTCAACTTATGTGTTATTATAATTATGTAACCACCATTATTTATTACTTTCAATCCACATTAAAAATTAAAAGAACGTTAATTGTGCATTGTAAGGTATACCACAACCATGATGTGATTTTATTAATTTCTATTATAATTTATAAATCCACATAAAATCTGATTTAACAACATAATTACACATAAATATAATCATTATTTACCAATATTAATTTTTATACATTCCTTAACCATATTGACCAATCGAGATATACTACGTCCATGTTTATGGTTGATTTAAACACCGACTTGAACAATGCTATTAAACATTATCATGGATTACTATGGGAACATAAAGACCTATTTATTTATAAGTTAATAATTATTTAAATAATGAATTATGATTTTGGAATTTTTATATTACATATTTAAGTAATTATTAAAATTTCATGTTCAATAGCTAAAACTAGTGAAATAAGATTTCATCGATTCAATTTTAAAAATATTATAAGAAAACAATATAAATAAAATATATAAAACAATCTAATAAATAGAATTTAGTAAATGAATTATATATGAATAATATTCCTAATATGTTATCTTAAAATTTTAATTTGATTATTCAGGATGTTCTGTGCATGTATAAAATGAATCTGTAACAAGGTATGGGTTCAAGCCTAGTAAATTTTCTTACATTAAAATAAAAACATTATTTTCAGAAATATATCATTAAGAAAAATTACCTACTAAATACATGGTGTTTAGTTTCCTTCTTTTTCACTGGGGTAGAAAAATTATTCTAAAAATATTCAATATCATGTGATTGTTACACTATTGAATATGTACCTTTAATGTGATATTTTTCTCAAATATTAATTTCTGGAGACAAGATTATGTAATACAAAATGTTTTCTATTGTATGGTTGACTTTATTCTGAATTTTTATTTTATATCATTATTATCTCAATATTCATGGAATTTAATTGTCAATTTTAAATTTTATACTTCAAGGAATTTTCATTTGATCATCTCTAATGAAGTAAGTGTTATTTGTTTATATTTTAAATTCCTTGAGACAAATTTTGATACTTTACATCATATTTTATTTTATACGGCGTATTAAATTACATTTTTTCTTTATATAAAAGGAATATCTCTCATTTAAACATCTTTTAATTACATGAAATTTCCCTCACAATGATTTTATTCTTAGGTTACCATTAACGTACATGTCTTTGTATCTCAATATTTTATTATTGAGATATGATTCATTTTTATGATATATTTCCTTCATGTGGTGTATAAGTTGGTCATGTTTTAGGTTTTAAAGCTGCTCACAATAATATAATTTATGGTATTAAACATGTAAAAATGAATCACTTCCATTATGAGTCCAAATAAACCACCATTATATGAATTATTTCTCATTTGATGCACTGATATTATGAACACACTACATATGCTTTATTTCTTCAATGTTTCTTCAAATAAATTATATACATTTTTTGAATATGGAAATTATTAACTTAACCACATACAATTTTATATATTGGATTTTTGTTTTTTTGATGCTTTCTTAGAAAAATATTAAATTTATTGTATGCTTCAAATTGAAAATACCAATACTTGTTATTATAAAATGGAGTTGTATTTATTTCTATGGAATAATGGTTATTTATAATATAACATATTCATTTCATTATATGTTTAATTCAACGGACTTAATTGGTTATGGGTAGTTCCCACAATAGCCTCTTTATGCATCAATAGGTCTAATGAGAAAAAAAATATTGGGTATTTTGTTGTATGCTTACCTAGAAAAAATAATTCCCAAACATAGGGCCGTGATGGTTATATTATAATTTCTAGGCTCAGGTTATGTAATTAACTATACCTAATTACACATTTCATTTCAATGGAACCATTTATTATTATTAATGTGTTTATTATTTTTTATGTTACCATTGATATGTTATCCTCACAATTAATTTTAATTATGTTGAATTTTTAATTATCTTTTCCTATCAAACTATTTATTCTCATCTTATTCACAAATAGTTTCATTGATTATTATCACTTATGTTTACCCATACATTGATTTTGATCACCACTTTCTACGGTTCCATTTCCCCATGTTATGATGAAATGTAATACCTAGGATATATATAATATAATTTTTTTTGATACATTTTTGGAATATATCGATGACTTATTATGTATTAATTAATTTCATTTATAGTGGAAAGATTTTCCAATTGATTATATACATAGTGGAATTTTTTTTAAATGTTTTTATTAGGTTTGTAAAACTCTATACCAAAAAGGTTTTACAAATGCCTATGACTCAATATTTGTTGGAGATATTATAATTTTGGAACATTAAAATTTGGTTTATTAAAATAACTTCTATGATGTTATTCATATAATGATTTAATTTACACCAAATTCTAGGAACGAGGGTAAGGGATATATAAGAATTTCTTGAATTATGATCAAATATCTCATTCTGACCACTGAGGATCATGTTAGAGTAATTCACTCCACCAGAATCAGGTGACCTAGGGTGATTTGAAGAACACCACAATATTCTAACCATCACCTAAAAATGGGGTTAAGGAATATTTAGTGGTATCTAATTGATAATTTTCTGGATATGCCTCAGTTGTTACTACTGAGAAACCATGTCCTACAATAGAAAAAGGTAACATTCCTCCAATGTCTATATTAATGATTTTCTTATTTGATACAAATATATCCCATTACATTATTCCTTACAATGTGTTAAATGAAATGTTGTTTCATGTGGAATCAACTCCATATTTTCTTTGAATGAAGAAACCTCTAATGAAACAAGAGTGTAAGAGATTTATATGTCCAACAACCTCCATTACAATCAATGAAGATTTTTTTTTTGATATTATAGTCTTTCACATAAAAAACACCAGTCTAGTCATTTGGATGGAATTTTTTATATAATTCAATGATCATATAGACTATTATCATCAACATGTAAATTTTACATCCTTGGATGGTTCTATTTATCAATTTAATGGGGTTTAATATATAAATACATATAGAGTTGTAACATTAGTGATAGTGGATAGAAATATATCTTACTATCTTACAGTGATGACTAAGGGAAGTAGGGATGAAAATTTTAATATGAATCTTTGATATATATTGTGCTAATAAATTCATATCTTTCAAATGAATTCTCTTGGTTAACACCCAAATGAGAAATAGTGTATTATAGAGATTCACCTCTTGGAATAAGTCTAATTTCCACTCCATCATTAATAATGAAATAATAGAATTATATGAATTGAATTTCATGTAGTAATAATTAGTCTACAATGGTTAAATGAGTTTATGTACCTAGCCTTAGGTAGTATAGATGTAATTTTTAAAGAAGGATGACTATTAACATTAATTTTTTTCCGATTATCATAAAATGAATCAAGTTGTGATCAATAATTGATACATTCTTCCTTGAAAAGATAATATAATTGAACAATTTAAGGGAGAAAAATGGTTCTCATAAAATTATTTATGACTAAGGTATCACCAACTATGATCTTGGAAAGATGGAATTCTCAAAACAACATTCACAAGTTATTATAACAAAAATGAATTCATTGTTATTTCACATGGTCTTATGAATAAAACTACAATATTCATGGTAATGATGAATTGTATCATTCATAGTTATATCATTTCACTTTTCATGGGATTATTGTATGAAATTATGATATACTTTCTAAATATATATGACCATAAAAGGCACTTTTATATTTTATTAGGTATATTCCATAACCAATGAATCAATATAAAATTATCTATGTGTGAATTTTTTATTCCCAATGCCTTCTTCCTTGGTCGTATAATTGTATAGAAATGAATATTGGATGAACATAAGAATATTTAAGTATCAATTTCTCATAAACCTCCTAAGAACGTTGATGGGATACATATTTTTCTAGGAATGATAGGATATTAACATCACATTGTTAAATATTTCTCATGAATTTCCCCACTTATTACGATACTAAAGGGAAAATATATTCTATTCAAATGTAATGATAATGTTCAAATATCATTTTATTATATTATGTCTCAGATCAATTTATCACTAATTCTTTGTTTTTTTTTGAACTAAGACATGGTTATGTGGTGTATTATGATGCTTTTGGATCTAGAATGGTTTCTATTGCTTTGAATGGTGTCCATGTTATATCTTATGGATAGAAGAAATTACTGGAACATGATAAGAATTATTCTATTCATGATATATAATTATATATGGTGGTCCATTTACTCAATAAAGATATTCAATACCAATTTAGTGTAATGTTCAAATTGTGTACCACACAAAATTCCATTAAGAAAATCTTTTTAAAAAGCTAACTAAACATGAGGAAAATAATATTTATGGAATATCTCAATATATTTGACATTTAATAAGATTATAAATTAAGGAAACGGAAAATATTAGGCCAATTAATTGAGTAATAATCTATATTATCCAATGGAAAAAGAGGTCTGGGATCATTTGAAATTTATTGGAATTATTGCTCACATGAATTTATATTTTGATTAGAAGAATAATATTTTATTTCTAATTTGTTGTGATTATTATTCCTATCTTGGTTTTACTCATTTAATATAGTAAACAAGTTAGACAGATAATACATTACCATGTGGCTAAACAACAATACCGGGGAGACAATTAATTTTTAGACATAAGATGAAAAAACATTGTTCTTTCTTAAAATAAAATTATAATATAATAAACATGTGAATAGTAGCACCAATCAATGCATGAACATTCCCAATTGGTATTCCACTATGGAATTAAAAAAATGTATAGGGAAAATAAAATATCATTTTTGTGTGTTGGAATGAAATGAAATGTTGTAAATCATTTCAGAAAATTTCCCACATTCCAATAGGTAATACTTGAACATCTACACAAACTGGTATTTTATAGTTAGATAATATACAAGTATATATGTGGGAGAACATTTCCATATACATTATCACTAATCTACCATAATCACATCATTAATATGATGGTATCTCTTTTATTCGGGATACACTCTCCATGTCAACATACTTTATTCTAATTTAATAGTCGTATATTTAAGAGAAATGGAAAATATAAATATCCGAGTTGTGGGTTTTTTATTGGAGTACCATTTTTTATATCCTTGAAAGATAACCAAGACAAACCTCACTATAATTATGTTCCTTAAAGAATACCTTGGATCCTAAATGACTATCAGCGTGGTGTATAATACATAAAATGGTGGATGGTAATAACATACTAACCGTACATTGGAAGAAAAGCTCAAAGATTGTATTAACAAATTTCGTAGATAATCAGAATATCATTTTACTTTAGTGGATATTTTATAATATAACTTTTATTAGGACACAATACATATGTGTCTATTTGAGGCTTTGTATGGCCATATTTTACAATCTATATCATTATAGGTTATGATTGGGTAAACATAAATGATTGGACCTGTCCATGTCAATGAGACTACTATGAAGACCGAGATGATGAAAAAATGTATGGAGATAATGTATAGCTGCTAATAGTATTAAATAAATCATCATCATAAGAAATTATCCCTATATTTAGGAAACCATGAATTCTTTGAAGTACAATTGATAATTGGTCATTAAAATTTGGGTATGAAAGGAAAATTGAAGTTGGACTCTTTGAGATTCCAAAACATATAAGTGATGATACAAATTAGTTAGCCATAACACCTAGATTTAGGTCATACCAATGTTATTCACTAGGATCATGGTTCTCTTAAAATATATTATACAATTATCTAGGTATTGGTTTGTATTTAGGTTAGACAAGAAATGTTCTTAAGAAGGATATATATCTATTGGACACAAGTATCATGACATAATGAAAAAATCCTAGAGGGAAAAATATGAATAGGAGAATTCAATATTGGATCATCGGAAAAGATCTTCCAATGCATCTACAATATATATATTTCAATGGATAGAAAGAAAAATGGTTGTTATAATTTAAAATTATATTTAGGGATTTTATTATTTTATCATGTATTTTGTTCGCTGGAATTATTAGGTTATACCATGGTATTGTGAATGGTGGTTTTGTAAAATTTCAAAGGTGTTTTTGAGGGTTCACAATTTTTCAACAGTTTGGAAAATCCATGAGGATTCCCCTAGAAAAATTACCTGGTTTGGAAGGGTCATTTATATTGTTTCATGGTCGAAAAATCATTTTACCAAATCATTATATAATTGAATGAATTTTGAAATTTCAAGATAGTATTATTTCAAAAAATTGGCACATGGAAATCCAAAAAAAATTCCCAGATAGTGTGATGTAATTAATCAATACAAAAAATTTAATTTTGAACACAAAACTTCCAAATAAAGCTAAATTTCCCTTTATTGTATTAGTTTCTCAATACCCATACCTCATATAGATTATTTTGGAGTTCTTATTCCTTTTATTGAATGACTCTAATTATTTTTTGAGCATCATTCCCATTGAATTAGAGGTAATAATTCATTTATAACCCCTCAATATCACACCATTTCTATATAATATGAACCCTAGAATTGGGATTTATTGCCCAGATATATGGTTTATAGATAGTTTTTATGGATCATAATTATGACGTATAGAATAAATTGAAATGAGTTCCTAGATATATGAGTTCATGATATGATTATTTATGTCTAATATAATAGGTTATTCTGGCTTCTCTATCACTCTACATACACAAAGAGCATGAAGCCCCATAGAATAAAAAATTAATTTCTAGAGTTACTTTATTAAATACTCTATGATATCCCTTTATGGAAATATTATATTTTTACCTTTGTTATTGAAATATTATGAGATTTCTATGACATTTTGGATTAAAGAAAGAAATGATTTTTTGAAAAATGACTGTTTTTGTATGTGATAAAATGACAAGATCCTAGATGAGGACATTAATATTATATAATCATGTGTATTTCTGAATTTTTAAATGTCTATCAGTTAAAGAATGTGGAACATTGGATTATACCACCATGTGAAGACCCAAGACTAGAGGGATGAATTACCAATGACATGTAAAACAATTTAATGTCTCTTATATGATGAGAGTAACATTGGGTTGAAACATTTGATGGGTATCTATGTGTTAAAATCTTAGATATGTTGTACAGTCTAATTATTTTTCACTAGTTATATTTATGTATCCTTATTCACCAATTTTCATAATCCAATATTCGATGGATGAAATGTTATTCTTCGCTCATGGATCTCAAATACATTTCCACACACGTGTTCCGTGAAGCGAACATGGTTGCTGATAGTCTGGCCAACAAGGGGGTCAATCAGGTCACTACATGGTTGGATGATTTTCCCGATGATTCGCTCCATTTTTTCAATAAATATTGTAATAAGATTCCATATATCAGAATTTTGTACCTCCCTTTCTTTTTATTAATAAATTATGCCTTGGTCTTTGACTGAGGTACCACCTTTAAAAAAAGGGAAACAGAATATCACATAAATATCTAGTGTGGCATCATGAAGTTGTATTCATAGTTTTTGGGAGTTTGAGCTTTGAGGCAGGTAGGTATATGGGTCTAAATTTTTTCCACCTAGGTTCCTAGAGGGTTTTTTATTTTTGGATCATTATTTTTTTATTTTTTGTAATTTCTTCTTCTGATAAACTAATTATTTCCTTTATACACATTGGTGATGATTACTTTACCTCCTGAATCATTTATTTTTGTCTTTTCAATTATCAAATCAAGGTCATACGTGTGTGATTATGAGTTAAAATGGTAAACCATTCCCCAATGATGTTTCTATAGACCCTTGGAATTTATTTGTATACTTTAGAGTTTGAGGAATGTCACCTTTGGTTACTGTCACCTTGGACTTTCTCAATCAAATATTTCGGTATGAGATTTTACAATCCATATGTGAGTAAAAAATGGTGAAATAATATACCTAGAAATGAAGAAATATTTAGATGTGAAAATTTTAAAAAAATTATTTCTTTGAATTAAAATACAATTTTTTTTCTCAATATAGTTAATATGATGGAAATTTTTTAACCATTATCCGTAAATTATTTGGACAAACAAATTGTTAAAAATTATCCCATTGTCAAATAATTATTGAAATAAAAATAGTTTTATATTATTTGATGATTTATTAAAAACAAATAAGTAATGGATTCCAAAAAATAGTTTTCCCTCACATATGGAAAGATAAATAATATTTATGATCATGGAGAATTATAGTGCTGGTTAAAAAACATTTTCAATGAATATGATCCAAAAATCAATATAATGTTTTTAAAATGAAATTAAATCTATGAAATTAAAATAATAAATTTTTATTTTTTTGAAATGCCAAATCACAACATATTAATTATTAGAAAACCATTTGATGATAGGGTTGAATTATTTTATAAATAATTTGTATGAAATAAGGAAAGATTTATATTCGGTATGTTTTTACTATATGTTATTGAGAAAGTGGGAACTTGGTTCAAATTCCTTGTAGGAAAATATTTAATATTGTAGTGAAAACGATGAAAATATACCATAGAAATGTACAGAACACCTGATATGAATTTCTATAAAATGTATTACAAAGGAATAAGCAATGAGATACCCTAATTAGTTAAATAAAGAAAATATTATAATGAATCGGACCATTGTATCCAATAATTGGTGCATACATTATTACATTGGCATAGATACAAAGGGTCAAATCTTGAAGGAATGTAAAATTTAGTAGTTTTGGGAAATCATATGCATACATGATACCCATATTTTATTGGGAATAGAATATAAAATAGAATACATAATACATAAAAATGAACTGAATCCTTTAAAAAAATTCAAATATTTCTTCCTCATATCCCCTGAAAATAAAAAATAAGTGGTTTAGATCAAATGATTTGTAACGTATACATACATTTTATTTTATCATGAATTATAAAGAACAATCAAAATGGCACGGTAAATAAAAGAACTCCAATTCTATTTAAATATAATAGAAATCATGATATGGAAGGAGTAATAAATTTGGATAGGTAAATAAATTTAAACACATTATATTTAATAAAAACATGACTATTATAACTATATATGTCAAAATATATATGGGATGGAATACCACAGAACAAAAATTCCAGTTAATCAATAATCTGAGAGTGAAATAAATCTAGAGATAATATCATTGTGAAAATATCATGGTTAATATAAATAACTAATTTATCAATGAAAAAGTATCTTAACTATTGAATGCCATTATCTCGAGAATCGTGAAACCACTACCATAAAGACATTTCACAAGATGGTTTTAAATTAATGGTAGAAACCTATTTAATTTGGCCAACCGATTTTTCTCCTGAGATATATTGTAGCATTAAAGTGGTCTATAATTCTAGTCCCAAGCCATCATTGAATTTCTAAATGATTCCTCACATATAGAATAATATATTTAATTCATGTATAATATTCCTTATAAATAAAAATCTGTATGGATTAAATGATAATAATTTCTCAGTATTTCCCAAATTAATCAAATAACATTCAATGTATACAATATATGTAAAGAAATGAAAATAATTATGAAAATTGTCATATCAATTCTACCATAAAATTTATATTTAATTGGAATATAATTTTCAAGGAAAAATGATAACAATAACATGATTGTTTCAAGGAAAATTTATTAATCACAAAAGAAAGAGATATAGTACAATAAAATTCAGAACATAGTAATTTTAAATTCAAGTACCCTTGGATGAAATAATTCAAAATAAAACATAAGATAACTTGACTAATGAATAAATAATTATATTAAATTTATATGGTGTAGTATATACAACATAAATATTAAATTAGGTGCATAATATTTAAATATGAATCAAAGAAGAAAAATTGAGATGATGTCCATTAACTCAGACTCCCTTTTAGTTGAATGTACATTAAAATCATTTACAGAGATTTTAAACAAGTTTTTGAGTTATAATAGATATATAATAATACTTATAATATCATATTAAATCCTTTCATACCATTATACCACCTATCGTATAATAATATTTCCTTACTTTTAATGTTTTCGGTGTTGATGCGCATGTTTTCTCATTTATTCTTTGTCGTGAATATTCTAGTTCTTTTGAATATTATATAGTTTCATTATATCCATAATAATAATCATAAAATTATTCTAATATTTGAATTTAAATTATAAATTTACTAATGATCACTAAAAATGGTTTTGATAAATGATGTATGATACAATTATAGAGATGGTATGCCTCACAAAAGCATTAACAACATTACCATTTTTCAACTATCATTATAAAAAGGAGGTAAGTAATATTTTGTCAATTAATAATGATATTAATATAAGAAAAATAATATTACTTACTTAATTACAATTATATATATCATTCATTAGGGGTGGTGATGAAACCGAGTCACATTTTGGGTATCCTCATAAGGTTAGCAACAAACGACTTCCTAGGATAGATTTCTACCCAAAATACGGATTGTATTTTGAGATGATGGATTTTGGGATGTGATTTGGGAGGTTATTGGCCCAAAAAAAGGATTTTATGGCTTGAAAATGAATTCATATGGGGTGTCTTTTATAAGTGAGGTGAGTGGCACACATGTAGTTTTTCCAAAGATGTATTACACACTTTTTTCTCAGAAAAAAGGGATCAAAATTGATTATTATTGAGAATTATAGATTATGAGGTCATTATATTTCCATAAAACATACTTTTTAAAGAACATTTGGGCATTTAAACTCTTATCTTTTCACTTTCAACCTTATAAAATCCATTTTTATGATAGTCATGGAAAATATTTTTACTACATTTTTTTTATTTATGGTAAATATTAATGTTGAACTTATAATATAATATATATTATAATTTATAAAAATATGGAATACATTTTTTTAAAATTCAATTTATATAAGTGAAAAATAAAATTTAGAATTACTACTATTGATGCGATGAGAATGCATGTTTTGAAAGAGGAAATGTTCAAATGTTTACAAGGTTTTTATATTGAAATTCAACTAGAAAGTGATTAAAATTACTTTAATAGGATTAATTTATATATTATTTAATTAATTTTTCCATATGAAAAATTTAAAATATAATTTATATTTAAGAAATAATTTAATAAAATGGAATTTTTCAATTGATATCCCGTATTTCCACTGTTCATTCAAAAATGAATCTTTTTAGAAAAAAAAATTCACCCTAAGATAATTTTGATATCACGATTTAAAAATTTGTTTTTATTTTATGATTTTTTTTTCAGAAAAATGTAAAAATAATTATTTTATTTTCACAGTGTTACTAAACCATCTATTAGAAAAAATATAGTTTTCCCAAAAACATTTATGTTTCATCCAATTGATTCTTATATTAACTTATAATCAAGAGGTAATAACTGTATGGGTGTAAAATATATACTTTCCATACATTATTTAATCATACTAATAACGTTTAATTTATTTGGGTGGTTATAATTGTAATGTTTAAATACTAATTTGATAAGGAATTGTGTTTTTTTAAATATGATGTTGCGTGCTTCTCATGTTATTAATGAAATTAATTTTTTTTCTTAAACTGACTACATATTAATGTATCTGAGTATTACATTCTCAAGACCATAAATACATTTTTTCTTCAAATTTAAACTTTATCTCAGTATGAAATGTTCTAATATTTGATTTTTTTTTTGTTGAAAATCCCACATTGTGAAATAGATAATAAAATATCCTCTTAATAAGGGAGTAAGGGAAGAAAAAAGTCCAACCAGAATGATCACATAACTAGGTCTCCATGTTGGTGAATTTTTTTGAAAATGAATACATGTACATGGAAGATAATAAAAACTCCCAATGAATAATAGGGAGTGATATTTATCATGGACCACAAGAAAGAGGGAGATCCAAATAAGGTTAATGACCATAGAACTAGAAATCTGTGATGAACTAAGGGACCATTTGATTCATCAGAAATAATGGTACTATGATACATTTCTTTATAACAAGATATTTTTCTAGTTTTGAGGAATTCCTTTACCAAGTATGCTGAGGACATATGAAAATATACTTATATGGTATCTCCCAATTTCATAGGCACTATTTCATATTTTGGTTGTGGTTCTATCAGTTTCTTCTTCATTTGATACTATGATAAATGAATATCCAAGTTCAATTTTAAAGGCTATAGATCATACATTAAATTTTAACAGATAGTATGATCCAAAAAGAGTAACAAGATATTCTTCCCATTATTACCAAATAAAGATGTTTAGAAAAGTGATACAATAGCACAAAAATTTAAACCTAATCCATTCCATAATTTTTTAACCTTATGGGTCATCCAAAATATGTATTCAAAAATAAAAAATAAATATTCTTAAGGTCACTAAATCAAAATTAATATCCAAATACAATATAAATATTCTATTAATGAAAAATTCTTAATATGTGAAATCATTGAACACTATAAAACTAGTTTGAATACTTGATTATATCCTAAAATAAAATAACATGTTGTATAATATACTTCATATAACCAAACATACAAAAAACTATAACAAATATAACATAAGTAATCAAATCACTTACTAATTACATGGCCACCAATACTATCCCGTAACCATTCCACTGAAAATATTATCTCAATGATGTTAACATATTAATTTTTGTCTCCACTAAATGATTTTTTTTTCAAAAATATCATCTTTCTATTAAATCACATTTCTAGGTACTATTTAATACATTTGTTTCAAATCCGAAATGAAATAAAATTTTTGTACAATCATTATATGATTTATGATTCTTATAACAATAAT
Organism: Viscum album; assembly: GCA_963277665.1. Taxonomy (NCBI): domain Eukaryota; kingdom Viridiplantae; phylum Streptophyta; class Magnoliopsida; order Santalales; family Viscaceae; genus Viscum; species Viscum album. The sequence goes on from OY728127.1 coordinate 951,205,617, forward strand.
AACATTCATAAAATATTTTGAAAACATATTTATTAGATTCAAATACAGAAGTACAATAATCATTCCTCTCTGGTCATATCAATAAGATATCCTTGACATTGATCCCCTATCTTCATATTCTGTATATCATCATGAATCACAGAGAATTTGTTGGAATAGTACCCCATATCCTTATAGTTAGATCATAGTAAATTTAGGGATTCCCTATTAATATTGAAATCTTGATCATGATGTCCTTTGTATCAACACATGTAGCAAACTCCCATTCCTTTCAACCAAGTAAAAGGGTGTTTAATTACACAATTATCAAATGTGGGAAAATACTTAATTCCCTTCATCCATTTAGAAATGTTTTTCACTAATGTCCTTTTATTTTCATTCTTACAATCAAATGCATTGGAATAAGAGAATTATTCTTCTATCTTGATAGCAGATGATAATTTGTCCTCAAATGATGAAAAGATTTGTATGAATTTTGCCTTTAAAAGACATTTATTTTCATCTTCAATGAAATGGTCGATATTTCATTACACGTTTCATACATAATTAGTAACATAACTAGATAACTTAGTAACAATATTCACATACTGTATGACACATTATTTTCCTTTTGATTTAAGTCAAATTACTTTCTTTTCGTTTATTTTTTTTACCAATCAGTGAAATATTTATAGAGACTTAACCCTGGTATCACAATGATAGTGTTTGATTTATTACATTGGCATAACATAATTGGAAATACATCCCAAAAGACCAAATAGTCTAGTAGTGGTGGAAATATAGATTCACACTTGATACTTATATTACATTTTAGAAAACAAATAATAACATAATTTTTTCAAGAATAAAATAATTACAACTATCTTATCCTGGAATCTAAAACATTGTAAATGTCATGGATTCTGGAGAAAGGAAACAAAATAATGGATATTTCAAATTTTTGGTATCTATTCTAGGAGAAGGTATCATAATTATTTAATCATATTCAACATGGATGGAAAATAACTAAACATTAATTCCATTTAAATAAGATGAGTATCATAATAAGGTATGGAAGAATCAATTTGTTATATTAAATAACTAAAAACAAATTACATTTTATTAATAAATGAGAATAAAATGCATCCATATATAATATTTCTGTGAAAATCATATAGATTATAATAACAATATTCATAATGATGGAAATTAGTAATTATTAGTCTTCATGTATGAGGCACAAGAAAACATCTATATTCATGATTGTAAGTACCAAGATCTTCATTTCAAGTATAGATCTTGTTTTTTGGGTTTTTTGAGAAACAATTATGAAAATAGGGGTTTTCTATGTGCACACCATGTATATATAATTACAAAACATGTACATAGAATTCCATGTAACACTGTTTTCTGGCCATGTAACAGCCGAATACATGGTCATGTGGTTACTTGGTAGACCGATACATGGGAGCAAGGTCACGTCTCATTTCCAAATAAGACTTCTTCTTCCCATATTTCATAAAATAGTACTTGGGAATGAAGAATGATGATTAAACCCTTGATTCTCCATCCAAGATCTGATTGAGTCACCGTTGAGTGATTTGAAATCCCACTAGTGAGTTCCCAATTAATCTAGATCATTTCTTCTTGATTCCTCCTCTCTTACAAGCTATTCAAAGTTGGTAGGTTTTTACCATTTTGTATATCAATGCCAATCTAGGCTGATTCATTGGACAACATTCAAGTATATCTATCATACTGCCTCGAGGTAGGTTATTTTTGCCTTCTTCATAATTATTTGGATTATATATGCTAAAAGTTCCATAGACCCATGTTTGGGGTACTTATTGATTTGGAGTTTAACCCTATTTATTACCGGCTATGGTTTGATTTTTTAATAAAGGTTTGTTTCTTATGCATAATGTTATATAACTTTTTATTGGACACCCCAAGGATGATTATTCGTTGATATATTGTTTATGTGTGTTTGTTCTAGGTTTTCTATGAGGCATAATGTGTTTTCCATTACATCGTTTATTAGGATGGAGTTTGATTGATTATATAGAATGCATGTGATATTGTTTTGACTGATTAACCATGTAGTAGTTTTAGATTTCATGATCTTAATTGATATTATATGCACACTATTCTTATAATGGACCATGAGAGCTTTGGACTAGGAAGACTGCAGGGAATTTCGTATTATTTACACAGGACTGTGAGAGCCATAGTGTAAATGATTGATCCAGGAGTATTGAACTTGATATCTTCTAAGGAGTTCATTTATAATTTGTTAATGTTAACCTGAGGGTATTGGTTATGAGATATACCCATGTGGTTAATTATAATTTATTGATTCCATGTTTTACTAGGGCTATTGACCGTTAGAGCTACCCCAGAGTTTTCTTATAATTTATTGATTCCATTTTGACCTAGAGGTATTGACAGTGAGGGATTCCCTAGTGGTCATTCATTAATGATTAGTGGAATATTAGACCCAAGGGGTTAGACTGTGAGAGCTTCTCAGTGTGTCATTATTTAATGAATTGGTGATTTTTTAAACCAGTGGGGTCAGGCCATGAGATCATTCCCATAGGGTTGTTTTTTAGGTATTGAATTATTGTTATTAGACTGCCAAGACAAATCACAATTTTGGACATGGTCTTGATTTTTTATATGGTCTTCTGAGACATCTATTTTTTTACTATTACATAGGGTGATATAGATCATAGGCTAGATCCAGAGATTACATGATTTAAATGTTGAATAATAAATGTAAAGTAATGTAATTGAAAATTGTAGGATTGTTTACTTTTGTGTACTTCTCAGTTTATTTCTTCATTTCTGGATTTTACTAGATATATATATTCACTGATAGTTGGGCATAGATCTTTTGGTGGTTTCCAATAGGGATTCATCTCACACCCTATTTGGGTCAGGATTTAGACCCAATAAAATTATAATATTCCAGGTATAGATAAGGGAAATCACCCTTCTTTACTAGGTACTTGATTGTCATTGGATCTGGAGAGCATGGTACCAAGATGAGGCTTGCGATGCTGCTGGAGTTTACTTGTTTATTTTTCAAATTGGTGTTTTTACTTCATTCAAGGATTGTGACTTGTTTGGTAGTTTTCTTAGATACATATTCTATGAATCATATATATATGATTATATATTTTGGATTCTATTGGAATTAATTTTATTGTTAAATTATTTATTTCTATTATATAATATTATTTATTCCTCTATTATTACCATTTTTTCTTTGATATTTTTACTCTACCAATTGATAGTTTCCCCACTATCACACCTGTGACCATCGCTACTTGTCATCAACCTCTATATTTTGGGGAAATAGGCATTAGGTTATGTGACCAACTAGGTTCGGGGCACTTTTCTACCCAAGAGATCATTTATAATTTATTGATTCCATGATGACCTAGGGGTATTGACCATGAATGTTACCCATGAGGTCATTTATTATTAATTGATGTTATACAGACCCACGGGAACTGAACAAGAGAGATTCCCAGGTGGTCATTTTTAAATGATTAGTGCCATGTTAGACCAAAGGGGTTATACTGTGAGATCATCCTTGAGGGCTGTTATTTTATGAATTAGTGTTATATTACAACAAAGGGGTTAGACTGTGTGGGATTTCTTAGAAGGTTGTGAATGAATGATTTTATTATTATGATCTGTATTCCAAGCCAATGAACAAGATTGGACCCGATCTTACATGATTGCTTATATGGTCTTCTAAGACATTAGTTTTTTACTACTACATAGGGGATATAGAGATTGGTATAGATCTTGAGATTATATTATTAAATGGATGAATAATAAAATTAAACAAATGTAATATAAAATTTTAGGATTGTTTACCTTTGAGTACATGCTAGTTTATTTCTTCATTACTACATATTACCTACTACATATATTCCCTGAAAATTACGTATAGATCTTTTGGTGGTTTCCTACTGGGATTCATTTCACACTCTTTTTGTGTCATTTTTTGGGCCTAAGAATATTATATGATTGCATGTGTAGATAAGGGAAATCACCCTCCTTCATCAGGTACATGATTACTATTGCATCTTGAGAGCATGGGACCATGTTGATCCTTGTAATTCTACTAGAGTTTACTTATTTCTGTTGTACTTTTAAATTTTTTTTCATTGATTTTTAGAATTGTGACTTTTTTGGATGTTTTCTTTGATACATATTCCATGATATATATATATATATATTGTGTCTTCTGTTTAATTTAATTTTACTCATCCACTGTTTTGTTCTATTATATGGTATTACTGCTTTAGATATTGTTACAATTTGTTCTCCACCATTTTTACTTTACCAATGATGGAATATTTTCCCCACTATAACACCCTAGGACCTCACATCTAGTTGGAAGCCTACAGGGTTTGGGTAAATGCACATGAAGTTATGTGACCAACTAGGTTCAAGGCTCTTTTGGGAAGCATCTAGATCTAGAATGTTACAAAGTGGTATCAGAGAAGGTTTTTCATTCCTAATTTTCCTTACTATTTGGAGTTAATAGACTGGGATAGGAAGGAATAGGAAGTTTTTAATATGTATTTCTTGGGAGTTCTAACTCGTGTACCTGGAAAATCTATGCTACCTCAAATATTTCAATTTTTCTGGTTTTCAATTGTTTAAGTTGATTTGATTTCACAGTTGGGTTATTCACCTGTTTTTTGCTGTTATAATGGATATAATTCTGGTTTTGATTAAATTGAAACCTGATGAGATGAGGATATTTCATATTATGCATCATATACACACTTTCCAGAGATCACATGTCAGGAATTCTGGTCATTCCATTTATGGTGCAATACTGATTTCATGTTTTTGTGATAGATGTTATGCTAGATATACAGGCTGTTGTGATGGATGTCATGATAGAAATACATGGTATTTTGATAGGGGTTTGGTATATGTAAAGATTCATTTGTATTGATGCCAATCTTAGGTCTCTGAGTTGTTATGGGCCCTCTGGGATCATAATTTGGTGGATCATGTTTGAAATATAATTTGATTCTATAAATATATTACAATAATAAGGATTCCAAGTTTTTATTTGTGAGGTGTATTGGATCCCACAGAACGAAACCTGGTATATCTTGGTTAAATATTAATATTTTTGGGGTTTTAAGAAGTTTTAGAGGCTTAATTTTGGGAAAACCCAAAAAACATGGAATGTGATGTTATGAACCAACAACATGTGTTCTTCTGTTATGGAGGAAATTTCATTTGTTAAGAACATACCATGTACTGTATGTACATGCCTTGTAGTTGATGACCATATCACTGACTGTGTGAGTAGAGACACGGGGTTCATAAATTTTAGTAGAACACGCAATGTTCTGTGAGTAAACATCATGCTATATTTGACTGTGTATCTGGTCTTGCAACTAATGATATGAGTGGATTAAACATTTAAGTACATGCCGTGTTAATAGTGACCAAACCGTATAGTGTTACACTAAAATGATTGTGTAGTTCTAGCCATATAGAACTACCTAGGTAAGAGGGTATATTCATGTACATGCCGTATGTCATAAGGAACACGCTGTGTGTATGGGGTGTTATATGACCAGGTTTGTAGAGGTACACACCCATGTTAAGGCTTAAGGGAACATTCCATTTAGGGGTTCTATATTCTCTGTAACCCTCTTTTGTAAAACAAGATTGTTTTTCTTATCATGTTTCATTCTTTCACTTTTATGTTGCAGTCCTTGATACTATTGAACTGAGGTATGCACTTGACCATAAAGTATCATACCATAAAGACATCCACTAGTTGTTTTCCACATATAGGGAGATGATCCGTCACCAAAAATGGTATATTAGGGACTACCAGTAGATCCTCCCATCATTCCCATCTTCAAACTAGCTGTTATACTCAATGCAGTTGTTGATGCACAGTTCAGTGAAGGCTTTATGGGGATGATGCTGTAACGCCCCTACCCCAGTTACCCAGAGTCGGTGCATTATTACATAACATTGGCCTGATCACAAAGGATCAAGTATTGAAAGACCGATTTGTTTAGTAGTCTTGGAAACTCTAGATGTATTCATAAGTCTTAAATTACATAATAAGGTAAAAAAAACTACAACAACATCTTTTCTTCATATCCCCTTATACTATCCCTTCAAGACATTCATAAATTACTTCTTAAAATCCTGGGAAAAATAAAACATTGAAAGGGGTGAGCTCAGATACTCAGTAAGGATAAAAATATAGCAGAAGTTTTCATAGATAAGATAAACACTTATAAAAATTAATAACTAAAACAAAAGCCCTTTAAACTTGAACTTCAGCATAATATGACAAAGATAAAATGAAATAATTACATTTACTTATTCACATGGATATTCTACTAGTCGAACAATCACATGCATTATTAATAACCACTTTCATAATTATGGAATGCATAATGCCAGACTATCATAACCACAGAGCCAATTCCTCGTGCCAAGACTACAAATAAGATTTTTCCAAGGCCTTGTGCCAAGACAATAGTTTGTCTCATGAGACCTACGGATGCATCGAGGAGCTATAGCGGGATCCACCCGTCACTTACTAAGTCCAATGCATTCCTCATATGAAGATGTTTAAACATAACAAAAACTTTCGTATTAAAACTAGCATGTGAAATGTCAATACTTTAACCACAAACCATGAATGGTATAAAAATAGAACATCCATAGTCAAAAATAACTCATTCGATAAAATATGGAAGATTTTATTGTATCATATTAACCTCAATCGATAATAATGAATGATATTGACATAGAAGAAAATAACCATCAAAACTATTTGAGAAAAATATCCCCCTTTTCTTGAAAACATTTAAAAGTCAAACTATTTTTCAAGAAGCCATTTAAAATAGATTTTTGAATCAAAGTGTCCCATAATACTTTGAAACATTTAAAAGGAATTTTTATTTGAAAACTTTAATGTCCATATAAATAAATCCCTAAAACCATTTTTAAAACCTGGACATTAATGAGCATGATTTAGAAGAATAATTATTTAAAACATTTAGAAATGGTATTTAATTAGAGTTTCTAAACAAAAGAGAGACACTTGAATAAAAATAATTGAGGTAATAAGAATTTAATTATATCCTGAGAATAAAGGGATTCATGATATACCATGTCAAAGTACATTATATACACCATATAAAAGTTATTTGGTGTATAACAACAAAGAAGTCTAAATGGAATGTAAATTGAGATGAATTCTATTATAAAGACCATATCCTTAGGTTATGGAAAATCAATGACATAATTATGTGTGACAAATATAAATACACTCAATATGATTGGATATTTAGAGTAAATCAATCAGATGACATTCACACATATTCTTGTAAAAACAACACCAATGAATTGGATATTTAACTCAACAAATGTAGATTGAGTTAAAATTACTCTTATCAAGTTCATACCGATGACTTGAGAATTTATCAATGGAGTGATTATGTGTATAAAAAGTATATCCACAGAAATGGGATTGGAAATTATGACATAATAAAATGAATAGTTATTCCACACATAATCTGGGTGTAAAATAATCAATGAAGTATGCATAAAGCCGAATGAGTAGAAATTGAAATTTCAAATTCCCTTATCGATTAGGTAACTTACGAAACATACACCCATGAATGAAGGATCTTAAAATGATGATGTAAATACCCATAAATTAAAGTATATGACACAATTAATACAATCATTGGTAGTACATATACAACACATGCAACAAATAAGTGGTGAATAATGGAATTCTCACGAAATTAAGAGTTAGAAGAGGAACCCCTTACTTTGTAATTTTTTCCTTGGTTGAGGGTAGGTTAACCTCCTGTATAATGGTGAAATAATTGTTATTAAAATATACAATAATCATATATATTAATATGATATCATATATTATCTTTTAACCTTTATTTGTTAATAATATCATAGTATTATCGTCGTTTCAGGTGTTAACTTACTCATTTTCTTTGATATGTTTTGTTATGTAAGACATGTTTTTCATGGAAAGGATGTATCTTATTCATATACAGAATGATATCAATTCCTAAAAAATTATTTTTAAATCATCAAATGATAATTATACTTGAATGGATACGATGGATAATGAATCTCATCACGTTCCCGGAGACGGTAGTCCGTACGTACGCACGAGCGACAATATCATTATTTTGATATTAAAATAATATATAATTGGATGGTATATCATATATACAGAATCATTATCATGTTATATTTATTATTTAAATGAATTACCCATCATTATTATACCCATCTAAATAATAATTTATTGAATAACAATTACACCACGACGTGGAGATGGTAAGCCATACATACGCACGTATGGTGACATGTTATTTAAAGGATGGATAGAATACTGAATATGGTTTACCATATTTATAATAAAATAATAGTATATATAAGTTACTAAAGTTATTATTTTAGAATGGTATTAAAAAAAAGGAAGAAGTGGAAGAAGAAAGGAACTTGGAAAAGGGTGGTGAAATCATTACTTCTTCTTCAGGTTCTTCCTTTTGATTTGATAAAAAGGGATCTTAGGTTGGCTTTCTGACTAATGGAAGGCCTCTAGGATGAATTTATGGAAGTTGAGATAGTATTTAGGCAGGGGTTGGCCGAACCAAAAGTCCTTGATGGCATGAATTAATGAGAAGGGGGAGAGCCCTTTTATAAGAGGGGTGAGGGGCACCTTTGGAAAAGCTAAAAATATTATTTTATAATAAAATCATATTCAGTTTATAATGGCTCCAAAGTGGATTATTTAAATTTTAAGGTGGGTATGTGTCTAAAAACACTCAACCAATATAATTTAGACAGGTTTTGGACATTATATTAACCTTATCTTTAAGTATTAACTCTTAGTTAATTAGTTTCACTTTTACAATGTCTCTTTGTATTTTTATATTATATGGTTAATAAAATTACTATATACATCCAAGAGACCCCCAAGTGGTCCATTAAGGATACACCTATCATGATATAAGTCTCTTGGATGAACCATAGACTTTTAGGAATTTAATATCCATTAATAATATAATATTTGTTTTGAAAACTCTTTTATGCCAATTTTGACACTATTCAATAATTGATTTTTGTAAAAATCATAACAGAATGATTACTTAGAAAAAAGTAAATTAAATCATTCCTAACATGTCATATTAATCTATAAAATTATTTTAATTCATAAAAAGTCTCAAATTATATTTATTTGGGTATCTACAATATCAATCATTTTAATTATTCACTATTATGGTAATTACTGCATCACCATTATTTCATAAATAAATTAAATTATTTAATGTCTAAAAATTAAAAATAAAATACCATCATGTAGGAAATAATTTTATATTTCTAATTAATATTTATAGTCGAAAATAAAACATATATAAACCTATGTAAAAAGTGTTTTTCTAAAAGATATATGCTTATGTCATTTTTGTATTCATTTTAACTTAATTAAAATAAAGTGTCTCTATCACTTACAAGTGGCTCCATGGGGTCCCAAAATCGACCCAAAGATGCCCATTGTCGGAAATGTATCAACAAATAGGGTTTGGACATGTTTTAGGGTAATTTGTTTTTATTATAATATTATTTTTAACCATTATTTACCGGATTTACCCTTTAACCATGGTAAATAAAATATTTACCGAAGTAATTATTCAAAATGTCTAAAAATAAAAGTTACCTATTTACAAAATTTTAATATCCTGATTCAAAATATGGAATCCATTTTTCCAAATTCAAAACAAATAAGTGGTAGAAATTAATTTAAAATTAATTCCTGCTGTCAAAACAAAAAGCGTGTTTTTTATATATAATAACTATCAAAAGATTGATACTTGTTTATGTTCGGTTTAATTGTGAAATTATGTCCAATGACCAAAATTGTATTAAATGGTAAAAATATATTCTAAATATACTTTAAAACTACTCAAATTCATAATTTATCACTATTAATTATTTTTATTAAAAAAGTTGTTTTTTATTAAAATTTATTAATTTTCACTATTCATCAAAATATGAAAGTTATCCGAAAAGTACCCAAATTTCACCCTAATCTAATTTCGATATTACAATTCCAAAAAATAAAGTCCATTTTTAAAGATAAAATGTATAAAATTTCATAAATTAGGTATTACTATTCATAACGGCTAGTTTGATCAGTTGTAGTGTGTGTTAGAACTCGATGTTGTGTACAACACACGACATTGCATTATTCAAAGGGAAATGTACCGTGGAAGCTTTGGGTGTTACATTCTCCCCTCCTTCAATAAATTGCGTCCTCAAATTTTTTTTTAAAATTGGGCTTGAGAATATAATGGAAAGTCCCACATTGGAAAAAGAGTCAATAAAACTATCACTTTAATAAAAAAGAAAAGAGGTATACAGGTCACCCAAGATATCCCATACTAGGATTCCATGTAGGAAAACATGGATATGGTTTATAAAATAAGGGTTAAGTTCTGATGGGGAGGGATAGAAAACATGATCAGGAGAATGTTAACAATATAAAAACCACAAACTTGTGATGGGACAATCGGTAATTAGTTTCCCAGTAGGAAAAGTAAACGGGAAAAAAATTTATATTTTTTTAAGATACAATACATAAAGATGAGGAATTAATTTCTGAGATTGACTATGAACATAAAGAGACATACTTAATTTTTTGTAAAGTTTCATTCTTTAATATATTTCAACTAATAACTCATTTTTAAACGATAATTATTCAAGAATACTTGGTCACACTAGAAGAGATAGAATAAACTTCTTATAGAATCACATGATCCACGAAGGATAAACTATATATTTACCTTTTCTTTAGAGATTAATAAAAACCAAAATGGTTACTATAAGATCTGATGATCCCCCAAAATGATATTCCACTAATCTTAATTTCTAAAATTAAACCAACAATAACCCAAAGATAAATAAATACCATTCAATAAACAATTGACCTTAAAATCCTTCAATTTAACCCAAACTAATATGAAACCCAAAACTTATAAGAATTTGGTTATGTAGTCTTCCATGTTAAATTGTATCTCCAAATGACATCAACTACTCTTAAAATCGCATACTTAAAAGTAATTAACATAATCACATATTCTCTATTATAGGGTAATCATTTCCATAAATAACCCAAATCATTATAAATCCATAATAAAAACATAGATAAAAATCCACCATTACTCCTCAAATGAAATCCCATACTATTGTATTTTCCTTGGGCTTATAGTGTTCACAACAAAGCGAACAACTTCCAAAATAACATTTATCACATAATCACCAAATCATTTTCCTATACTAAGGGTATTCATTTGATAAGACATAAGATCCCAAATAAAATTAATTTTGATCAATAAAATCATTAAACTAAAAATAATATTCACGCTAACCAGGGACTTCACGTAGTCCAGTGGTAGGCGATAAATTTCAATCACACTTTGGTTGTTGGTTTGATTCCCACAGCTTTGTCCAATGCGATGGGTTGTCAAACGGTTTGCGTGTTGTCCTTTTTCAAAAAATATATTTTATAACATTACCAAAATGAGATAAATTCTTCAAAATAACCATAACATAATTTAACCACAAATCATATCTCATACCTTGCATTTTCATCCCAAATTATAATAAATTACAATTTCCTCAAACCAAACGATCATATAAAACCAAATGGTTATTTATAACTATATCGACAAGGGAAAAGATAATTCTCCCTCAAATATCATTCTCACATGGAAAGCTGCAGGGTTAAAAATACAAGAGAAAATTATTCCAAAGTAAACCCATCAACAAGGAGCACTAATACATTTTAACCATTTCTACAAGCATTTCATTCCATATAGCTACTTCTTTGACCAAGAAAATATCCTATAGAATAGGGCATTCACTCGGGTAATGGCCAGGTCCCCTACATTTACGACAAATGACTGTAAATGGATTCTTGGGACCATTTTTATCTTCTTCCATAATACTCTTCATTTTTCTTCTGCAATTCTTCACTTTATGTCCTTCCTTTCCCCACGTAAATCATTTATTTGTCCCATTGAGACACTTTCCTGGGTGTCTCCTTCCACATTTCCTGCATGATGGAAATTTAGCATTCCTTTCTCCATGGTCTCCACTGCTGGAGCTCTTATCATTCATCACATTTCTCTTCTTTATTGAGTCCGAGAATTGGTTAATATATATATTGTTAATCATATTTTTGGAAAATGGATTTGGAATAAAGACGATATCTTTTATTCATATCAACATTCCATTTTGTTTCTCATTTCCACCACCACTCCCACCTTGTACATCATTCTCAAAGTCACTATGACTTCCTTGGAATCCAGCCATTGACTAAAACCAAAAAGCATTGTGTGAGTAACAGTAGTCAAAAAAATCATTTAGAGATTAACATGTCACCATATTCTTATTTTGAAACACATTAGAATTAACCAAGTTCATTTACTCTCATCTTATATATATAATACTTCAAATTAGTTTGTAAAGAAAATTTAAATTATCCTAAGCATATCCCTCGGGAGTGTCGTAACCAAGAGTGCAGTAATGCCCATTGTCGTGCACCAGTTCCTGTTCGAGTCTAGATCAAAGCGGTGTTTTTGGGTTTTACCCATAGGTACATTAGTGCCAGAGCCACCTCTACCTGCTCGTATCCAGACAGGGAAGTATTGCTCGGAAAACTCAAAAATCTCTACAATACCAAAATTCTAGGAATTTCTTCTATACTAATCCTAAAAGTTTATCTTAGTTCTACGTGATATAATTAAGGTTTATCTAAATATAGCTTCCAAGGTTTGCACTAAACTTCCACTGATACCAACTGTAATGCCCCGATGCCAGTTACCCAGAGTCAGTGCATTATTACATAACATTGGCATTATCACAAAGGATCATGTCTTGAAATACCGATTAGTTTAGTAGTCTTGGAAACTCTTGATATATTCATAAGTCTTACATTACATCATAAGGTAAAAAAACTATAACAACATATTTTCTTCATATCCCCTCATACTATCCCTACAGGTCAATCATCAATTACTTCTTCACATCCTGGGAAAAATAAAACATTGAAAGGGGTGATCTTAGATGCTCAGTAAGGATAACAATATAGAAGAAGCATTCATAGATAAGAATAAACACAAAAATAAATTTATAACTAAAACAAAAGCCTTTTAAACATGAACTTCGACATAATATGGAAAAGATAAAATGAAATAGTTCCATTTAATTATTTAAATGGATATTCTACTAGTCGAACAATCACATGCAATATCAATAACCACTTTCATAATGATGTAATGCATAATTCCAGACTATCATAACCACATATCCAAGGCTTCGTGCCAAGACTACAAATAATATTTTGCCAAGGCCTTGTGCCAAGACACTATTTTGTCTCATGAGACCTACTGATGCATCAAGGAGCTATAGCAGGCTCCACCCGTCACTTACTAAGTCCAATGCATTCCTCATATGAACATGTTTAAACATAACATAAACATTCGTATTAAAACTAGCATACGAAATTTCAATACTTTAACCACAAACCATGAATGGTATAAAAATATCACATCCACAGTCAAACATAACTCATTCGATACAATATGGAAGATTGTATTGTATCATATTAACCTCAATAGATATTAATGATTGATATTGAAATAGATGAAAATAACCATCAAAACTATTTGAGAGAAATATCCCCCCTTTCTTGAAAACATTTAAAAGTCACACTATTTGTCAAGAATCCATTTAAAATTGATTTTTGAATCAAAGTGTCCCATACCACTTTTAAACTATTAAAATGAATTTTGATTTGAAAGCTTTAATTTACATATAAATAAATCCTTAAAACCATTTTTAAAACATGGACATTAATGAGCAAGATTTAGAAGAATAAGTCTTTAAAACATTTAGAAATGGTATTTTAGTTAGTGTTTCTAACCAAAATAGAGACACATGAATAAAAATAATTGAGGTAATAAAAATTTAATAATATCATGAGAATAAAGGGATTAATGATATACTTTGTCAAAGTACATTATATACATCATATAAAAGTTATTTGGTGTATAACAACAAAGAAGTCTCAATGGAATGTAAATTGAGATGAATTCTATTATAAAGACCATATCCTTAGGTTAAGGATAACTGAACAACATAATTATGTGTGCTAAATATAAATACACTCAATATGATTGGATATTTAGTGTAAATCAATCAGATGACATTCACACATATTTTTGTAAAAACAACACCAATGAATTGGATATTTAACTCAAGAAATGGAGATTGTGTTAAAATTACTCTAATCAAGTTCATAACGATGACTTGAGAATTTATCAATGGAGTGATTTTGTGTATAAAAAGTATATACACAGAAAGGGGATTGGAAATTATGAAATAATCAAATGAATAGTGATTCCACACATAATCTTGGAGTAAAATAATCAATGAAGTATGCATAAAGCCGAATGAGTGGAAATTGAAATTTCAAATTCCCTTATCGATTAGGTAACTTACAAAACATACACCCATGAAATAAGGATCTTAAAATGATGATGTAAATACCCATAAATTAACATATATTACATAGTTAATATAATCATGGGTAGTACACATACACCACATGCAATAAATAAGTGGTGAATAATGGAATTCTCACGAAATTAAGAGTGAGATAAGGAACCCATTACTTTGTACTTTTTTCCTTGGTTGAGGATAGGTTAACCTCCTTTATAATGGTGAAATAATTTTTATTAAATTATACAAGAATAATATATATTAATATGATATCATATATGATCTTTTAACATTGCTTTGTTAATAATATCTTAGTATTATTGTCGTTTTGGGTATTAACTTACTCGTTTTCTTTGATATGTTTTGTTACGAAAGCCATGTTTTTCACGGATAGCATGTATATTATTCATATCCATAATGATATCAAGTCCTTAAAAATTATTTTTAAATCATCAAATGATAATTATACTTGAATGGATACGATGGGGAATGAATCTCATCGCGTTCGTGGAGACGGTAGTCCGTACGTACGCACGAGAGACAATATCATTATTTTGATATTAAAATAATATATAATTGGATTTTATATCATATATAAAGAATCATTATCATGTTATATTTATTATTTAAATGAATTACACATCATTATTTTACCCATACAAATAGTAATTTATTGAATAACCATTACACCACGACGTGGAGACGGTAATCCGTACGTACGCACGTTTGGTGACATGTTATTCAAAGGGTGGATATAATACTGAATATTGTTGTACCATATTTATATAACATCACAGTATATATATGATAATTGAGTCATTATTTTAGAATGGTAATAACAAAGAAGGAATAAGTGGAAGAAGAAAGGAACTTGGAAAAGGGTGGTGAAATCATTACCTCTTCTTCGGGTTCTTCCTTTTGATTTGATCAAAGGGGCTCTTAGGTTGTCTTTCTGACTAAAAGATGGACTCTAGGACAAATTGAAGTAAGTTGATAGAGTCTTCTGGTAGGGTTTGGCCGAACCAAAAGGCTTTTAAGGTGTTAATTAATGAGAAGGGCGAGTGCCCTTTTATAAGAGGGGTGAGGGGCACCTTTGGAAAAGCTAAAAATATTATTTTATAATAAATTCATATTTGGTTTATAATGGATCCAAAGTGGATTATTTAAAGTTTAAGGTGGGTATGTGTTGAAAAACACTCAACCAATAGAATTTAGACATGTTTGGGTCATTATGTTAACCTTATCTTGAAGTATTAATTCTTTGTTAATTAGTTTCACTTTTACAATGACTCTTTGTATTTTTATATTATATAGTTAATAAACTTACTATATACATCCAAGGGACCCCCAAGTGGTCCATTAATGATAAAAATATCATGATATAAGTCTCTTGGCCGATCCTGAGATTTTTAGGAATTTAATATCAATTAATACTATAATATTTATTTTAAAAACGCTTTTATGTCAATTTTGACACTATTCAATAATTGATTTTTGTAAAAATCATAAAAGAATGATTACTTAGAAAAAATTTAATTAAATCATTTAAAACATGTCATATTAACCAATAATAGTAGTGTAATTCATAAAAAGTCTCAAAGTATATTTATTTGGGTATCTAAAATAACAATCATTTTAATTTTTCACTATTATGGTAATTACTGCATCACCATAGTGTCATCAATAAATTAAATTATTTAATGTTTAAAAATTATAAATGGAATACCATTATGTAGGAAATCCTTTTAGTTTTCTAATGAATATTTATAGTTGAAAATCCAACATATATAACCCTATGTAAAAATTCTTTTTCTAAACGATATATGGTTGTGTCATTTTTGTATTCATTGTAACTTAATTAAAATAAAGTGTCTCTATCACTTACAAGTGGCACCATGGGGTCGCAAAATCGACCCAAAGATGCCCAGGCTCAGACATGTATAAACAAATAAGGATAGGACATGTTTTAGGGTAATTTTTTATTATTATTATAATATTATTTTTTAACCGTTATTTACCGGATTTACCATTTAACCATGGTAAATAAAATATTTACCGAAATAATTATTCAAAATGCCTAAAAATAAAAGTTACCTATTTACACAATTTGAACATCCTGATTTTAAATATGGGATCCATTTTTCCAAATTCAAAACACAGAAGTGGCAGAAATTAATTTAAAAATAATTCCTACGGTCAAAACAAAAAGCATGTTTTTAAGATATAATAACTATCAAAAGATTGATACTTGTTTATGTTTGGTTTAATTGTGAAACTATGTCCAATGACCAAAATTTTACTAAATGGTAAAAATATATTCTAAATATGCTTTAAAACCACTCAAATGCATAATTTATCACTATTAATTATTCGGATTAAAAAGTTGTTTTTAATTTAAATTTAGTAATTTTCACTATTCATCAAACTATGAAAGTTAACCAAAAAGTACCAAAATTTCACCATAATCTAATTTCGATATTATGAATCAAAACATGAAGTCCATTTTTAAAGATAAAATTTACAAAATTTCAAAAAGTAGGTATTACTATTCATAACGGCTAGTTTGATCGGTTGTGGTGTGTGTTAGAACTAGATGTTGCGTACAACACACTCCATTGCATTATTCAAAGGGAAACTTACCGTGGACGCTTGGGGTGTTACATTCTACCCTCCTTCAAGAAATTGCGTCCTCACAATTTGTTTTTAAAATTGGGCTTGAGAATATAATGGAAAGTCCCACATCAGAAAAAGAGTCAATAAAACTATCACTTTAATAGAAAGGAAGAGAGGTATAAAGGATACCCAAGATATCTCATACTAGGATTCCATATAGAAAAACATGTATATGGATGATAAACCAAGTGTTAAGTTCTGATAGGGAGGGATAGAAAACATGATCAGGAGAATGTTAACAATATGAAAACCACAATCTTGTGATGGGACAAACGGTAATTAGTTTCCCAGTAGGAAAATAAACGGACAACATTTTTATAATTTTTTTAAGATACATTACATAAAGATGAGGAATTCATTTTTGAGATTTACTAAGAACATAATGAGACATTCTTAATTTTTTGTAAAGTTTCATTCTTTAATAAATTTCTACTAATAACTCATTTTTAAACGATGAGTATTCAAGAAGACTTGGTCACATTGGAAGAGATATAATAAACTTCTTATAAAATCACATGATCCACGAAGGATAAACTATATATTTACCTTGTCTTTAGAGATTAATAAAAACCAAAATGGTAACTATAAGATCTGATAATCCCCCAAAAGGATATTCCACTAATCTTAATTTCTAAAATTAAACCAACAATAACCCAAAGATAAATAAATACCATTCAATAAAAAATTGACCTTAAAAATCTTCAATTTAATCCAAACTAATATGAAACCCAAAACATAGAAGAATTTGGTTATGTAGTCTTCCAAGTTAAATTGTATCTCCAAATGACATCAACTACTCTTAAAGTCACATACTTAAAAGTAATTAACTTAATCACATATTCTCTATTATAGGTTAATCATTTCCATAAATAACCCAAATCACTATAAATCCATAATAAAAACATAGATAAAAATCCACCATTACTCCTCAAATAAAATCCCATACTATTTTATTTTTCTTGGGCATATAGTGTTCACAACAAAGCGAACAACTTCCAAAATAAAATATATCACTTAATCACCAAATCATTTTCCTATACTAAGGGTATTCATTAGATAAGACATAAGATCCCAAATAACATTATTTTTGATCAATAAAATCATTTAACTAATAATAATAGTCACACTAACCAGGGACTTCACGTAGTCCAGTGGTAGGAGATAAATCCCATTCGCACTTTGGTTGTGGGTTCGATTCACACAGCTTTATCCGACGCAACGGGTTGTCACATGGTCTGCGTGTTGTCCTTTTTCAAAAACTTTATTTTATAACATTACGAGAATGAGATAAATTCCTCAAAATAACCATAACATAATTTAACCAAAAATCTTATCTCATACCTTGCATTTTCATCCCAACTTATAATAACTTATAATTTCCTCAAACCCAATGATCATATAAAACCAAATGTTTATTTATAACTATATCCCCAAGAGAAAAGATAATTCTTCCTCAAATATCATTCTCACATGGAAAGGAAAACTGCAGGGTTAAAAATACAAGATAAAATTATTCCAAAGTAAACCCATCAACAAGGATCACTAATACTTTTTAAACATTTCTCCAACAATTTATTTCCACATAGCTTCTTCGTTGATCAAGAAAATATCCTATAGAATAGGGCATTCACTCGGGTAATGGCCAAGTCCTCTACATTTACGACAAATGACTGTAAATGGACTCTTGGGACCATTTTTATCTTCTTCAATAGTACTCTTCATTTTTCTTTGGCAATTCTTCACTTTATTTCCTTCCTTCCCGCACGTAAACAATTTCTTTGTCCCATTGAGACACTTTCCAGGGTGTCTCATTCCACATTTCCTGCATGATAGAAAATTTAGGATTCCTTTCTCCATGGTCTCCACTGCTGGAGCTCTTATCATTCATCACCTTTCTCTTCTTTGTTGAGTCCATGAATTGGTTAATATATATATTGTTGATCATATTTTTAGAAAATTGATTTGGCATAAAGACGATATCTTTTACGCCAATCAACATTCCATTTTGTTTCTCATTACCACCATCGTTCCCACCTTTTACATCATTCTCAAAGTCACTATGACTTCCTTGGAATCCAGCCATTGACTAAAACCAGAAAGCATTGTGTGAGTAACAGTAGTCAAAAAAATCATCTAGTGATTAACATGTCACCATATTCTCAATTTGAAACACATTAGGATTAACGAAGGTAATTTACTCTCATATTATATATATAATACTTCAAATTGGTTTGTAAAGAAAATGTAAATTATCCTAAGCATATCCCCCAGGATTGTCATAACCTAGAGTGCAGTAAGGCCCATTGTCGTGCACCAGTTCCCGTTTGAGTCTAGCTCAAAGCGGTGTTTTCGGGTTTTACACCTAGGTACATCTGTGTCAGAGCCACCTCTACCTGCTCGTATCCAGACAGGGATGTATTTCTCAGAAAACTCACAAAATCTCTACATTACCAAAATTCTGGGATGTTCTTTTATACTAATCCTAAAAGTTAATCTTAGTTCTACGTGATCTAATCAGAGTATATCTAAATCTAGTTTCCAAGGTTTGTACTAAACTTCCTCTGATACCAACTGTAACGCCCCGACCCCAGTTACATAGAGTCGGTACATTAAATTTTAACAGATAGTATGATCCAAAAAGAGTAAGAAGATATTCTTCCCATTATTACCAAATAAAGATGTTTAGAAAAGTGATACCAAAGCACAAAAATTTAAACCTAATCCATTCCATAATTTTTTAACCATATGGGTCATCCAAAATATGTATTCAAAAATAAAAAATAAATATTCTTAAGGTCACTAAATCAAAATTAAATTCCAAATACAATATAAATATTCTATTAATGAAAAATTCTTAATATGTTAAATCATTGAACACTATAAAACCAGTTTGAATACGTGATTATATCATAAAATAAAATAACATGTTGTATAATATACTTCATATAACCAAACATACAAAAAACTATAACAAATATAACTTAAGTTATCAAATCACTTACTAATTACATGGCAACCGATACTATCCCATAACCATTCCACTGAAAATATTATCTCAATGATGTTAACATATTAATTTTTGTCTCCCGTAAATGATCTCTTTTTTCAATAATATCATCTTTCTATTAAATCACATTTCTAGGTACTATTCAATACATTTGTTTCAAATCCAAAATGAAATAAAATTTTTGTACAATCATTATATGGTTTATGATGATTATAACAATAATAACATTCATAAAATATTTTGAAAACATATTTATTGGATCCAAATACAGATGTACAATAATCATTCCTCTTTGGTCATATCAATAAGATATCCTTGACATTGATCCCCTAGCTTTATATTCGGTATATCATCATGAATCACAGAAAATTTGTTGGAATAGTACCCCATATCCTTATAGTTAGATCATAGTACATTTAGGGATTCCCTATTAATATTTAAATCTTGATCATGATGTCCTTTGTCTCAACACATGTAGGAAACTCCCATTCCCTTCAACCAAGTACAAGGTTGTTTAATTCCACAATTATCAAATGTGTGAAAATACTTAATTCCCTTCATCTATTTAGAAATGTTTTTCACTAATGTCCTTTTATTTTCATTCTTACATTCGAATGCATTAGACTAGGAGAATTATTCTTCTATCTTGATAGCACATGATAATTTGTCCTCAAATGATGAAAAGATTTGTATGATTTCTTCCTTTAAAACACATTTATTTTCATCTTCAATGAAATGGTCGATATTTCATTACACGTTTCATACATAATTAGTAACATAACTAGATACCTTAGTAACAATATTCACATACTGTATGACACATTATTTTCCTTTTGATTTAAGTCAAATTACTTTCTTTTTGTTTATTTTTTTACTAATCAGTGAAATATTTATAGAGACTTAACCCTGGTATCACAAAGATAGTGTTTGATTTATTAAATAGGTATAACATAATAGGAAATACATCCCAAAAGACCAAATAGTCTAGTAGTGGTGGTAATATAGATTCACACTTGATAATTATATTACATTTTAGAACACAAATAATAACATAATTTTTTCAAGAATAAAATAATTACAACTATCTTATCCTGGAATCTAAAACATTGTAAATGTCATGGAATCTTGAGAAAGGGAAAAAATAATGGATATTTCAAATTTTCGGTATCGATTCTAGGAGAAGGTATCATAAATATTTAAGCATATTCAACATGGATAGAAAATAACTAAACATTAATTCTATTTAAATAAGATGAGTATCATAATAAGGTATGGAAGAATAAATTTGTTATGTTAAATAACTAAAAACAAATTACATTTTATTAATAAATGAGAATAAAATGCACCATATATAATATTTCTGTGAAAATCATATAGATTATAATAACAATATTCATAATGATGGAAATTAGTAATTATTAGTCTTCATGTATGAGGCACAAGAAAACATCTACATTCATGATTGTATGTACCAAGATCTTCATTTCAAGTGTAGATCTTGTTTTTTGGGTTTTTTGAGAAACAATTATGAAAATAGGGGTTTTCTATGTACACACCATGTATATATAATTACAAAACATGTACATAGAATTCCATGTAACACTGTTTTCTGGCTATGTAACAGCCGAATACATGGTCATGTGGTTACTTGGCAGACCGATACATGGGAGCAAGGTTACGTCTCATTTCCAAAAAAAGACTTATTCTTCCCATATTTCATAAAAGAGTACTTCAGAATGAAGAATGATGATTAAACCCCTGATTCTCCATCCATGCTCTGATTGAGTCACCATTGAGTGCTTTGCAATCCCACTAGTGAGTTCCCAATTAATCTAGATCCTTTCTTCTTGATTCCTCCTCTCTTATAAGCTATTCAAAGTTGGTAGATTTTTACCATTTTGTATATCAATGGAAATCTAGGCTGATTCATTGGACAACATTCAAGTATATCTATCATACTACCTCGAGGTAGGTTATTTTTTCCTTCTTCATTATTATTTGGATTATATATGCTAAAAGTTCCATAGACCCATGTTTGGGGTACTTATTGATTTGGAGTTTAACCCTATTTATTACCTGCTATGGTTTTATTGTTTAATAAAGGTTTGCTTCTTATGCTTAAGGTTATATAACTTTTTATTGGACACCCCAAGGATGATTATTCATTGATATATAGTTTATGTATGTTTGTTCTAGGTTTTTATGAGGCATAATGTGTTTTCCATTCCTTGGTTGATTAGGATGGAGTTTGATTAATTATATGGAATGCATGTGATATTGTTTTGACTGATTACCCATGTAGTAGTTTTAGATTTCATGAGCTTATTTGATATTATATGCGCACTATTTTTATAATGGACCATGAGAGCTTTGGACTAGGAAGACTGTAGGGACTTTCATATTATTTACACAGGACTGTGAGAGCCTTAGTGTAAATGATTGATCCAGGAGTATTGAACTTGATATCTACTAAGGAGTTCATTTATAATTTGTTAATGTTATGTTGACCAGAGAGTATTGGTTATGAGATATAACCAAGAGGTCAATTATAATTTATTGATTCCATGTTTTACTAGGGCTATTGACCATGAGTGCAACCCCAATGTTTTTTTATAATTTATTGATTCCATTTTGACCTAGAGGTATTGATAGTGAGGGATTCCCTGGTGGTCATTCATTAATGATTACTGGAATATTAGACCCAAGGGGTTGGACTATGAGAGCTTATCAGTGTGTCATTATTTAATGAATTGGGGATTTTTTAAACCAGTGGGGTCAGGCCATGAGATCATTCCCATAGGGTTGTTTTTTAGGTATTGAATTATTGTGATTAGACTGCCAAGACAAATCACAAGCTTGGACATGGTCTTGATTGTTTAGATGGTCTTCTGAGACATCTATTTTTTTACTATTATATAGGGTGATATAGATCTTAGGATAGATCCCGAGATTTCATGATTTAAATGTTGAATAATAAATGTAAATTAATGTAATTGAAAATTGTAGGATTTTTTAATTTTGTGTACTTCTCAGTTTATTTCTTCATTTCTGCATTTTACTAGCTATATATATTCACTGATAGTTAGGCGTAGATCTTTTGGTGGCTTCCAATAGGGATTCATCTCACACCCTATTTGGGTCATGATTTGGACCCAATAAAATTATAATATTACAGGTATAGATAAGGGAAATCACCCTTCTTTATTAGGTACTTGATTGTCATTGGATCTGGAGAGCAAGTGACCAAGATGAGGCTTGCGATGCTGCTGGAGTTTACTTGTTTCTTTTTCACATTGGTGTTTTTATTTCATTCAAGGATGGTGACTTGTTTGGTAGATTTCTTAGATACATATTCTATGAATCATATAAATATGATTATATATTTTGGATTCTGTTGGAATTAATTTTATTATTATATTATTTATTTCTATTATATAATATTATTGCTTCCTCTATTATTACCATTTTTTCTTTGATATTTATACTCTACCAATTGATAATTTTCCCACTATCACACCTGTGACCATCGCTACTTGTCATCATCCTCTAGATTTTGGGGAAATAGGCATTAGGTTATGTGACCAACTAGGTTCGGGTCACTTTTCTACCCAATAGATCATTTATAATTTATTGATTCCATGATGACCTAGGGGTATTGACCATGAATGTTACCCATGAGGTCATTTATTATTAATTGATGCTATACAGACCCACAGGTATTGACCATGAGAGATTCCCAGGTGGTCATTTTTAAATGATTAGTGCCATGTTAGACCAAAGGGGTTATACTGTGAGATCATCCTAGAGGGTTGTTATTTTATGAATTAGTGTTATATTACAACAAAGGGGTTAGACCGTGTGGGATTTCCCAGAAGGTTGTTAATGAATGATTTTATTATTATGATCAGTATTCCAAGCCAATGAACAAGATTGGACCTGATCTTACACGATTGCATATATGGTCTTCTAAGACATCAGTTTTTTACTACTACATAGGGGATATAGAGCTTGGGATAGATCCTGAGATTACATTACTAAATGGATGAATAATAAAATAAAACAAATGTAATAGAAAATTGTAGGATTGTTTACCTTTGAGTACATCCTAGTTTATTTCTTCATTACTGCATATTACCTACTACATATATTCACTGAAAATTACGTATAGATCTTTTGGTGGTTGCATAATGGGATTCATTTCACACTCTTTTTGTGTCATTGTTTGGGCCTAAGAAGATTATATAATTGCATGTGTAGATAAGGGAAAGCACCCTCCTTCATCAGGTATATGATTACTATTGCATCTTGAGAGCATGGGACCATGTTGATCCTTGTAATGCTACTAGAGTTTAATTATTTCTGTTGTACTTTTGAAAATTTTTTCATTGATTTTTAGAATTGTGACTTGTTTGGATGTTTTCTTTGATACATATTCCATGATATATATATATATATATTGTGTCTTTTGTTTAATTTACTTTTACTCATCCACTGTTTTGTTCTATGATATGGTATTACTGCTTTAGATATTGTTACAATTTGTTCTCTACCATTTTTACATTACCAATGAGGGAATATTTTCCCCACTATAACACCCTAAGACCTCACTGCTAGTTGGAAGCCTACTGGGTTTTGGGAAATGCACATTAAGTTATGTGACCAACTGGGTTCAAGGCTCTTTTGGGAAGCATCTAGATCTAGAATGTTACAAAGTGGTATCAGATAAGGTTTTTCATTCCTAATTTTCCTTACTATTTGGAGTTAATAGACTGGGATAGGAAGGAATAGGTAGTTGTTAATATGTTTTTCTTGGGAGTTCTAACTCGTGTACCTAGAAAATCTATGTTACCTCAAATATTTCAATTTTTCTTGTTTTCAATTGTTTAAGTTGATCTGATTTCACCGTTGGGTTATTCACCTGTTTTTTGCTGTTATAATGGATATAATTCTGGTTTTTATTAAATTGAAACCTGATGAGATGAGGATATTTCATATTATGCATCATATACACACTTTCTAGATATCACATGTTAGGAATTCTGGTCATTCCATTTATGGTGCAATACTGATTTCATGTTGTTGTGATAGATGTTATGCTAGATATACATGCTGTTGTGATGGATGTCATGATAGAAATACCTGGTATTTTGATAGGGGTTTGGTATATGTAAATATTCATTTGTATTGATGCCAATCTTAGGTTTCTGAGTTGTTATGGGTCCTCTGGGATCATAATTTGGTGGATCATGTTTGAAATATAATTTGATTCTATAAATATATTACAATAATAAGGATTCCAAGCTTTTATTTGTGAGGTGTATTGGATCCCACAGAATGAAACCTGGCATACCTTGGATAAATATTAATATTTTTGGGATTTTAAGAAGTTTCAGAGGCTTAATTTTGGGAAAACCCAAAAAACATGGAATGTGATGTTATGAACCAACAACATGTGTTCTTCTGTTCTGGAAGAAATTTAATTTATTAAGAACATACCATGTACTGTATGTACAAGCCTTGTATTTGATGACCATATCACTGACTGTGTGAGTAGAGACACGGGGTTCATAAATTTTAGTAGAACACGCAATGTTCTGTGAGTAAACATCATGCTATATTCGACTGTGTATCTGGTCATGCAACTAATGATATGAGTGAATACAACATTTGAGTACATGTCGTGTTAATAGTGACCACACTATATAGTGTTACACTAGAATGATTGTGTAGTTCTAGCCGTGTATATTTACCTAGGTAAGAGGGTATATTCATGTACATGCCGTATGTCATATGGAACATGCTGTGTGTATGGGGTGTTATATTACCAGGTTGGTAGAGGTACACACCCATGTTAAGTCTTAAGGGAACATTCCATTTAGGGGTTCTATATTCTCTGTAACCCTCTTTTGTAAAACAAGAATGTTTTTCTTATCATTTTTCATTCTTTCACTTTTAAGTTGCAGCCCTTGATACTATTGAACTGAGGTATACACTTGACCATAAAGTTCATGCCATCAAGACATCCACCAGTTGTTTTCCACGTATAGGGAGATGATATGTCACTAAAAATGGTATATTAGGGACTACCAGTAGATCCTCCCATCATGCCCATCTTCAAACTAGCTGTTATACTCAATGTAGTTGTTGATGCATAGTTCAGTGAAGGCTTTATGGGGATGATGCTGTAACGCCCCGACCCTAGTTACCCAGAGTCAGTGCATTATTACATAACATTGGCCAAATAAAAAAGGATCAAGTATTAAAAGACCGATTTGTTTAGTGGTCTTGGAAACTCTAGATATTTTCATAAGTCTTAAATTACATCATAAGGTAAAAAAACTACAACAACATATTTTCTTCATATCCCCTTATACTATCCCTGCAGGACATTAATAAATTACTTCTTAAAATCCTGGGAAAAATAAAACATTGAAAGGGGTGAGCTCAGATGCTCAGTAAGGACAAAAATATAGCATAAGTTTTCATAGATAAGCATAAACACATAAAGCAATTTATAACTAAAACAAAAGCCTTTTAAACTTGAACTTCAGAATAATATGACAAAGATAAAATGAAATAATTACATTTACTTATCCACATGGATATTCTACTAGTCAAACAATCACATTCATTATTAATAACAACTTTCATAATGATGGAATGCATAATGCCAGACTATCATAACCACATAGCCAAGGCCTCGTGCCAAGACTACAAATAATATTTTTCCAAGGCCTTGTGCCAAGACACTAGTTTGTCCCATGAGACCTACCGATGCATCGAGGAGCTATAGTGGGCTCCACCCGTCACTTATTAAGTCCAATTCATTCCTCATACGAACATGTTTAAACATAACAAAAACATTCGTATTAAAACTAGCATGCGAAATGTCTATACATTAACCACAAACCATGAATGGTATAAAAATAGAACATCCACAGTCAAAAATAACTCATTCGATACAATATGGAAGATTTTATTATATCATATTAACCTCATTCGATAATAATGAATTATATTGACATAGATGAAAATAACCATCAAAACTATTTGAGAAAAATATCCCCCTTTTCTTGATAACATTTAAAAGTCAAACTATTTGTCAAGAAGCCATTAAAAATAGATTTTTGAATCAAAGTGTCCCATACCACTTTGAAAAATTTAAAAGGAATTTTGATTTGAAAACCTTAATGTCCATATAAATAAATCCCTAAAACCATTTTTAAAACATGGACATTAATGAGCATGATTTAGAAGAATAAGTCTTTAAAATATTTAGAAATGGTATTTTAGTTAGAGTTTCTAACCAAAAGAGAGACACTTGAATAAAAATAATTGAGGTAATAAAAATTTAATTATATGATGAGAATAAAGGGATTCATGATATACTATGTCAAAGTACATTATATACTCCATATAAAAGTGATTTGGTGTATAACAACAAAGAAGTCTCAATGGAATGTAAATTGAGATGAATTCTCTTATAAAGACTATATCCTTAGGTTATGGATAAATCAACGACATAATTATGTGTGACAATTATAAATACACTCAATATGATTGGATATTTAGAATAAATCAATCAGATGACATTCACACATATTCTTGTAAAAACAACACCAATGAATTGGATATTTAACTCAACAAATGTAGATTGAGTTAAAATTACTCTTATCAAGTTCATATCGATGACTTGAGAATTTATCAATGGAGTGATTATGTGTATAAAAAGTATATCCACAGAAATGGGATTGGAAATTATGACATAATTAAATGAATAGTGATTCCACACATAATCTGGCAGTAAAATAATCAATGAAGTATGCATAAAGTCGAATGAGTGGAAATTCAAATTTCAAATTCCCTTATCGATTAGGTAACTTACGAAACATACACCCATGAATGAAGGATCTTAAAATGATGATGTAAATACACATAAATTAAAGTATATTACACAATTAATACAATCATGGGCAGTACACATACACCACATGCAATAAATAAGTGGTGAATAATGGAATTCTCACGAAATTAAGAGTTAGAAGAGGAACCCCTTACTTTGTACTTTTTTCCTTGGTTGAGGGTAGGTTAACCTCATGATTAATGGTGAAATAATTGTTATTAAAATATACAAGAATCATATATATTAATATGATATCATATATTATCTTTTAACCTTTCTTTGTTAATAATATCGTAGTATTATCATCGTTTTGGGTGTTAACTTACTCATTTTCTTTGATATGTTTTGTTACGTAAGCCAGGTTTTTCATGGATAGGATGTATCTTATTCATATACAGAATGATATCATGTCCTAAAACATTATTTTTAAATCATAAAATGATAATTATACTTGAATGGATACGATGGAGAATGAATCTCATTGCGTACCTGGAGATGGTAGTCCGTACGTACGCACGAGCGACAATATCATTCTTTTGATATTAAAATAATATACAATTGGATGTTATATCATATATACAAAATTATTATCATGTTATATTTATTATTTAAATGAAGTACCCATCATTATTATACCCATCCAAATAATAATTTATTGAATAACAATTACACCACGACGTGGAGACGGTAAGCCATACGTACACACGTATGGTGACATGTTATTCAAAGGTTGGATAGAATACTGAATATGGTTTACCATATTTATAATAAAATCATAGTATATAAAAGATACTAGAGTTATTATTTTATAATGGTATTAAAAAAAAGGAAGAAGTGGAAGAAGAAAGGAACTTGGAAAAGGGTGGTGAAATCATTACTTCTTCTTTAGGTTCTTCCTTTTGATTTGATCAAAAGGGATCTTAGGTTGGCTTTCTGACTAATGGAATGCCTCTAGGATGAATTTATGGAAGTTGAGATAGTATTTAGGCAGGGGTTGGCCGAACCAAAAGTCCTTGATGGCGTGAATTAATGAGGAGGGGGAGAGCCCTTTTATAAGAGGGGTGAGGGGCACCTTTGGAATAGCTAAAAATATTATTTTATAATAAATTCATATTCAGTTTCTAATGGCTCCAAAGTGGATTATTTAAAGGTTAAGGTGGGGCTGTGTCGAACACCACTCAACCAATAGAATTTAGAAAGGTTTGGGGCATTATATTAACCTTATCTTTAAGTATTAACTCTTAGTTAATTAGTTTCACTTTTACAATGTCTCTTTGTATTTTTATATTATATGGTTAATAAAATTACTATATACATCCAAGCGACCCCCAAGTGGTCCATTGAGGATACAAATATCATGATATAAGTCTCTTGGAAGAACCATATATTTTTCGGAATTTAATATCAATTAATTATATAATATTTTTTTTGAAAACTCTTTTATGTCAATTTTGAAACTATTCAATAATTTATTTTTGTAAAAAGCATAACAGAATGATTACTTAGAAAAAAGTAAATTAAATCATTAATAACATGTCATATTAATCTAGAAAATTAGATTAATTCATAAAAATTCTCAAATTATTTTTATTTGGGTATCTACAATATCAATCATTTTAATTTTTCACTATTTTGGTAATTACTGCATCACCATTGTGTCATAAAAAAATTAAATTATTTAATGTCTAAAAATGAAAAATAAAATACCATTATGTAGGAAATGATTTTATATTTCTAATTAATATATATAGTCGAAAATAAAACATATATAACCTTATGTAAAAAGTGTTTTTCTAAAAGTTATATGCTTTTGTCATTTCTATATTCATTTTAACTTAATTAAAATAAAGTGTCTCTATCACTTACAAGTGGCACCATGGGGTCCCAAAATCGACCAAAAGATGCCCATAGTTGGACATGTATCAACCAATAATGTTAGGACATGTTTTAGGGTAATTTTTTTTATTATAATATTATTTTAACCCTTATTTACCGGATTTACCCTTTAACCATGGTAAATAAAATATTTACCAAAGTAATTATTCAAAATGTCTAAAAATAAAAGTTACCTATTTACAAAATTTGAATATCCTGATTCCAAATATGGAATCCATTTTTTCCAAATTCAAAACACATAAGCGGTAGAAATTAATTTAAATTTAATTCCTCCTGTTAAAACAAAAAGCGTGTTTTTTAGATATAATAACTATCAAAAGATTGATACTTGTTTATGTTCGGTTTAATTTTGAAATTATGTCCAATGACCAAAATTGTATTAAATTGTAAAAATATATTCTAAATATACTTTAAAACCACTCAAATTCATAATTTATCACTATGAATTATTTTGATTAAAAAAGTTGTTTTTAATTAAAATTTATTAATTTTCACTATTCATCAAAATATGAAAGTTATCCGAAAAGAACCCAAATTTCACCCTAATCTAATTTCGATATTACAAATCCAAAAATAAAGTCCACTTTTAAAGGTAAAATGTATAAAATTTCATAAAGTAGGTATTACTATTCATAACGGCTATTTTGATCAGTTGTAGTGTGTGTTAGAACTCGATGTTGCGTACAACACACGCCATTGCATTATTCAAAGGGAAACGTACCGTGGAAGCTTGGGGTGTTACATTCTCCCCTACTTCAATAAATTGCGTCCTCACAATTTTTTTTAAAAAATTGGGCTTGAGAATATAATGGATTGTCCCACATTAGAAAAAGAGTCAATAAAACTGTCAGTTTAATAAAAAAGAAAAGAGGTATACAGGTCACCCATGATATCTCATACTAGGATTCCATGTAGGAAAACATGGATATGGTTGATAAAATAAGTGTTAATTTCTGATGGGGAGGGATAGAAAACATGATCAGGATAATGTTAACAATATAAAAACCACAAACTTGTGATGGGACAAACGGTAATTAGTTTCCCAGTAGGAAAAGAAAATGGACAAAAATTTTATAATTTTTTTTAAGATACAATACATAAAGATGAGGAATTCATTTCTGAGATTGACTAAGAACATAAAGAGACATACTTAATTTTTTGTAAAGTTTCATTATTTAATAAATTCCAACTAATAAATCATTTTTAAACGATAAGTATTCAAGAAGACTTGGTCACACTAGAAGAGATAGAATAAACTTCTTATAGAATCACATGATCCACGAAGGATAAACTATATATTTACCTTTTCTTTAGAAATTAATAAAAACCAAAATGGTTACTATAAGATCTGATGATCCCCCAAAATGATATTCCACTAATCTTAATTTCTAAAATTAAACCAACAATAACCCAAAGATAAATAAATACCATTCAATAAACAATTGACCTTAAAATCCTTCAATTTAACCCAAACTAATATGAAACCCAAAACGTATAAGAATTTGGTTATGTAGTCTTCCATGTTAAATTGTATCTCCAAATGACATCTACTACTCTTAAAGTCTCATACTTAAAAGTAATTAACCTAATCACATATTCTCTATTATAGGGTAATCATTTCCATAAATAACCCAAATCATTATAAATCCATAATAAAAACATAGATAAAAATCCACCATTACTCCTCAAATGAAATCCCATACTATTGTATTTTCCTTGGGCCTATAGTTTTCAAAACAAAGAGAACAACATCCAAAATAACATTTATCACATAATCACCAAATCATTTTCCTATACTAAGGGTATTCATTTGATAAGACATAAGATCCCAAATAAAATTATTATTGATCAATAAAATCATTAAACTAAAAATAATATCCACGCTAACCAGGGGCTTCACGTAGTCCAGTGGTAGGTGATTAATTACAATCGCACTTTGGTTGTGGGTTTGATTCCCACAGCTTTTTCCAATGCGACGGGTTGTCACACGGTCTGCATGTAGTCCTTTTTCAAAAAATATATTTTATAACATTACCAAAATGAGATAAATTCCTCAAAATAACCATAATATAATTTAACCACAAATCAATTCTCATACCTTTCATTTTCATCCGAAATTATAATAACTTATAATTTCCTCAAACCAAACGATAATATAAAACCAAATGGTTATTTATAAGTATATCGATAAGGGAAAAGATAATTCTTCCTCAAATATCATTCTCACATGTAAAACTGCAGGGTTAAAAATACAAGAGAAAATTATTCCAAAGTAAACCCATCAACAATGAGCACTAATAATTTTTAAACATTTCCCCAAGCATTTCATTCCACATAGATTCTTCTTTGAGAAAGAAAATATCCTATAGAATAGGGCATTCACTCGGGTAATGGCCAGGTCCCCTACATTTACGAAAAATGACTGTAAATGGACTCTTGGGACAATTTTTATCTTCTTCCATAGTACTCTTCATTTTTCTTCTATAATTCATCACTTTATGTCCTTCCTTACCCCACGTAAAGCATTTCTTTGTCCCGTTGAGACACTTTCCTGGGTGTCTCCTTCCACATTTCCTGCATGATAGAAATTTATCATTCCTTTCTCCGTGGTCTCCACTGCTTGAGCTCTTATCATTCATCAACTTTCTCTTCTTTGTTGAGTCTGGGAATTGGTTAATATATATATTGTTGATCATATTTTTGGAAAATTGATTTGGCATAAAGACGATATCTTTTATGCCTATCAACATTCCATTTTGTTTCTCATTGCCACCACCACTCCCACCTTGTACATCATTCTCAAAGTCACTATGACTTCCTTGGAATCCAGCCATTGACTAAAACCAGAAAGCATTGTGTGAGAAACAGTAGTCAAAAAAAACATTTAGAGAATAACATGTCAGTATATTCTCATTTTGAAACAAATTAGGATCAACCAAGGTCATTTACTCTCATATTATATATATAATACTTCAAATTAGTTTGTAAAGAAAATGTAAACTATCCTAAGCATATCCCCCGGGAGTGTCGTAACCAAGAGTGCAGCAATGCCCATTGTCGTGCACCAGTTCCTGTTCGAGTCTAGATCAAAGCGGTTTTTTCGGGTTTTACCCCTAGGTACATTAGTGCCAGAGCCACCTATACCTGCTCGTATCCAGACAGGGATGTATTGCTCGGAAAACTCAAAAATCTCTATAATACCAAAATTCTAGGAATTTATTCTATACTAATCCTAAAAGTTCATCTTAGTTATACATGATCTAATCAAAGTTTATCTACATCTAGCTTCCATGGTTTGTACAAAACTTCCTCTGATACCAACTGTAACGCTCCGACGCCAGTTACCCAGAGTCGGTGCATTATTACATAACATTGTCATGATCACAAAGGATCAAGTCTAGAAATACTGATTAGTTTAGTAGTCTTGCAAACTCTTGATATATTCATAAGTCTTACATTACATCATAAGGTAAAAAAACTACAACAAAATATTTTCTTCATATCCCCTCATACTATCCCTACAGGTCAATCATAAATTACTTCTCCACATCCTGGGGAAAATAAAACTTTGAAAGGGGTGAGATCAGATGCTCAGTAAGGATAACAATATAGCAGAAGCATTTATAGATAAGCATAAACACTTAAATAAATTTATAACTAAAACAAAAGCCTTTTAAACATGAACTTCAGCATAATATGGCAAAGATAAAATGAAATAATGCCATTTACTTATTCACATGGATATTCTACTAGTCAAACAATCACATGAAATATCAATAACCACTTTCATAATGATGGAATGCATAATGCCAGACTATCATAACCACATATCCAAGGCTTCATGCCAAGACTACAATTAAGATTTTACCAAGGCCTTGTGCCAAGACACTATTTTGTCTCATGAGAACTACCGATGCATCGAGGAGCTATAGCCGGATCCTCCCATCACTTACTAAGTCCAATGCATTCCTCATATGAACATGTTTAAACATAACATAAAAATTCGTATTAAAACTAGCATATGAAATTTCAATACATTAACCACCAATCATGAATGGTATAAAAATATCACATCCACAGTCAAACATAACTCATTCGATACAATATGGAAGATTTTATTGTATCATATTAACCTCAATAGATATTAATGATTGATATTGACATAGATTAAAATAACCATCAAAACTATTTGAGAGAAATATCCCCCCTTTCTTGAAAACATTTAAAAGTCACACTATTTGTCAAGAATCCATTTAAAATAGATTTTTGAATCAAAGTATCCCATACCACATTGAAACTTTTAAAAGGAATTTTTATTTTAAAACATTAATTTCCATATAAATAAATCCTTAAAAACATTTTTAAAACATGGACATTAATGAGAAAGATTTAGAAGAATAAGTCTGTAAAACATTTAGAGATGGTATTTTAGTTAGAGTTTCTAACCAAAATAGAGACACATGAATACAAATAATTGAGGTAATAAAAATTTAATAATATCATGAGAATAAAGGGATTAATGATATACTATGTCAAAGTACATTATATACACCATATAAAAGTTATTTGGTGTATAACAACAAAGAAGTCCCAATGGAATGTAAATTGAGATGAATTCTATTATAAAGACCATATCCTTAGGTTAAGGACAACTGAACAACATAATTATGTGTGACAAATATAAATACACTCAATATGATTGGATATTTAGTGTAAATCAATCAGATGACATTCACACATATTCTTGTAAAAACAACACCAATGAATTGGATATTTAACTCAAGAAATGAAGATTGTGTTAAAATTACTCTTATCAAGTTCATAACGATGACTTTAGAATTTATCAATGGAGTGATTAAGTGTATAAAAAGTATATAAATAGAAATGGTATTGGAAATTATGACATAATCAAATGAATAGTGATTCCACACATAATCTTGGAGTAAAATAATCAATGAAGTATGCGTAAAGCCGAATGAGTGGAAATTGAAATTTCAAATTCCCTTATCGATTAGGTAAATTACGAAACATACACCCATGAAATAAGGATCTTAAAATTATGATGTAAATACCAATAAATTAAAGTATATTACACAGTTAATATAATCATGGGCAGTACACATACACCACATGTAATAAATAAGTGGTGAATAATGGAATTCTCACGAAATTAAGAGTGAGATAAGGAACTCATTAATTTGTACTTTTTTCCTTGGTTAAGGGTAGGATAACCTCCTTTATAATGGTGAAATAATTGTTATTAAATTATAAAACAATAATATATATTAATATGATATCATATATGATCTTTTAACATTGCTTTGTTAATAATATCTTAGTATTATTGTCGTTTTGAGTGTTAACTTACTCGTTTTCTTTGATATGTTTTGTTACGTAAGCCATGTTTGTCATGGATAGCATGTATATTATTCATATCCATAATGATATCAAGTCCTTAAACATAATTTTTAAATCATCAAATGATAATTATACTTGAATGGATACGATGGAGAATGAATCTCATCGCGTTCGTGGAGACGATAGTACGTACGTACGCCCGAGCAACAATATCATTATTTTGATATTAAAATAATATATAATTGGATGTTATATAATATATAAAGAATAATTATCATGTTATATTTATTATTTACATGAATTAAACATCATTATTATACCCATCCAAATAATAATTTATTGAATAACAATTACACCACGATGTGGAGACGGTAAGCCGTACGTACGCACGTTTGGTGACATGTTATTCAAAGGGTGGATAGAATACTGAATATGGTTGTACCATATATATAATAACATCATAGTATATAAAAGTTAATGGAGTTATTATTTTAGAATTCAAATAACGAATAATGATGAAGTGGAAGAAGAACGGAACTTGGAAAAGGGTGGTGAAATCATTACCTCTTCTTCGGGTTCTTCCTTTTGATTTGATCAAAAGGGCTCTTAGGTTGTCTTTCTGACTAAAAGATGGACTCTAGGATAAAGTGAAGTTAGTTGATAGAGTAATCTGGTATGGTTTGGGCGAACCAAAAGGCTTTTAAGGTGTTAATTAATGAGAAATGGGAGTGCCCTTTTATAAGAGGGATGAAGGGCACCTTTGGAAAAGCTAAAAATATTATTTTATAATAAATTCATATTCAGTTTATAATGGATCCAAAGTGGATTATTTAAAGTTTAAGGTAGGGATGTGTCTAAAAAAACTCAACCAATAGAATTTATACAGGTTTGGGTCATTATATTAACCTTATCTTGAAGTATTAATTCTTTATTAATTAGTTTCACTTTTACAATGACTCTTTGTATTTTTATATTATATGGTTAATAAACTTAGTATATACATCCAAGGGACCCCCCAAGTGGTCCATTAATGATACAAATATCATGATACAAGTCCCTTGGCCGATCCTTAAATTTTTAGGAATTTAATATCAATTAATAATATAATATTTGTTTTAAAAACGCTTAATGTCAATTTTGACACTATTCAATAATTGATTTTTTTAAAAATCATAACAGAATGATTACTTCGAAAAACTTTAATTAAATCATTCCTAACATGTCATATTAACCAATAAATGTAGTGTAATTCATAAAAAGTCTCAAAGTATATTTATTTGGGTATCTACAATATCAATCATTTTAATTTTTCACTCTTATGGTAATTACTGTATCACCATTGTGTCATCAATAAATTAAATTATTAAATGTATAACAATTATAAATAGAATACCATTATGTAGGTAATCTTTTTAGTTTTCTAATGAATATTTATAGTTGAAAATCCAACATATATAACCCTATGTAAAAATTGTTTTTCTAAACGATATATGGTTGTGTCATTTTTGTATACATTTTAACTTAATTAAAATAAAGTGTCCCTCTCACTTACAAGTGGCACCATGGGGTCGCAAAATCGACCCAAAGATTCCCATGCTCGGACATGTAGAAAAAAAAATAAGGTTAGGACATGTTTTAGGATAATTTGTTATTATTATTATAATATTATTGTTTAACCCTTATTTACCGGATTTACCATTTAACCATGGTAAATAAAATATTTACCGAAGTAATTATTCAAAATGTCTAAAAATAAAAGTTACATATTTACACAATTTGAAAATCCTGATTTTAAATATGGGATACATTTTTCCAAATTCAAAACAGAGAAGTGGCAGAAATTAATTTAAAACTAATTCCTGCTGTCGAAACAAAAAGCGTGTTTTTAAGATATAATAACTATCAAAAGATTGATACTTGTTTATGTTCGGTTTAATTGTGAAAATATGTCCAATGACCAAAATTGTATTAAATTGTAAAAATATATTCTAAATACAATTTAAAACCACTCAAATTCATAATTTATCACTATTACATATTTTGATTAAAAAAGTTGTTTTTAATTAAAATTTAGTAATTTTCACTATTAATCAAAATATGAAAGTTATCCGAAAAGTTCCAAAATTTCACCCTAAGCTAATTTCGATATTATGAATCAAAAAATTAAGTCCATTTTTAAAGATAAAATTTACAAAATTTCAAAAATTAGGTATTACTATTCATAACGGCTAGTTTGATCGGTTATGGTGTGTGTCAGAACTAGAATT
This sequence comes from Viscum album, assembly GCA_963277665.1. Taxonomy (NCBI): domain Eukaryota; kingdom Viridiplantae; phylum Streptophyta; class Magnoliopsida; order Santalales; family Viscaceae; genus Viscum; species Viscum album. The sequence continues at coordinate 951,243,316 of OY728127.1, forward strand.
TGCTTACAACACACTCCATTACATTATTCAAAGGGAAACTTACCATGAAATCTTGGGGTGTTACATTCTACCCTCCTTCAATAAATTGCGTCCTCACAACTTGTTTTTAAAATTGGGCTTGAGAATATAATGGAAAGTCCCACATCAGAAAAAGTGTCAATAAAACTGTCACTTTAATAGAAAGGAAGAGAGGTATAAAGGTTACCCAAGATATCTCATACTAGGATTCCATGTAAGAAAACATGTATATGGATGATAAACCAATTGTTAAGTTCTAATAGGGTGGGATAGAAAACATGATCAGGAGAATGTTAACAATATGAAAAACACAAACTTGTGATGGGACAAACGGTAATTAGTTTCCCAGTTGGAAAAGTAAACGGACAATATTTTTATAATTTTTTTAAGATATATTACATAAAGATGAGGAATTCGTTTTTGAGATTGAATAAGAACATAATGAGACATTCTTAATTTTTTTTAAAGTTTCATTCTTTAATAAATTTCAACTAATAACTCATTTTTAAACGATGAGTATTCAAGAAGACTTGGTCACATTGGAAGAGATTGAATAAACTTCTTCTAGAATCACATGATCCACAAAGGATAAACTATATATTTACCTTGTCTTTAGAGATTAATAAAAACCAAAATGGTTACTATAAGAACTGATAATCCCCCAAAAGGATATTCCACTAATCATAATTTCTAAAATTAAACCAACAATAACCCAAAGATAAATAAATACCATTCAATAAGCAATTGTCCTTAAAATTATTCAATTTAATCCAAACTAATATGAAACCCAAAACATAGAAGAATTTGGTTATGTAGTCTTCCATGTTAAATTGTATCTCCAAATGACATCAACTACTCATAAGGTCACATATATAAAAGTAATCAACCTAATCACATATTCTCTATTATAGGTTAATCATTTCCATAAATAACCCAAATCACTATAAATCCATAATAAAAACATAGATAAAAATCCACCATTACTCCTCAAATGAAAGCCCATGCTATTTTATTTTCCTTGGGCATATAGTGTTCACAACAAAGTGAACAACTTCCAAAATAAAATTTATCACTTAATCCCCAAATCATTTTCCTACACTAAGGGTATTCATTTTATAAGACATAAGATCCCAAATAACATTTTTTTGATCAAAAAAATAATTTAACTAAAAATAATAGTCACGCTAACCAGGGACTTCACGTAGTCCAATGGTAGGAGATAAATCCCAATCGCACTTTGGTTGTGGGTTCGATTCCCACAGCTTTATTCGACGTGACGGGTTGTCACATGGTCTGCGTGTTGTCCTTTTTCAAAAACTGTATTTTATAACATTACGAAAATGAGATAAATTCCTCCAAATAACCATAACATAATTTAACCAAAAATCTTATCTCATACCTTGCATTTTCATACCAAATTATAATAACTTATAATTGCCTCAAACCCAATGATCATATAAAACCAAATGTTTATTTATAACTATATCCACAAGAGAAAAGATAATTCTTCCTCAAATATCATTCTCACATGGAAAGGAAAACTGTAGGGTTAAAAATACAAGATAAAATTATTCCAAAGTAAACCCATCAAGAAGGAGCACTAATACTTTTTAAAAATTTCTCCAACAATTTATTTCCACATAGCTTCTTCGTTGATCAAGAAAATATCCTATAGAATAGGGCATTCACTCGGGTAATGGCCAAGTCCCCTACATTTACGACAAATGACTGTAAATGGACTCTTGGGACCATTTTTATCTTCTTCCATAGTACTCTTTATTTTTCTTTGGCAATTCTTCACTTTATTTCCTTCCTTCCCTCACGTAAACAATTTCTTTGTCCCATTGAGACACTTTCCTGGGTGTCTCCATCCACATTTCCTGCATGATAGAAAATTTAGGATTCCTTTCTCCATGTTCTCCACTGCTGGAGCTCTTATCATTCATCACCTTTCTATTCTTTATTGAGTCCGGGAATTGGTTAATATATATATTGTTGATCATATTTTTAGACTATTTATTTGGCATAAAGACAATATCTTTTACGCCAATCAACATTCCATTTTGTTTCTCATTTCCACCATCGTTCCCACCGTTTAAATCATTCTCAAAGTCACTATGACTTCCTTGGAATCCATCCATTGACTAAAACCAGAAAGCATTGTGTGAGTAATAGTAGTCCAAAAAATCAATTAGAGATTAAAAAGTCACCATATTCTCAATTTGAAACACATTAGGATTAACGAAGGTCATTTACTCTCATATTATATATATAATACTTCAAATCGGTTTGTAAAGAAAATTTAAATTATCCTAATAATATCCCATAGGATTGTCATAAGAAAGAGTGCAGCAAGGCCCATTGTCGTGCACCAGTTCTCGTTTGAGTCTAGCTCAAAGTGGCGTTTTCGGGTTTTACACCTAGGTACATCTCTGCCAGAGCTGCCTATACCTGCTCGTATCCAGACAGGGATGTATTGCTCGGAAAACTCACAAAATCTCTACAATACCAAAATTCTGCGATGTTCTTCTATACTAATCCTAAAAGTTAATCTTAGTTCTACCTGATATAATCAGAGTTTATCTAAATCTAGTTTCCAAGGTTTGTACTAAAATTTCTCTGATACCAATTGTAATGCCCCGAACCCAGTTACATAGAGTCGGTGCATTAAATTTTAACAGATAGTATGATCCAAAAAGAGTAACAAGATATTCTTCCCATTTTTACCAAATAAAGATGTTTAGAAATGTTATACAATAGCACAAAAAATTAAACCTAATCCATTCCATAATTTTGTAACCTTATGGGTCATCCAAAATATGTATTCAAAAATAAAAAATAAATATTCTTAAGGTCACTAAATCAAAATTAGTTTCCCAATACAATATAAAGATTCTATTAATGAAAAATTCTTAATATGTGAAATCATTGAACACTATAAAACCAGTTTGAATACTTGATTATATCCTAAAATAAAATAACATGTTGTATAATATACTTCATATAACCAAACATACAAAAAACTATAACAAATATAACTTAAGTAATCAAATCACTTACTAATTACATGTCCACCAATACTATCCCATAAACATTCCACTGAAAATATTATCTCAATGATGTTAACATATTAATTTTTGTCTCCCGTAAATGATCTTTTTTTTTCAAAAATATCATCTTTCTATTAAATCACATTTCTAGGTACTATTCAATACATTTGTTTCAAATCCAAAAAGAAATAAAATTTTTGTACAATCATTATATGATTTATGATTCTTATAACAATAATAACATTCATAAAATATTTTGAAAACATATTTATTGGATCCAAATATAGAAGTACAATAATCATTCCTCTTTGGTCATATCAATAAGATATCCTTGACATTGATCCCCTAGCTTCATATTCGGTATATCATCATGAATCACAAAGAATTTGTTAGAATAGTACCCCATATCCTTATAGTTAGATCATAGTACATTTAGGGATTCCCTATTAATATTGAAATCTTGATCATGATGTCCTTTGTCTCAACACATGTAGCAGACTCCCATTCCCTTTAACCAAGTACAAGGGTGTTTAATTCCACAATTATCAAATGTGGGAAAATACATAATTCCCTTCATCCATTTAGAAATGTTTTTCACTAATGTACTTTTATTTTCATTTTTACATTCGAATTCATTAGACTAGGAGAATTATTATTCTATCTTGATAGCACATGATAATTTTTCCTCAAATGATGAAAAGATTTGTATGATTTATGCCTTTAAAAGACATTTATTTTCATCTTCAATGAAATGGTCGATATTTCATTACATGTTTCACACATAATTAGTAACATAACTAGATAACTTAGTAACAATATTCACATACTGTATGACACATTATTTTCCTTTTGATTTAAGTCAAATTACTTTCTTTTCGTTTATTTTTTTACTAATCATTGAAATATTTATAGAGACATAACCCTGGTATCACAAAGATAGTGTTTGATTTATTACATTGGCATAACATAATAGGAAATAAATCTAAAAAGACCAAATAGTCTAGTAGTGTTGGTAATATAGATTCACACTTGATACATATATTACATTTTAGAACACAAATAATAACATAATTTTTTCAAGAATAATATAATTACAACTATCTTATCCTGGAATCTAAAACATTGTAAATGTCATGGATTCTTGAGAAAGGGAAAAAAATAATGGATATTTCAAATTTTCGGTTTCGATTCTAGGAGAAGGTATCATAAATATTTAAGCATATTCAACATGGATGGAAAATAACTAAACATTAATTCCATTTAAATAAGATGAGTATCATAATAAAGTATGGAAGAATCAATTTGTTATGTTAAATAACTAAAAACAAATTACATTTTATTAATAAATGAGAATAAAATGCATCCATATATAATATTTCTGTGAAAATCATATAGATTATAGTAACAATATTCCTAATGATAGAAATTAGTAATTATTAGTCTTCATTTATGAGGCACAAGAAAACATCTACATTCATGATTGTAAGTACCAAGATCTTAATTTCAACTATAGATCTTGTTTTTTGGGTTTTTTTAGAAACAATTATGGAAAAAGGGTTTTCTATGTACACACCATATATATATAATTACAAAACATGTACATAGAATTCCATGTAAGACTGTTTTTTGTCCATGTAACAGCCGAATACATGGTCTTGTGGTTACTTGGTAGACCGATACATGGGAGCAGGGTTACGTCACATTTCCAAAAAAGACTTATTCCTCCCATATTTCATAAAAGAGTACTTGGGAATGATGAATGATGATTAAACCCCTGATTCTCCATCCAAGCTCTGATTGAGTCACCGTTGCGTGCTTTGCAATCCCACTAGTGAGTTCCCAATTAATCTAGATCCTTTCTTCTTGATTACTCATCTCTAATAAGCTATTCAAAGTTGGTAGGTTTTTACCATTTTGTATATCAATGCTAATCTAGGCTGATTCATTAGACAACATTCAAGTATATCTATCATACTACCTCGTGGTAGGTTATTTTTGCCTTCTTCATTATTATTTGGATTATATATGCTAAAAGTTCCATAGACCCAAGTTTGGGGTACTTATTGATTTCGAGTTTAACCTTATTTATCACCTGTTATGGTTTGACTGTTTAATAAAGGTTTGTTTCTTATGATTAAGGTTATATAAATTTTTATTAGACACCCCAAGAATTATTATTCATTGATATATTGTTTATGTATGTTTGTTCTAGGTTTTCTATGAGGCATTATGTGTTTTCCATTCCTTGGTTGATTAGGATGGAGTTTGATTGATTATATGGAATGCATGTGATATTGTTTTGACTGATTACCCTTTTAGTAGTTTTAGATTTCATGAGCTTATTTTATATTATATGCACACTATTTTTATAATGTACCATGCGAGCTTTGGACTAGGAAGACTGCATGGACTTTCATATTATTTACACAGGACTATGAGAGCCTTAGTGTAAATGATTGATCCAGGAGTATTGAACTTGATATCTACTAAGGAGTTCATTTATAATTTGTTAATGTTATGTTGACCTGAGGGTATTGGTTATGAGAGATACCCAAGAGGTCAATTATAATTTATTGATTCCATGTTTTACTAGGTCTATTGACCATGAGAGCTACCCTAGAGTTTTCTTATAATTTATTGATTCTGTTTTGACCTAGAGGTATTGACAGTGAGGGATTCTCTAGTGGTCATTCATTAATGATTAGTGGAATATTAGACCCAATGGGTTAGACTGTGAGAGATTCTCAGTGTGCCATTATTTAATGAATTGGTGATTTGTTAAACCAGTGGGGTCAGGCCATGGGATCATTCCCAGATGGTTGTTTTTTAGGTATTGAATTATTGTGATTAGACTGCCAAGACAAATCACAAGCTTGGACATGGTATTGATTGTTTAGATGGTCTTCTGAGACATCTATTTTTTACTATTACATAGGGTGATATAGATCTTAGGCTAGATCCCGAGATTACATGATTTAAATTTTGAATAATAAATGTAAATTAATGTAATTGAAAATTGTAGGATTGTTTACTTTTGTGTACTTCTCAGTTTATTTCTTCATTTCTACATTTTACTAGCTATATATATTCACTGATAGTTAGGCATAGATCTTTTGGTGGTTTCCAATAGGGATTCATCTCACACCCTATTTGGGTCATGATGTGGACCCAATAAAATTATAATATTGCAGGTATAGATAAGGGAAATCACCCTTCTTTATTAAGTACTTGATTGTCATTGGATCTGGAGAGCATGGGACCAAGATGAGGCTTGCGATGCTGCTGGAGTTTACTTGTTTCTATTTCACATTAGTGTTTTTACTTCATTCAAGTATTGTGACTTGTTTGGTAGTTTTCTTAGATACATATTCTATGAATCATATAAATATGATTATATATTTTGGATTCTGTTGGAATTAATTTTATTATTATATTATTTATTTATATTATATAATCATATTTCTTCCTCTATTATTACCATTTTTTCTTTGATATTTTTACTCTACTAATTGATAGTTTCCCCACTATCACACCTGTGACCATCGCTACTTGTCATCAACCTCTAGATTTTGGGGAAATAGGCAATAGGTTATGTGACCAACTAGGTTCAGGGCAATTTGCTACCCAATAGATCATTTATAATTTATTTTTTCCATGATGACCTAGGGGTATTGACCATGAATGTTACCCATGAGGTCATTTATTATTAATTGATGCTATGCAGACCCACAGGTATTGACCATGAGAGATTCCCAGGTGGTCATTTTTAAATGATTCGTGCCATGTTAGACCGAAGGGGTTATACTGTGAGATCATCCTAGAGGGTTGTTATTTTATGAATTAGTGTTATATTACAACAAAGGGGTTAGACTGTGTTGGATTTCCCAGAAGGTTGTTAATGAATGATTTTATTATTATGATCAGTACTCCAAGCCAATGAACAAGATTGGACCCGATCTTACATGATTGCTTATATGGTCTTCTAAGACATCAATTTTTTACTACTACATAGGGGATATAGAGCTTGGGATAGATCCTGAGATTACATTATTAAATGGATGAATAATAAAATTAAACAAATTTAATAGAAAATTGTAGGATTGTTTACCTTTGAGTACATCCTAGTTTATTTGTTCATTACTGCATATTACCTACTACATATATTCACTGAAAATTACTTATAGATCTTTTGCTGGTTGCCTACTGGGATTCATTTCACACTCTTTTTGTGTCATTTTTTGGGCCTAAGAAGATTATATGATTGCATGTGTAGATAAGGGAAAGCACCCTCCTTCATCAGGTACATGATTACTATTGCATCTTGAGAGCATGAGACCATGTTGATCCTTGTAATGCTACTAGAGTTTACTTATTTCTATTGTAATTTTGAATTTTTTTTCATTGATTTTTAGAATTGTGACTTGTTTGGATGTTTTCTTTGATACATATTCCATGATATATATATATATATATATTGACTTCTGTTTAATTTACTTTTACTCATCCACTGTTTTATTTTGTTATATGGTATTATTGCTTTAGATATTGTTACAATTTGTTCTCCACCGTTTTTAGTTTACCAATGAAGGAATATTTTCCCCACTATAACACCCTAGGACCTCACTGCTAGTTGGAAGCCTACAGGGTTTAGGGAAATGAACATGAAGTTATGTGACCAACTAGGTTCAATGCTCTTTTGGGAAGCATCTAGATCTAGAATGTTACCAAGTGGTATTAGAGAAGGTTTTTCATTCCTAATTTTCCTTACTATTTGGAGTTAATAGACAGGGATAGGAAGGAATAGGTAGTTGTTAATATGTTTTTCTTGGGAGCTCTAACTCGTGTACCTGGAAAATCTATGTTACCTCAAATATTTCAATTTTTATGGTTTTCAATTGTTTTAGTTGATTTGATTTCACCGTTGGGTTATTCACCTGTTTTTTGCTGTTATAACGGATATAATTCTGGTTTTGATTAAATTGAAACCTGATGAGATGAGGATATTTCATATTCTGCATCATATACACACTTTCTATAGATCACATATCAGGAATTCTGGTCATTCCATTTATGGGGCAATACTGATTTCATGTTGTTGTAATAGATGTTATGCTAGATATACAGGCTGTTGTGATGGATGTCATGATAGAAATACATGATATTTTGATAGGGGTTTGGTATATGTAATGATTTATTTGTATTGATGCCAATCTTAGGTCTCTAAGTTGTTATGGGACCTCGGGGATCATAATTTGGTGGATCGTGTTTGAAATATAATTTGATTCTATAAATATATTACAATAATAAGGATTCCAAGCTTTTATTTGTGAGGTGTATTGGATCCCACAGAATGAAACCTGGAATACCTTGGTTAAATATTAAATTTTTTGGGGTTTTAAGAAGTTTCAGAGGCTTAATTTTGGGAAAACCCAAAAAACATTGAATGTGATGTTATGAACCAACAACATGTGTTCTTATGTTCTAGAGGAAATTTCATTTATTAAGAACATACCATGTACTGTGTGTACATGACTTGTAGTTGATGACCATATCACAGACTGTGTGAGTAGAGACACGGGGTTCATAAATTTTAGTAGAACACGCAATGTTCTGTGAGTTAACATCATGCTATATTCTACTGTGTATCTGGTCATGCAACTAATGATATGAGTGGATACAACATTTGAGGACATGCCGTGTTAATAGTGACCACACCATATAGTGTTACATTAGAATGATTGTGTAGTTCTAGCCATGTAGAATTACCTAGGTATGAGGGTATATTCACGTACATGCCGTATGTCATAAGGAACACGCTGTGTGTTTGGGGTGTTATATGGCCAGGTTGGTAGAGGTACACACCCATGTTAAGGCTTAAGGGAACATTCCATTTAGGGGTTCTATATTCTCTGTAACCCTCTTTTGTAAAACAAGAATGTTTTTCTTATCATGTTTCATTCTTTCACTTTTAAGTTGCAGTCCTTGATACTATTGAAATGAGGTATGCACTTGACCATAAAGTATCATTCCATCAAGACATCCACCAGTTGTTTTCTATGTATAGGGAGATGATCCGTCACCAAAAATGGAATATTAGGGACAACCAGTAGATCCTCCCATCATGCCCATCTTCAAACTAGCTATTATACTCAATGCAGTTGTTGATGCACAGTTCAGTGAAGGCTTTATGGGGATGATGCTGTAACGCCCCGACCCCAGTTACCCAGAGTCAGTGCATTATTACATAACATTAGCCTGATCACAAAGGATCATGTATTGAAAGACCGATTTGTTTAGTAGTCTTGGAAACTCTAGATATATTCATAAGTCTTAAATTACATCATAAGGTAAAAAAACTACAAAAACATCTTTTCTTCTTATCCCCTTATACTATCCCTGCAGGAAATTCATAAATTACTTTTTAAAATCCTGGAAAAAATAAAACATTGAATGGGGTGAGCTCAGATGCTCAGTAAAGATAAAAATATAGCAGAAGTTTTCATAGATAAGCATAAACACTTAAAGCAATTTATAACTAAAACAAAAGCCATTTAAACTTGAACATCAGCATAATATGACAAAGATAAAATGAAATTATTACATTTACTTATTCACATGGATATTCTAATAGTCAAACAATCACATGAATTATTAATAACCACTTTCATAATGATGGAATGCATAATGCCAGACTATCATAACCACATAGCCAAGGCCTCGTGCCAAGACTACAAATAAGATTTTTCCAAGGCCTTGTGCCAAGACACTAGTTTGTCTCATGAGACCAACTGATGCATCGAGGAGCTATAACGGGCTCCATTCGTCACTTACTAAGTCCAATGAATTCCTCATATGAACATGTTTAAACATAACAAAAACATTCGTATTAAAACTAGCATGCGAAATGTCAATACATTAACCACAAACCATGAATGGTATAAAAATAAAACATCCACAGTTAAAAATAACTCATTCGATACAATATGGAATATTTTATTGTATCATATTAACCTCAATCGATAATAATGAATGATATTGACATAGATGAATATAACCATCAAAAAAATTTGAGAAAAATATCCCCCTTTTCTTGAAAACATTTAAAAGTCAAACTATTTTTCAAGAAGCCGTTTAAAATATATTTTTGAATCAAAGTGTCCCATACCACTTTGAAACATTTAAAAGGAATTTTGATTTGAAAAAATTAATGTCCATATAAATAAATCCCTAAAACCATTTTTAAAACATGGACATTAATGAGCATGATTTAGAAGAATAAGTCTTTAAAACATTTTGAAATGGTATTTTAGTTAGAGTTTCTAACCAAAAGAGAGACACTTGAATAAAAATAATTGAGGTAATCAAAATTTAATTATATCATGAGAATAAAGGGATTCATGATATACTATGTCAAAGTACATTATATACACCATTTAAAATTGATTTGGTGTATAACAACAAAGAAGTCTCAATGGAATGTAAATTGAGATGAATTATCTTATAAAGACTATATCCTTAGGTTATGGATAAATCAATGACATAATTATGTGTGAAAAATATAAATACAATCAATATTATTGGATATTTAGAGTAAATCAATCAGATGACATTCACACATGTTCTTGTAAAAACAACACTAATGAATTGGATATTTAACCCAACAAATGTAGATTGAGTTAAAATTACTCTTATCAAGTTCATACCGATGACTTGAGAATTTATCAATGGATTGATTCTGTGTATAAAAAGTATACCCATAGGAATGTGATTGGAAATTATGACATAATAAAATGAATAGTGATTCCACACATAATTTGGGAGTAAAATAATCAATGAAGTATGCATAAAGCCGAATGAGTGGAAATTGAAATTTCAAATTCCCTTATCGATTAGGTAACTTACAAAACATACACCCATGAATGAAGGATCTTAAAATGATGATGTAAATACCCATAAATTAAATTATATTACCCAATTAATACAATCATGGGCAGTACACATACACCACATGCAATAAATAAGTGGAGAATAATGGAATTCTCACGAAATTAAGAGTTAGAAGAGGAACCCCTTACTTTGAACTTTTTTCCTTGGTTGAGGGTAGGTTAACCTCTTGTATAATGGTGAAATAATTGTTATTAAAATATACAGGAATCATATATATTAATATGATATCATATATTATCTTTTAACCTTTCTTTGTCAATAATATCGTAGTATTATCGTCGTTTTGGGTGTTAACTTATTCATTTTCTTTGATATTTTTTGTTACGTAAGACATGTTTTTCATGGATAGGATGTATCTTATTCATATACAGAATGATATCAAGTCCTAAAACATTATTTTTAAATCATCAAATGATAATTATAATTTAATGGATACGATGGAGAATGAATCTCATCGCGTTCCTGGAGACGGTAGTCCGTACGTATGCATGAGTGACAATATCATTCTTTTGATATTAAAATAATATATAATTGGATGGTATATCATATATAAAAAATAATTATCATGTTATATTTATTATTTAAATGAACTAACCATCATTATTATACCCATCCAAATAATAATTTATTGAATAACAATTACACCACGATGTGGAGATGGTAAGCCATACGTACGCACGTATGGTGACATGTTATTCAAAGGATGGATAGAATAATAAATATGTTTTACCATATTTATAATAAAATCACATTATATATAATATACTAGAGTTATTATTTTAGAATGTTAATAAAAAAAGGAAGAAGTGGAAGAAGAAAGGAACTTGGAAAAGGGTGGTGAAATCATTACTTCTTCTTCAGGTTCTTCCTTTTGATTTGATCAAAAGGGATCTTAGGTTGGATTTATGACTAATGGAAGGCCTATAGGATGAATTTATTGAAGTTGAGATAGTATTTGGGCAGGGGTTGTCCGAGACAAAAGCCCTTGATGGCGTGAATTAATGAGAAAGGGGAGATCCCTTTTATAAGAGGGGTGAGGGGCACCTTTGGAAAAGCTAAAAATATTATTTTATAATAAATTCATATTCAGTTTCTAATGGCTCCAAAGTGGATTATTTAATGTTTAAGGTGGGGCTGTGTCTAACACCACTCAACCAATATAATTTAGACAGGTTTGGGTCATTATATTAACCTTATCTTTAAGTATTAACTCTTAGTTAATTAGTTTCACTTTTACAATGTCTCTTTGTATTTTTATATTATATGGTTAATAAAATTACTATATACATCCAAGAGACCCCAAAGTGGTCCATTAAGAATACACATATCATTATATAAGTCTCTTGGTAGAACCATAGATTTTTAGGAATTTAATATCAATTAATAATATAATATTTGTTTTGAAAACTCTTTTATGTCAATTTTGACACTATTCAATAATTGATTTTTGTAAAACTCATAACAGAATGATTACTTAGAAAAAGTAAATTAAATCTTTCCTAACATGTCATATTAACCTCAAAAATTAGTTTAATTCATAAAAAGTCTCAAATTATATTTATTTGGGTATCTACAATATCAATCATTTTAATTTTTCACTATTATGGTAATTACTGGATCACCATTGTGTCATAAATAAATTAAATTATTTAATTTCTAAAAATTAAAAATAAAATATCATTATGTAGGAAATCATATTATATTTCTAATTAATATTTATAGTCGAAAATAAAACATATATAACCCTATGTAAAAAGTTTTTTTCTAAAAGATATATGCTTGTGTCATTTTTGTATTCATTTTAACATAATTAATATAAAGTGTCTCTATCACTTACAAGTGGCTCCATGGGGTCCCAAAATCGACCCAAATATGACCTTCGTCGGTCATGTATCAACCAATAAGGTTAGGACATGTTTTAGGGTAATTGTGTTTTATTATAATATTATTTTTAACCCTTATTTACCGGATTTACCTTTTAACCATGGTAAATAAAATATTTACCGAAGTAATTATTCAAAATCTCTAAAAATAAAAGTTACCTATTTACAAAATTTGAATATCCTGATTCCAAATATGGAATCCATTTTTCAAAATTCAAAACACATAAGTGGTAGAAATTAATTTAAAATTAATTCCTGCTGTCAAAACAAAAAGCGTGTTTTTTAGATATAATAACTATCAAAAAATTGATACTTGTTTATGTTCGGTTTAATTGTGAAATTATGTCCAATGACCAAAATTGTATTAAATGGTAAAAATATATTCTAAATATACTTTAAAACCACTCAAATTCCTAATTTATCACTATTAATTATTTTGATTAAAAAAGTTGTTTTTAATTAAAATTTATTAAATTTCACTATTCATCAAAATATTAATGTTATCCGAAAAGTACCCAAATTTCACCCTAATCTAATTTCGATATTACAAATACAAAAATAAAGTCCACTTTTAAATATAAAATGTATAATATTTCATAAAGTAGGTATTACTATTCATATCAGCTAGTTTGATCAGTTGTAGTGTGTGTTAGAACTCGATGTTGCGTACAACACACGCCATTTCATTATTCAAAGGGAAACGTACTGTGGAAGCTTGGGGTGTTACATTCTCCTATCCTTCAATAAATTGCGTCCTCACATTTTTTTTAAATTGTGCTTGAGAATATAATGGAATGTCCCACATTGGAAAAAGAGTAAATAAAACTATCACTTTAATAAAAAAGAATAGAGGTGTACAGGTCACCCAAGATATCCCATACTAGGATTCCATATAGGAAAACATGGATATGGCTGATAAAATAAGTGTTAAGTTCTGATGGGGAGGGATAGAAAACATGATCAGGAGAATTTTAACAATATAAAAACCACAAACTTGTGATGGGACAAACTGTAATTAGTTTCCCAGTAGGAAAAGTAAACGGACAAAATTTTTATAATTTTTTTTAGATACAATACATAAAGATCAGGAATTCATTTCAGAGATTGACTAAGAACATAAAGAGACATACTTAATTTTTTGTAAAGTTTCATTCTTTAATAAATTCCAACTAATAACTCATTTTTAAATGATAAGTATTCAAGAAGACTTGGTCACACTAGAAGAGATAGAATAAACTTCTTATAGAATCACATGATCCACGAAGGATAAAATATATATTTACCTTTTCTTTAGAGATTAATAAAAACAAAAATGGTTACTATTAGATCTGATGATCCCCCAAAATGATATTCCACTAATCTTAATTTCTAAAATTAAACCAAAAATAACCCAAAGATTAATAAATACCATTCAATAAACAATTGACCTTATAATCCTTCAATTTTACCCAAACTAATATGAAACCCAAAACTTATAAGAATTTGGTTATGTAGTCTTCCCTGATAAATTGTATCTCCAAATGACATCAACTACTCTTAAAGTCGCATACTTAAAAGTAATTAACATAATCACATATTCTCTATTATAGGGTAATCATTTCCATAAATAAACCAAATCATTATAAATCCAAAATAAAAACATAGAAAAAAATCTACCATTACTCCTCAAATAAAATCCCATACTATTGTATTTTCCTTGGGATTATAGTGTTCACAACAAACTGAACAACTTCCAAATTAACATTTATCACATAATCACCAAATCATTTTCCTATACAAAGGGTATTTATTTGATAAGACATAAGATCCCAAATAAAATTATTATTGATCAATAAATTAATTAAACTAAAAATAATATTCACGCTAACCATGGACTTCACGTAGTCCAGTGGTAGGCGATAAATTCCAATCGCACTTTGGTTGTGGGTTTGATTCCCACAGCTTTGTCGAATGCGATGGTTTGTCACACGGTTTGCGTGTTGTCCTTTTTCAAAATATATATTTTATAAAATTACCAAAATGAGATAAATTCCTCAAAATAACCATAACATAATTTAACGACAAATCTTATCTCATACCTTGCATTTTCATCCCAAATTATAATAAATTATAATTTCCTCAAACCAAACAATCATGTAAAACCAAATGGTTATTTATAACTATATCGACAAGGGAAATGATAATTCTTCCTCAAATATCATTATCACATAGAAAACTGCAGGGTTAAAAATACAAGAGAAAATTATTCCAAAGTAAACCCATCAACAAGGAGCACTAATACTTTTAAAACATTTCTCCAAGAATTTCATTCCACATGGCTTCTTCTTTGAGCAAGAAAATATCCTATAGAATAGGGCATTCACTCGGGTAATGGCCAGGTCCCCTACATTTATGAAAAATGACTGTAAATAGACTCTTGGGACCATTTTTATCTTCTTCCATAGTAATATTCATTTTTCTTCTGCAATTCTTCACTTTATGTCCTTCCTTACCCCACGTAAAGCATTTCTTTGTCCCATTGAGACACTTTCCTGGGTGTCTCCTTCCACATTTCTTTCATGATGGAAATTTAGCATTCCTTTCTCCATGGTCTCCACTACTGGAGCTCTTATCATTCATCACCTTTCTCTTCTTTGTTGAGTCCAGGAATTGGTTAATATATATATTGTTGATCATATTTTTGAAAAATTGATTTGGAATAAAGACGATATCTTTTATGCCTATCAACATTCCATTTTGTTTCTCATTGCCACCACCGCTCCAACCTTGTACATCATTCTCAAAGTCACTATGACTTCCTTGCAGTCCAGCCATTGACTAAAACCAGAAAGCATTGTGTGAGTAACAGTAGTCAAAAAAATCATTTAGAGATTAACATGTCACCATATTCTCATTTTGAAACACATTAGGATTAACTAAGGTCATTTAATCTCATCTTATATATAATACTTCAAATTAGTTTGTAAAGAAAATTTAAATTATCCTAATCATATCCCCCGAGAGTGTCGTAACAAAGAGTGCATCAATGCCCATTTTCGTGCACCAGTTCCTGTTCGAGTCTAGATAAAATCGGTGTTTTCAGGTTTTACCGCTAGGTACATTAGTGCCAGAGCCACCTCTACCTGCTCGTATCCAAACAGGGAAGTATTTCTCGGAAAACTCAAAAATCTCTACAATACCAAAATTCTAGGAATTTCTTCTATACTAATCCTAAAAGTTCATCTTAGTTCTAGGTGATCTAATCAGAGTTTATCTAAATCTAGATTCCAAGGTTTGTACTAAACTTCCTCTGATACCAACTATAACGCCCTGACACCAGTTACCCAGAGTCGGTGCTTTATTACATAACATTGGCATGATCACAAAGGATCAAGTCTAGAAATACCGATTAGTTTAGTAGTCTTGGAAACTCTTGATATATTCATAAGTCTTACATTACATCATAAGGTAAAAAAACTACAACCACATCTTTTCTTCATATCCCCTCATACTATCCCTACAGGTCAATCATAAATTACTTCTTCACATCCTGGAAAAAATAAAACATTTAAAGGGGTGAGCTCAGATGCTCAATAAGGATAACAATATTGCAGAAGCATTCATAGATAAGCATAAACACTTAAATCAATTTATAACTAAAACAAAAGCCTTTTAAACATGAACTTCATCCTAATATGGAAAATATAAAATGAAATAATGCCATTTACTTATTCACATGGATATTCTACTAGTCGAACAATCACATGCAATATCAATAACCACTTTCATAATGATGGAATGCATAATGCCAGACAATCATAACCACATATCCAAGGCTTCATGCCAAGACTACAAATAAGATTTTGCCAAGGCCTTGTGCCAAGACACTATTTTGTCTCATGAGACCTACTGATGCATCAAGGAGATATAGCAGGCTCCACCCGTCACTTACTATGTCCAATGCATTCCTCATATGAAAATGTTTAAACATAACATAAAAACTCGTATTAAAACTAGCATACGAAATTTCAATACTTTAACCACAAACCATGAATGGTATAAAAATATCACATCCACAGTCAAACATTACTCATTCGATACAATATGGAAGATTGTATTGTATCATATTAACCTCAATAGATATTAATGATTGATATTTACATAGATGAAAATAACCATCAAAACTATTTGAGAGAAATATCCCCCCTTTCTTGAAAACATTTAAAAGTCACACTATTTGTCACGAATCCATTTAAAATAGATTTTTGAATCAAAGTTTCCCATACCACTATGAAACTTTTAAAAGGAATTTTGATTTGAAAACTTTAATTTCCATATAAGTAAATCCTTAAAACCATTTTTAAAACATGGACATTAATGAGCAAGATTTAGAAGAATACGTCTTTAAAAACATTTAGAAATGGTATTTTAGTTATAGTTTCTAACCAAAATAGAGACACATGAATACAAATAATTGAGGTAATCAAAATTTAATAATATCATGAGAATAATGGGATTCATGATATACTATGTCAAAGTACATTATATACACCATATAAATGTTATTTGGTGTATAACAACAAAGAAGTTTCAATGGAATGTAAATTGAGATGAATTCTATTATAAAGACCATATCCGTAGTTTAAGGATAACTGAACAACATAATTATGTGTGACCAATATACTTACACTCAATATGATTGGATATTTAGTGTAAATCAATCTGATGATATTCACACATATTCTTGTAAAAACAACACCAATGAATTGGATATTTAACTCAAGAAATGAAGATTGTGTTAAAATTACTCTTATCAAGTTCATAACGATGACTTGAGAATTTATCAATGGAGTGATTATGTGTATAAAAAGTATATACACAGAAATGGGATTGGAAATTATGACATAATCAAATGAATAGTGATTCCACACATAATCTTGGAGTAAAATAATCAATGAAGTATGCGTAAAGATGAATGAGTGGAAATTGAAATTTCAATTTCCCTTATCGATTAGGTTACTTACGAAACATACACCCATGAAATAAGGATCTTAAAATGATGATGTAAATACCCATAAATTAAATTTTATTACACAGTTAATATAATCATGGGCAGTACACATACACCACATGCAATAAATAAGTGGTGAATAATGGAATTCTCACGAAATTAAGAGTGAGATAAGGAACCCATTACTTTGTACTTTTTCCTTGGTTGAGGATAGGTTAACCTCCGTTATAATGATGAAATAATTGTTATTAAATTATAAAAGAATAATATATATTAATATGATATCATATATGATCTTTTAACATTGCTTTGTTAATAATATCTTAGTATTATTGTCGTTTTGGTGTTAACTTACTCGTTTTCTATGATATGTTTTGTTACATAAGCCATGTTTGTCATGGATAGAATGTATATTATTCATTTACATAAGGATATCATGTCCTTAAAAATTATTTTTAAATCATCAAATGATAATTATACTTGAATGGATACGATGGAGAATTAATCTCATCGCGTTCGTGGAGACGGTAGTCCATACGTACGCACGAGCGACAATATCATTATTTTGATATTAAAATAATATATAATTGGATGTTATATCATATATAAAGAATCATTATCATGTTATATTTATTATTTACATGAATTGCACATCATTATTATACCCATCCAAATAATAATTTATTGAATAACAATTACACCACGACGTGGAGACGGTAAGCCGTACGTACGCACGTTTCATGACATGTTATTCAAAGGGAGGATAGAATACTGAATATGGTTGTACCATATTTATAATAAAATCACAGTATATATAAGATAATGGAGTTATTATTTTAGAATGGTAATAACAAATAAGGAAGAAGTGGAAGAATAAAGGAACTTGGAAAAGGGTGGTGAAATCATTACCTCTTCTTCGGATTCTTCCTTTTGATTTGATCAAAAGGGATCTTAGGTTGTATTTCTGACTAAAATATGGACTCTAGGATAATGTGAATTAAGTTTATAGAGTATTCGAGTAGGTTTTGGCCGAACCAAAAGGAATTTAAGGTGTTAATTAATGAGAAGGGGAGTGCCCTTTTATAAGAGGGGTGAGGGGCACCTTTGGAAAAGCTAAAAATATTATTTTATAATAAATTCATATTCGGTTTCTAATGGATCCAAAGTGGATTATTTAAAATTTAAGGTGGGGATGTGTCAAAAAACACTCAACCAATAGAATTTAGACAAGTTTGGGTCATTATATTAACCTTATCTTGAAGTATTAATTCTTTGTTAATTAGTTTCACTTTTACAATGACTCTTTGTATTTTTATATTATATGGTTAATAAACATACTATATACATACAAGGGACCCCCAAGTGGTCCATTAATGATAAAAATATCATGATATAAGTCTCTTGTCTGATCCTTTGATTTTTAGAAATTTATTATAAATTAATAATATAATATTTGTTTTAAAAACGCTTTATGTCAATTTTGACACTATTCAATAATTGATTTTTGTAAAAATAATTACAGAATTATTACTTCGAACAAAGTTAATTAAATCATTCCTAACATGTTATATTAACCAATAAAAGTAGTTTAATTCATAAAAAGTCTCAAAGTATATTTATTTGGGTATCTACAATATCAATCATTTTAATTTTTCACTATTATGGTAATTACTGCATCACCATTGTGTCATCAATAAATTAAATTATTAAATGTCTAAAAATTATAAATAGAATACCATTATGTAGGAAATCCTTTTATATTTCTAATGAATATTTATAGTTGAAAATCCAACATATATAACCCTATGTAAAAATTGTTTTTCTAAACGATATACGGTTGTGTCATTTTTGTATTCATTTTAACTTAATTAAAATAAAGTGTCCCTATCACTTACAAGTGGCACCATGGGGTTGAAAAATCGACCCAAAGATTCCCATTCTCGGACATGTATAAAAAAATAAGGTTAGGACATGTTTTAGGGTAATTTTTTATTATTATTATAATATTATTTTTTAACCCTTATTTACCGGATTTACCATTTAACCATGGTAAATAAAATATTTACCGAAATAATTATTCAAAATGTCTAAAAATAAAAGTTACCTATTTACACAATTTGAACATCCTGATTTTAAATACGGGATCCATTTTTCCAAATTCAAAACATAGAAGTGGCAGAAATTAATTTAAAACTAATTCCTGCTGTCAAGATAAAAAGCGTGTTTTTAAGACATAATAACTATCAAAAGATTGATAATTGTTTATGTTCGCTTTAATTGTGAAACTATGTCCAATGACCAAAATTTTATTAAATGGTAAAAATATATTCTAAATATACTTTAAAACCACTCAAATTCATAATTTATCACTATTAATTATTTTGATTAAAAAAGTTGTTTTTAATTAAAATTTAGTAATTTTCACTATTCCTCAAAATATGAAAGTTATCCAAAAAGTACCAAAATTTCACCCTAAGATAATTTTGATATTATGAATCCAAAAATGAAGTCCATTTTTAAAGATAAAATTTAAAAAATTTCAAAAAGTAGGTATTACTATTCATAACGGCTATTTTGATCGGTTGTGGTGTGTGTTAGAACTAGTTGTTGCGTACAACACACTCCATAGCATTATTCAAAGGGAAACTTACCGTGGAAGCTTGGGGTGTTACATTCTACCCACCTTCAATAAATTTCGTCCTCACAATTTTTTTTTAAAATTGGGCTTGAGAATAGAATGGAAAGTCCCACATCAAGAAAAAGAGTCAATAAAACTATCACTTTAATAGAAAGGAATAGTGGTATAAAGGTTACCCAAGATATCTCATACTAGGATTCCATGTAGGAAAGCATGTATATGGATGATAAACCAAGTGTTAAGTTCTGATAGTGAGGGATAGAAAACATGATCAGGATAATGTTAACAATATGAAAACCACAAACTTGTGATGAGACAAATGGTAATTATTTTCCCAGTAGGAAAAGTAAACGGACAACATTTTTATAATTTTTTTTAAGATACATTACATAAAGATGAGGAATTAATTTTTGAGATTGACTAAGAACATAATGATACATTCTTAATTTTTTTTAAACTTTCATTCTTTAATAAATTTCAACTAATAACTCATTTTTAAACGATGAGTATTCAAGAAGACTTGATCACATTGGAAGATATAGAATAAACTTCTTATATAATCACATGATCCACAAAGGATAAACTATATATTTAGCTTGCCTTTAAAGATTAATAAAAACCAAAATGGTTACTATAAGATCTGATAATCCCCCAAAAGGATATTCCACTAATCATAATTTCTATAATTAAACCAACAATAACCCAAAGATAAATAAATACCATTCAATAAACAATTGACCTTAAAATTCTTCAATTTAATCCAAAGTAATATGAAACACAAAACATAGAAGAATTTGGTTATGTAGTCTTCCATGTTAAATTGTATCTCCAAATGACATCAACTACTCTTAAAGTCACATAATTAAAAGTAATTAACCTAATCACATATTCTATATTATAGGTTAATCATTTCCATAAATAACCCAAATCACTATAAATCCATAATAAAAACATAGATAAAAATCCACCATTACTCCACAAATGAAATCCCGTACTATTTTATTTTCCTTGGGCATATAGTGTTCACAACAAAGCGAACAAATTCCAAAATAAAATTTATCACTTAATCACCAAATCAGTTTCCTATACTAAGGGTATTCATTTGATAAGACATAAGATCCCAAATAACATTATTTTTGATCAATAAAATCATTTAACTAAAAATAATAGTCACGCTAACCAGGGACTTCACGTAGTCCAGTGGTAGGAGATAAATCCCAATCGCACTTTGGTTGTGGGTTCGATTCCCACAGCTTTATCCGACGCGACGGGTTGTCACATGGTCTGCGTGTTTTCCATTTTCAAAAACTGTATTTTATATCATTATGAAAATGAGATAAATTCCTCAAAATAACTATATCATAATTTAACAAAAAATCATATCTCATACCTTGCATTTTCATCCCAAATTATAATAACTTATAATTGCCTCAAACCCAACGATCATATAAAACCAAATGTTTATTTATAACTATATCCACAATAGAAAAGATAATTCTTCCTTAAATATCATTCTCACATGGAAAAGAAAACTGCAGGGTTAAAAATACAAGATAAAATTATTCCAAAGTAAACCCATCAACAAGGAGCACTAATACTTTTTAAACATTTCTCCAACAATTTATTTCCACATAGCTTCTTCGTTGATCAAGAAAATATCCTATAGAATAGGGAGTTCACTCGGGTAATGGCCAAGTCCCCTACATTTACGACAAATGACTGTAAATGGACTCTTGGGAATATTTTTATCTTCTTCCATAGTACTCTTCATTTTTCTTCGGCAATTCTTCACTTTATTTCCTTCCTCCCCGAACGTATAAAATTTCTTTGTCCCATTGAGACACCTTCCTGGGTGTCTCCTTCCACATTTCCTGCATGATAGAAAATTTACGATTCCTTTCTCCATGGTCTCCACTACTGGAGCTCTTATCATTCATCACCTTTCTCTTCTTTGTTGAGTCCGGTAATTGGTTAATATATATATTTTTGATCATATTTATATAAAATTGATTTGGCATAAAGACGATATCTTTTATGTATATCAACATTCCATTTTGTTTCTCATTTCCACCATCGTTCCCACCTTTTACATCATTCTCAAAGTCACTATGACTTCCTTGGAATCCAGCCATTGACTAAAACAAGAAAGCATTGTGTGAGTAACAGTTGTCCAAAAAATCATGTAGAGATTAACATGTCACCATATTCTCAATTTGAAACACATTAGGATTAACGAAGGTCATTTACTCTCATATTATATATATAATAATTCAAATCGGTTTGTAAAGAAAATGTAAATTATCCTAAGCATATCCCCCAGGATTGTCATAACCTAGAGTGCAGCAAGGCCCATTGTCGTGCACCAGTTCCCGTTTGAGTCTTGCTCAAAGCGGTGTTTTCGGGTTTTACACCTAGGTACATCTGTGCCAGAGCCGCCTCTACCTGCTCATATCCAGACAGGGATGTATTGCTCGGAAAACTCACAAAATCTCTACAATACCAAAATTCTGGGATGTTCTTATATATTAATCCTAAAAGTTAATCTTAGTTCTACGTGATCTAATCAGAGTTTATCTAAATCTAGTTTCCAAGGTTTGTACTAAACTTCCTCTGATACCAACTGTAACGCCCCGACCCCAGTTACATAGACTCGGTGCATTATTACATAACATTGGCATGATCACAAATGATCAAGTCTCGAAATACCGATTAGTACAGTAGTCTTGGAAACTCTAGATATATTCATAAGTCTTACATTACATGATAAGGTAAAAAACTACAACAACATCTTGTCTTCATATCCCCTCATACTATCCCTGTAGGTCATTCATAAATTACTTCTTCACATCATGGGAAAAATAAAACATTGAAATGGGTGAGCTCAGATGCTCAGTAAGGAAAAAAATATAGTAGAAGCTTTCATAGATAAGCATAAACACTTAAAGAAATTTATAACTAAAACAAAAGCCTTTTAAACTTGAACTTTAGTATAATATGGCAAAGATAAAATGAAATAACGCCATTTACTTATTAACATGGATATTCTACTAGTCTAACAATCACATGCAATATCAATAACCACTTTCATAATTATGGAATTCATAATTCCAGACTATCATAACCACATAGCCAAGGCCTCGTGCCAAGACTAAAAATAAGATTTTTCCAAGGCCTTATACCAAGACACTAGTTTGTCTCATGAGACCTACCGATTTATCGAGGAGCTATAGCGAGCTCCACACATCACTTACTAAGTTCAATTCATTCCTCATATGATCATGTTTAAACATAACATAAACATTCGTATTAAAACTAGCATATAAAATGTCAATCCTTTAACCACAAATCATGAATGGTATAAAAATAGCATATCCACAGTCAAACATAACTCATTTGATACAATATTGAAGATTGTATTGTATCATATTAACCTCAATCGATAATAATGAATGATATTGACATAGTTGAAAATAACCATCAAAACTATTTGTGAGAAATATCCCCCGTTTCATGAAAACATTTAAAAGTCACACTATTTGTCAAGATGCCATTTAAAATAGAATTTTGAATCAAAGTTTCCCATACCAATTTAAAAATTTTAAAAGGAATTTTGATTTGAAAACATTAATGTTCATATAAATAAATCCTTAAAACCATTTTTAAAATATGGACATTAATGAGCAAGATTTAGACGAATAAGTCTTTAAAACATTTAGAAATCGTATTTTAGTTAGAGTTTATAACCAAAAGAGAGACACTTGAATAAAAATAATTGAGGTAATCAAAATTTAATAATATCATGAGAATAAAGGGATTCATGATATACTATGTCCACGTACATTATATACACCATATAAAAGTGATTTGGTGTAGAACAACAAAGAAGCCTCAATGGAATGTAAATTGAGATGAATTATTTTATAAAGACCTTATCCTTAGGTTAAGGATAAATCATCGACATAATTATTTGTGAAAAATATAAATACACTTAATATGATTGGATATTTAGTGTAAATAAATCAGATGACATTCAATCATATTCTTGTAAAAACAACACCAATGAATTGTATATTTAACTCAATAAATGGAGATTGAGTTAAAATAACTTTTATCAAGTTCATACAGATGACTTGAGAATTTAACAATGGAGTGATTATGTGTATAAAAAGTATATCCACTTAAAGGGGAGTTGAAATTATGAAATAATCAAATGAATAGTGATTCCACACATAATCTTGGAGTAAAATAATCAATGAAGTATGCGTAAAGCCGAATGAGTGGAAATTGAAATTTCAAATTCCCTTATCGATTAGGTAACTTACGAAACATACACCAATGAAAGGAGGATCTTAAAATGATGATGTAAATACCAATAAATTAAAGTATATTACACAATGAATACAATCATGGGAAGTACACATACACCACATGCAATAAATAAGTGGTGAACAGTGGAATTCTTACGAAATTAAGAGTGAGATAAGGAACCCCTTACTTTGTACTTTTTTCCTTGGTTGAGGGTAGGTTAACCTCCTATATAATGGTGAAATAACTGTTATTAAATTATACACGAATCTTATATATTAATATGATATCATATATGATCTTTTAACATTGCATTGTTAATAATATCTTTGTATTATCGTCGTTTTGGGTGTTAACTTACTCATTATCATTGATATGTTTTGTTATGTAAGCCATGTTTGTCATGGATAGGATGTACCTTATTCATATCCACAATGATATCAAGTACTTAAAAATTATTTTTAAATCATCAAAGTATAATTATACTTGAATGGATACGATGGAGAATGAATCTCATCACGTTCGTGGAGACGGTAGTCCGTACGTACGCATGAGTGACAATATCATTCTTTTGATATTAAAATAATATATAATTGGATTGTATATCATATATAAATAATAATTATCATGTTATATTTATTATTTACATTAATTACACTGCATTATTATACCCATCCAAATAATAATTTATTGAATAACAATTACACCACGACGTGGAGACGGTAAGCCGTACGTACGCACCTATGGTGACATGTTATTCAAAGGATGGATAGAATACTGAATATGGTTGTACCAATTTATAATAACATCACAGTATATATAAGATACATGAGTTATTATTTTATAATGGTAATAACAAAGAAGGAAGAAGTGGAAGAAGAAAGGAACTTGGAAAAGGGTGGTGAAATCATTACCTCTTCTTCAGGTTCTTCCTTTTGATTTGATCAAAAGGGCTCCTAGGTTGGATTTATGACAAAAGGAAGGCCTCTATGATGAATTGAGGGAAGTTTAGAGAGTATTTGGGCAGGGGTTGGCCGAACCAAAAGGCTTTGAAGGTGTGAATTAATGAGAAGGGGGAGTGCCCTTTTATAAGAGGGGAGAGGGGAACCTTTAGAAAAGCTAAAACTATTATTTTATAATAAATTCATATTAGGTTTATAATTGCTAAAAAGTGTATTATTTATAGGTTAAGGTATGAATGTGTGGAAAACCACTCAACAAATATAATT
Source organism: Viscum album (assembly GCA_963277665.1). Taxonomy (NCBI): domain Eukaryota; kingdom Viridiplantae; phylum Streptophyta; class Magnoliopsida; order Santalales; family Viscaceae; genus Viscum; species Viscum album. Next base: position 951,269,376 of record OY728127.1, read on the forward strand.
TATAAAGGTTTGGGTCATTATATTAACCTTATCTTTAAGTATTAACTCTTAGTTAATTAGTTTCACTTTTACAATATCTCTTTGTATTTTTATTTTATATGGTTACTAAACATACTATATACATCCAAGAGACCCCCAAGTAGTCCATTAATGATAAACCTATCATCATATAAGTCTCTTTCCGAACCATAGATTTTTAGGAATTTAATATCAATTAATAATATAATATTTGTTTTAAAACTCTTTTATGTCAATTTTGACACTATTCAATAATTGATTTTGGTGAAAATCATACCAGGATGATTACTTCGAAAAAAGTTAACTAAATCATTCCTAACATGTCATATTAACCTATAAAATTAGTTTAATTCCTAAAAAGTCTCATATTATATTTATTTGGGTATCTACAATATCAATCATTTTAATGTTTCACTATTATTGTAATTACTGTATCACCATTGTGTCATAAATAAAATAAATTATTTAATGTCTAAAAATTATAAATAAAATACCATTATGTAGGAAATCCTTTTATATTTCTAATGAATATTTATAGTCGAAAATACAATTTATATAACCCTATGTGAAAATTGTTTTTCTAAAAGATATATGCTTGTGTCATTTTTGTATTCATTTTAACTTAATTAAAATAAAGTGTCCCTATCACTTACATGTGGCACCATGGGGTCCCAAAATCGATGCAAATTTTCCCATGGTCGGACATGTATCAAAAAAAAGGTTAGGACATGTTTTAGGGTAATTTTTTATTATTATAATATTATTTTTTAACCCTTATTTACCGGATTTACCCTTTAACCATGGTAAATAAAATATTTACCGAAATAATTATACCAAATGTCTAAAAATAAAATTTACAAATTTACACAATTTGAAAATCCTGATTCCAAATATGGAATCCATTTTTCCAAATTCAAAACACAGAAGTGGCAGAAAATAATTTAAAATTAATTCCCACTTTCAAAACAAAAAGCGTGTTTTTAAGATATAATAACTATCAAAAGACTGGTACTTGTTTATGTTTGGTTTAATTGTGAAATTTTGTCCAATGAACAAAATTGTATTAAATGGTAAAAATATATTCTAAATATACTTTGAAACCACTCAAATTCATAATTTATCACTATTAATTATTTTGATTAAAATAGTTGTTTTTAATTAAAATTTAGTAATTTTCACTATTCATCAAAATGTGAAAGTTATCCGAAAAGTACCAAAATTTCACCCTAACCTAATTTTGATATTTCGAATCCAAAAATAAAGTCCATTTTATTAAGATAAAATGTATAAAATTTCAAAAATTAGGTATTACTATTCATAACGGCTTGTTTGATCGGTTGCGGTGTGTGTTAGAACTCGATGTTGCGTACAACGAACGCCATTGCGTTATTCAAAGGGAAACGTATCGTGGAAGCGTGGGGTGTTACAGATGCAGACCTTTGAGGGAGCACCACATCCTTCCCCAATAATATTAGTGTTGACATGAGTGTTCCAGAGGTATCATCCTCCCACTTTTTTAGGGAATGGAGGACTATAGGGTGCAAAGTTATAGTTGGAGTCTATGATTTCTATCTTTGAGAATTTGGAGACAACTCATGAGGGGAGGGTGAATAACATGACTTACACACTATGTGATTCCACCAAGAGAGGGTGGGGTGTTGTTTCATAGTTGGGACATCATTGAGATATGGTTTGGGAAGAGTTTAAGAGGACCATCTATGATTACTTCTACCCTGAGAAGTTGAGGGACAACTGACCCTAGGATTTAAGGCATTAGGATTAGGGTGCTCTTTTAGTGATGGATTACTCTTCTCTCTTTACAACGCTTTTTTTCTTTGCACTAGTTATTGGGGTGGCATGTTATCACCAAGTAGGCGATTTGAGGATGGCCTTATGTACGTCACCCGATTGTAGGTAAATGTTTTCAAGATGACTTTAGTGACTGCTATAATAAATCAAGCATTGATTACCATGCACAATATGAGGGAGTTTGGAGATGTCATCCAGGGCGGTTCACCTTCTTGCATTGGTACTACTTCGACTGATAACATAAAGAGCCTTACGGAGATTTCACGTGATGTTTACTACGGTATCTAGGTGAGGTGCTTCCAGTGCGGGAAGAGTGGCCACATGAGACCTCATTTCTCAAGAGGCCCAATTGAGTGTCGATCATGTGTAAAGATGGGTCACTTTCAGTGTTGTGTTCGAATGTTCTCACTAGCAGTGAGGGAGATGGGATCTATTATGACTCAACATATAGGGTTAGGGCCACCAGTTCCTCATAATTCTAGGACCTAAAGTTCATCAGGACTTTCATGACGATGTGGTGGTTGTGGCCATAGAATACAGACAAAAAGTTTTCAATGTAAACAAGGTGGATCAGCTTGGGTAAATATGTAGGGTCGTTGGGCCGCGGTACATGTTAGACTTTTATAATGTAGCAGACCTAGTAAGAGAAGGATCTAGGTCCCTATATTTTTATATGTGTGATTATAGATACCTCATTTATTCTTCTTCTCTTTTTGATATGTGAGCTTCCCATAGTTTCATGTATATTTCCATTTTGGAGATCTATGGGCTCTGTATATGTACCTATGATGATGTTATGATTCTAGACACTCTATTGGGGATTATGACAACTAATGTATGTTAGCGCAAGGAGTTAACTCTATATGTCAGTGGGTTCCACTTATAATGGTACCTCTATGTCTTATAGGTGACAAGATTCGATGCCATTCTCGGAATGGACTGTTTGGTCACCTTTCACGCTTTTTTCACAACCATCTCCATAGGGTGAATTTCATGTCACCAGAGGGCATATCATTTCTACCTAAGGGAAGATGGGATGTCCAAATGAGAATATCTAGACCCATACATCATGTTTTTGGAGGAATTACATCCCATATTTCAGGTTTATATCTAGATGACAAGGGGAATTCATAGATGTAGTTTCCTCTAGAGATGGATTATTTCAGATATGTCATTCCATTCAATTTTTCAGGTTTACCTTCTGAGCATGAGGTGGATTTCCTTATTGATATTGTTCCAAAAGTGAGACCAGTGTCCATTCCTCCATACAGGATGGCTACCCCAGAGTTATATGATCTCATTAAATTGTTAGATGAGTTACAAGAAAATGGTTTCATATGACCCATAACTTCTCCTTGAGGTTCACTAGTCCACTTTGTGATGAAGGTGAATAATACCCACAGAAATTTTGTGGATAATTAGAAGCTGGACCAGCTAATGGTTAAGAATGTATATCCCGTTCCAAGTATTGATGATCCATTTCATTTGATTCGAGGAACCTTATTCTTCTTGAAGATTGAATTGAGATATGGTTATCATTAATTGTGTGTTATACCATAATATAAACCTCTTAATTTTTTTGGAGTAGGTATGTTCTATATGAGTATTTTGTTATGCAGTTCGGTCTCCAAAAAACACGGGCTTTGTCAACGAACTGATGAACCGAGTTTTCCATCCTTACATTGATTCCTTTGAGGTAGTCTTCATGGAAGATATATTGGTGTACTCTCAAACTAGACCTAACCATGCCATTCATATTTAGATCATATTGAATACACTACGAGAGTATCAGTTATATGCTAAGATCAGAAATTTCTACTCTTGGATTGACCATGTTCATTTAATGGGTCATGTTATCTAAGAGATTGGAATATCAGTAGACCCAGAGAAAGTGATAGAGGTAGTTTTCAGGGAGCAGCTGAATAAGTCCATTGAGGTACAAAGTTTTCTATGGATAGATGGTTACTTCAGATTAGTTATTCAAGAATTTTCATGCTTAGAAGTTCCACTAGATGGAATGACTAGAAAGGGTGTGATGTAATTATTGACATATTCCCACAATTCTACTTTTTAGGAGTTGAAAGGGAGGTTGACTTTAGCATGATTACTGATTTTTCTAGATCCTAGAAAGAGTTACACCATTTACTATGAGGTATCTGGTATTAGGCCGGGAGAAGTGTTTTTGTTGGAGGAAGGATTCATTGCATACAAATCTCAATAGTTGATGCCACATGAGAGGAATTACCCGACACACGATCTTGAGTTAGTTGTAGTTGTGAATGGTTTGCATTGTTGTAGACATTGTCTTTTGGGAGATAAGTTTTTAGTTTTCACAAACCAAAAAATTCTATAATATTTCTTTTACCTGTGATATATGAATTTGATACAGTGAAGGTGGATTGATTACATTCAGTATTTTGACATTATGTGTGCCTAAACACCTAGGAAATTCAACACAGTGGCTGATTCAATGAGTTGGAGGACTTAGATATAGGATGTTAAGGATGAAAATAGTGAGTGGAATCTTATGTATTTTTTCTCTGAGATGCATTTGGAGGTGCATGATAGACATGGGATGAGGTTTCATTCTTCCATAGCTATTACCTCTACTCTAATGGATCGAGTGAGAATATGGTAGCTCTCATATTCTGAAGGCCTAGTCCCACGAGAGAGTGTATCAGGTGAGGACCCTACTCTTGGAGGAACATATGAGAGGATTAGGTTTTTCATTTTAATGGATGCATATGGGTGTCAGAAGGTACACATGAGGAGATTTTGCGAGATTTTCATTCCTTAGTATGGGAAATTCATCCTAGTGTCACCATGATGTATCAATATCTACATCGTTAGTATTGGTTGCCGGACATGAAATATGATGTAACTGGTTTTGTTATGATATTTTCCACATTTCAGTAGGTGAAGGTGGAGCATCAACGACTGGAAGGGCTATTACTATAGTTACCCATTCCCATGTGTAAGTGGAATTATGTCACAATGGATTTTTAATGGGTTTACCATGGTTTCCTAAAAGAAATGATGATGTATGGGTTGTTATTGATAGACTCATGAATGTTGCACATTTCCTTCTGATCAAGGAATCCTTTAGTGTTGATGAGATTTGAAATTTATACATCTTATAGATAGTACATTTACATGGGGTTCTTCACTCTATCATTCCAGATAGGGATGCCTAGTTTACTTCTCGTGTCTTGGATGGAAAAAAAATGTATTTGGGTACACAGGTACTTCTGAGTACAGCTTACGATTGACAGATATATGGATAGTCCAAGAACAAGATTTAGGTTTTGGAGTACATGCTTTGAACACGCATCCTAGATTTTGGGGGCTCTTGGGAGAGAGACATACCCCTGGTAGAGTTTTCCTACAATAATACTTTTCAGGAAATGATTTAGAAGTCACCTTATGAGGCTTTGTATGGTAAGCCATGACGATCACCCCTATGTTGACTAGAGGCAGGAGAGGTAGCTATGTTGAGAACTCTTCTTGTCTTGGAGAACACTAAGAAGGTATTGATTATTTGGTAGAGTATGGATACTGGACAATATCAATAGAAATGTTATGCTGCTTGACATAGACTACTACTGGAGTTTGAGGTCGGAGATCAGGTTTTCTTAAGTTTCACAATGTGGTTGGGACACATGAGGATTTAGAGATAGGGTAATATTTCACAAAGATATGTTAGGCAATTTTAGGTTTTGTAGAGATTTAGACCAGTTGTCTATCGGTTGAAGTTACCGCAAAGATACTAGGATATGCATGATGTATTTCCTGTCTCTCAGGTATGATGTTACTTTTCAAACCTATTTCATGTTTTTTATCCCGAGGAGGTTGAGTCAAAGGTGGATGCATCCTTCGAGGAACACCCTATTCAGATTGTGAATCATAACATGATGGTTCTTCATGGATAGTATGTTCCTCTTCTATGGATTCATTTGAAGCAAGACCGAGTCAAATATGAGACGTGGGAGAGGGAGGCCAATGTATGATAGTAGTTTCCAAATTTGTTTGCATATTCTTCATCACCATGCTTAGAAGGACAATTCATGTACAAATTTTTGTTTAGGGAAGTTTTTAAGTACAAATATAATCATTTCAGTTAGGGATCTTGTTTTTTGAGTTGTTTGAGTAAAAAAGTAGAATATATTTTTCTATATATACATGTCATGTACTTCTAAGTACACGTCGTGTACCTAGCTTTCCGTGCACCAATATGTTTTAGCTGTGTAATGACTGAATTCATGGCTGTGTGGTAACCTAGAAGACCACTTATGTCAGGGTTTCGTTAAAGCCACAACATGGCCTATAACTTTAAAGAACATGGCATGTACATTTATTTTTATTCTATATATCTGAGCAGGGTCATGTGTCATGTATGGAAATTACCTTTTCTTCCCATGTTTGGTACATGAGCACTTGGGAACAACGAACGAAGTTAGAACCCCCCGATTATCCATTAGAGGTCCTATTGAGGCAACATTGTGTGAATTGGAATCCCATAAGTGATTTTTAAATTCCAAAAGATCCATTATTCCAAATTCTTCATCTATTCTGAGTTATCCAAGGATGGGTGTTTTTTTTACATTTTTGTAGATCTATGTCGATCTAGGCTGATTAAAGTGCCAATTTTCTTGTATATCAATATTAAAAAATCTAGGTATGTGTTATGTACCTCTTGTTGTTCTTCCTTGAATTATATAAGATAAAAGTGCCGCATACCTAGGTTTTGTGTACTGATTGATCTGGAATTTAACCATTTTTTTTACATGTTATGGTTGGATAATTTATTAAAGGGTTGTCGCTTATATGTAAGGTTAGACTCCAGTTTATGGGAAACCCCATTAGTGAGTTTCCATTGATTGATTATTTACGGTAGTTTGTCCTTGGTTTCCTATTAGGTGTATCTAGTTTTCCATTATTTGGTTGATTATGATGGAGTTTGATTGATTATATGAAATTATTGTGATGTGTTTGTAAATTGTTATCCATGTAGCAGTTTCAGATTTCATGATATGCATTGATATTATATGCGCACTACTTTTCCAATGGACGAGAGGGCCTTCGACTAGGAAGACAATGGGGAAATACACATTATTTACATAGGACAACAAGAGCCTTGGGGTAGATGAATGACCTAGTGTAATTGACCATGAAAGCTACCTAGGAGGTCATTTATAATTTATTGATGTTCTGTTGACCTACGGGTATTGACCGTGAGAGCTTCCCACTAGGTTGTTTATAATTTTTTGATTCCACGTCAAGCTAGGGGTATTGATTGTGAGAGATACCCAGGAGGTAGTTTATAATTTATTCATTCCATGTTGACCTAGGGGTATTGACCATGAGAGCTACCCATGTGCTAGTTTGTAAATGATTAGTGATATGTTAGACCAAAGGGGTTAGACTGTGAGAGCTTCCTAGAGGGTCTTATTTAACAAATTGTTTATATGTAAAAACAAAGGGGTTGGACCATTAGATCTTTCCTAGAGGGTTGTTTATGAATCACTAAATGATTGTGATGAGTATTCCATGCCAAAGATCAGGCTTGGACACAGTATTGCTTGATTGTTTAGACAGTCTTCTGAGACATATGTTTTGTTACTATTACACATGGGGATATATATATTAGTCTAGTTACTAAAATTACATGATTAAAAGGATGAATAATAAATTTAAATAAATTTAATTTAAATATGTAGTATTGTTTACATTTGTGTACTTTAATGTTTATTACTTCATTTCTGCATATTACCTACTATATATATTCGTTGATAGTTAGGCACATATATTTTGGTGGTTTCCTACTAGAATTCTTCTGAAACCCTATTTGGGTCATTTTTTGGATCCATGAATATTATATGATTGTAGGTTTAGATATGTAAATTTCCCTTCTTAATTAGGAACTTGATTGTCGTTGGAGCTGGAGGGCATATGACAAATATAAGGCTCGAAATGCGGCTCGAGTTTACATGTTTCTTTTGTACTTTTATTTTTTGCATTGTTTTCAAGAATTTTTACTTGTTTAGATGTTTTATTCGATACAAATTCCATGCATCATATATATAAATATTGTGTATTCTGTTGGATTTACATTCAGTCTTCCATTTTTTACTTACGTTATATGGTATTACTCCTTCCACTGTTTTTACCATTTGTTATCCACTGTGTTTACTATGCTAATGGGGGTACACTTTTCCCACTATCACACACTAGGACCTTGATTCCAGTTATCCCCATCTGGAATTTTTGGAAATTCACGTGAGGTTATGTGAGTAATCGTGTTCGGGGCAGTTTGGGCGGCACCCAGATCCGAGACGTTACAATGATCTATTCTCAAAATAATTTAAAACTAATTGTTAAAATCCCATATTATACTTCTACCATCAATACCTTTTATAATATGGTTTATAATATTTGTAGAAACCCATTTAATTTATCCCAATGATTTTTATCATGAGGCTTATTGATGCATTTTAGAGCTATTTAATGTGTATTCTCCACCCATCATTGAATGTCCAAAGTATTCCTCATGTTTATAGTATTAGATTTATTTCATGAAAAATATCTCTTATAAAAAAATATCTGTATTGAGTTAAATATATAGATTTTCAAAATTTCTCCAATAAATGAAACTACTATCAATGTCAAACTCTATGTGGGGAAATTATATATGTTTTATTTAATTTAATGTCTATATAAAGAGAATAATTCATGTGAAGGATAATGATAAAAAAATAATTCTTTGAAGTAAATTTCCTTAATTACCATCATCCAAAATATCAAAAGCCATCACTAGAAATAATAAGGATGGTATCCATACAATATAAACCCATGGAGTATGAATAAAGGGTTTCAGTCATTGAAAAATAAGAATAACATAAAAATATAGTAAAAACATTTTTTCTTAAAAAATATATTTTTATTTTGGAGATCATTTTTTTAAATGTAAAACATTTTACAAATCATTTTCATTGGAAATAATGTCACGAACTGGCCTGGAAACCATGGTATCCTGACACTTGAGCTGATACTGACATTGAACGTAGGACATTCCCAATCACCATGGGTTTCCAAATAGCACATGAATCATACAATATGAAAGTGGGAATGAATTTACTATAATATTTTTTTTGAAGTAACACATATCTATATTCTCAAAATTTAATTCCATAAGGATAATAATACCAAAAAGTATACTTGTATAAAAACCCAATGTAAAACCACAATGTACATGAAACTAAAAGATAACATCCCAATTCCTAAAAGAAACATCTCTCCATGTCCCAAGGATCAAAAATAAATACCATATCCAAGTGCTGATTTTCCCATTCGTGAACCACAAATAAGATAATCAACAGACACCTGAAGGCATAGGTAGGGTGTGAGATAAAATACCAATTGTGTATCGCTAAGGATTCCATAGGAATATTAAAAAATAATTAAAAAATAAAGATTCCAATTTTAATTAAAAATTAATTTAATTTCAAATGATGATTTAAAAAATCATTCGTTACATTTCACGTGATGTATGTATTTCATACAATGTGTTAAATACTCATTTTATATGGTAAAAATGTTTTATAAGTTCACAAGGCTTGTGTAAATAGTTTACAGGAAATGAAATATATATGAAAGCATTGTTAATGAGAATCATGGAAATCTTCCAAGTTTTATACTTGTAACATGTTATGGTATCCTCACAAACTTATAAAATGCTAACATGAATTTGAACACAAATATCTCTCACACTAGAAAAATAAGATAAATGAACACCCCTATAAGGATAATATCTTCTATTAAGTTTATGTTAGAGTTTCCAGGAGTCAATCCGTTTCTGGAGAATTCACACCCTAAATTTTTTTATTAATAACCCACTAATTAACTTGACATGAATGCTCTCTAATAGAAATAAATAATGGGACTTTTATTTTATAACTATTTACGATAAAATCAACCCATTACCCATTCCATTATTCCGATTTAAATTTAAAAACCCTAACAGGTTTTTATTCAAATCATGCCTTTTCCAGGATAAATCCCATGGTTTCTTATCAAATAAATTGAGGTCATTTTTAACAGATAAAAATTTTAAAAAAATTTCTGAAATCAATTTCAAAATTTGATTCCATAACATAATTTCAAAATATTGAATACCATAATTTTAATGAAAACCAAATCACATGCCAAATCACTTGAATCGGGGGTTTTCACCAAATCTCATGCCAAAGAAAATCGGAGCACAATACAAAAAGAATTGATTTTTTCAAAAATTAATTGAATGGAAATAAATTTAAATCATCTAAATTAGTTTAAAATAAATTTTAAAATCATAAACAGAGCCACCTACCATAGATCACATGATCATGAACCAGAAAATTCTGCAATGAGATATTTCAATGAAAAATATAAAAAATGGATATTCAAGAATAAAACCTATTTTTAAGATCTAAAAACTTTGGATTATATCCCCCAACAACATGGAGATCTGACAACCCCTAATGAGGGAAGAGGAAGAAATCAATAAAAAACATGAGGAGAAGTTCCACATACATGGAGGAGATCAAGCATTATTCTTCATGATTTTTTCTACCTATAAAGTGATATGAAATTACCAAAAATGGTCCTTTTGATCCTTCTCAATAGAGGAAACTATTATATGGGAATTTAGGGTCGACAAGGGGTCAAAAGGTGGTTTCGGAAATTTCAAATCATTATTCAGAATAATAGAATCTCACACGTTGGGAGGGATACATGGTTATACAAATCATTTTCCCTCTCCATGCTCCCATAGTGATGGGTTTTCATAGATACTCCTTGGTGGGAACATATATTTTAAAATTGTGTACCGATGATACACAACCTATGAAAATCCAAAACATTCTAAAAATTTACCCGAAATTACCCTAAACGAGACCCAAACAATGAATGAGAAAAAGATGTGTTTAGAAGTATCTAAAAATATTAATATCATGTTAAAAATAAACTTGAAAACATATAAATTAATATTTATTACTCCATGATTTTGGAAAATTCACTATATTCTGTATGCATTAAAAAATGATTACATTAACATTTTGATAAAATACAATTGGGAATTATTTTGAAAAAAAAATATAATTCCTTTGAATTTTTATTAAAATGTAAAAATTGGTAATAATTATAACAATAAAACATTTTTAATGTTTGAAAATATTTTTTAAAACATTTTTAGAGTTATGATTTTTAAAGAAAATAGATTTTCCAATTGAAGCGAGTAATGAAACTGGATTTTCATAAAACCTTTTCACAAATAATTATAGTACCAAATATTAGTAAAATGGTACTACTACATGAAAATATCATTACTAAATTTCGGATAATAAAATTAAATGTATTTATTAAAAAATATCATGTAATTTTCTTCAACACATATTTAATAATAAATATGCCAGACATGAATGAGATTATAAAATAGAAGAAAAAAATGTTCATAATGTTGAAGTGAGAATTAATAAATGAATTAATTTTTTATATAATATATAAATCCAAAAACTATAAAATAAATAATATGATTATTTAATTTCCTTACACACATAGTCATAGAATGACATAATTAACGATGTATAAGTTTAGAAAAATGAGTGGAAATTGAGTTAAGAAATCTCGTACCCCACGATTCTATCTGATTGATATTTTTTTAATATCTTTTTTAGTGGTTTTATACATTTTATTAAATCATAAAATAACTATATTAATATTTATAAAATCATATATTATTATTTTATACCATATTATCACTCTTTCATTATCAATATTTTATTTTATTTACTTTTTTCGGTTGTTAATTTCGTTGTCTTCTCTGACATGTTTCATCATAAAAGATCAGGTTCAACCTAACATAACATAGTTTAATAATATATAGAGTAATAATCATGAAATAATTTTCATATTTATCCACCAGTAAAACTTTTAAAACAAATCATGAAATATGGTTATGAAAAAGGAAGTATGTTATGATCACAAAGACTCCAGGTCGTACGTACATGTGATTAACATTTCAATTGATCAAATCTCATTATAGAAAAAATGAATCTGATTTTTCTATCTTAGGAAAATAATTATAATATAATATATCAAATATTATATGGTTATACATATCTTACATGTGGTGTGGTAATTAAAAGTGAGTCACATCGATTTGTGAAGGCGGTAGGCCACACACACACGAGCAATGTTTCATCTCTACGTCATTGAAAAGGTAAGAAATAAAATAATTTATATTTTATTTCCATAATGAGAAATATTTAAGAAATATAATATTTATTTAACTTATATCACATATAATAATTTTCATTAATCTTATTACATTCCATGTAAAGCATTACGGATTGGTGAATAACATCACTTCACTAGGCTATTGTCTGTCGAACACATGATTAAGGAATGAAAAGTAGAAATTATATATATGACATAATTAAACCATAGAGATATATAATTTATAAATTTCTTATATTTATATTTTATGCATAATTTTAGAGACTCGAAGCTTGACATATATAGATATTACATTACTTTTGTGGAATACATAATAAATAACAAAAACAGACACACAAGGACTATAATAGTTTAGTGTCTTTGGAAACATGGAACATAATCTTCTAATCGTGGTAAAAAATCATCAAAATCTCCCAGAAAGATCTTCCACTTTTTTTCGTTACCTAAAACCTTTCTTTTAATCCTGGGGGAAAATAAAACATAAAAAGGGTGAGCTCAAATTCTCAGTAAGGGTAAGCATGGATAAAATAAAACATACCATACACATTTGAACCTAAAAACATGAACATAATGTTTAAAAATCAAAATCTTGAGTAATGACATAAAACATGGAAGTACATAAGGCATAGATCATAATGGAACATAAATAATGATAACATAGCATGGGAATAAAACATGTAATTGTGGAATCCATTAAGAACATGTAATGATTTCTATAGTAGCCAAGGCATTGCTGCCAAGACCATCTTAGTGGACAAAGTCCCTTTCTGAATCGAGTTCACTCCTCGTTTTAGTCTTATAACACTGACCTGGATTAACTTACCATTCCAGCCATGTCTATCCCATGAGATATAAAACTTTACCCAATGCATTGGAGGGAGATATAGTTCCCACCCATCTCATAATGAAATCATTCTTACTTGTGCCACAACATAAACATAAATCATTCATCATAAACCAAAGAATAAAATGGGTATCATAAACATCATCCCATCATAACATAATCCATAAAAAATGGATATCATTTCATCATAAGAACAGTGAAACCACGTAAATCATAGAGACATTATACTTGAAACATACAAATATGAAATAATGTCATCTTTGATGGAAAATAATTTTGATAAAACACTTGAAATGAATTCTTGAGGAAAATATCCCTTCTTCTTCAAAATCAATTTCTTTTCACAAAACATCATGAAATTTTAAAAGAAAATGATTTTTTTGAAAATAGTCATGAAATATTTTGGAGTATGTTTCATTAAAATAAGGCATTATAAAACCGTAAAAATCCTTTCATGCCGTATAAGTTAAAAAAACATTCTTCTCGTACTTTTGCTAGAAAAGTCAAAAAGTACCTCATAATGTAAACAAAAGAAAGATTCCTTAAATACCATGTAGTAAAAGTCAAAATGGGTAAAAAGGAAATTAAACATACATAAAAACACTTTTATAAAACAAGGACATGGATAATTGCAACAACCCCAGTAAATACTTACGAATAAGCAATCTCGGATAAAAATGAGATTTGCAAAATTATCCATTACCTTGGGTCCGATATGCTTCGTACGTATCCGAACCTCCTATATAATGACTTAAATAATGTCATTGACTTATTAAAAAATCATATTCATTGTTATGATTTCATATATGGTTCACTTATGACTTTATATTACCCGTTCTTTTGTAAATACCATGTTAATGAGCATTTTGGGTAAAATCGTTTCACTTGGCATCCGTGTTTTGACTTTTCATTATTCATATGATTACCTAGATCATGTTTAATTAATTCTAGAATATAAAACATGATTTATATATAATATATATTCAGAATATACATATATATAATATATTGATAAATGGAAAGAAATACACCGTTCATGGAGACGGTAGGTCGTACGTACGCATGAATGTTGTTTTCGTTTCCTCATTGAATTGAATGTAATTAATTGGATGGAATACATATATATATATATAAATCCAGTATCATTATTATGTCATATATTTCATTATTACTTATTATATATACTTTATAATCATTTATGAATGGTTAATCATTGAGAATGAATCTCATCGTGTCGTGGAGACGGTATTCCGTACATACGCATGAGCGATGATATCGTTCCCATGATCGTGGAATTTTATTGGAGTGTATGTATACTATTACAGAATCAATATCACTTTACTATAATCATATATAGTTATTATTTACACCATTATACCCATCCAAGTAAGGTGGTGGTGGAAAATAGATTACACCACGGCGTGGAGACGGTATTCCGTACATACGAACGCGTAGTGATTTCATTTTCCGTAGGATGGATAGATGGTGAAATAGGGTTGTTTCATACTTATAATAACATATCAGTATATGAGTGATAGTGATTTTATTACTTAATAATGAAACAACCTAAGAAGAATAAGTGTAATAAGAAATAATGGTGAAAGAATCGGTAACGGACATTACCTTTTCATTGAAGCGCCTCTTTGAGACCTCCTCTTAGGGCACTAAAATTGGTCTCTGAAGAAGACCAGGACCTCTAGGATGTATCTAGGGAAGTGGAGAAGATATTTGGTCAGGGTTTGGCAGAGCATTAAGGCTCAAAGCGGTGTGAGGAATAGAGGGAGGAGGTGTCCTTTTATAAGGGAGGAGAGGGGCACCTTTGGAATAACTAAAAATGTTATTTTATTATAAAGTCATATTCGGTTTTTAATAGCTCAAAATTGATTTATTTAGAAGCTAAGGTGGGGTTAGGTCTAAATCCTCTCATCCAATAGAATTTAGACAATCTTAGGTCATTATATTAACCTTAACTTTTAGTTTTAACTCTTAGTTAAATAGATTGACATTTACCATGTCACTTTGTATTTTTATATTATATAGTTAATAAACTTACCATATACATCAAAGAGACCCCCAAGTGGTCCATTAATGACAAAAATATCATGATATAATTATATTGGACGATCCATAGATTTTTATGAATATAATAACAATTTTTAATAAAATATTTGTTTTCAAAACTATTTAATGTCAATTTTGACACTATTTGGTAATTGATTTTTGTGAAAATCATAACAGAATTATTAGTTCAAAAAAATTTAATTAAATCAATACTAACATATAATATTAACATATAATATAATTTTAATTCATAAAAAGTCTCAAATTACATTTATATGAGTATTTATAACATCAATTATGTCAATATTTCATTAATAAGATAATTACTGCATCATAATTGTTTTATAAATAAATTAAATTATTTTAAGTCTAAAAATTATAAATAAAATACCATTATATAGGAAATCGTTTTATATTTATAATGAATATTTATAGTCGAATTTATCTTATGTATAACCCTATATTAAAAATGATTTAGTTATTAAACTTTGATTTTAACTATTTTAACCCTTCATTAAATAAATTAATAATAAATGTCCTAATATAATCCAAGTGGGCCTAAATGGTCATATTTTATTCTTAAGGTTGTTTTTTTCTGAGTTAAACTTATCCAATAGAATTATGACATGTGTTAGGGTAATAATAATATCATTTTTACCCTTAATTACCCTATTTAATTATAACCGTGGTAAAAAAAGTAAAAAGTTACTATTCACCAAAAATTATATTAATCTCATTGAACCACATTTTAGACCTTCATATTAATCGAGTCTCTCATATTTTTGAAATTCCACTCACAGAAGTGGTAAAATTAAGTTGTAAGAAAGATTCAGTTTTTTTAACTACCTCTTAGTTGTTTCACTATTCATCAAAAAATGAATGTTTCCAAAAAAATACCAAAAATTAGGCGTAATCTATATTTGATATTATGAATTAAAAAATTATTTCTATTTTACCAAATTCAAAAAACCTCAGTTGCATTAATTAATTTAAAAATTAGTTCCCGTCATCAAAACAAATTGCGTGTTTTTAAGAGACAATAACTATCAAAAGATTGACACTTGTTTATTTCTGGTTTAAATGTGAAATTACATCCAATGACCAAAATTGTATTAAATTGTAAAAATATATTCTAAATATACTCTAAAACCACTAAAATTAATAATTTATCACTATTAATTATTTCGATTAAAAAAGTTGTTTTTAATTAAAATTTAGAAATTTCCACTATTCATCAGAATATGAAAGTTATCCGAAAAGTACCAAAATTTCACCCTAAGATAATTTCGATATTCCAAATCCAAAAATTAAGTCTATTTTGAATGATAAAATTTATAAAATTTCAAAAAGTGGGTATTACTATTCATAACGGCTAGTTCATAATAATATTATTATAATATATCGTTTAGTGAAACTCGGTATTGCGTACTACACACACTATCGAGGAATGTCGCGATTGCGTGTAATGCAGCCAAGTTAGGGTTGCATGTTGTTCAAGACTCCTTTTTTTAACTTACAAAACTAGACATCAATAAAATTAAAAAGACTATTTCTCATAAAATCTCACGGTGTTACATTCTACCCCCCCTAAAATAAATTTCACCCTCGAAATTCATCGGGGTTATAAATGGTTTTCTACTTGAAAGTTTCTTTAATTGAAACCCACATCTTAAAAAGGAATACCAAAACATGTCTTTAAAAAATAAAGTATGAAATGTAATGGTTACCCAAATAAACTAATCACTGGGTTTCCACATAGGAGAACATAGGTGAAAATATGGATATGGAAGAGAAATATAACCATCATGTTCTGATAGAGAGTGGTGGAGGACATGGCTATGAAAAAGCCAACAATCACAAAGCCATAGATTTGTGATGATCTAAGGTACCATCTAATTTATTTTATATATGGTCACCAGGACAACATTTTTGGTTTTCAAGATCATTTCCCTAAAGTTGATGAATTAAAAGAAATACTTACATGATTTTGGTACAATCTCACTATTGTTCGTGAAATGAACAATTACCACTTCATCCCTTAAATAAATTAAGTTGAATTTTTTATTCGTGATGTGTTAGCAGATCATGTGATAGAATGATGGGTCATTCCATCTGTTTCAAACAAAAGGTTTTCAAAAGTTATAAGTCCATCATATGGTTAGATTAATCATATATGGTTCCAAAAATGAACTTATACTTCATATATCATAATGATTAATAAAATAAAACTAGTTTCTACTAACCAGGGACTTCCTGTAGGCTAGTGGTAGGTGATAAAGGCCAGTCGCACATTGGTTGTGTGTTTGATTCCCACAGCCTTGTCCGACGCGATGGGCTATCGCCCGTCCTGCAGGTTGTCCTTTTTCTAAAACTACATTACTATAACATCCCATCAATAATATCGAAAAAAATTCGATCCTTAAACAATACTAACTTATGTCCAACATAATCCATTCCAATCTTTAGGCTTATCCATAATACTGTAGTCCACTCTCATGATATAGTGAAAACGATTACCAGAGATTTCATATAACAATCATGTTAGTACCATCGTTGATCCCCATATATGAGAAGATATGTCTTGTTGGTCACATTCCAAACATTAGAAGGCCATAATCATGTATTCTATTGAAAAATGAATACCAATTGAACCTTAGTGAAAACATGAATGCAGTTAAAAGTTAACACTTTCCACATACCAAAATCCTCAAAATTCTATAAACTCAAACCATGATATCACTTAGTCCTTATATCAATCATGAGCTCATGAATACTATCAAACATCTCATTATCTTCTTATTCCTTAATTATGCGCATATCATCTACTTTACAAAAATATCTGAATAACCTTCCATGGTTATTGATACCATTCAACATATACTTTCAAATACTTTTAGGGAAAACAATAGTGTTACAATCCTTAGATGATTCTTTATTCCATAGTACCATTAACTATACAACATAACTCTCGAAAACATACAGTCATTCCACTACCTTCTAAAACAACTGACTGAGCTTCCACACCTCTTTCAGCTCATATGTCATTTGTAGTATCCTCATAGTCATCCACATAAATACTACCCATATGACCATGCCGATTCTCTTCATGATATTTTCCCTTATGGAATTGGTTTGCATAATGCCCGTACATTCCAAATTTAAAACATTTAATCATTGTTGATGTCGTAGCAATACCATTATCCTTGTCCATGGTGTTAACTGAACCTTTTCCTTTGCACTTACTGGCTTTGTGTCCATCTTTTCCACACCCAACGCATATTCCAGTTCCTTTGAAACAATCTCCCTTATGCCTCTTGCCACATGATTTACATGAGGGAAATTGAACTTTCTTTCCTCTATGATCATCATGAAACTTCATCTTTCTCTTATTATATGTGTCGGGAAACTTACCAAAGTTGAGATTATTGATCATATTATGAGATTTCTGATTAGGCATAATAACGATGTTTGGACTTCCAAATCCCGTTTCATTTGGTTGCTCCTGAAGAATATCATTACATTGTCCATCATATCATCCATTATCACAAATCTTCCTATTTCCAGCCATTTTGTAAAACCCAAAAAGAATTGTGTGAGAGGAAAAAATAATGCTAGGGAAAAAACATGGTAAAGGGGGAGTACCCTCAATATCTAACATCTTAAATTAAATTCTATGATCGTTACCGTAGTTCTAGGACTATATCCTATACGTATACTTATCCTTAGGGATATCCCTAGACATACCTTAGAAATATATCTAGGGATCTCACTAACGTTTTCATATCCTAGTTTCCAAAGGTTGACTAAACCTTTCCTCTAATACCAACTGTAGAGACCCGAAGCTGGACGTACATAGATATTACATTACTTTTGCGGAATACTTAATAAATAACAAAAACAAACACACAAGGACCGTAATATTTTATTGTCTTTGGAAATGTGGAACGTAATCTTCTAATCGTGGTGAAAGATTTTCATCATCTCCCATAAAGATCTTCCACTTTTTGTTTCCTTAACTAAAACCTTTCTTTTAATCCTGGGGGAAAATAAAACATAAAAAGGGTGAGCTGAATTGCTCAGAAAGGGTAAGCATGGATAAAATAAAACATACCATACACATTTGAACCCAAAAACATGAAAATAATGTTTAAACATCAAAATCTTGAGCAACGACTTAAAACATGGAAGAACATAAGGCATAGATCATAATGGAACATAAATAATGATAACATTGAGTGGGAATAAAACATGTAATGGTGGCATCCATTAATAACATGTAATTATTTCCATAGTATCCAAGGCATTGCTTCCAAGACCATCTTAGTGGACAAAGTCCCTTTCTGAATCGAGTTCACTCCTCATTTCAGTCCTGTAACACTGAACCAGATTAACATACCATTCCAGTCATGTCTATCCAATGAGATATAAATCTTTACCCAATGCATTTCAGGGGGATATAGGTCCCACCCATCTCATAATGAAATCATTCTTACTTGTGCCACAACATAAACATAAATCATTAATCATAACCCAAAGAATAAAATGGGTATCATAAACATCATCCCATCATAACATAATCCATAAACAAATGGATATCATTTCATCATAAGAACAGTGAAACCATGTAAATCATAGAGAAATTATACTTGAAACATACACATATGAAATAATTTCATCTTATATGGAAAATGATTTTGATAAAACACTTTAAATGAATTCTTGAGGAAAATATCTTTTCTTCTTCAAAATCAATTTATTTTCACAAAACATCATGCAATTTTAAAAGAAAAGGATTTTGTTGAAAATAGTCATGAAATATATTGGAGGAAGATTCATGAAAATAAGGCTTTATAAAACTGTAAAAATCCTTTCATGCCGTATAAGTTAAAAAAGCATTCTTCTCGTACTTTTGCCAGAAAAGTAAAAAAAGTACCTCGTAACGTAAAAAAAAGAAAGATTCCTTACGTACCATGTTGTAAAAGTCAAAATGGGAAAAAAGGACGTTAAACATACATGAAAATACTTCTATAAAACATGGAAATGGATAATTGCAGAAACCCCAGTAAATACTTACAAATGAGCAATCTCGGATAAAAATGAGATTTGAAAAATTATCAGTTACCTTAGGTTCGATATGCTTCGTACATATCCGAAACTCCTGTATAATGATTTAACTAATGTCATTTAATTATTAAAGAATCATATTCATTGTTATGATATCATATATGGTTAACTTATGACTTTATATTACCCGTTCTTTTGTAAATTCCTTGTTAAAGAGCGTTTTGGGTAAAATCGTTTCATTTGTCGTCCGTGTTTTGACTTGTAATTATTCATATGATTACATAGATCTTGATTACATAATTAAAGAATATAAAAAATGATTTATATAAAATATATATTCAGAATATACATATATATAATAGATCGATAAATGGAAAGAAATACACCGTTCATGGAGACGGTAGGCCGTACGTACGCATGAACGTTGTTTTCGTTTCCTCATTAAATTGAATTGAATTAATTGGATGACATACATATATATATAAAAATAAATCGAGTATAATTATTATGTCATATATTTCATGATTACTTATCATATATACTTTATAATCATTTATTAATGGTTAATCATTGTGAATGAATGTCATCGCGTCATGGAGACGGTATTCCGTACGTACGCACGAGCGATGATATCGTTTCCATGATCATGGAATTTTATTGGAGTGTATGTATACTATTACAGAATCAATATCACTTTACAATAATTATATATAGTTATTATTTACAACATTATACCCATCCAAGTAAGGTGGTGGTGGAAAATAGATTACACCACGGCGTGGAGACGCTATTCCGTACGTACGCACGCACGATGATTTCGTGTTCCATAGGATGGATAGATGGTGGAATAGGGTTGATTCATACATATAATAAAATATCAGTATATTAGTGATACTAATGTTATTACTTCATAATGAAACAACCTAAGAAGAAGAAGTGGAAGAAGAAATAAAGGTGAAAGAATCGATAACGGACATTACCTCTTCTTTGAAGCGCCTCTTTGAGACCTCTTCTTAGGGAACTAAAATTGGTCTTTGAAGAAGACCAGGACCTCTAGGATGTTTATATGGAAGTGGAGAAGATATTTTGGGAGGGTTTGGTCGAGTTTTAAGGCTTAAAGTGGTGTGAGGAAGAGAGGGAGGAGGTGCCCTTTTATAAGGGAGGAGAGGGGCACCTTTGGAATAACTAAAAATATTATTTTATTATAAAGTCAAATTCGGTTTTTAATAGCTCGAAATTGATTTATTTCGAACCTAAGGTGGGGATAGGTCGAAATACTCTCATCCAATAGAATTTAGACATGTTTAGGTCATTATATTAACCTTAACATTTAGTTTTAACTCTTAGTTAAATATATTGACATTTACCATGTCACTTTGTATTTTTATATTATATAGTTAATAAACATACCGTATACATCCAAGAGACTCCCAAGTGGTCCATTAATGATACACCTATATTGATATAACTATATTGGCCGAACCATATATTTTTAGGAATATAATAACAATTTTTAATATAATATTTTTTTAAAAAACTATTTTATGTCAATTTTGAAACTATTTGGTAATTGATTATTGTGAAAATAACAAAAGAATGATTAGATCAAAATAAGTTACTTAAATCAATACTAACATGTCATATTAACATTTAAAATTATTTTAATTCATAAAAAGTCTCAAATTACATTTATTTCGGTATTTATAACATCAATTATGTCAATATTTCATTAATAAGATAATTACTGCATCATAATTGATTCATAAATAAATTAAATTATTTTAAGTCTAAAAATTATAAATAAAATACCATTATGTAGGAAATCTTTTTAGATTTATAATGAATATTTATAGTCGAATTTATCTTATGTATATCACTATATTAAAAATTATTTAGTTATTAAACTTTGATTTTAACTATTTTAACCATTCATTAAATAAATTAATAATAAATGTCCTAATCTAATCCAAGTGGACCTAAATTGTCATATTTTTTTTATAAGGTTGTTTTTGGCCGAATTAAACTTATCCAATAGAATTAGGACATGTGTTAGGGTAATAATAATATCATTTTTACCCTTAATTACCCTATTTACTTTTAACCGTGGTAAAAAAAGTAAAACGTTACTATTCACCAAAAATTATTTTCATGTCATTGAACCAGATTTTAGTCCTTGATATTTACCATGTCTCTAAGATTTTATAAATTCCACTCACAGAAGTGGTAAAATTAAGTTTTATGAAAGATTCAGTTTTTTTAACTACCACTTAGTGGTTTCACTATTTATCAAAAAATTAAAGTTTCCAGAAAAATACCAAAAATTAAGCCTAAGATATATTTGATATTATGAATTCAAAAATGATGTCTATTTTACCAAATTAAAAACATATAAGTTGCATTAATTAATTTAAAAATTAGTTCTCGTCGTCAAAACAAATAGCGTGTTCTTAAGAGATAATAACTATCAAAAGATTGACACTTGTTTATGTATGGTTTAAATGTGAAACTATATCCAATGACCAACATTGTATTAAATTGTAAAAATTTATTCTAAATATACTTTAAAACCACTCAAATTAATAATTTATCACTATTAATTATTTCGATATGAAAAGTTGTTTTTAATTAAAATTTAGTAATTTCCACTATTCATAAGAATATGAAAGTTATCCGAAAAGTACCAAAATTTTACCCTAAGCTAATTTCGATATTCCGAATCCAAAAATGAAGTCTATTTTGAAATATAAAATTGATAAAAGTTTAAAAAGTGGGTATTACTATTCATAATGGCTATTTCATAATAATATTATAATAATATCTCGTTTAGTGAAACTCGTTATTGCGTACTACACGCGCTATTGAGGAAGGTCGTGATTGCGTGTAATGCAGCCATGTTAGGGTTGCGTGTTGTGAAAGACTCATTTACTGTAATGTACAACACAATACATCAATAAAATTAAAAATATTATTTCTCATAAAATCACGGGGTGTTACAATCATCGCACTCTACTGTTAAATGTGGTAATGGAAGAACAAATGTCATCGGTTCCCTAGGGGGTTGGCCTCTATTCACACAAAAGATGATTTCATAGAATATTTCATAGAATTGGAGATAGTTATAGGTCATGAATGTTTTCTAACAACATCCTACTATATGAAATATAAATTATTTATTATATAATCATATATTTATACTAATTTAATGGGGTCTGGAGAAAAATAAAATGAAGATGATCATTGAAAAACATTTCTTCTTCCCTAGGTATCATCTTAGGTTTTCCCTAAATCCATTTAATGTTCTATTTTTGCACAAAAAATGGCTTATAACACTATGGAAGGAATTTTTGTAGGTTATTTGGGCCTATATTGGTAGAAACAAATAGTTTATAAGGTGTTAAGAGGAGAGGAGTGGGGATGTCCTTATATAAGTATGGTGAGTGTCACATTTGTAATTTGTTGAAAGGACTCATTTATACCCATGTTTTCAAAATCCAATTGGCTTATAAAATTGTAAATTATAGAACCTATAATATATATGGTTGAAATGTGGAATGAAAATTCATGATTTAAAAGTTGGATGGTAATTTTTACTCTTATCCTCTTAGTTTAACCCCTAGTATATCCATTCTAACCTTAACATCTGTATTTAATTTTTTATGTCATCAATAATATTTTTTCTTAAAAAATTAAAAAATTAGGAAAAAAATATGGTATTAAGAAATATATAATCCAATTTTTTAAAATTAATCAATTGAATTTGGAAATTATAATTTAAAATTAAGATCCCAGGTGAGATGAAAAAGCTGGTTTTTCAAAAAGAAAATGGTCAAAAGATTATAATTTTTAATATTAAAATTTAATAATAAAATGATTAAAATGACCTAAATTAGATTAATTCGTATATTTTTTTATCTAATGTGACTTTAAAACCAATTAAAATTACAATTTATTCTTATAAATTATTTAAATTAAAAGGATGTTTTTGATTGAAATTTCGTAATTTTATACCATTTATCAAAACATGATATATGAAAGAAAAATAAAAAACATTCACCCATATATAATTTTAATATTCTGGTACAATAAATGGAATTAATTATTTTTATTAAATTATCTATAAGTTTCAAAAAAAATTTTTAATTTTTTTTGGAAATGTGTGATTAAACCATCTTTTAAAAAAAAATACTGATTTTTTAGAGACATTTATTTTTCATTTAAGTGATTATTATTTCATTTATTATTAATATATAAACATAATTTTCACAATTTAGATATTAATATTCATTATCACTAATTTAAGATCTATTTTATAACTATTATATTCTATAATAAAATTTTAATAATAGTTTACATTTTGTGTAACCTCGATGTTATGTGTAATGATAACATAACTTAGTGTTCCATATTTCATAATATAAACTCATTGTTTTTATACCAAAATAAAAAATCATCATTCTGTGTAATTAAATCTATTTAATGGGTTAAATTAAATAAAAAAAATTTCATACAGATTCAGGTTGTCATATTTTTTTGTAATCATTATGTTGCATGTGGTTTATGTTATTGAATAACCATTTCTTAATTTATAATATCTAGGTGTTTCATTATCCCTACCTTAATTAAATTTCTTCCATATAATTTGATCTTGACATTTGTAATCAAGTGCTTAACATTTTGAAATAGTGTTATTTGCAAACTCACGTCATAAAACTAGTTAATAAAATATAATCTTGTTTAGATTAATAGGGGAGTGAAAAAGATAAAATGGAATAACACATAAATAGGTTTCTATATAGGATAAAATTAGTGGTTTGTGAAGATATATAAATAGAAGAAATTAATATATAATTATAGACATTTTTCTATATCATTCACTAAAAGAAATTGAGTGACCAATGGATCCTTAATGGCCTCAAAACCCTAATTCTATGATGATTTTAAAGGAAATATGATCCTTCGAATATGGAGGTAATTAAAAGATATTTTTATTTAATGATCATTTTTTTAATTTTGAGGTGATGTTTTACTATAGAAGAATAAAAGAAAATATACTTACTTGATACATTCCTAATTTTTAATCACAATTAATATTATTTTGTGCTCTGAAAAATTATGAAATCATCCCTTACTCTTATAAATGAATATACAAAAATGATTTTTCAATGCATAATGAAATAAAATTAACTTTTTATGAAACATAAGATCCATAAAAGAGTGATGAGTTATTTTTATGCCTTCAAATATTTTTCCCAACCATTATGGTTAGCACAAGTTACTGAATGTTTATAAATAGCCATATAGTGTAGTCAAACCAAAATTTATGAAACCTTATCCAAATTTCCTCTAAAACCAATTCATAAATGGTTCATTTTACATGCTTTCCAAAAGATTCATATCAATAAAATTTTAAATAAGGTAACTAAATTTCTAAAATTAACTTCTCAATAATATCTAACGAACCATGAATTTGCTATTAATTCTAAAATTCCAATCATTTGAATACGTCCATCATGTATTCTCTTAAAAAATTGTAATAACCCAATTTAACATAAAACATTATTGGGAAAATTTATCATTAATTATTCCATATGTCAATATAAAATTATTGGATATATTAATTAAATCCCAGAATTATGTATTATCCATCCGTAATAGCATTGAAAACATTTAAAACAAATAATACATCTGTTACAAGGTATTTAATACTATATAATTTAATTTATCCATATAAATCATCTCTTTATCCGAAAATCATTATCTCAACATAAAATTTTTTTTAAGGGTTTTATTTCCGTCAATCATGCATTTTCTAGGAAGATAAAATTCCAAAAAATCGGTTTTCTTGGTACCATTCAACACATTATTTCCAATGAATTAAAATATATTAATGTTGTACAATCCTTTTATGTTTGATGATTCTTATAATGTAAACAATAGTAATAAAATCCTCTTAAAAATCTATTGGATTAAAAAAAATCATACTAATCATTCCAATTTATTTGTAACAATAGATTAATCTTTACCATTATCAATTATCTTGTTCTTATATATATTCCCTTGATTCTTAGGGAATTAAATTTTGATGTTCCCCATACCCATATAGTGGAATAATTTCAAATTGGAAATTTATTTAATTCCCATCAATTGATGGGCATTGTGGAATTTAAATTCATAATTATAGAAAGTATATTTTCCTTTTATGTATGGATACAGTTATTTTTTCGACAAGTATCATATTTGGAAAACACTTCGTTATCCCCTTTGTTCATTTTTCTCTTTCGTAATCTTATTATACGGTGAAGCCACAATACATAGTGAATTATTTATCAATCTGTTTAAAACATGATACTATGACATCTTACACTATGAATTTTATTGAGACAAGATACCTTAGAAAGACTGACTTCGTCCCATAAAAAAGGAAATTCAATATCTTTTGATTAAGTTAATTGATTTTGTTCACATTCCTTCTAATGAGAACCATTTCAAAATGATTGAATACACAAGATTATATCTTAACATTAGGAAACATAATGTTTAATACAAAAACAGGTTAAATTCTTAACATACGTGATTTTGTTTGCGTTACTAATATCATGATAAAAATCATGGTTTCTTTGGGGTTAAATTTATTTAAAAATACTTCAAATTGGTATGTAAAGAAATTTTGAATTTTCATAAAAATAACCCATGGGAGTTTCATACTAGTAGCATTGTAAAGTCGAGTTTCGTGCACTAGGTGATGATCAGGTAAAGAAAAATTAACACTTTAATGTTTTATTACCCCTAAGAATATCTATTATATAACATCCTTTCAATTTTTTCATGTATTCTAAAACCCTTCCTTTTATTGATATTCTATTGCGTTTATGTTGATGTTGTTTTGGGTTTTAATTTTAAATGCTTTGGATTTTCTGGGTTACTGTACACTTGGTGCATGGTTTTTCCAAACTATGCAACCTATCATAGAAAAAACATGAAACCCAAGGATGTGGGCTTTTTCATGTTTGGTGCATGATTAGTCATCTCATACACCCTCTTAGTAGAGTCCTTGTAACCCATTTAAAATGTGTGCATGACTAAGCTGCACAGTTTGGTCTGACCGTGTGGGTCTTCCCCAAAAACGGTGCGTCAAGATTTTTTGAGATCTAGAATTATATTTAAAATTATTGAAACCTATATTAGGTTCTCAATAGACCACATCAGACACAAACTCATTTCTCCCTTCCTCAGATATCCAAAGGAGGATACTTGCCCCATCAGATCCCTCCCTAATGTGATATGAAGTTAGAGGAATTCTCTTTTATCTCTTCATAGTTAGTTTCCTTGTCTCGATGTCATTCTCTCACGCTCCCTCTTCTTATATCAAGGGTTTAGTGGATCTCCTTATGGATTTATTGATCTAATTCCCTCTTTTTTGGGATTTTAAAAAATATTTGGATCCCATTTGTTTGAGAATCTTTATTCATTGATGAATCTCAGCTAGGTATTAGAGATCTTAGATGAATTGATCTTGTGGTTGGCGGATTTTTTATGATGACCAATTTATATCAATCATAATTTCTTTATTTAAATTTAAATTGTTTTTATTTAATTTAAGTTTTTTTTGAATTTGATTTTATGTATTTCAATTGGATGATGGAAAAACCCAAATCCAATGAATTGGAATTTTTGGGAAAAATGATTTTTTGCATGAAATTATAAATCTATGATATATAATTGATTAATTTAAATTATTTTTTTTATGGAAGTTTGATAAATTCAATTAATTAATTTAATAGTATATATTAATTTGAAGGATAATTTTTGAGAAATCTCAATTCTAGTGAATTGGTGGTTTGTGATGAAATTAAAGGAATTTTTAAAAAAAGGAATTGTTGAATTTAATTATTATATTTATTGTGAAATTTCAAGAATTGGATTACAATCCTTTTTACGAAAAATGGCATAAAAATTTGTTGATGAAAACCTTATCATTTTATTTTAGTGAAAAGGATTGTTTTTTATTAAAAACACCTTATCATTTTTAAAAATAAAATTGGAAATTTTAAAAATTTGGGTTAGTATTTAATTGTATTTTGATCACTCATAAAATAAATAAGCCATCATTGTTTGTACTAGAGTACATGAATTCCATAGGTAGTTAGAGTGTTATATTAGACAAAACATTACAACATACAATGTCATAAAACCTTGTACCATCAAATCCTCATTACTTATGTAATGGTGATGAATCTCTTTCCCTTTGGCCCAATGGGGTGTAAGTACATACATTCCATTTCATGTCATTCAGTCCCTATATCCTAGAACTAACGTACCTACATAGAACATGAGCATGTTCATACCTTGTTAATATTAACAAATTGTATTGCATTGTTATTACCTATTTTAAATTATAGGAGAATTTATATAAAAAGTTTTTCTATAAATGTGATTATTTAAGAAATTTTGTTAAAATATTTCATTCTATAATGCGGTGTTTGTTTAATGGTAAATTCCAACTTTTGAGATGTATTTTCAATCATTTTAAATTTGAATCCAGGATTTATAAATGTATTCCCATATTTTAAATGTTAATGAATTAGTTTTTTAAATATTATTTTTTAAAATACTAAGTCATTAATTTTAAAATTGAAAGAACATTCTAGGTAAATAAAATATTTTCCTCTATTATGGAATATTTTGGAGAAATTTTACAGGGATTTGTATCACAACCTACTTGTGATTTCTGGTGTTGGTAGATTATATCTATCTAGGTTCATTTAATGGGAATGTATCACATGAATGTAGATCCACTTATTTAACATTGGACATGGTGAGTTTCTTGCTTAGGGAAATGGGTTGTTTTCCCTATTTTGTACTTGGGTTGTAGTACGTTGGGCTTTAAATTTGTATCTGACCTCTAGTACATTAGTACGACTGATGTTTCATTTGATATGAATATTTTCTTATTTGTTTTCACATAGATATTTTTAGTATCCAAATCCTTCCCACATTCAGATTTTAAGATTTCAGGTGATAGTCGTCTAATTGTGGGAATCAGAAATACATTTTAGGATATTTCTAGACTAGCTCAATTATTAGATTACTAGGTTACCACGGTTGGTTTGTAACAAAGTGGTATCATAGCTTTTGGTGGATCCTTTTCCTTAAAGATAGTATGCAATTGTGAAATCTTGTCATGACCTATGATATAGTTGTGATTGAGTTATAGGATAGATCTCACTATAATAAACCTTAGGATACCATGGGTGGTTTGAAAAAGATTTCATGTTGATTAGTTCTAGTATTTTCCCTATTCTGATTTAGATAGACATAAATCAATATCTTGTTTGTTCTGTATGTTGGGTTAATTTCCTATTGATATCTATGACTGTATGTATGATGTATTCCTTGTTGTCTACCGACATTTTGTATCATTATACCTTCAATAAGATGTGCTCACTGTTGAAGACTGAGAACATGTACCACCTCCAAGTCATGTTTAGGGTCATGATACGGAACCTCAGAGGGATGTTCAAAAAGAGAGTTCTCCAGAGTTTCTCTTCTAGAAACCAAAATTAATTAGAGGATCAAATGATCTGATTGATGGTGAAGAATGATTGACTATTATGGAAAGAAAGTTTGTGGCCTTGGACACACCTCATGATATCAAAGTGAAGTGTTCCACCTTCATTCTGGAAGGAATGAGAATAAGATGATTGGACACTATAGTGAAAAAAAATAATCATGAGGTCCTAGAGTGGAAGGACAACAAGGTTCTCTTAACTAACTAGTTAAATCAATATTTGATGTTGTTGGCCAATTCTAATATGTTTTCAGAATTTAGTAGAATGAAAATATTGTGACAAAGTATGAAAACCATTTTATAGACCACGTGTATTTAAATCTTGAATAATTATCGAATGAGAGTACGAAGACTCGATGGTTTAAGTTGGGATATCATCTGAATATTCATTCATAGGTTTTATTAAAGAAGATTGCTTCATATACTGATGTGTTGGATGTAGTTCTTATGGTTTAAATAGACCATCATGTAATGTCAGGTTTATTTATAGTTTCTTTTCCCACCAAGTTGCAATGTGATTTCCTTCAAGAGAAAGATGAAACATGATGGTCATCATGTAAATTATCACTAGTAGGGTCATTACATGACATACTGTAGTACCACCGAGACTTTATTCTATTTTATAATAGTATTTAATGATAGAATATTCAATGAGTATTTCCTCTAAGGAACCCAATAATTTTGGCTAATGTGGACATTCCAAAAACTTACAGATATTCTACCATATTTATTCTACTCTATGTAGGGGAACATGATCATAAGTTCCACCAAAGACTATTTGGAAATCATGTACATCACATGATAAATGGTTCCTGAAAAATGAATATAAAATTTAGATTCATCACATAGTGTAATAGTCTCCAAGGGAAGTGGATATGGGTCTAGTGAATGTGAGAGGTATAATTAGTATAACCTCATTATTAGTGACTGCTCTATTTGATACTGTTGCATCTCACTCATTTCATTCCCCCTATGTTTTCAATCTTCTTAATATTTCTTTGGAAATTTTATCTTTTTAATTTATATTAATACACCCCTAAGAATGAAAAGAGTCCATGGTCTCCATAGTCATTCTTATGTCTTCTCTCTATCCATGTTGGATCTTTTATGGATTTTTCTAGGTTATCACATGAAATATCTTAACATCATATTTGTGATGGCCTGTCTCATTGCCAAAAAAGTCCTGAATTACATTTTAACTTTGATGGGTCTCCTTTATTAAACATAGCGGTGTGTGTCGTGACTTAACACAATAATGAGACCCAAGATCGAGTAAAGTCATACATTCTTATCCTGATTCGGGGAATGTAATATCATTTTTTTCATTTTATATAGAATGGAAATATTTACATAGTGATCTTACTCTATTTTTTATTGATATTCCAAACATGTTTTCTTCTGAATTCTTCAATTTTCTAATGGTAAGGGAGGTTCAGTTTTCCATCTTCTGAAAACCTGGAACTCAACCAGTTTCTTTTCCATCATATAGCATGAAACCAGATGAATTGAAAGAGCTGACTTCCATGTTGGATGACCTTTTTGATAAAGGATTTTTATGGCTGAGCATAACACCTTGGGTGGTACCTGATCTCTTTTTTAAGAAAGTTGATGGTTTTCTTTTCATATTTGTTGATTACTGAATCCTCTATTGAGTGATGATAATGAACATATATATGATTCCATGGAATGGTGATCTGTTTGATCATTTTAAGGGAGTGATGTTTTTCTTGATGATTTGTCTTTTCTATAGTAACCATCAATTAAGAATAAAGGAATTTAAAATTCCTAAAAATACATTTTGTAGAATACATACTCATTACGATTACCCAGTTATGCCCTCTGGTCTGAACAATTCTTTTTCAAATTTCATAGTTTTGATGAATAGGATCTTCTATGAGTGCCTTGATACAGTCTTGGTGGACTTTGTGCTTGGTATCCTCAATTACTATAAATCCTAGTAGGATCATGTGCATTATCTGATAATAGTTCAGAGTTTATTGAGAGAACACTAACTCTATGTCCAATATTAAATGTGTGATATATATATTCAAGAAGTGAAATTATTGGGAATCATGGGGTCAGAACATGGTATTTCATTTTATCCTAAACAGTTTAAGGCTGTTATGTTATAAAATCAACCACGTATTTTTTTGAGATTCAAAGCTTCTTGGATTTGGCCTGATATTTTCACCGATTAGTTAAGGACCTATCAAATATGGATTCTCTGATGAATAATCTATATTATAATAGAGAGAATTTTGTTCGGAATGATAAGTGATATAATTCATTTATTAAGACAAAATACCTTTGGACTACCACTATGGTGTTGAATCTTCTAGAGGCTAGGCAGGTAAATGTGGTCTTCATTGATGCATCAGGTTCAGGATTGGGATGTGTTCTTTTACCATGTAACCATGTTTTTTATGATGGATCATGATAGATTAGAACCTAGGTAATTATTTTTCTACTAATGACCTTGAAAATTCATATGTGATGACAAAACTTAAGAGTTGGTGGCATTAACTTTATGGAGAAATGATTACCATGTTTTCAGACTACCGAAGAATGGGTTTTATCATCTCTCAAGAAGAATTGATTCTCTTCCAAACACAATGTGTGGAACACCTTCTATCTTTCAACATTTACATCTCATATACTTCATTTAATGGGAATGTCCTTGAATATTATTTAAGCAGGAAACCACTATCCTAGGAAGTGAAATAATATTCTAGAGAGTGGAACTTGATAGCCCTTTTTCATACCTGTATATTGGAGTTCAAGAGAATGGGGTCATGATTTCTTTATCCAGCATCAGTTCCCATATACTCTTCTCTAGAATATTTTTCATGATGAATATATGGATGTATAATTCTATATAATTATAGACTGTATACATGGTGGGGATATAATTATCCAATGGTCGCTCTAATAAAGAGTATTCTTTATTATCAAATACTCTATGTTGTGACATTAGCAGCAAGGAATTTAGTGATAGAGGATTTCCAAAATTCATTGTGTGATAAAAACCCAAGAAACACGAATATTTTCTATGACATTCAGTGGAAAGTTATGATACGGGACATTTCATACATTGTTTATCAATGGTATACATTCCACCAGGATAAGGGTGATAACAAAAAAACAAATGGGTTTGCTTTATTAACTTCCAGTTCTTACATGGAATTGGGATGAGATCTTTATGGACTTTTTTGTGGTATTTCCACATTTATAATTAAAGAAGAACATGATATGGGTTTTGGTCGATTCACAAAGGAAATTGACTCACATTAATCTCAGTCATGATAATTCAAATGAAAATAATTTGGGAAATCTATATGTTTAAGAGATTTTATTTTTTTTCACATAGTTCAGTCTGTTATAGACTATGATAGGGACGCTAAATTCACTTCTCTGTTTTGGATATGCCTTCAAGAGGAACTAGGATCTCAGTTCCATTTTTGTATTACATAACATCCAAAGTTGGATTTCTAGACCGAAATATATATAAAGATTCATGAGGATGTGGTTTTTTCCTTTCCTATCGACATCAGTGTAGCATGGGATGATCATCTGCGGCTGGTGGAGTATTCTTATAACAATAGGTACCAGTTAACAATCAGGATATATCCATTCGAGGATATGTATGGTTGGCCTTGTAAATCTCTATTTTGTTAGTCACACATTGATGAAAATTCTTTAGTTGGACCATGTTTGGTGTACGAGATGATATGGATGATTTATTTTATTTGTTAGATATTGTTCATGGCATAGAGATGATATAAATCATATGTTGATTGTCACCATAAAACATGGTAGCTTTCAGATTGTGACCTGATGTTCTTGAATGTTTCACCCTGGTTGGTTCATGGATGACTTGAAAAGTAAGGGAAGATCACTCCTTATTTTGTGGGTCCTTTTTAGGTTTTTTAGCAGGTGGGAAAAGATGCATATAATTTAGAGCTTTCACTGCAACTAATTTCGATACGTTATGTGTTCCATGTATTGTAGCTCCAATAATATCTATATGATCCAAATCATGTGTTGATCTAGCATGATCTATAATATGAGCATTATTTTTGTAGATATGAATGGCTAGTTAGGATATTTGATACTAAAACAAAGGTACTTTGAGGGAGAAAAATACATTTTTTTCATGTGATATAGAATCATAGATATGATTTTTATGAGATGTGGGAGAGGGAGGCACTAATGAGAGTGTAGTGGCCTCAACCTTTTGATGTGGAGGATTCATCATAGGATTTTTGGGGATAAAATGTTTCTAAGGTGGGGGAGGTGTAACCCTATATTACTATTTTCTGGTATTCATAAACCCCTATTTGTATAGATCATTGGTTAGGTTTCATTTGAGGTTTTTTTGGGGTTGAAATTTTAAATGTTTTGTATTTTCTGTTGAGTGCATAGTTGGTGCACAATTTGCTCAAATATTGCACCCTAATATAGAAACCCATGGAAAGGAAGGAATTTGTTTTTTTATTATCGGAACATGGTTAGTCAGTTCATATTCAATCTTAGTCGAAAATGTGTGACCCATTTAGAATGTGTGCACTGCCATGACACATTGTTTGGTCATATTATGCGTGTTTCTCCAGGAAATCATGTATATGAGATTTTATGAGATCTAAAATATTACTAAAAATTACCAAAATCATATTTTTGGACCCCAACGTACTTCATTCTAACCAAAATCCTTTCTCCAATGCTCATAGATCCCAAAGAGGATTCTTTTCTACTTATATCACTCCCAAATGTGATCCAAAATTATAGGAACACTCTTCAATCTCTTCCCGGTTATTTTACTAATCCCGGGATTGTTCTCCTGTAGTTTCTCTTCTTCTCTCAAGAGTAAATTAGACCCCTTTATTGATATATGGATTTAATACCCTCTGTTTTTGGAAGTTAAACATAGGTCTGATTCCTATTTTCATATTTTTTGTTCTTCATTAAAGAATCCTGACTAGTGTTTAGAGATATAAGATCCATTGATCTTATGTGATGTGGTTTTGTTATGATACCCAATTTATATTAGACTTCAAACTAATTTTTTCAATTTAAATTAATTGAGTTTAAATGAATTGTTTGTATTTTTATTATATGTCTATCAATTGGTTGATAGAAAAACCCAATTATGATGAATTGGGGTTTTTGAGAAAAAAATGTGTTTTCCAAGGAATTGAAAATTTGGGTTATTTTAATTGTTTATGTTATGCTATGGTTTTGATGTAAATTGGATCAATTAAATTGTTTAATCATATTTTAGAAACTTATTTTATGGAAAACATCTAAAAAACCCCAATTCCAGATAATTTGGGGTTTGTGATGAAATTAATGTAAATGTTTAAAAATTAAATTGTTGAATTAAATTGTAGAATAGATTGTGAAATTTCATGTATTGGTTTCAAATACTTGTTTATGAATAATAAAAATGTTTTAATGAAAATCTTAGGGTTTTAAATTGTGAAAAATCTAATTAATTGATTAAAAATCCATTATGGGTTTTAAAATGATAATTGGAATATTTGAAAATGCCGAATTTGATTTAACATTATTTTGAGAAGTCTTGAAATAAATTTCATGTAATTTTCATCACACGAGCACAAGAAATCCATAGGTAGTTAGTGTATTATATTGGGAAACACTTTACATCTTATAGTGTTCTAAAACCTCATATCAACACATCATCATTCCTTAAGAGATAGTGATGAATCCCTTTTTCTTTATACCTAAAGGGGAATTTGTACATACTTTTTACTTTAAAGTATTCGGTCCCTATACCCTAGAACTATCAGACCTACTAGAAACATGACCGTGTTTCTTGATTTTTTATATTTCAAATGTATATTCTATTATTATAAACTATTTTACATTCCATGAGAATTAATATAAAAAGATTAATATAAATGTGTTTATTTATTCCATTTTGTAAAAAGTTACATTTTTGTAAAGACCCCTTTGATTAAAGGTAAATTCCATGTTTCAAAATGCAATTTACATCATTTGAAATGTGAATCATGAATTGATAAATCTTTTTCCATCTTATTAACTAGAAATCATGACCGGTTTAAATTTTCATTTTTAAAATCCAAAACTATTTATTTTAAAATTGAAAGAAAATTCTTGGTTAACTTAATATTGGCATCTATCATAGAATATATTCGTGAAATCCAAATGGGATTTGGCTCACACCCTACATGTAACTTCAGTTGTTCTTAGATTATCTACTTCTAGGTTTGATTAAGGGGAATGGATCTCTTAGAGGTGGATCCAACTGTACATCCTTGGACTAGGTGAGTTGATTTTTTAAGGACACGGGTTGTTTTAAATGTTTGGTACATTTGTTTAGGTACATTGGTATTTATATTCATTTTTTCATTATTCAACATTACTCCCAGTGGTGTTTCCTTTGATATGCATGATATCTTTCTTTATTTTACTCCATATTGTTAATTGAAAATCATTAACATATTTAAATTTTATAATGTCAAGTGCTAGTCACCAACCCATGGGGATCGGAAATTCCCTTTGGGCTATGTTAGGAACAACTTGGTTATCAGTTTACCAGGGTACCTGGATTGGTTGATGACATATTCCAAAACCATGAAATTTTTTACTAATTGTACATCAATGTATTGAAAGGAAAAATGACATAACCTATACCTTAACAAAACATTATGATATTCTTCTATACATATATTAAATTTCAATCATAGGTTTTTGATCACTAAAATAGGTTTTACTAAATTTATATCCCATGGTTTCTATTAAAAATCCTTTGATAACAACTTTAGTGACCCCTACCCTAGTAGCCTGAAGTTTGTGGCTTCTTTATTACATATGAATGAGATACAAGGAATCACATTCTGAAGGATATAATTGTTAATTATTTGTGGTAATCAAGATAAATAATGGAGTCTTATATTACATTTGAAAAAAAAAATTACAACCTAATTTCTTTATTGAGAAAACATTATCCCCTCTTGTATATCATTGAGTATCAAACATAGTAAACATCATGGATTCATTCGTATAGAAAAAATATTGCTGAGCTCAAATTCTAAGTAAGGGTTAAGTAAAATGACAACTATGATGAATTAGTATGAATATTTCACATGGAATGGTATATAAATGAACACAAAAGAAATTTAAATAACTTCAACACCGCTGTAATATAAGTAAGAATTAATATGACAATGAAAATAATTGAAAACAAATTCCATTTAATCAATAAATATGAATGAAATACATTCATTGATATTATTATAATGAACATATCATGGAATATAATTACTGAAATATTTATGAATGAATATATTAATTATTAGATGTGATGTATGCGTCACAATAAAAATTATACTATGTTAATATATCATCTAGATAGTCAAAAACTACTAGGTAAAAACCTATATGATACCTCTACAATAAAGACCATTCACATGAAATATTAAGACTATAGGTAAAAACCCATTTTAATTTAGAAACTGATTTTTCTAATGAGACCTAACGGTGTATTGATGGGATATGTATAAACTAGGACCCACCTATCACTACATGTCGACGAAGTTCCTCATATATCGAATAATCAATTTAGTTATTGAACAATATTGCATATAAAAAATATCCACATTGACTAAATGATAGATATTTGTAATTATTTCATCAGGATATAAAATAAACCTCATTGTAAATCACCGTATGTAGAAAAGATTTAACGTTTTTGAAATTTAATGTCCATAGGAAAGTTATTAATTTAAGACAATTTGAATTAATAGAAAAAATGATTAAAAAAAATTAAATGTCAATAATTTACTTTATGTGAATGATAATTAAAAATCCAGAGGAAGAATAAGGGTGGTATTAGTGCCATATATTCAAATTTAAGTAATAATAAATGGTTATTTTCACTATTTAATAGAAATACCGTATTGTGATATTTAAAAATATTCTTCTGGAAATTATACATTTCATTTAGAAAACAATTTCAGTCGAACATATAAAATATTAAAAATAATAAATTTTGAAAAAAACATTAAAATATATAATTGTTTCACTTAATCTTTTTGAAGTCACACTGGTAGAAAGTGTTGTACATGTCATACACCTTAAAACAAAGATTCCTTCCATATTTTAGATAAAATACATAAGGGAAATTATTTTGAAAAAGACCTAAGATTAAATTGAATTTTTTATTAAAATAGTATAAATGGGTAAACATTCTTTTAATAAGTAATTTTTAATGGTTCGATATATTTTTATAACATTTTTCAAAAACATGGTTTTAGAATCAATCAAATTTACGACTGAAGATATAATGAAGATAGATTTTATTAAAACATTTTAGAAATTAATTTAAGAACGAAAATTATGGAATAATTGAAATATTACATGAAAATAACCTGAATAACTAGAGTATATTAATGTTAAATGGTTTTATTATAATGTTTCTAAGTAATTTCCTTCAACTGTTATTCATAGAAATACAATATCGACTACAACGATATTTTGAAATAAACCCTTAAATTGATCTTATTATTTATTTGAGAATTGATCAATAGATTTATTAGGTGTATCCACTATTAATACACATAAGAATGTAAAAATAAAAAATAATAATATAAAAAATATTCAAACACATAATATCATCCTGACATAATCAATTATGTATATATTTATCTCAATGATTGGAAATTTAGTTAATAAATACCTTACCTCATGGTTACAATTTATTGAATGTTATTTGACCTCAAGTACATCATTTTAAAAAATGTTGATAATTTTTAACAAAAAATAGTAATAGTTATAATATCATATATAAATATTTTATAACATCTTATCGTCTTTTTGTTATGGACATTTCATTATTATAAATTTTTCTGGTGTTAGTTTCCAGCTTTTCTCATTCATGTTTCATAATGAAAGATCTAGTTATTGTACATATTATACTATTATATCATATCCATAATAATGACCATGAAATAATTATTATATTTATTAATCAATTATACTTTTAGAACTAATAATGAAATAAGTTTACAAAAAATGATGTATGTTACGATCATGGAGACAGTTGGCCCTACGTAAGAATGAGAGACATTTCCCTTTTACAACGATGGTTATGGAAAAAAGGTATGTAATATATTATATTTCTATAATTATTGTAACAAAATATATATATCATATTATTTAATTATATATATTTTCCATGTTATGTGGTTGTGAAAATAGAGTCAAAATGCTTCGTGAAGGCGGTAGTCCACTCAGACACGAAGTTTGATATCATCTTCAAGTGAGTGAAAAGGTAAGAAAGAAAATAATATGTATTAACATACTATGATTATATACATTTCTTGAATATAGAAAATTTCCTATATATCACATATTATCATTAATATTATCATTATTACATTCCATGTAATGCTATACCGAAAGAAAAATCACATATCTTCATGAGGCGGTTGTTCGTCATACACAAGAGTGTCGTTATCATATCCCATACCAGAAGGAATGTAAAAAGAATAATATGATATAATGACTATATAGGTATTGATATATCATAAATATCATATATATATACACTTTATATCCTTATTCAAACCCAATTTTTGAAGGCAGTAATAGAAGAACAAGTGAAAATGGCTTTTGAGGTGGTAGTCCGCCATACACAAGAATGATGACAGTGTAACCTATTGGATGGAAGTAGAGATGGTTGAAGGTTGTGAAATATTTTAGAAAACATAATATTATATGTAATATAATTATTTTATTATATAATCATGGTTTAATATGAATTAAAGGATGTGTATAAATAAATTAAATAAGGATGCTCGTTGAAAAACAGTACATATTCATCCGGTATCTTCCTTATGTTGTCACTTAATCTTTCCTAGGATATATTTATGTAAAAACTAAGGCATATATGGTTAGGGTAGAAAAATAAATAATTAATTTGGGATGTTATTGTCCAAACCAAATATTTTCTATGGTCCAATGAGGATACAATAATGTGTGGCCTTTTATAAGTGTGGTGAGTGGCACACTTGCAATTGTTTGAAAAGAATCCATCATAACCATGTTTTTATCATTACATAAGCATAAAAAATGGACCATTATAGTACATATATGAGATAAAATCTGAATAATTCCCCCAATGAGTTTTTTACAAGTCGGTAGTCCGTTTTTATTCCTTATCCTCTTAGTTAAACCACTGTTAAATCCATTTTTACTTAATTCTGGTATTTCATTTTTATTACATTCAATATTAATATTGGTAAAAAATTATCTTGAACTTATGAGGCCTTATAAATTATAATTTTTCAATATACGGAATCCATTTTTTAAAATATTACTCAATATGTTAGATATTTTTTTAAATTCAATGTTCCAGTTAGGAAGACAATGTTATTTTTTAAAGAGATTGTTGTCAATAGTTTACAAATTATTTATATCAAAATATTATTTTATATTGATTCCAAGGAACTAAATTTGATAAATTTATATAAAATTGAACTAACATTAAAATAACATAAACTGAAAATATAATTTATCCTTGTAAATTATTTAATCAAATAGGAAATATTTGATTAAAATTCAGAATGTTTCACTATTTATTAAAAAATTATATATTTTTGAAAAATCCCACAAATTATCTGTATGCTAATTTTTTTTAGTTTTCAAAAAGGATTTGTTTTTCAAATAAAATTCATAATTGCTAAAAATTAATTATTAATTATGTGCACAATGCATAATTACCCATTGTTTTTGAAAAATTATTTTTTTAGAAAACATGTCAACCCCTTTTAGATGATTATTATTTCATTTACAGTCAATAGATTATAATAATTATGGTATTTTATATATTACTATTAATACCTCTCAATTTAACGGATATATTATCATTATTATATAAAAATAATATTTTGTTTATATTTCATTTTTTTTAAACATTGTGTTGCGTGAAACACATGCTAAAATGAGTGTTGCATATAACACATGGTAATCTCTACGATGAATGTAACACAAGATAAATCAATAATTGCATTTAATTTAAGCTATTTAAATGATTCAATGTTTTCAAAAATAATTTTATCATAATGTTTTGAAGTGTTATATTTTCTTCTAATATTTACACTATAGAATATAAGATTATAATTTTAATATCACATGGTGATACAATAATTTTCAACAAATGACTACTTAAATTCCTTCCATTCTATGATTTTTATTTCCTCATCCTCTCTATTATTATGGATCAATGACCACAATTGATTAGTATCTCTTTTGAGATAATACACTACAAGTGTAGCACTTTACTTTTCACCATATAACAAGGTCCATAAATGTCATTTCCCGAGATTTTATCCATTTATCATATTCCATTTGATTAATATCCCCTCTAAATTATTGGAAATTCTATCATAAAAAGTGATCCAACATAGTATAATCTCACTATTGAACTGGTTGTTCTATCTGAAAAAGGTTATTTTTCATAACCTAATAAAGCTACCCTAATAGATCCATAATTAGATTAGTTCCAA
Organism: Viscum album; assembly: GCA_963277665.1. Classification (NCBI taxonomy): domain Eukaryota; kingdom Viridiplantae; phylum Streptophyta; class Magnoliopsida; order Santalales; family Viscaceae; genus Viscum; species Viscum album. Next base: position 951,310,561 of record OY728127.1, read on the forward strand.
TAGTAGTGGTATTGGATTTATTAATTGAGAAATATCATAATTTGTCTTGAGTATTGATACCCTTATTACATCTAGGAACTATTTCTAAACAATTTAATATACTAAACTACATAAAATAATATGAATCTTATATCATTATATATAATTCCATATATGTTGTAACACTTAACATAAATTAAAATTCATGGAGTGTTAAAATCAGAATCCAAAACATGGATTCATTTGTGATATCTTCATTTTCATATACATCATAATGATTTGGAATTAAAATCTTATTTATCGTAAGCATTTTTCCAATAATTTCTAACCATATCTGTAGTAAAGCCTATTTTATTACACAAGGAGATTATAGAGACATGCCAAATGTCCCATTTTTAGAGTTATTACACTTAGGTGCCTCTATACATGGACACCATCCTCATATAGTGTCCTGACATGGATTTATTGGAATAAAAAACCATATAATCTATTCTATAGCAAATCATTAGTATTTTTTATTTCTTATCATAAATGCATTTCAAATGGGTTTGTTAGCTTATCTGTGTTTTTAGAAATCTAGATTTCAGGGATGCCTCTAAAATTCATCTAATAAAAACTTTAAGAACACCCACCTTAGTATCCTGGAGCACTTGTCTTCTTTATTTCATTTTCATATATTTAAAAGGTCAAATCCTGAATAGTTGATCATTTTAATAGTTTTGGAGAACCAGATATACACATGATACCCATTTGACATTACAAATATAAAATAAAACATAATACACCACTTAATAAAATGTACATCATCTTTGAATACTCATTCAAACAATTCTTATTAATATATTCAGAAAATAAAAAAAAATAAAGGTGATCTGAAATTCTCATTATTGATAATGTACATAGGATGTTGTTCTGAATAGATAAGCATAATCAGTGTGGAAGGGTAAATAACTGAACACCCATTCCATTTATGTAACATTAATATCATTATAATATTAGTAACAATCAGTAAGGAAAGGAAAATTACTGAAAAAAATTTCATTTAATCAACATCATGACTATCATATCTAGAAAGATCGTAATCAATATATAAATTTATATAAATGAACAATCATGACATTTATTGAATAATCTATGAATAAAATGCATCTGGATATATTATAATTGGGAAAATAACCTAGATAATATAAAAAACAAAATTCAAAATGAATTAGATTCATTCTTATTAAACATCATGATAACATGGATCATGATATGTCTACCTTTAAAACAATTCGCAAGTTTATTTAAACTTATAGGTTGAAACTAGTTTAATTTGTCCAATTGATATGCCTCATGACGCCTACAAATTTATTGATTGAATATATATTTTTAGGTCCCATCCATCATTAAATTTAAAGATTATTTATCATATATGGAATAATGGATTTAATTTTTGAATAATATTCAATATAAATAATATCCATATTGAGTAAAGGATATGAAATTGTTAATATATCCCTAGTTAATGCAATGAAATTCAATGTATACAATGTATGAAAAATTCTATAATGTTTTGGAAATAATTATATTCATAATATAATAGTACATATATTTAATATATATTTAATATTAAATTAAAAATGTTTATAATAAAGTGATTGTGTGAAGAAGAAGTTAATAATCATAAATTAAATTGGGATTGTATAATTAGTTTTACCAAATAGAAATTTTCTTGTAAAATAACCTTTAATGAGATAATTAAAATTGAAACATAAAAAACTATGAATTATTAACTGATAACGGTACTACTTGTCAAAGGGTCAGTATATAGAGAATATAAATTAAATTAAGTTCATAACATTACAATATGACTCAATAATGTGAAACTAAGATAAAGTCCATTACCTCACACATCATTTTGGTATAATTTACATGAACATAATGTATAGTGGTTTTAAAAACAATATTAATTTATAAATAAATAGTTTTTTTACTTATAAAAGCTAATATTATCATTTTATTGAAGGACCCCAGAACACCCTGAGAGGGGAGGGATTAATCAGGGTGTTAACTTTTTCTTTTTAATGTTATCGATCCTGTTCCCTTGTTGGTATGAACTTGTTAGATATTTTAAAAAAATAAATGAAGGTAGATGGAACCACACGTTTACTTGGTTCACCGCAATGGGATATATCCAATGAGAATACGCTGACAGTGTGTTGGACATACCAAAATCCCCTAATCTTTAATAGTTTATGGATTAAATGTTTCGGTCATAGACACTCTATGCTAGGAACACTACCTTTACAACAGTTCACGGAATTATCACTGCATCCAATGGATCACTTCTGTCAACTCCCCCTAGCTCACTACCCTGAGAGACTTGAAACTCAATTTTTCAACTTGACGGTATCTTCAATGGATTTTCATCGAAGTCTTTGTCTCTATTTAGTATGATAAACTAATTTTATCTTAATCCTTGATTGATTCAATTGAAAGCACTGAACCACTGGACCAAATAATAAAAATCCTATTAGAAGCATAACACCACACCTGCATGAAAAACCCCAACATGCATGCAAGTTTTGGGAATTTTCACTAAAGATGGCTTCCTCACAACACCATATTTCCTTGAAACCCTTTTCTTTCACGTAACTTCACCGAAGGGTTCACTTAGCCTTTTCAGACTAAAAGAAACACCTTGCGAGCAAGATTTAGTCTCTTAAAATATTTCATTTGGAAATATTTTAAATGACTGAGCTACCGGATTTTAGATTGAAAATTCTTATGTCTTACTTGGGGGTAGCCGCATATTTATACACCCTTGATGACCCTGTGCGCAAGATCCTGACACATTTTTCTAGTTTATGCAAGATTCTTTATGACCGCACAAACCCCCTTTTGACGTCGCATTGGGCATGCAAACCCTTTCATGAAAAATGATCTTCCTCACACTCCATTACATTTCCATTGTTTGACGTTCTTACCCTGAATCAAGTCTTCCAACCAAGTTCAAAAAAAAACTTCAATATTCCATGAAAAAACCAATCTTTCGAGCACACGTCAAATCTTTCACGCACCTTTCTTTTCCAAAAACACTTTTATCCATTTTCCGATTTTCAGCCCCAAAAATATGGCAAACACTGGAGAGTGACACCACCTTCAATATTGCTTTCAGATCAAATTGTATGACCCCATCTCATGTAATCTCCTTAGTCATCCATGAAAGGTATGACAATAACTAACCCAAACCATGATCAACCAAAATTAGATTGACAAAAAACACAAACCAAACTCCTTTTTCCGCAAACAACAACCTTGTTTCCAACATGTATTACATCTAACAACTTTTTCATCAGTAATCGTTCATTATTTTGGTTGTTTAATGTGTTAATTTCATTATTTTATCATTTCTTATTTTTCGTGGTATTTCTATTTTATTATCATATTATATAGTTTCATCCCCTCTACAATAATTATAATGACATATTTATCATATCAATATATAAATTACACTTTTATTAACGATCCTGAGATATAGTTTTGAGAAATGATGTATGTTTCAATCATGGAATTGGTATATTGTACATAAGCAGGAGTAATGATTCCATTTTCAATGATCATTATGGAAAAGTTGTAAGTAACATTTTATCATTAATAAATTATAATAATATCATAAAAACATATTATTTGTTTTATTATACTTATATTTATATAATCCATTTAATTTTTTGATGAAAGTAGAGTCACATAGTTGTGTGAAGGCGGTAGTCAACACATACATGAATGATTTTATCATCTTTATTTGAATAGAAATGTAAAAATAAAAAATATATAATATTTTTTAGGAATGATTAATAAATTATTATTAACATTATTATTTCAAATATATCACATATATTAATTAATTTTATCATTTATATGTAAAGTGTTAGTGAAAAATGAATCATGCCGGTTCGAGAGGTGGTAGTCCACCGTATACACAAGGGACATTTTCATATCCCCAAAGAAATAGAACCTAAAAATGGTATATACCATATAATGTCTCCATGTGTATATTTATGTTATTAATATCATATATATACTTTTTATCCTTTATTATACACAATCATGACTGGTTTTAATAGAAAACAAATTACATTGGTTCATGAGGTGGTAGAGTGCCATACACACAATTGATGGATTCGTAACTCATTTGATGAAAATGGGGATGGTTATAGGACATTAAAAAAACATAAAAACATCTAATTTTATGGAATATATTGATTATATTATTTCTGTATGGTTTATTATTTATTTAAAGAGGCAGTGGATGAAATAAAATTAAAACTATTGTTGATGGACATTTCCTCATCATTTGGTATCCTCCTCTGTTTATCACCAAAAGCATTCTTTGTTTTTATTTCATCAATATATAATGCTACTAGTATGATATAATATAATTTGTTAATAAATTTGGGTTATTCTTTTCTGAATAAAAATGGTTTTATGGTGTGGAGTGGAGAGGGGAGAGGGTGGTTTTAGTAGTTGAGGTGAGTGGACTGCTTATAATTTTGCAAATGAAAAAGTGATACCCACATTTTTCAAACTAAAAAATTGAAAAAATTGATTATTCTAAACACATAAACATTAATAAATACAAATAGTTCCATCAAATTGATTTTAGAAATGTTATTTGGGTCATTTTAACACTTATAATTTTAATTTGACACATAATAAATCCAATTTAACCGTAAATTGTGGTAAATAATTTTTACTATTTGTACTTTTAATTATTGTAAAAAATTAAACTGAAATAAATATAATATAAATTATTTTTATTCCCAATATTGAATCCTTTTTTCTAAATTCATATCAAACTAGTGGAAAAATATAATTTAAAACTAATCCCACAGACGCGATGCAAAAGTGACTTTTGAAATAGAAAGTGTTCAAAAGTTTACATGGGTTATACATAGATATTAATTATTAAAATTTTTCCAACCTAAAAAATTTAATTAATAGATATATAATGAATAATTTAACATTGAAACCAATTAAAAATATAATTTATGTTTAAACATAACTTAAATGTATATGATGTTTTCAATTAAAATTCAATATCTTTCACAATACATTAAAAAATTAAACATTTTAGAAAAATCACAACACATAACCCTAATATAATTCTTATATTATTATTTTAAAAATGAAGTTAATTTTCTCAAATAAATTCGTTAAATGTATTAAAAATTAATTTTCAATTATGTGCACAAATAAATAGTAAATAATATTTTTGAAAAAATTAAATATATCATAATTTATTAATTTTTCATCAAAATGATTCCTCTATCCATGTATAATAAAAATATAAAATATATATGTGTGTAACATATATATTATTCATTGTTTACATAGTCCCATTCATATACCATTATTTAATGGCTATGGTAAAATTGTCAAGTAAAATAATATTTTAATAGAGTATCACTTTTCATATAAACCTCGTGTTGCATGCTTCAAAAGTTATCAAAAAAAATAAATTTATTATAAAGAAAATATATTTTAATGTAGTGGGGTGTTACATGATTTATATTTTTAAATGAAATTTTATTACGAAATACAATGTAATTTTTTAAAAAAAATATAAAAATCACAATTGAAAATGTTATTAGAGACAAATACTTCATGATATATATGGTTCTAGGAGACATTAATCATAAATAGAACACTATTATTTCACAAATTAATTAATGATTATATTATATTAATAATATTTATTTCCATGTTACAATATAAATATTATCTTTGTATTTTTTTATTTTGGAATATATGTTTTAAAGGAATGTGATTTTTTTATGATGAATGTGGTATCAGATAATGACAGGTATAAAGATTTATTATTATTATAATTTTTTTAGAATAAATAACAATAAAATATTGAAAATAATCCTAATACTCCAAAAAAAATATTTGTTTAATGGAGAAACAAAATACATGTGGGAATAGAAATTATTTTGTTATATTAATATTGAATATAAAAAACATTTGAATTTAGGGTGTGTATAATAATAAATATATAAAATAATAAATTAAAATTTATGTTTAATTTAGATAAAATATACTATTCTATGTAGTATTGTATGTAACCATAATTGAATTATTTTAATATCTTTATAATTACAAAATTAATTACATTTAATTAATTATTTTATATAAGGATATTTTTACAATAAAAGAGGTATAAATTCTATAACATGAGACTATATAAAGTGTTTTATTTTTATAATGATAAAATGAGTAAAAATTATCCCATGGTTTGTGAATAGTATTTTGAAGATGAGTGTACATTTAAGTTGAATAATCTACAATAGACATAAGAACTGTTTATGAAAAATATGGAAGGTTAGAAAGTTCTTCATGCGGTTTATATTTTTATTATAAATAATGATTATATTTATTTTTACATCTCTAGATATAATTATAATGGGATTAATACTTACCTGGATGTTAAAAATAATATTAATAATAAAATTAATCAATTCAAACAAGATGTATATTTTGGATAATTATATATTGAACTATTTTATCATAAAATAATTCCAAATATTTCATTAATGACATTGAGAATATGTAATGGGTGAATTCCATGATTGCGTAATTGTATCATATAGAGAATTGTAAAATATGTCATTTGGCCCCTAAACAAAAAAAACCATTATTTGAACTAAGTGGGGTTTTAGAAATAAATTAGATGGAAATATTCATATTTTATAGAGAACCAAAAAGATAGTATTATAAGGGTATTTGTAGGTTGATGGGATAATATTTTTAAATAAATTTTATCCAATTACAAGATTGAAATCATAAATATTATTTTGGTCATGGTAACAAAAATGATATATATGGTTCATCAAAGGTATATCAATTTAATTTTCACAAATAGTGATATACATGTTGGCGTACAGTGTGAAACACATATGGATTTTATTATTGATAATATTACCACTAAATTATAAATTAAATATAATGAATTATATATTTTAAAAAAATTATATAATGAATGGTATTTTTAGTTGGATAAATGAATAAAAAATGAAAAACAACAAATTCAATGTAGGAAAAAATATTTATATAAATAAAATTAAATCAGATCCCAAAACATTAATTTTTTTTATTGATGATATATTTTTTATAGGATACTAGTAGATATATGAGGTTTAGGATAATCAAATGCATACATTATTTTTTAAAATTATAATCCTAGTGAGACATATTATCGGTTTGGGAGGAAAGATAAAAATTAAAAATGAAATCCTAAAAAATATACTAAAGAACTATTAATGATATTTCTGATGAATGAGATGAAATTTTTGTTCACTATATGGAATGTACTGAGGGCCTAATAGTTTTTTTGGTTTTCATAATCCCTTTTTTACTACGTTGAGAGGGAACTATTATATAACTTATAGGTGTAGTGGAACAAGTCCTATTACATGACAAAAATTTCCTGACCACACTATAACCACCCCACCCAAGTACATTTTAGAATGACAGTGCCTTGATACCTACCTACCATGGGTGATCTACTAGTATTTCCCCATTACGATCCACATGGATACTAGTACATATTGAAAAGTTGAATTACCCTCTCTTCATTATCAATCCAGTTATCTCTTCTCTGGTGGTTGATAGATTCTCTAACTCTTCTTTTGGAACATAATACTATGTTTAATGAACCAATTGCTTCATTGAATTTTGGAAATATGACATTAAAACCCAGTTTTAGAAGGAATATGGTGTCTTATTGTCCCTATAGAATGAATATCCAAATTTGTGGCATGTTGGTCAAAACTGGGTTAACATTTCTAATGTTACTATAATTGCTACAATAACTAATAAAGTAACTTTAAAATTTTACACTATGATGTTTTCATATTATAAATTTCTTTTTATATGGTTATAGTGTTCACCACTCTGGTGCCACCCAACTATGTTCAAATTGGTATTCACATCCCAAGTTACTCATTTTAATCCATGTATGGATGATGGATGATAAATTATTAATCAATATAATTTTAAAAAATTTATTAGAAGAATATTGTACTAATATTTCCATGACCAGATAAAATATATGGTTTATATTCTAAATAATATTATATAGTGATTCCAATTAGACGCATATAATGGATATACAGATAATTTTTGTGTCTTCAAAAGTAATATCATTTACTGGTTATTTAGTGGCGAAAATAATTATAATGACATATTTATCAAAAAATATGAAATGGATGGTAAATTTGATATTGAATATAATATATAAGGTTTAATATTATATTATAGGTTGCGACTACATCATTTTTATTTAGAAAAAGAAAAAATCAATAACTTTAATCTCTTAATAGTCAAAATATAAGGTTCTTTTTCAATTCTATAAAAAATTATATATAAAAGATAAATTTAAATATTTGATACAATAATTGAAGCATCCATTAATAATTAGATATTAAAATAGAGGTGAAATAAACTTATCCAACTATTTAGTGATATATTTTGGCTATAAACATATCGATATAAAAGATAAATATATTGAAAGAAACAATTTGTTGATTAAATTTTTACACATATTTATGTGTCCCATCATGATCAAATTGCTAATATTTTTACTATGATGCATTAAAATAAAATATTTATAGCACGTTGGATTAAAATTAGGGTTCAACCTTGTACTCAAAACAAATAAAATAATTGAATTAACCCTTTCCTCCATATAGATTTGGATTATGTTATCAATGTATGTGTGATAAAAAACTCATCAAAATGTATAATAATTTTTATATTATCCAAATATTAAATTATTATATAAATGGAGTGTTTAATGAGATATTAAGATGACAAATAAATATATAAATGGAATCATTTAAATAACTTATATAATACACCATAAATAAAAAATTTGGTTAACGAGGGAAGATGTTCCTTAAAAAATAAATTAATAAAGTGATATATTTCAAATTAATCTCAGTGAGAGATTGGTATATAAGTGATTTTTATGTATATATATATTATCTGGTTTTTTAATGGATGTTTTAATTAATATTTCACCAAAATATATCATGGGGGTATTTAAAGACACATTTGATTGTGATTTTATACTTTAAATTTTTTGTCAGAAAATATTTATTTTCATATGAAATTTTGAAGCTACAAATTTTTTTGAGTAATGTGTAATGAATATTTTATTAGAAATTTTATGATAATCATATATGATAAATTTTGGTATATTTATTAACAAAAAATAATAAAGATTTATTTCTATCTTTCACTAAAATTTGATGCAAAAGAAGGTTTTTTTATTAAATTTGATAGGGAATATATTTTAGATATTGTTATAAATTATATAGAGGAAATATGAAGTGAAAAAAAAATAATTAATAATTATTAAATCATTCTATTTGTTATGTATTATTTAATGTAGTAAAGGATTTTTTTTTGAGAACTAGGAGATAATTTTTAAAAATTTATATTTATATGTCAATGTACAATAGATATAAAGAGCATATCATTATTTAGGAATTAGGATAACTAACTAATATAATAATAGATAAGTATAATCATATAACAATCAATCACATAATTTATTTTCATAATTTAAACATTTGAATATTAATAAATTTAGTAAAATATATTATGAATTATAAATTTTTTTAAAAACCAAATATTTATAAAAAAAATTCAAATATTATAAATTATGATATGAAAGAAGATGTATATAATTTAAAATATTTATTATAAACAAGAATTGAAAGTGAGTATCAATGATTTTTCTAGGATTCATAAAACAAATTAATATGGGGAAAAAAATTAATAATAAGTCATGTATTCAATATATTCCATGAGATGAATACTTTCTCAGATGGATTTTATTAGAATACATTTGTATTAAATTATTTTAATGATTTAACCACAGGAAGTTTTGAAAAAAATATAATAGGTGTTCTATAATAAATAAAAAGAGGTTTCACCTGAAATTTTAAATTTATAACAAAAATCAACATAAAAAATATAGAATGTTTACTGAGATAAAAATTTCTTTGTTGGAGTCGATTTGAGTGTTATCTCACATACTTATAATTTTCATTTATAGAAAACAATTTTACCGAAGAAAAGGAAGAAAAATTATTCTTTAATAAAACATATAATTTAGTTAAAAATAGAAAGGAATGTATTTGGTATAAATTTGATGATGTTTAAATATGATAATCTATTTTGTGTTATGCACAAAATATATTTCGACAAAGTTAAATTTCCTAAAAAAAATTCCCTGAACATGTTCTATGTCACACGTCCTATGGGAATAAGATATTATTTATGTATTACTTCTAGTATTATTTAATCTATTTCATTTTATATATATTATGTAATAAATAATTGATAATTTTTTAGAAACAATTAAATAATTATTGATTCTTATAAAAACATTATTTTTGGAAATTGAAGAAATATTTATAACATTTTTTGTACATAGTAGTAATAAATCCATTCTTATTGTAGTGATGTAGTGTAGTAATTTATAATTTTTTCTATTGTGTTATACTTTTATGAGGTTGATTCGAGATAATTACTCTTTTATATTGAATTTTTTGATATGTATTAAAGGAAAAATACTCTTACATATTGAGATAAATCATCTATATAGAAGGAATCTTTGGTATTTTTTGTTGAGGAAGTTCTAGAGCTATTACTCTTAGAAAATATAGTGTAAGTTACAATTTACTCACATATATTGACAATGGAGTTGGGAATTTTAAAATATTCATAGTATTGGAATATTATTATATAATAGATATATTACTCATTTAGTTTATAGAGAGTCAAAATTTTAGTAATGTAAATCAAATTTTTTAATGAAGCTTCATTCATTGAATAAATTTACATATTTTTTAGAAATTAAATCTATATAAGCTCTATATTCCAATAGATAACTTTTATATATTCTTATGATGTTATGTTTTGACAATTATACATTATCAAAATTATTTTAATACTACATTTAAATATAAGACATAAAATTATTTTCTTTATGTGTATGACTGATATTTTAGGAGATACTTAAATTAAATTATTTATAATTTTTGTTATGGGATTGAATGATTTTAATAATTATTCAATTGTTTAATTTGTGAATATTTTCGATGAAATCTTATGATTAAATGAATAGTTTGAGTGATATTATCATTAATATTAATTTAAACATATTGTTCACTTGTATATTAGGAATGGTTCTAAATATTTTTATTTTTAGGATAATGGTTCTAAATATTTTCATCTCAATTGAAAATTTTAACCGAGTATTATTTTCTATTTATTTCCTCAAAGCATAAAAGGCATATACTACATTCATATAGAATATTTCAGATCAATTTGACCTAGTAATTTTTAAATTATTGATATACATGAAGATGTCAATAGCTATAAGTTTGTTCTATTATATATATATATGTATGTATGTATGTATGTGTGTGTGTGTGTGGATGTTTCTGGTTAGATTGATGGTAGAGATATATATCAGACACAATATACATATATAAAAATATATTATTGCACAAGAGTATAGTAAATATTATATAATATATTATTCTTATATTTATAAAAGATTATTTTATTAAAAAACGGATGATTAAGGAATGATATAAATATAAGGATTAATAAATAATGATGTTGTTGTACTATCTTAAATAATAAATCTTGTTGTGGATATGTTTATTTAGGATAAAATTACAAAAAATGGTATATTTAGAACAAAATTCACTATAAAGACTCATTTTCTAGATAATATTCATCTATTATGAGTTTATTGAAAAGATAATTGTGTATTGACAAGTATTCAATACAAATACACATCTATTTTTACAATATGCGTCTTATTACATTACTCATCTTTGGAGTATGTGTAAATAGATTATACATAGATGTGTAACATTTAAAAATACTTTCACATTTATAAGTGATAAGTTTTAGTAATTTATAATTAGTTATTAGGTTATAATTAAAAGGATTTTGAGGCCTAATAAGTGCCTTTTAATATGATTCATCTACTTACAAATAGCTATGAGACTACTAGAAAAAGGTTCAGAATAAAAATAACTAAACATATATAGATTTTTTGTTGTATAGAATAAGTGTTTTTAATATATCCCAAAAACTATATAAAGACATCAAAAGTACATACATTTAATTTATTTTACAATACATTACTCATTTTGACAGTGAATGGATAGATTTCAACAATCATAATAAGGGGATTCAAAATGTGGTGAAATTATTTTTAAAGAATGATATTTTTTTGAAATTATTATTAGGATTATTAATTCAATGAATTAGTAAATTTATGTTATAAATACAATTTAAGATAAAATATGTTTTAAAATTGATTTTCTCCAAAATTATGGTAAAATATAAAATTATTTATAAAAATAAGTCATATGAAATTTAAAAATTTAGAAGTCTATTCCATTTTATGATTTATTGAGAATAAATTGATTGGATTAATTATTATGATATTAAATAATATATAGAATACAATTATTTTTGATTGTTGGTAGGAAATATTGAACAATATCTAGAATATTTTATTGCAAAATTTTTTTAGAAAGTTTTTAAAATATTAAATGTTCATAAACATGTGTTTATTGTAGATTGTTTTTCTATATAAAAGATTACTTCACTTTGTGAGGAACATTTTTATACTCTTCTTACGACTAGAGAAATATCATCATGTTGATTTTAAGTCACGAGGTAGATAAAAATTCATCTGATTTATTTTTATATTTTTATTAATACACTAAAAAAGAGGGATATATATTTATTGGTGGTGCGTCATTGATCTTGAGTTCAAGATAAAAAGATCCCTTGGAATCTTGTAATTCACTCATTGATATTTAATTATTATCTATTATATGCGTGATAATAATCACAATAATGGAATTGTCACCCATATTCTGGGTGAACCATGTAATATTGTGTGAAGAAGAAAATTTAACAATTTAGAGGATCATTCTACTTTATTGATTTATGAAAAATTTATTCAGGAAATTTTAAAAAATAGTCTATATTAATGAATCTGTATTTCATCCATCTAAATCTGGGATACTTATATAAACGTTCAATGTTTTATTTATTTACAATAATTTTCTCTAATACATAATTAATTTAGGGTAATTGAAAATGGAAAAAATGCATAACACATCGATGATCATGCATCGGGGAGAATATAATTTCATTAAAATTAATTATCGTAAGTGGATGTTAAATAAAATAGAATTTATAACGTCGAAGGATATTTTTTAATAATTTAAAATAAAAATTATAGTACTTAAAAAAATTTAATAATAATATTTATTTTATCATAAAAATTGAGATATTTTTCAAATATCTACTATAATAATATTTATTTCACAATAAAAAATAAATTTAACAAATTTTATATTTTATTTGGAAAAAAGATGAAAAATTATTTTATGTGAACAGAAAAATAATATCCCCCCTAAAAAAGGAAACACACATGTATAAATGATACAAAATAATGCATGAAACATATACTTTAACCTCTGAATTGATGGACTCAAAATACTACGAGGAAATATCTAATGTAAATATCGATAAAACAATCCATTCGTTGTGGCCTAATAAAAAATGACAATATACACAATAAAAATACTCAAATATTACTCTAATAACAAATAAAATAATTAATCATAGGAAAAAAATTGAAAAAACAAGATGAAGGCATTCTAATGTCCAATAATAAATTCCCATGTTCCACTAGAAACCCACACACAGAAAACTAAGTCCAAATCTCATTTACCTGGTCAAACCTACCAAATGTACCCTTCGATTGAAGAAATCCCAACGTCTACTAATACAATATTTTAGACCCATTCCCTACCTCAATACCATCCCCTAGTTAATTGAGTGAATAAAAAATAGTCCAAACTATTGATTGAATAGAATGTATTCAATCAATAATGAATAACACAAATTAACAAATGTAAATAATTCAAATTAAAATACAAATAAAATCATTGGACCATAATACATTTGATTCCCCTATTCAAATGGACTCTATTGAACATCTATCTCTATTTTAACTGGTAAATTTCTTCACATTTTTTTGATAGAGTCATTTGGTTGACAACCAATCCACCTTTAAATCCTGATTCCCACTAATATTGGAACGTAGAAAGGTAGATAATGAAAAAGTACTTGGATATAAAAGCCTCTAAAATGCCATTTAGTTCAGCTTACCCTTATATACAAATATATGACCCTAATAAGTAACACCATCTCCAAATCATAGTGTATACCAAGTATATTACAAGGTAAAAAAATTATTTGTGAACAAATAATTCCCTAAAAAACACCATGAATATATGGAAACTAAAATAAAAATGAAAATATGAGACTTATTATGGGAACTCCATTACAAATTATTTGAATAATATTATTTATTTTGTGTTCATGTATTATTTAGAAATCATTTAAATTTAAATTAATTGATTTAATAGATTTATTGATCATCACTGTTTATTTTCAATAAAAAAAATTTCATTAAAAAAAGGAAAATTGGTGATTTCACCTCGAATGATATTTTATATTGAGTATTAAACGAAATTGTTGAGTCCTGAATGAGTTGATTACTCTAGGGTATGAGTTACAAAATTTTAAATCATTGTAATTTTTGTTTAAAATCATAGGAAATTTATTTTTGATGAATTATATTTGATCGAATCAATAGTTTATTACATTTCAGTATTTCACCCACATTAATCAGTGTCGATCAAGTATAATTTTTTTAGAGAGATGCAATTTGTAGAAGGGGAACTAGTAGGATTTCTAGAATATAATGGAGATCATTTAGAGGATCACTGAATCACATAAACAATTTATGATTATCTTTGAAAATACATAATCGTTGGGCTAATTTCTTGGACTCCCTTCGGACTGTGAATCATATCATTACTCATGTGTATCAGGAGGCAAATTTTATGGCAGATGGATTGGGTAACAAAGGAATTGATGATGTTGATTTCACATCGTATGACAATCTCCCTGTTGCTTTATCCACCCTCTTAAAAAAGGATTTGGACAAAACTCAGGTTTTTTGGATTTTGTAAGTTGAACTTTTTATTTTAATTTATGGTCCTTTCTTTTCTGGGTAAGGTCTCAGATTCTTCTAAAAAAATATAAAACATTTATGGTTCAGTGATCTAAACCCCTATTTAAAATGAATATTTTCATTCTCATTTTAAAATAAAATAATTGAATTTTTGAGGGAAATATATATGTATATAATTATTTATTATATAATGTATCCATTTCAAATGGATTTGACAATTTTAGGAAAATTAATATTTGTATATATTTATGAAATTCCACCAGAACTTTTTTGAAAACTATTGAATTTTTTTTGAACGAATTACTAAGCCTATGATAAATGTTTGGGAATCCATTTAGAAGACATTGACATTGGAATACATTTAATTAAATCAATAGTTAGCATAAAATATATTTTTATTTTTTTATGTTATTCAATTTCGTTCTAATTTTTTTGTCCATTAGATACTGAATTGTGATTAATTAAGCATGGATCTAGAATCAATGAATTGATATTATCTTCTCCATTATTTTTTTAAATATTTGAATGATCAATGGTGCTAAAAAAATATTTTTATATTATAAGTAGATAAGAGGCATTCAAGAGTCCCCGGATATGTTGGGGAAATCTTATCCAAAGATTTAAATATGGGTAATGGACTCTTATCTTTTATAATGAGAGGGTTTGTATGAATGGTAGCAGATCATGATGTTTTTTTGACCGTCATGATCAAATGGAAATTCATGTTTCTAAATTTCAGCACAAATTAAGTTCAATAAATATATTAGGGCCATCTAATCACATAAATCAAAGAGTCTAAGGATAACAACATCAACCCTAGATATGGGTCATTTTGTTGAATCATAGATGAACCCAATATTTTTGATCCACTTGATCGAATTGATGCAATAGATCTAATAAACTAGAATGAGCTTTTGATAATTGGAGAACTAAGAGATACATGATCTATGATGTTCATGGATCAGAAAACTTATAACCAACCTCCATGGAATGGTTTTCATGACATGTATGAGAAATGATTAGGTGTTCCATGTGACATCAAAATAATGACTGATGACTAATTGAGGTATGTGTGGAATGTGAGGTGTAAAAATTGGACTCCAAAAGACATGTTGGTGTAAAATTTCATCCCAAAAACAATATAACATTTAATTGATCATTTATAGAATATTTTTTGTATAATTTTAATGAATAATGCTTTACTATATATGATCATATATTATTACTTATTAATAATCATTATTGTTCACTAAAAGTAATAAGAAGAATGACACATCTCTACCAGTAATTATGTATCACATACACACATGGGATAAACATAGCGAAATATTATCCTAGAGGCCAT
Source organism: Viscum album (assembly GCA_963277665.1). Classification (NCBI taxonomy): domain Eukaryota; kingdom Viridiplantae; phylum Streptophyta; class Magnoliopsida; order Santalales; family Viscaceae; genus Viscum; species Viscum album. The sequence continues at coordinate 951,327,024 of OY728127.1, forward strand.
GAATCTATTTTTTCATGGGGATTATATAATTTTTTATTCTAAATTAATAATAATAAAATTTTGAGGGTAATTGTTGAATTCTAAGAGAGGGACATGAATTATATTCATCGATATTATACTTTAAAATATATGTGTTTTTAATTATCCCTTAATTATAGAATATTTAATAAGAAACATAGCTCATTGATAGATAATGAGATAATTATTCAATAGTATAATTAATTATCTCCAATATACTATTTCCATTAAAAAGGTTATAGAAATTAGTTTTGAAAGAGGAAATTTAGGTCTTGGTAAAGCTTAAATACATTTGTTGATGATATAATAGTTTTTTTAAATAATTGAAATAAAATATATAAAATTATATTTTTTTATTATATTTTTAAATATGGAATTAATTATAAAGTATAACTAACTAAATACTATTAGATCTTATGGAATGGGATTCTGACCAAATTTTGTGGTTGTAATGGAACTCTATGAAGTTGAATGATTGATATAAATGTATTTTTATATCTATGTATATAATGGATAATTTTTTAAAATTATAATGTATAAAATTAATTACTAATACTGTAAGTTAGTAATGTAAATGAAATAATGATACAAATTTGAGGAAGTTGATTCCCTCATATGATGCAACACAATTAAAAAGTGAATTGATAATCCAAATAGATTTTTTTTTAATTTATGAGATATAATTATGATTGGAAACATGAATATGATGGGATAGTCATACATAATATCTCTATTAATGATTTGAGTAAACTATGGAAATGGCTAGGTAATGTATTTGAGTGACATCAGATAATCGAGATGACATAGATGAAACATTATTTAAAGAAATATTTTATTTTGGGTTATTGTGTTTCCAACTCTATACATCAATAATAATCCTTTTAGTAATTTAATTATTATCATTATATTATGATGAGTTGTGATTATTGTTATTTTTTGTGGATGTTTTCAAATCCCATGATGAATAGGTGGGAAGTAAAAAAATCAACTATGTTAATATGTGGTTGGTAGGATAATTAAATAACTAATATTCATCTATTATAAAATTTTCATTATCTTCCTAATGTCATTTTATTTGAGGGGATACTTTGGGGGATAATGTATCAGATAATATTAATACCTGAGTATCTTTTGAGATTGATGATAGGATCTATATCTTCGATTTATCATATTATTATGTGTATTACATACTTTGATGTTTGATAATGATATTATAATAACGATATCGATAGAAATGAAATTAAATTGAAAAAATTCGATAGACTCACCCTCTGTATGGGGTTAGAGGTGGATGCTTGTGACAATACTCTTTCTCAACCACTAACCAAGGTGGATATAAGTGATGAAATATTCAGATATCAATATTAACTCAATGATAACTATATATAGAGATATATTTCATATCTCTAGGATAGAGTTTGAGTTCATTATTTCTTAAACCATATATGATACATGAGTTGTAGAGACTTTTCATTCTTCTAGTGTCCCAGTTGTGGGATAATAATTGATTGGATCGGAGAATATGGGTAGTTTCTCAATGAACCATTTTATATGAATAAGGTGGATCACAATTCTCCTGAGGAAAATGTTCTTCCTCGTGAATAACTTTGGGGTTTATATGGGTTTTGATGCAACCGATACTATCTATACATATCACACAATACTATATGACTATGGTTTCCCTTTATTTAGTGGGAGCCTATATGATGTATATTTCTTCCAATACACTTATATACAAATTCTCCCATGGAGACATTTATTTCCTTTGGTTTTTGGACATGTACACTTTTCTAGCAGTGGATATGTATATTTACTCTCATATATAAGTGTATAAGCTTTGCTATAGATGTGTATTTCCTCCATTGATTCTAGCCTAGTTAGAGATTTTTATTTCCTATTTTGATACATAGATAGGTGGAGTTGTTAAATTCTCCCACTATCACATGACTAGTGTATCTGGGGTGAGTTACAGGTTTGGATTTCTATGTTATGTTTCTAAAGGTTCCTTGTGTTCTTTATTAATGCAATTTTCTCTTTTAATATTGTGAAAAAAATAGATATGGTATGATTGACCAGGTTGAATCATGGTTATGCTTGATGATGGAATTGGTTGATAAAATATTAGACCAATTTTTATCAAATTCATTAAAATAAATACCAGATGTTTATAGGGTTAAATAAAAACATTCGATGACTATACTAGGTATTGATGTACTCACCCCTCCATGCACACATGTGAGTTGATCACCTTTAATCAATGTATACAAGTAGATGAGGATAATGGATGACCATGAAGCTGGTAGATGGAATGTGAGTACGGATCACCGATAGAGTGTATACGATTATAAATATGGCCGCTATAATGTAATTAGTATTTGGGATGGAATCTTTTTATGATTTGATCGATATATTTTTTATTCATATATTACAGTTCAGATCATAAACTTCTGATTTTATTTTATATATTTAACTATTATCTTGGTCAATTTATTTTTCTTTAATATTATCATTCATGTGGATGCACTATAGTATGTGTTATATTTATTTATAGATACTTACTAAGATCATTTTTTTGATATTTAACAGAAGTTTATAGCCCTCGATATAATTGAGGTTTGTGTGAGGCATTCAATGAAAAGTATGATGAAACCTGATAGATTTGTATAAGGGTGATATGTTTGATTTTTTTATTTGAATCATGTGATAATATATTGAGATAGTTTTTAAATAAAATAAGGATTTCTAATGCATGAATTCACAATAGAGGACTTACAGAAACTGTGGTAGTACACATATATTGAAGAATGAATCATGTTTATAGTGGATTACTGAGTTTATAGTTTTTCAACTAGGACTACTAAGGTGGGATTATGCTTAGAAATGATCTATCACATTGTCCCATTATTTCATGATTTCTTTGATTTAAACCATATGCATCTTCAATGTGAAGGATGAACGAGATATCTAATGATCTCATGAAACTGAAATATCCATTTAGTTGTATTTTTTCAAAATTTATGGATGTTTTAAACTACTAATAATTTTGTTTATGATTATTTTCAATCATTTGAGTGATATTGTGTCAGGAAACATTTATTATTTATTAATTATTTATTTATAATTTATAATTTATAATTTATAATTTATAATTTATTAATTATTATTTCTTTACTAATCGTTTATTAGACCATGTAGAATATAACCATATATGTGTGTTTGGTGAGACATGAAACACATATCTCTTGGTTATTCTATAAAGACATTACCACTCCAAAAAACTCACCATGGTCTATGTAAACTGACTGTAATATAAATATAAATAATTATATTCAAATATAAATATATTTAAATTAAAATGGAAACATATATTTCATTGTTATCATTCATGGGTATTTTTTTGAGTATTGGTAGAGATTGATTTGATCTATACAATAATTGGAAAGGTAGTTCTCTCCACCCCATTGGATGATGTCTGTTTGAATATTGAATCTGAAAATATTTTTATATTCTGTGATGACTGTGGCATAACTAGTCATATAGAATCTGTTTGTAGAAATAAGATTTTATGATATAATTATCACTTGAGTGGTGATCACTATGTTCATTTTCATAGAAATAAACAGGATATCCCTTCTCATAACTCTAATGGTCAAATAAAAGCTGTTGTGGACACCCATCATCCCATAATGTAACATTAACAACCTTATCTTTGGACCCCTTATTGATGAAGTCAATGTTGGTCCCTATATATTATTCTTACTTAATGGAGGTTTGTGAAGTTCATGATAATTCAAAATTTGTCCCCACCCGTTATATTGAACCACGTTTGATGGAATATTATGAATAAAAATTTGTTTCCGATGATTATATTGATGAGGAACATATGCATATTCATTTTTTTAATGATAGATTTTATAGGGAACTATTAAATGGAAATGTGGATGATGGTTATGTTGACAACGAAGATGAAAAGGAAAACTTTTTTCAGATCTAGGTGAATTTTATCTTATAGTTTGAGGGGAAGAAGATTTCTTAACAAAATAAAAAAGGTATGCCCAAATTGGAAGATACCACTTCAATGAATTCCATGAATAAATGGTATCCTTCTCTAATTATTCTTTCTCAACTCACTATTAAAAATGTTATTCATGTGAATTCAGTGGATATTTTAGAGTCTCATTATAAGGAGACATGACCAGATTCTCTACATTATGATAGAGTATTATTTGATACATACAATAGTTGAAGGTATAAGAAATAATATAAATTATTCATCTCCTTAGAGTCAATTCATATGTGGATTATAATTATCTTACATGACCAATGGACACTGCAATGAAGGATATAAATAGGTTAGATGGGCCAACTCAGGAAGACACTAACCTGAGCTACAGGAATCCACCAATCCAGTTAACACCAAGATTGACTCCAATGTCTAGGGATGTACAACATTTATTTGGGTCTTGTAACACCAAATTATTTTTATGAAATATATTTTTTAAAATGATATGACATCTTTTAATAAATTATACACCATTTTATGCTTACACAACACGTAACATCGACTTAGCTTTCATTAAATGAAATGGAAATTTTGAAAGAAATATCAGTTTATTATTAAAATTATTTCAATAAGAAACTATCATCATAGAAATAATTATGCTAGGTATTGAAATTATTAATTTAATTGTGAATGTATGGTTTACCGATGTAAAATCCTTTTGAAATTAAAAGGAAATATTTTTGTGAAATTCAATTTAAATCCACACAACTGTATTATATACAAATAAAAAAATCAATATTTTTAGATTATTGTAAATATATATATATATTATATTAAATATATTTTTTTAACATTCATATTATTATAATTATAGTATAGATATAGAAGAAATCCAATTTTATGCATAAAAAATATATTTTTCTCAAAAGGCTGTTTTTCGGGCTTTTGATGGGACACTGATTTTACATCTGGTTTTTGACACTAATAAATTCTTTTTTTTAAATAAAAGTATTTATTTAAATATTATTATAATAATTTACCTTGTTTGAAGTTTTTATATTTTTCTGATAAGTTTCATGTTTTAATGAAAAGTGAAAATATGGATTTTTATTGAAATCTATATTTTATTTGAAATTAATTTAAAGGTAAAATTATTTTTTGTAATCATTATAAATTTAAATTAGTTAAATTTTATTAACAAATATCTAATTATTTGTTTTTGAATGTATTTAGACATGAATTTATTAGAAAAACATGTTACGTTTTAAAAGGGAATTTTTCTAGAAAATTATTTTTCCTCGCTCTTTACCAGTTTAATTTTATATTAAATAATGAAAATTATGTATTTTGAATTAAGTAAATGGATTTAAAATTTTTATTTATAAATTAATAATATATTAAATAATTCACTATTTTTTTGGACAAAATTAATAGTAACTGTGGTCAATTTTGTTAAAGTGATACGTCGTAAATTGAGTATTTAAGGCTAAAAATAAAATGGTATTGACTATAAAATGACACATACACGTTGATTTTTTTAGGATGAGTATTATTATACCATTAAAACATAAGGATCCGAATTAAAATATTCAATGGACACTTATCAATGAAAAATCAATTATATAATATTTAAATCAATGAAAGACCAAAAATATCACTTTCTTTGTCTTAAAAATCTCTAACGTGTCCACATAGGGAAATAATTACATAATAAACGAAAATCATTTAAAATTATTAACCTAATATAAATATTTTAATGATATAAAATTATTATTATGTTTTTGGGCCATATTGATTATATAATTATATTTATAATATTTTATTTATTGAAAATTTAATGTTGTTAGATTCATGTTTTAAATACTATATGATTTTAAATATAGTTTTAACCAATATATATTCCAATATAAATATTTTTTTGAAATAAAAAAGGATTTATATTTATCATGGTATTTTATTGTTAATTTTTATTGAAAAATAAGTATATTAAATAATTACGAAAGACTTATGTAGTGATTATTTTAGAAATAAGAATATCCAATAAATGTTAAAAAATATTAAAATAAAAATAATTTTAAAAAATTAATGTGATAAAAATAATTTTATTGATTCTATTAACCTATTAAGGATATAAAAAATTATTCTATTTTATTTTAACTTGTTTTGTTGATATTTTTTTAAATTCCATGTCAGGAATATGGTCAAAATTGAAACTAACGACATTTTATGAAAATCATATTTTATTAAATTATCTAAAAATCATTAAACAATTTAAAAATATAAAATGTGATTAATATATGGTCCATAATATCATAAAGTTCCCATATATTAACAATTTACACCATAAAATAAATTAATTATGACCTTTTAGTATTTTAAATTGTGTTGCCACAATTAATATTGAATTAGATTTATAATGCGATAATCGAAATGATATGGTTTTAAATAAAACCAAAACATGTATAAATATTATTTTTTTTATTAAAATAATATCTAATAATATATTCTGATAAACTTATTTTGGAGGTATTTTGATAGATATTCAATTTTTTATAAATTAATCTTTTGATAATTTCCAAAAATGAACATCACCTCTATTATAAAAGGACACAACGTCCCTTACTTCATTAATCCATATTGATAATTATATCTAAATAAAAAACTACCAAATTATCTTCTCCAATTTCATATAAAAAGTCTAGAGGTTCTTATCTTCTATAAACACAAATTTTAGATCACTATTGAAGATATCTAAATGAGCTGTTTCGAAGTAGAGGTAATCCCTATATCTGATCACACTCTTTTCTACTTTTCTATACCTCTTATAAATTCATGATATATATATCATAAAATAATAACATCACAATCCTCAAAATTTGTAAATGCTATTATTATTATGAACAAACAACTATACATCCCCTTTCCCATTGATCACAAAATTGGAAGTATTGCTTGTGCGTACGTACGACTAACCGCCTCCATGTAGAGATACCATTTATTTTTCATCACCTTATTTTATTAGTAGAAATTATGATAGGTTTAATTTTTATATAGGATATTTATGTCTTAATTATAATTCGGTATTGATAATATCAGATCTACCTTTTTACCATTTATTCTTTTGGGAAATGATAATGTCCCTCATGCGTATATATGGCTTACCATCTCCACAAAGAGATGTGATTAATTTTTCATCTAAATTTTACATAAATGGAAATGAAGATGAATATTATGAATATATGTGACATAGTAAATATTTTTAAGGGATAATATATATTATATGTTTTTTATTTTAATATTATAAGAAAATTTAAACAATGTTCATGCATATGAACGACATACTATCTCTATTAATCATGTATTTTATTTTATATGTCTAAATTTTAGAAATCATCATGAATAATAATATGATAAATATATATTATATTTATATCATGGTTATAATTCTAGGTATGATGAAATCATGATTTAAGTTAGAGGACCAAGGATAAAAAATGAAAACATGAATGGGAAATAAAGTAATTATTACCCGAAAATAACATTAACATTGAATTATTAACAAATGGACAATATAATGTCATAGGTAAATCATATTTGGTATAATATATGTTAATATGGTTATGTGTTAGATTTATAATAAATATATTTTTATTATATATGAGTTTTTAATGTATACAATGGATGCTAGTCATAAGGTAAGGGATTTATGTATCACTTTTATTTCTATTTGATACAAGATTTATACAATACATGTGTTTGTTGTGTGATGTATATAATAACCTTAAATGTTTTTATGATTATTATTATGAATATCATATTATTTTTATATCAATATAATTTTATTTATTTCATGAGGTATATGATTTGATTGGTTATAATGTGGTAAAAATTAACTTCAAAATCTCAATTTTCTTCAGAATTATTTATACAAATGTATCAACTAGAGAATACTTTTTACCCATAACAATGTTTCATAAAAGTGCTTTCTAAAATAATTTTACAATGTTTCTACAACATCTAATATCATTTTTTATAATGTGATAATTTTTACTAAATGATTTCAAGGAATCTTTTTTCATATTCCTAATTCCGAAATTTATGAATTTTATGAAAAAAGTTTGAGAAGATTTTTTTAACTTATATAGAATGATGGGATTATTCAGCATTCATGAATTAATAATTCCTTGAATATTATCTTATATTAATGAAAGGATACTATTAGAAAAAACATTTTCTTTTAATATCGTGGGGAATTTTAAGAAAATAATATTTTTTCAAAGAAGAAATGATATTCTCCACAGGAATTATTTCAAATGATCTTTCCAGATCATTTTAGATTTATGAAAATGTTAGTTAATGATTTTATGTTTTATTTGGGATATGATCCAATGATAAAATTTTCATTATTTATTTTAAAGGTATATGTTTATGATGTATTAGTACAAATAAATTATATTTCTTTTCCATGGGTTATGTTATGGTTGAATGTTGTTTAAAAACCCCATTTCATTTTAAGAGGTCATATGATATAAAGAGCGGGAATTTCCTCGGATTTTTTTTAAATACATGAGAATTTTACGAGTCCACAGTTTCTAACATCACCTGATTCTGAGGCCTGGTATTCCCGGAATCAATTTCTGAAGTTTGGTTCGTGTAGGATCAGTAAATTTACGTCCGTGATTTTATAACTTTTTAACGAGTGCTTGGAATTGAAATCTGAGGGCACTGTTTACCTCACAACACCGGTATTCACTTAAGGAGACCTTCATCGCAGTTGTGTTTTATCGATATTGGAAGTTAATTTTTGGGGTTTCTAAATAAATTAAATAAAAATATGTCTAGCATATTTTTAATTGAGTGGTGGTTTAATCCTCCAAGGGGAGGTTGAAGGTGGGGCCCACCCGCGCATAACCTCTCATGGGAGGATATTACGTGGTGGGGGCCACCCAAGATCAAACCCCCTTAAACACCCATTAACCCCTTGTGTTCCCCATTAATGGGGGAAAATCTTGAACTAGCCCTTAATGGTGCCAACACACCTAATAGATAATTAATTCCTCAATTAATTATATTTTGAAAATTTTTGAATCCTTCCACCCCATTTAATTTAATGAGTTGTTTAATTTAATTAAGCACAACTCTTGTGTGTTTGGGTGCCAACTAATAATAGACTCCACCTCTATTATTTTTGGTTTGCGACATGATGGAGCCTTTTCTCTCCAACGAAGAATGATATCCTATCAACGAAGAAAGGCACTCTCCACCGAGGAATGATGACACCATCTTCTCTCTTTCCAACCGGGGTAAGAAAGGGGAGACTCCGCCAAGAAAGAAGGTTGCCAATGATGACGTAATCTCCTCCCGATATCAACGGAATAAAGCCACCTTCCCGCGACTCCGCTGAGAAAACACCAGATTGCAAGGTAGAGGGATTTGATTATTTTAATGTATGAATTATACCCTCGTTCCTTGTCATCTATTTTGGCTCGATGATGTCCACTTGTTATCACCTAATGCGGAGGGTGCGGTATGAACAAACACGACCCGATGTCCCTCTCATTCGTTCATGATTGGTTGACGACAGTGGCAGTGATGGAAGAGGCGCAGCGCCTTCGTGCCCCACCGAAGGGAGGGGGCCACGACCATGTGGGCCGTGGTGGACGGAAGAGGCGTTGTGTCGTCGTGCCACCCCGGAGGAAGGGGGTCGTGGCCATGTAGGCCGCCCCACTGCCGGGACACCACGGCTGGGCCCCCATGGCCGGACCTCCTCACGACTGGTCCGCCCCTCGGCCGGGCCGCCACGGCTGGGCCGCCCCTCAATTAGGCCTCCATGGCTTATCCACCCCTCGGTTGGGCTGCCCCTCAGCCGGGGCGCCATGGGTCGGGCCGCCACGGGCCGGACCGTCATGGCCCGGCTGCCCCTCAGCTAGGCCGCACGGGCCCGAATGCCCTCAAGTATTTCCTCGCCACCAGGCTAGTCCGCCCACTCGGGTCGGGTCGACCACTTGGGTTGGGCCGCACCCATAGACCGGGTAAGACCCCGGTTCAGTCTGGGTCGGTCCGACTGGGTCAGACCGAACCCGGACCCGCTATGGCCTTTTAAAACTTTTTTCCTGCATCATGGGATACATGTGTTCAATCAAAGAACCATCTACAGCGATGGAATTCTTCGAGCAAGATGATTCGTTTGGTATACCCCTCAGGATGTTTGGACGCAGCTGGGGTATGGTCGGGTTGGTTTGAACCTAAAAACCAACCGGGCCCATGGAAAGGAAATGCCAGTAACTCACAGACCGGGTGTCCAATTGACGCACCATCTGTCGGGTTGGGTTCCTTATGATGAGATGGAACTACGAGATACATCAACTCAAGACTTCATGGTTGTTGATGTATCGACACTTGGATCGAGGATCGGACCCTCCTAGAATCGAGCGTGCTCTGTGCGGGAACCCTAGGGCTGGCTGCAACTGAGATGACAGGATCCTCTGTGGGTTCGACAGTGACGATACTCTACCAGGATCCTCTATGGGTTCAACAGTGATGAATTCTATACTAGGATCCTTTTTGGGTTTGATAGCGACGTTACTATACCAGGATCCTCCGTTTGTTTGACAGTGATGAATTCTGTACCAGGATCCTTTGTGGGTTCAACAGAGATGACTGCTGTACCAGGATACTTAGTGGGTTTGACAGCGGTGACTACTATACTAGGATCCTCCGTGGGTTTGATAGTCACGACTTCTGTACCAGGATCCTATGTGGATTCGACAGTGCTGATACTGTTCCAGGATCCTACGTGGGTTCGAAAAAGGAGATGATTCAGTGGATACAACTAATCTTCTCTACACCTCTATGTGAGTAGTATACCTGTGTGAGATGTGTCATGTCTTTCAAACATTATTATCATGGTTATTGACTTACATCCATTGTGGATTGGGTTATGCTTGGGCTCGAGAGTTGGAGTCGAACTGTGATTTATAACTTAGGTATATGCATGGGCATATACCTAATTCGAGTTGGTTGATACTTCGTGATTGTATCTTTCTACTATGGTTAATACTTTTTGGATTCTTGGAGACCTTAGGGGGTCTCAGGTCCCCTAATGAGTATTTTTATACTCACCCCTGCACGGGCTTCGGCCGCACCTTGTTGTTTTCTGTGATGGTGACGGACAATAGTGATCGATGTTGAGGGTGGCAGACGGGAGACTATTCAGAGCTGGAAAAGACATGAAGTACTTCATAGATGAGTGTTTGAGTTATGTACCTACCGTTCAGGTAGGATTCACCAGTGGATGACCCCGGGGTTATTTTTCCCTTTTTAGTTGTACTTGTACATGTTGTTCAGTTGGGTTTGTATACTGGACCACTTACTTTCAGCACACTTTTCTTTTCTTTTCTAGTACTTTTTTCTTTTACTGCTTATGTTCAAACTATGTGAGTTACATGTTAAATGCCCATTAATTCACTATTTTATCATGGTATCACCTTCTTCATTAGTCTCCAGCCCCTGGACTATGGATGGCAGGCTTGGGGTAGTCATGACATGAGCCCCGAGGATGGATCATGACAAATTGGTATCAGATGAGTCGGTTCGACCGCATAACATTGAATATTATTCTTTTAATAGCAAAATTGTAATGTGTTTTGGGAGTGGGTATCAGTTTATGGAAATCAGTGTTGTTGTGGCGGCCAACATATGCATACACTAGGACTCTGACTTCTGATTTCCAACTCAGTGCATGAAAACACTGATTGTGTGTGTGTTTCCTTTGAAAAGATTTTCTCATGATTACTTTGTGTCAGCTCAACATGTATATTTTTTTGACCGTGGAACACCTGTTTCTTTCAGGATGGCCCCACAAAGGCATCCAACTAGGGTTCTTAGTTTTGTACGAAATGGTAGCCGATTGAGTGACAAGGCCTCGGTGCAGGCCTCTATCACAACGGTGGTAACCGCGATACCACTACCCGCTTGGCCACCGATACCACCAGCTCCAGCAGCAGAGAGTGATCGTTGTCTGAGTGCATTTCACGAGTTCTATCACCAAAGGCTGCTCAGTTTCCATGGAGATACGGACCCATAGGCAGTAGAGGATTGGATGGAGGCTATCGTGAGAGTTTTGAGATTGGTTGGTACACCAGACGACCTTATGGTGATTCTTGCCGCGAGTCTCTTGCATGAAGCAGCAGACAGATGGTGCAGCCTGATGCTCCAGGTGCATTACAAGGCATTACTACTATGGGAAAACATCGAGAGTCTCTTCTGGTCAGAGTTTGTTCCATCCATCCTTCGTGCGGTGCGGATTTAGGAGTTACTACATCTGCAGCATGGAAGCATGATAGTAGCTCAGTACTCAGTGAGGATCATTGACCTCTCTCTATACTCCAAGAATATGGTACGAGACCTATTATTTAGGGCCCGAACCTTTGAGCAGGGACTCAGACATGAGATTAGGGCTTCAATGATCTCCCTCAGCACCCCGATGTAGGCTGGGGCGATGGAGCGAGCCCTTCTAGTGGAGAGTTTTTTGCTGAGAAGGTACAAAAATCGGGACCCACCATAGAGAGACACATAGCGGGGTCTTCTGCAGCCAGGAGTAGACAGATGTCGCTGACGTCCAAGTGGCCCAGACCGTTAGGTGGGCGACCTCAAGATATAGGTTTGGATGTGCATGTAAAACGAGGCAGAGCCATCAATATGAGGAACACATAGTGCTGTGCATGTGGTGGGCAGGGCCACATGGATCATGACTACCAGAACCACCATGAAGATGAGCAGCAGACAGTAGAGGGACCTCCCATGAAGAGGCAGAGGTTCGACCATGGTGGTCGGCTGAGAGCAGGTGGACATGGTAGAGGAGATGGTCGAGCAGCAGTTGGAGGAAAACATTTCGAGGCTCTATCACCGCCACCACAAGGAGGTCCACCCCGACCCTAGGGAGCTGGAAGACAGAGGCGGGCTCAGCTCCAGGAAGTTGTGTCTTAAAAGCACGGTGCACCTGAGATGATTCAAGGTACTATCTATGTCTACACCACCCTTGCTGTAGTACTTATAGTCACAGGTGTGAGTCATTATTTTATTTCCACTACCCTCGTTCGGAGCTCGGAGATTCAGATGAAGTCGTTGGCTTGATCCTTACGGCTAGAGACTCCTATAGGAGCAGACTCGACAATTACGCACTAGTTCTGGTAGTGTGAACATACATTTGGAGTCAAGAGCTTTGGCTGGGATCTTCTTGTAGCGGTGTCGAGGCCTTATGACTTCATCTTGGCTATGGACTGGTTATCCACAGTTCATGCTTGGATTGACTATATTTGGTGCAAAGTGCTATGTGTCTGCACAGATGGGACCAGGTTCACCTTCACCAGTGAGAAGGGAGACTTTTCACCATAGGATGGACTTACACAGAGGAGGGGGCATCTGATCACACATCAGTTGGCTAGTCCCATCCTCAGAGCAGTTGATGTGCAGAGTCTGAGTTTTCCTATTGTGGTGGACCAGTACGTGGATGTTTTCCATGATGATGTCACAGGACTTCCTCCTCAAAGAGATATGGACTTCTACATTGACCTTTACCATGGGAAGACACCGATATCTACTCCAGCATATCGGATGGCTCCCACCGAGCTTCGTGAGCTACTGGTACAACTGGATGACTTGCATGAGAAGGGATTCATCCGACCCAATGTTTCACCCTGGGCATCTTCGATTTTATTCACCAAGAAGGTTGGTGGGAGCATGCGACTGTGTGTTGATTACCGTCGCGTGAACCAGGTGACCATGAAGAACACGTACCCACTCCCAAGGATTGACGACATCTTTGATCAGCTCAAGGGAGAATGATGGTTTTCAATGTTAGACCTTAGGTCAAGCTATCACCAGCTTATAGTTTGAGACGAGGATGTGTAGAAGACGACCTTCAGGTGTCGGTATGGCCACTATGAGTTCCTTGTTATGCCCTTCAGCGTAACCAATGCTCCATTAGTGTTCATGAGTCACATGAACATGATCTTCCTACCTTACCTCGATCGCTTTGTCGTAGTCTTCATCAAAGACATACTAATCCACTAGACTACAGAGGAGGAGCATGACTACCATTTGCGGGTGGTACTGGACACACTCTGAGAGCACCATCTTTATGGAAATCTCTCGAATTTCCAGTTCTAGATCTGAAAGGTTCACATCATGATAAATGGCTTCTCGGAGGCTAGATTTGTAGTAAATCTTGAGAATATTGAGTTAGTGCTTTCTTGGGATCCACCTAGGAGTTTGATGAAGGTTCAGAGTTTTCTAGGACTGGCTGGGTACAATCTGAGATTTTTGCAAGATTTCTCTAGAGTTTTAGCACTACTTTCAGCATTGACAAAGAAGGGGAAACCCTTTGTGTGGTCAGAGAGGTTCCAGAAGAGAATTCAGGAGCTGTGGAAGAGGTTGACTAGTGTGACCATATTGAGGCTAACAGAGGAGGGAGTTTGGGTACGTAGTATACTACGACACATCAGGGATCAGACTCGGGTGTGTCCTGATGCATGACTGAGCAGCGATTGTGTATGGTTCTTAGTAGTTTAGACTGCATGAGTATAACTACACTACCTGTTACTTGGGGTTAGAAGTAGTGGTCTTCTCCTTGAAGATGTGGCTAAACTATCTTATGGGCGAATGCTTTACAGTCTAGTCTGACCACCAGTGTCTCTGGTACATCTTCTCGCAGAAGGACCTAAACTTGAGACAATGATTATGGCTCGAGTTCCTCCAGGACTATGACTTTGAGATAGTCAGTAGACATGTGAAGGGGAAATTTATAGCGGATGTTCTCAGTAGGAGATTAGGAATTCATCTACTAGGAGTGGTGATAGAGCAGCTAGCCGCGTTGCAGATATCCTTTGTGGATAGATATGGATTAGACTTTCTAAAGTCTCTCATTGTCAATCCTCCACTTCTTCAGTGAGTTAGGGAGGCACAATGTGGGGACGTTGACTGTGAGATGCGACATGCTCAGATATCACAGGGCAGGAACCTGATGGATTTTCTAAAGGTGGGGAGCATATCAATTTTTTAGAGAACATACAATGGTACTAGTTACACTTTAAGAGGAAGGGTGGAGGGAGTTCCACACATCTTCTTTAGTGGTAAATCCATTAGTGGCGAAGCCGTATCACGAACTCTGTCAAAAACACTGGTGGCAAGGTATGGAGAAGGAAGTAGCAGATTTTGTCGCTCGATGCATCACTTGTCAGCAAGTGAAGGAGGAGGACCAGGTTCCAGTAGGCTTGGTTCAGCCCATATAGGTCACAGAGTGGATGTGGGATGGGATATCCAAGGATTTCGTGACGGGACTTCCATGTACATCCATAGGACATGACTCTATCTGGGTGATTGTCGACTAACTCACCATGTCAGCCCACTTCCTACTGATTAGAGAGAAGGTTTCAATATAGAGCCTATAATGCCTCTAAGTACATGAGATCGTACGACATCATGGTGTGCCATCGATGATCATTTCACTTCATGGATTTGGAAGTGGTTTCAAGAGGCTTTCGGGACGCAGCATCACTTGAGCACCGCCTTCCATCCTTAGACGGATGGTCAGACTACGAGGACCATTTAGACACTCGAGGACATGCTCTGTGCATGTCTCCTTGACTTTGGTCATAGTTTGTAGGATCACTTAACCTTAGTAGAGTTTGTGTATAACAATATTTACCACTCCACCATCGGGATGGAACCATACGAGGAACTGTACGACCAACCTTACAGATCAATTATGTGATGGACTGACCCAGGGGAGTCATCACATATGAGACTAGAGATGGTATAGGCTATGACAGAGAATGTGTAGATCATCTAGGAGTGGATGAAGGCTACACAGAGTAGGCAGAAGTCCTATGCTGAAAGGAGATAGAGAGCACTGGAGTTCGAGGATGGCGACCACGTGTTTCTATGGGTCTCACCTCGACAAGGTCAATGGAGATTTGGATGAGGTGGAAAGTTATCTCAAAGATTCATTAGACCTTTTCAGGTCCTCAGTAGGGTAGGCGAGGTGTCTTTCCGCTTGGATCTTCCACACCTCTTGCACAGGGTGGAGGACGTCTTCCACATATCTCAGCTGAGGAGATACGTGCATGACCCATCCCAAATCATCGACCACAGGGCGCTAGACATCGATGATGGGGCGACATTCACATAGGATCCATTGGATACTAAGGATCGACCGGAGTGGGTCTAACATGGACAGTTAATTCCTTTGGTGCGCATTCGCTAGCAGAACATGAACCTCCAGGAGAGCACATGAGAGTGGGAGGATTAGATGCATGCTCAGTACCCCCCATTTGTTTCCTTAGTGTGAGTTGCAGATTATGGGGACGTAAATCCCTGAGGTGGGGTGAATATAAAGGCCTGGGATTTCTGTGGATTTTTTTAAAAAAAATGGGAATTTTACAAGTCTGCACTTTCTGACAGCGCCTGATTCTGAGACCCGGTGTGCCCGGAATCAGTTTCTGATGTTTTGTTCGGGTACATTCAGTAAACGTATGTGCATGGTTTTATATAATTTGAACCGGTGCATAGAATTGAAATGTGAGGTCACTGTTGAACTCACAGCGCCAGTATTCACTTAAGTAGACCTTCACCGCAGTTTTTTTTATCGAGATTGGAAGTTAATTTTTGGGGTTTCAAAAATATTAAATAAAAATATGTCTAGAATATTTTTATTTGAGTGGTGGTTTAATCCTCCAAGGGGAGGTTGGATATGGGTCCCACTAGTGCATAACCTCCCATGGGAGGATATTATGTGGTGGGGCCCACAAGGGCTCAAACCCCCTTAAACCCCCATTAACCCCTTGAGTGCCCCATTAATGGGGGAAACTCTTGAACTACCCCTTAATGTTTCCAAGACACCTAAAAGATAATTAATTCCTCAATTAATTATCTTTTTAAAACTATTTAATCCTTCCACACCATTTAATTTAATGAGTTGTTTAATTTAATTAAACACAACTCTTGTCTGTTGGGGTGCCAACAAATAATTGACTCCTCCTCTATTATTTTTGGTTGGAGACATGGTGGAGCCTTTTCTCTCCAAAGAAGAATGATATCTTCTCAATGAAGAACACTCGTCTCCACCAGGGAATGATGACACCATCTTCTCTCATTCCAACCAGGGCATTAAAGGTGAGATGCCACCCGTGAAGAACATTGCCAGTGATGACGTCTTCTCCTCCCGAAATTAATGGAACGACGCCGCCTTCCCGTCACTCCGCCGAGTGAACACCAAATTAAAAGGTAGGGGTATTTGATTATTTCAATGTATGAATTAAATCCCCATTCCTTGACATTTATTTTGATTTGATGATGGCCACTTGTTATCACCTAATGCGGAGGGTGCGGGCCGAACAAACATGGCCCGAAATCCCTCTGATTGTTTATTGATTGGTTGATGATGGAGGCATGGACGGAAGAGGTGCAGTGTCGTCGTGCCACCCCAGAGGAAGGGGGTCATGGCCATGCAGGCCGTAGTGGATGAAAGACATGCATCACCATCGTGCCGTGCTGGTGGAAGGGGGCCATGACCATGCCGTCAGTGAGGAGCGAAGATGGAGCAGCGCCGTCGCGCCATGCCATGGAAGACCCACGGCCGGGCTGCCCCTTGGTAGGGCCTCCACGGCTGGGCCGCCCCTCTGCCGGGCTGCGCCTTCGGGCCAGGCTGCCCACTCAGGTCGGGCCGACCACTCGGTTCAGGAAACACCCGCAGACCCGGTCAGACCCCGGTTCGGACCGGGTCCAGCCAGGTCGGTCCGACTAGGTCGGATCGGACCCGGACGTGCTATGGTGTTTTTACACCTTTTGCCCGTATCTTAAGATATGGGTGTCTGATCGACGAACCGTCTACGATTATTGAATTCATGGAGTGAGACGATTCTTTTGGAATACCCCGCCTATGGTTTGGACGCAGTTTGGGTATAGTCGGGTTGGTTTGAACCTACAAACCAAATGGGCCCCTGGAATGGAAATGCCAATAACTCACAGACAATGTGTCTGATTGACGCACCATATATCGCATTGGGATCCTTATGATGATATGGAACTACGAGATACATAAACTCAAGACTTTATGGTAGTTGATGTATCGACACTTGGCTCGAGGAGCGGACCATCCCAGAATTGAGTGTACTGTGTGCGGGAACCCTAGGTCTGGCGACGACTGAGATGATAGGATCCTCTGTGGGTTTGACATCAACGATATTGAACCAGGATCCTCCATGGGTTATAAATTGATGAATTCTGTACCAGGATCCTCCGTGGGTTCCCCAATGAGGATATTGTACCAGGATCCTCCGTGGGTTCGAATGTGATGACTTCTGTACCAGGATCCTCCGTGGGTTCGATAGATATGTCTACTGTATAGGGATCCTCCATGGGGTCGACTACGGTGACTAATGTACCATGATCCTCCTTGGGTTTGATAGTGAAGACTTCTGTACCATGATCCTACATGGGTTCAACAGCGCTGATACTGTTCGAGGATCCTAGGTGGGTTCGACAGAGGAGACGATTCAGTGGCTACAAATAATCATCTCTACCCCTCTACACGATTAGTATACCTATATGATCTAAGTCATGTCTTTCAGCCATTATTATCATGGTTATTGATTTTAATTCCGTTGTGGACTGGGTTGTGCTTGGGCTCGAGAGTTAGAGATGGACTGTGATTGATAACTTAGGTATATGTATGGGAATATACCTAAGTAGAGTTGGTTGATACTTCCTGATGGTTTCATTCTACTTTGGTTTATCGTTTTTGGACTCTGAGAGATCATCGGGGGTCTCCGGGTCCCTACTAAGTATTGTTATACTCACCCTTGCACGTGTTTCGCCCGCACCCTGTTGTGTTCTGTGTAGACGACAACCAATATTTATTGAGTCAGAGGGTGATAGAAAAGAGACTGCTTGGAGCTAGACAACATTGAACATACCTCAGGGACGAGTGTTTGAGTTTTTTACCTACCCTTCAGGCGGATTCACTAGTGGACGATCCATGAGCTATTTTTCCCTTTTAAATTGTACTTTTACTTTTTGTTTAGTTGGGTTTGTATACTAGCCCACTTACTTTAATCACACTTTTATTTTCTATTCTAGAACTTGTTGCTTCTACTGCTTGTGTTCAGACTGCGTGAGTTATAGGTTAAAAGGCTATAAATTCCCTTTTTATCAGGATTTTTCCTTAGGTGAAAATCGCTAGCCCCTGGCCTATGGAAGGAGGGCTTGGGTTAGTCAGGGCACGGGCCCCGAGGACGGGATGTGACATATGTGATGAATGATTTATGTTATTTTTGTCTGGAACCAAGCAGGAGTGACATCTAACATGGCTCCTGACTTGGTCTCTGGCATGGAATGAAGGGAATGAGTAATCCCCATGGGCTGGCAACTAGTGCCCGGGTATGAAAAAAACAATATGGTAATGGTTTCACCTGACATTGTAAATATAAACAACCTAAAATAATAAATGAAATAAAACCAAACAACCATAACCAAAAATGTCATAATAATTTTCAAATTAAAATTTACAATATTTAAAAAACCCAAAGAGGCTAATAAAATAGAAGAATACACCATCCCAAAACCACCATGTTACAAGAGGATCATAATACTCAAGAAACCACGACAACATCAACAAGGGGAAAACACTAGAATCATGATCCACCATCTATAAACATTCTTGTTTAAACTGAGTCAAACATAACCAAGTCTATTTACAAGAAATTGTATGTGTAGGGTGTGAGGAAAAGCCCAGTAGAATTCCAACCAAAAATAAGATTCCATTCTATAAACATTGTAAGTTAAATAAACATGAATGCATTAAAAATGTAACTAGATATATTTTTATAGAAATCATTTCAAAGGAATTTTTTTTAAGGAAAACTACTTAAAATGGAAATGATTTTAAATGAAATCCTTTTCCTCAAAATCCATTCATTAAAAATAAAAATTATTTATACTCTAGGTACATTGTATGTCATTTGATGGAACCACATCACAATAGATAACTATATAACAGGATATCCCTATAGGCTCTAGATAATACTGTGACACTTGAATAACTAGCCCTAGTGAAAGGTGGTATAATAATTGCCTCCATAATCTTTATCATGAAAAAGAAACTATGAGGGGACACCCCATTGGCCTAGTGGTCTCCAATCAAAAAACAAGTTTATGTAGTTTTGTAATCATCAATCTAGATAAATGAAATCTGGACTTCCCACATATAAATCTCTATAATACTAGATATTTTTAACCAACCTTGTTACACAAGATTACTTTGTTATCAATTTTCATTATAGATGTCGCATAGTTTGCTATACTCACTTGAATACACAATAATGATGAATACATATATGAAATCACCATTTATCAGAAGAGAAAACCTCATTCAATTTCGTATTCACACCAAACCTCATGAAAAATAGGTTTCATAACACTTTCACATTTTATTAAGCCAGCTGAATATTATATAAAACACATTCAAGGTTCACAAAAAGGGTACACACTTGAATTACATCCCCTTTTCTATAGAAAAACCCACTTTCAATCTAAATGCGTACAAAACCATTCTAAATCATGTTTTACATAATTAGAAAAATTAAATAAACCACCTGAAAAATTAATAAAATACCTTCAACAAGCACAAAAAATTTAGAAGAGTTAAAACTACAAATTATTTTTCCAAAAAACTACTTTCATGCCCCACATATCTTAATAAAATAAAAATATTCAATTTCCCCACCTATAAAATCCACAAAATTTAGACAGGAATCAATGTATGCATATAAAAGAAATCAAATAATTTTTAACCTTAGAACCACCTACATCAAATGAAGAAAATTCTATAAAATTAAGTAAAACAAAAAAAAACCCTGAGGAGTACCATTTAAAGGAATGATTGAACCTTAGACATCATGATTAAACCCTATTAGATAATATTTAGCCTTAAAAATGTCACCCTACTAGTTGGAAACTGTAATCACCTAGAGATAAGGATAGAAACCCTAGAAATGTGTATGAAACTATGAGAGAGGGTGACTTACATGAAGAATCTTGAATATTTACCACCAGATACACCTTACAAATGGAGGTCCCAGGTAACAAGAGGTGTGATTTGATGCTTCTATGCGAGGAAATACTACGTGAGGAGGAATATGGGTGGATTTGGGGAGAAATCATAGAGTAAAAAGGTAAATATAAAAATTTTAATGGCCTGGATAGGGAACGTAGTATGCCTACACCATTTTTCAGATCGTGTGGACACCTTATGACCACCACTATCCATAAGGTACATGACACACTGTTTGAAAAATAGTGTGCTAATCATGAATTTATTATATATTCAAAAATGACATGAAGACACACATTTTCCTTGGAAAAGTGTATGGGTTACCCAATATATGGGAAAAACATGCACCACCTATTACCTAGGATAAATTACCATTTTTATCAAAAAACTCAAAAGGGGACTGAAGGTAAAAAATGTAAAATATAAATAAATAGAAATGTAACTAAAAATAAAATCACGGGAGTGACAATTCTCCCCACCCTGAAAAATTAAAACCCCAGGAAAGTCATTAAAAATTATGAATAGAAAATATAAATGTGTATCCTTTCTCAACCCATGACTTTTTATACCAATTATTATTCATATAATTTACATGCTACCAAACTATACAGATTAGTGGAATAGATTTCCCACGATGTACTTTCTCTTGGGAATCCACTATCTACATTTTCCACTCTAATACAGCTAAATCAGGATCTCTTCCCAACTAATAGATGTAAAATACTTTATGAATTGAGGTCAACTGAGAAGGAAAAGATAACATGTATTCCCCTTTCCAATCCTCTCAATGATCTTGAATGTTCTGACATTTCTCAGTGTTATATTTCATTATTTTTTCATACAGCGATGACCCAACCGTGGCGCCACATTTATGGACACTTGGTCACCGACAAAAAACACAAGATCTCGATGCCTTTTATCTGAATAATAATTATGGTGACTCTGAGATATCAATAACCACTTCTTGATTAACCTGGCCTTCTCAAATATCTGTTCCACTATGCTTGGTCCTAACAGCATGGCCTCTCCCACCTCATCCCAACACAAAGGATACTGACATGGATGACCATAGTGAACATAAAAAGGAGGCATTTGGATAGTGGATTGGTAAATATTATTACATGAAA
Organism: Viscum album; assembly: GCA_963277665.1. Taxonomy (NCBI): domain Eukaryota; kingdom Viridiplantae; phylum Streptophyta; class Magnoliopsida; order Santalales; family Viscaceae; genus Viscum; species Viscum album. The sequence goes on from OY728127.1 coordinate 951,349,282, forward strand.
ACTCAACCAATCACAAATGGATATCCATAACCACAAAATTTCTATGAGACAAAGGAACCACAAAGTGGCCCTTAAAGAAAAATATCCCCTCATTAGGAAATAACCAATCACAAGTAATCTCCCCACAATGAAATGTCTGTATATAATCCTAGAATAAAGAATCACCAGGTTACCCTTGAAAAATAAACTCCAAAAGACAAGAATTCAGTAGAAAACTTTCCAATAATTCACTTCCATTGTTCTCATTGGTTTCTTAGTTAATATAATAACAATTTCCATCAACATACACTCATCATTGGTCTTCCTCAAATCTTAAATTGGATTTATTCTACTTGGAGCAATGGACACAAAATTACCTTTTCCTTGAGGTATACACAAAATCAAAATCCAACCTTTGAAGGCACCCTAACCAGCGACATTGGCTTATATTCAAATACATTAGAGAGAGAATGTTGTCCAATCATTGATGATCTGAATAAACCAGAAATCCCCCCTAAATATAATGTTGCAAAATTTCTAAACTGTGCATCAACTCTACTTACAATAAGTCATGGGTGGGATGATTTTTCTCATGTGGTCAGTGTATGCCAGAACCATTTTCCATCAAATTATCATTCTACTATAGAAAAAACATGATACCTATACATGATGAATCAAAATAAACCACACAACACATCCTATATTCTTGGATGATCAAAATAAGAGGGGTATTCAATTCCCACATTGGTTCCTCGAAGGAATCCTGGAATTTTAGGCTCCTTTCAAACATTACCTATTTTTGGTAACATGTCTTCATAGATGAAGAAATCTGAGAGAATTATTGAATGATTGATCTTGTTGGTTACCTTATTCAACATCCTGTAATCAATTCACAATAGGAGAGAACCATCTGCCTTTTTCGCAAATAGAACTAGATCATCCCAATGAGAGATTATCAGGTGAATAAAACATTCGGATTATAAATTGTCTATTTGTACCTTTAATTCCATTGACATAGTGGGGGGAATATGATATGAGGGGATAGATATTTGTTATGTTCCTTGTACCAAGTCTCTCGAGAACTCCACTTCCCACTCAAAACGAAATCATGAAAAGTCATCTGGAAACACCTATGGGAACACGTTCACCTCATGAGGTGATCTTCCTCAAGGAGATCCACCATCATCCTCCAACACAAGAGAAGATAACAAAAAATCAAGGCTACCAAACTCTAAAAGTTCAGGTCCAACAAGACCTAACCGAGGATCCCATTCAACATGAAGGACCTGGGTACTCTTATCCAGACCCACGAAAATCACATTCCACATATAAAAACAAAGTTGTACCTGAAAACACAATATCAAATCCATACCAAGGATCACATAAAATATGTCAATATCCAAAACTAGGAAATCCCATTCTAGCTCAATCATGGACACAGTGAGTGCACAACAAATACAGCTAAAACCCTGCTCTTTTTCTTACCTTGTGGAATTACTGACTCCATCACATATGACCAAAGAATAATTAGAAAATTAAATATATTCACAATTTGGAAAGAGATAAATGGAATAGATTAAACATTATGAAACAAAAAAATACCTAAATATAAAGAAACTAGAATTTTACCCTAAACCGTTGATGTCCTAGAATCTGGTTTTTCTATTTCTTGGTCAATAGAATTGAGATATCTTGTATCTGGATGAGTTTGAGTGTAATGAATGACCTAAAGATCTTCTCTGGGATGACATTAGCTGAAATAAAATCTTTTCCTACCCACATGACTTCCAAATTGAGATCCCACTGTCTTGGTTGGATTTGTCAAGACTGACATTGTTCTAGAAACCAAAATTCTTGTACTAATCTGATATGGATTTGACACGTTAAAAAAATTCTCCATGTGTCCCCTATATAAACATTTGTTTCAAGGATTGTGAGGATATGAGAATGTGGGTCATATGTTAATTTCTTCCTCACACTAGTGGCACACAAAATACACTACATCAGATGTCATAGACAAAGGATGACACGATTTATGGACGGAGATACCTCCTCCCTTACTCCCTAGCTCATCATGAATCCACTTCTTTTCTAATGAGCTATGACGGCCCATATCTTCCATTGATACATGGAAACTAGGCTCGTTATTGAAATCAATATATACCATCATCGCCATATCTACCACCTCATCATAGGTCTTTCGTTTGGATAAAAGAACCTGATATTGGATCTCTAGAAAAAAACCTCTCTTGGTCCATTGAGCCTTCACTTCCTTGTTAGAAATGAGCTCAGGTGCATACCTAACCAAATAAAAAATGGTTAACATGTTCTATCATAGACAGATCTCCCTGTCTAAGATCTATAAACTCCTAGGATCTTGTATATCCCAAGACCAGTGGAAAGTACTACACATTGAACATGACCTTAATGTTCTTCCACCCCATATTCTTGTGCATTTCAATATTCACCACTGATTCCCTTTACTTCCTATTATGATCTTGTAACCTAAATGAATCACATATATCCCTCACAACCTGATGAGTATATAGGAACATAAACATATTCTATCTCTACTCAATCCACTCTTGGCATCCTGAGGATCAGTGTTTCCTATAAAAGAGTGATTCTTGTTCACATGAAACTCTAGATCATTTTCCTTTGTTGGACCTGGTTCAACATCTCTAACTAGAGTAATAATAGAGCACACTCCTTGTACCAAAACATGTACTATCTAAACTGTAGCTTCGATGAATATCTGATCAATATGTGAGGGAGAACTCTCACTATCTTCTTGCTATGGTTTCATAGGAAGTCCCAAGGGAGGCATTTTTCCACACAAGTAATAATCACAGTGAAAATAATCAATTCAACCATTCTGAAAATTATCAGCTACAGTAGAAATTATCAATATTCCATAAACCAAAAATAACCAAATCCGTCATAACAACAATAAAAATGACCAAAACACTCCACCCCCACCTAGTGTCTATATATAGTCCGAAGCCTTTACATCCCACCAAGAGGAGAAGTAAAAAAATCCCAATATCTCATGGTGACTCAGGAACTACCCTGAGCTGTATAGGCCATACACCCTTCTCACAAGTAGAACCTCATGACATGACATTCCTTGCTCTTTGTATCAAGACTCATCCCCAAACAATGTATCCAAAAAATAGTGTACCCTTTTATGAAACCATTTTTACATGAAGAATGTTGTGGTGCCATCAAAATCGATACCCAACTAGGTCCATGGCACATGCCAATGGGAATTCCCTATCCCCATAAGCTGAAAACATGTTTTAGAGTGTCAACAAAACACAATGGGGTTGATTGCACTTGAAATAAAAAATAAAAACGACAAACAATATCAGATAAAACAGAATAGAATGTACATAACACAACACGACATAATAATTTTCAGATTGACTTTTACTACAATTAAAAAAATCCTAGAGAATCTAAAATAAATATGTAAAAAGAAACCATCCCCAAACCACCACGTAACAAGTGGAGCATCAACCTCAAGCCACCACCACAAAAACAACACGGGGAAACCACTATCATCCTAAAAGGCCATCTCTAAAAATTGTTCTATTACCTGATTCAGTCATAACCATGTCTAAATACACCTAATGGTGTATGTTGTGTGTGATACAAAATCCTATTGTTTTTCACCCAATTAATAGATTACATGCTATAGAAATTAAAAGATAAATTAAAATTCATGGTTTTTTAAAAAGGGTAACTAGAAAAATTTCTATTGAAATCATCACAAATGAAAACATTTTAATGAAAAATTCCCTTAAAGAAGAAGTCTTTTAATGGAAAAATGTTTTACTCCAAAAATATTGCATTAAGAATAAAAATGAACTATACTCATGGTACACTATATTCTAATGGATAGAACGACATCACAATAGAGCACTAAGTCATGGGAGCTCACTATAATATCTAATTATGAGTGGGATAGTAGAAAATCATACCTTGGGTAAACATGGTATAATGTCTACAACCTTTAGCTTTCTCATGAACGATCAACTAGAAGGGGACACCCCATGTGCCTAGTGGTCTGCAACCATTATACATGTTTAGTTAGTTCTGTAATCATCAATGAATCTAAGTGAATATTTTAATTTCCACTTCTGAATCACTGATGTTCTAGATCTAGTCATTCCACCTAGATACATGAGATTCCCTTGTGCTCAATTTTCTTTCCAGATGTCAAATAGTTTGCTACACCATCATGAAAACACAATCAAGATGATTATTAATATAAAACCCCATTTATCCTAAGTTAATACCTCATTCAATTTCATAAACACACAAAACCATATTATAAATAGGATTTCCATCACTTTTACATTTTATTAAACTATAAGAATAATTTATAAACACATTCAAGGTTCAAAGAAAGGGTCCAAACGTGAAACACTGCAAATTTATTTTAGAAAAACTAATTTCAAGACAAATTCATACCAAAACAATTATAAATCATGTTTTACACCATTTTTAAAATTAAATAAATCACCTTCACAATTTATAAAATACCTTCAAGAAGCATAATAAGAGAACACACTTGAAACAACCAGTTTCTGTTTGGAAAACTACTTTTAAGAAACATTCATCTTAAAACTTTTAGAAAAAATATTTCAAACCTCATATATAATGCACAGAACATAGAGAAGAATAAAATAATGCATATAAAAATCACTGCATATTGTTTATCAATGGAACTACCTACCTAATATGATGAAACATCCCTAAAATAGTGTAAAACCACTTAAAAACCTCAACAGAACACTATAATGGAATGAATGAACATTAAACATCAATATTGAACCCTATTAAACAAGATTGAACCCTAATAATGGTACAATACCTGCTAGAAAAATGAAATCCCACGATAGAATGATAAAAACCCATGGAAATCGAAATAGTCCATGAGATATGGGGGCATAATTGAATAATCCTGATGATTCCCCACTAATTACACCTCAAAAATAGATTTCTGAGGGAGAAAGATGGAATATTGTAGGTTTCTAGGGCTGGAAATCCATAGTTGTGAGTGAGAGGGTCAGATTTGGGGTTAAATCCAAAAAAGGGAAAACGTATATATCTAAATATTAAGGACTTGGATAGGTCACATGGTTTTCCTACATTGTTTTATAAACTCTGTGGAAACCATACCATCACTACTATCCACAAGGGACATAACACATGATTAGAGAAACAAATTGTTAAACATGAATTTTGGATTTGTTGAAAAATGACACAGCGACACACAGTTTCCTTAGTTAGGCACACAATTCCCCTCACCAAGTGTTGATCATGAGCTCCCATCATTCAATGTTAAATTTCACATTTTTATCCAAAAACTCAGAGGAAACCCAGTATGGAAAATGTTACAAAAAAAATAAATAAAAAAGTATCTTGAAAATAAACAACAGGTGTGACAATTGTATAACACATACACATGTCTTTCATTATGTGTATATTGGGACACACATCTCCCTTCAATGCATCAAGTAATGATTTATATCTCACGAGATATAAAGAACTAGAATGATAAGTGAACTAGTTTTAGTAATATAGGAAAATAATTGGATGTGAACTTTGTTTAGTAATAAAAGACTATAACATGGGTAAATTCAGGTTACTAATATAGAAATGAAACAGGAAAAGAAACTGTAGCATTAAATGAATTTTTCCACAATAATGGTCTTATAAATAAGGCTTGGCTAATATGGAAATTATTTCTTATGCTTATGTGTTTTCCAAAATTTCATGCCTTATGTTTTTATCTCATAGAATATGTAATTTTATTATTTATGATATTTTAGGATTCATTCCATCACATTATATCATGATTTTTGATTTACATCATATGATTTGAAAATGTCTTGTTTATACACTAATTCCATACAATTATGTTATGATATATATTTCACTTATCGACCCCCACTGATCATCTAATCTCACCAATTTTATAGGTTTCATTTCCTGAGATTATAAATGAAGGTTTTATGTATGAATACAAAAGGGTATTATAATTGTGCTAAGCATTAAAGATCTTTAACCAGACTTGAATTTTGTGTTAGAAGTTTCCAAATAAACTAAACTATTTTGGTCTCAGGGCACATATTTGTATAATTTAATGAATATTTATCTACAAAGTTGTAAAATCCATATGTGAAAATCCTAAATAATTATAGTAAGTATTAGAATAATATTTTAGTCAAACATTGGAAACTAGGATATGAAAACATTATATCCCTAGATGTATTTCTATGTAAATGTCCAGGCATGACTCTAATGATACGCCGATGTATAGGTTACAATCATAAATTTTTTGAAATAGTCATAGAAAATATAGTTTTAAACCTAAGATGTTAAATATATAATGTAAATTCACTTGATTATGGGGTTTTATAAATTTTCATAGTGTTTCTCACATTATACTATTACTTTATGTCAATGGTAGGAACCCAAATATATAACGATAATGCTGAAGGTGATGGGAAATGAAACTATTTTCCTCATGAGAAACCGAATGTTAAGGGAGTTAAAATAAAAATTCTTGTTTCAATGACAACTTGACCTTATCAATAAACGAATCCAACTAGTATCTTAAATGACCTAAGGAGGGGACACTGTTTTCTTGAATCATTATTATGGAAATAACCACCTTCTTTTTTGGAATAACTGATCCACTAGTTACTGAGAAACAGATTTGTACCACTAAAAATATATTTCTCATTAATTATTTTTTTAGAAAATATAAAAGTTATGTTGGTAACTCATCACTTGGAAGGTGAAGATAATTAGTGGTGAAACATTGTAAATATATATAGAATCTATATAAAATTGACTTTATTAATTAGGATGAGTTCATTGGATTATTTATTAGTAAATACCTTCCCAATAATATTTTTAAAAAGGGATATTCAATATTCTATCTATCCAATGGTTATGATAAGAAAAAAATGATATAATTCAAAGGAAATTATAAAAAACAGAGGGAAGATTATTACATCTAATTAATGATCAATGTGTGGAAGGAACCATGGCTGAATTTCTCATAAGGGGACTGAAAATTTTTTTATTTGTGAGAAAGAAAGTATTCCGTAATTTTACTGACGATGTAATGGGAATAAAATGTAGGCTCTAATGAGGGAACCTCCAACATGTTAGGGTTACACGTTCAAGGAAAATTGGAATTCTGATAACCAATACCCAAATAAAAGGGATAAAAACTGGCGATCAATATTAACAACCGCATAAAGATAATGACAACAGAAAATCTCATGAGATAACTATTAGTTATGCTGTGTATTCTAATGAAGTGTGGAAATGATTGAATTATTATGTTTTGGAATTCATGAATAAGGTAATATTAGTGCTTTAATGGTATTAAAGAAGTATGGAACATCTATGGATTTTTCCAATATATCTTTCCATATGGATTAGAGATCATATGATTGAGGCAGTAAGAGTATATTTCTTAAAAATAAATGATTAAGGGAAGGATAACCCTTTGTAACGCCCTGACCCCAGCTACCCAGAGTCGGTGCATTACTTCGTAACATTGGCATGATCACAAAAGATCAAGTCTTGAAAGACTGATTTGTTTAGTAGCCTTGGAAACACTAGATACATTAGTAAACGTTACATTACATCATAAAGTGAAAAACTACAATAACAAAGTCTCCATAGTCCACACTCATATCCTTTTCTGACAATCCCTGCAGGTCATTCATAAAATACATCTTCACATCCTGGAAAATATTAAAACATTGAACGGGGTGAGCTCAGATGATCAGTAAGGATAACAATATTGCGGAAGCTTTCATAAATAAACATTAACATTTAAGGCAATGTATACTAAAACAAAAGCCTTTTTAAACTTAAACTTCAGCATAATATGGAAAAAATAAAATTAAATAATGCCATTTACTTACTCACATGGATATTCTACGAGTCGAATAATCACATGAAATATCAATAACCACTTTCATAATGAGGGAATGTATAATGCCAGACATTCTGAAACATTTTGTCAAGGCCTCGTCCAAGATGTCTAAAATGATTAAGGCCTCGGCCAAAACCATAAATCAAATTGGGGAAGGGCCTCGGCCAATTCCACTTCTAGTTGTCTCATGAGACCTACCGATGCATAGAGGAGCTATAGCGGGCTCCACCCGTCACTTATTAAGTCCAATACATTCCTCATATGAATAGGTTTATACATATCATAAACCATAACATAATCGTATCACATAAAACATGCATAAAGGAAACATAACTTTTCTGCATTTCAATCACAAGATATCAATACAACACATTGATATAATAAAAACGCTTTCAAAACCATTTTCAATACCAAAATAAAAGAAAGTTAAAACTTTGTATTTATTTTTCATTAAAAAAATGATGGCTTGTAGAGGAAGCCGAAACTCAAATAATGGTCATGGCGGCGGAGAAGTCATTGTCGCCGCATAAGTACGGAAAGAAAAACATTCCCTTTTGTCATTTAACAAAACGCTTCATATAAAAAAGATTCCTTTTGAATAAACGTAAAAGTCAAAGGGGTTTATACACCGTATAAAAGAAAGTTGTGTATAAAACCAAATATGCCTTAATGAAAGGGGATTGAGACGAAGTCCTTAAAAAGATCATTTTTTTAAATAAAGTACATCTATAATGTGTATTCACTATAAGTACACATAAATAATGTAAAAATACAAGATAGGACATAATAATATCATGACATAATTTGAAAGTAAGAGATTAACCCAAAGAATATAAATTGGTTTAAGAAGTTCCCTTACAAATAAAATAGATCTATTATGTGTATTCACTATAGATACACTTAAAGAAAGTACAAATACAATATAGGACATAACATTATCATGACGTAATTTGAAAGTAGGAGATTAACCCAAAGAATGGAAATTGGGTTAAGAAGTTACCTTAAAAATAAAATAGATCTATTATGTGTATTCACTATAGATACACATAAAGAAAGTACAAATACAAGATAGGACATAATAATATCATGACGTAATTTGAAAGTAGGAGATTAACCCAAAGAATGGAAATTGGGTTAAGAAGTTCCCTTACCTTGTGTCTGACTTGACTCAACCATTCTTTAACCTCCTGAATAATAAACTAGAGTTAATATATACCTTATTAATAACCATTTTAAATTTCATTATCATTTTTATATCACTTATTTCAATGATATGAACATTATGTAATTATGTAAGTTAATAACGGTCGTTTTGTCGATCTTTGGTACTTGAGTAAACAATAAACTTCTTATAATTACAAGTTGTTTATGTGGTAGAATATCCATTATCTCCAGAATTATATTCATGATTTAGATTTCATATATATCATATATATCCAGTATATACATTCATTTATAATATTACGTAACATTTAGAGGTAAGAAATGAAATGCACCGTTCATGGAGACGGTAAGCCGTACGTACGTATGAACGCTACTTTCATTTCTATTTCGTATTTAATGGAATGAAATCATAATTATATAAATGTATAATATAATTCAAGTATAATATAGTTTATAATAACATTTACTCCATCCTTTATACATCCCACATATGGCATTAAAGATTCAAATCACTTGAAGGGGCGGTAGTCCGCACTTCCTAAAATGAAATTATCACGTTTACCCATAATGGAAATCATAAAGTATGCCACAAATGAGAAATACAAAAGCATAAGTAAAACATAAACATATTATATATCATATATAAATATAGTGACATCTTAATGGACACCTTTGAAGGTGTTATATGACTGTTGAACAATCATCGTTTCGTGAGGCAGAAATTCTCCATCCACAGAAACCGTATGTTCTTTAAACATTAGATGTAGGTGTGGGTAAGTGAAGCTTGAATCCTTCTTATAACAACATCCTAGTATATTGAGGATACTGGTGTTGTTACAAAAGAAATGAATAAAAAGAGTTTAGGGGGTTGGAGAAGAAAAATAAAAGAAAACAACATTAGAGAAGACATTACCTCAAAATCGGGTAACTCTTTTTGATTTGAGCCAAAGGCTTCCTTGGGAAGAGTTCTGCCCAAAGTGAGGCTTCTAGGAGTAAGGGAGGAAAGTTTGGAGAGTATCTGGGCCGAGGTTGGCCGAGCCAAATGGCTTGAATGTGTGAATAAGGTGGTAGTGGTGGTGGCCTTTTATAAGTGTAGAGGAGGGGCACTTTTGGAAAGTAATGAAATGTTTTATTCTATTATACAATGATTTTCGGATTCTAAAGGTCCCAAACTTGTATAATTCGAGTATAAGGTGATAAGGGTTCAAAATCTCATCATCCAATAGGCTTTGGACAAGTGTAGGCCTTGGATTTTACATTATATTTTCATTTTATTTAAATCGTTAAATAATGAGGTCATCGCTGCATCATCATGGTGTCATAAATAATTTAATTTATTTAATTTCTAAAAATTATAAAAAAAAATTATCATTATGTAGGAAATATTTTTATCTTCCCAATGAATATTTATGGTCAAAAATATGACTTTTATAACCCCATGTAAAAATTGTTTTATTAAAACATTTCATGTTTGTGTCATTTTTTACTTTAACATTAAATAATGGGTATTTATGTCATTTTCTAACTAAAGTGGCTCCATGGGGTCCCCAAGTTGACCCATGGATTGTATTGGTCGGCCATGGAACATCCAATGAGGGTAGGACATGTGTCAAGCTCAACTCATATTATTAAAACATTATTTTTACCTTAAACTTCACTAATTATCTCTATTCACGATTAAGAACTTAAAAGTTACTATTCACCAAAAATTATTTTAATCTCATTGAACCACAATTTACTTCTTAATTACAACCATGTATGTCTTATTTTTGAAAATCAAAACACAGAAGTGGTAATATTTCATTTAAACGAAAAATCAGTTATTTAACTACCACTTAGTGGTTTCACTATTCATCAAAAATTGAAGTTTTTCCGAACAATACCGAAATTTCACCCTAAGCTATAATTGATATTCCAAATTCAAAAATGATGTCTATTTTAAAAAATTCCAAACATATAAGTTTCATTAATTAATTTTATAATTAATTCCCGCTGTCACAACAAATAGCGTGTTTTTAAGAAACAATTTATATCAAAAGATTGGCAATTGTTTATGTCCAATTTCAATGTTAAATTAATTCTAATGAACACCATTGGATATAATGGTAAAAATATATTCTAATTATACTTTAAAACCCCTAAATAGTATAATTTATCACTATAAATTATTTTGATTAAAAAAGTTGTTTTTAAGTATTTTTCACTATTTATAAAAATTAGAAGTTCTCAGAAAAATACCAAAAATTCAACATAAGCTAATTTCGATATTCCGAATCAAAAAATGAAGTCCATTTTGAAATATAAATTTTTTATAAATTTAAAAAGTAGTTATTACTATTCATAATGGCTACTTTGATTAGTCGCGGTGTTTTAGAACTCGAAGTTGCGTACAATGCAAGCTATTTCATTATTGAATGAGAAGCATATTGTGGAAGCTCGGGGTGTTACATTCTCCCCTCCTTCAATAAATTGGGTCCTTGCAATTTGAAATTTTTCTTGGAAAATAAAAGGTTGAAAATAGAAAATACCTTTGTGGAAATCCCAAATCAGAAATAAGATTAATAAAATTTAGCCTTAAGAAGAGGGAAAGGGAAATGAAAAAGTCACCACCCAATTATGATCTCGATTAGGAGAACATTGGTGGCAATTAGAGACATATAGTTTGAGGGAAAACGTAAATATTTGTAGGTAGTGATTGAGGTCATCAATTACAATCAACTGTCAAATTGAGGGCCTCAAAGCCTTCAATCTATGTTGATTTAAAATATCATCAGTTCAATAAGCCATAAGGTATTAGGATAACACATTTTTTTGTTTTAATAACCCTTTACTAAAGTTTAAGAATTAATTTATTCATTGAACAAGAGATAGGTATATATATATTAATTCTTGACAATTAGAGTTTCAACCTTCAACTCATCTTTCACTCAAAAAGATAATAGTACTCAAAAATTTTATACTTATCCTAATTGTATAAGGTTCTTAATGTTAACATATACCATTTAGATTAGTAAAATTATTTTGTAATAACTAGGGACTTCCTGTACGCTAGTCGTAGGAAATAAAGGCTTGTCTCACTATGATTGTGGGTTCTATTCCTGCAGCTTTGTCCGACGCGACGGGTTATGCCCCACCCTGCTGGTTGTCCTTTTCCTAAAACTACAGTATTATAATATTCCAAAAATAATCTTCATAAATTTTTTAACCATAAACAATACTATCCAAAGATCAACTTAATCCACTCCAACCTTTATAGTTATCCAAAATACCTCTGTCCAGACTTTCTCTAAAAGGTATCTTAATTCCAAAATCAATTTATCATATTCCCCAAACAAATTAAAGTTTCTATTTTTGTCACATACTAAAATATGATTACCTTCATCATATTAAAACCTTACTAAAATCAACAAGTACTGCAGTAAAATCCTGAAATATATATATCACATTATTCTAATAACCAGAATATAATCCATGAGTCCAAAAGCACCAATACATTAATTATTATGCTTCAACTGTAGTAACAGCATAAGATTTTCCTTGATCCCTTGGCCTTTTATGAGGTTAGTTTCCCTGACGCTTAGGACATTCATTTGCATAATGCCCCATTTCCCTACAATTGCAGCATTAAACATTGATATCCTCTTTCTTTCCCTTGAAATCACGTGCCTGGTGACCTTTTTCTCCACATTTATAACAAACTCCCATTCCTTTTAGGCAAGTACCAGAGTGATTCTTCCCACAATTATCACATAATGGAAAATCCTTCTTTCCCTTTTTCCCTTTATCTGTCTCTTGTTCCACCGTTCTCTTCTTCTCTTACTTTACTTTGTTGTTATAAGACTTAGAGAATTCCTTTTCTGTCATGATAGCACATGAGACAATATCTTCGTATGACGAGAAGGTTTGTGAGACTAATGCTTGACGAAGAAATGTTTTTAACCCATCAAAGAAACGATCAATCTTACTTCTTGGGTTACGTATATAATTGGCAGCATGCCTCGCTAACCTTGTAAATTTAGCCTCATACTTTGCGACATTCTCATCCTCCTTATGCCTCATACTCAGAAATTTACTTTCCATATCTGCTCGATGGTCACGAGGGAAGTATTTTTCTAAGAAAAGATCTTTGAACTCTCTCCATTCCATATTTGATACTTCTTCATCTTCCTTTGTATTTTGAATCAATGACCACCATTGATCGGTATCTCCAGTGAGGCGGTAAACTGCCATGATAACCTTCTCCCTTTCGCTACTCCCCAAGGAATGGAATATTTTCTCTAAGGAGTTTATCCATTGCTCAGCTACTAATGGATTTGTACCCCCATTAAATGTTGGTGGTTGTTTCCTCATGAAGCGGTCTAACAATGATCATCCACGTTGCGGATCAGGGTGCTCCATATGAGTAAGGTTATTGTTCATAACCTGAGTGAGTTGTCCCAGTATGGTAATAAGTTGATCAGCACCAGTTGTATCTCCAGATCCACAATAATTATCTTGAGCAGGAGGGAAATCCCTAAACGGAGTTCGTGCATTGATACGATTTCCATTCCTTCCACTAGGCGCCATTTCTATACAATGGCATAAACTAGATTAGTTTATGAATCAAAATACATAATTCCATACTTATAAAATACATAACAAAAATTGCACTATTTATGGATATAATCCATAATCATAAAAAGGTTTTATATGAGGAAGTATATACTCATAACCATTCATAGTGGTTTGTAAAGAAAATGAGAATTATCCTAAGCATATCCCCCGGGAGTGTCGTAACCATGAGTGCAGCAAGGCCCGTTGTCGTGCACCAATTCTCGTTCGAGTCTAGCTCAAAGTGTTGTTTTCGGGTTTCACCCCTAGGTACATATGTGCCAAAGCCTCCTCTACCTGCTCGTATCCAGACAAGGATGTATCGCTCGGAAAACTCACAAAATCTATATAATACCAAAATTTTAGGAAGTTCTTCTATACTAATCCTTAAAGTCTATCTTCGGGCTATGTGCTCTAATCAGAGTTTATCAAAATCTAGCTTCCAAGGTTAGTACTAAACTGCCTCTGATACCAACTATAACGCCCCGACCCCAGCTACCCAGAGTCGGTGCATTACTTCGTAACATTGGCATGATCACAAAAGATCATGTCTCGAAAGACCGATTAGTTTAGTAGCCTTGGAAACACTAGATACATTCGTAAACGTTACATTACATAATAAAGTGAAAAACTACAATAACAAAGTCTCCATAGTCCACACTCATATCTCTTCTGACAATCCCGCAGGTCATTCATAAAATACTTCTTCACATCCTGGAAAATATTAAAACATTGAAAGGGGCGAGCTCAGATGCTCAGTAAGGATAACAATATTGCGGAAGCTTTCATAAATAAACATTAACATTTAAGGCAATGTATAACTAAAACAAAAGCCTTTTTAAACTTGAAATTCAGCATAATATGGAAAAAATAAAATTAAATAATGCCATTTACTTACTCACATGGATATTCTACTAGTTGAATAATCACATGCAATATCAATAACCACATTCATAATGAGGGAATGTATAATGCCAGACATTCTGAAACATTTTGTCAAGGCCTCGTCCAAGACGTCTAAAATGATTAAGGCCTCGGACAAAACCATAAATCAAATTGGGAAAGGGCCTCAACCAATTCCACGTCTAGTTGTCTCATGAGACCTACCGATGCATCGAGGAGCTATAGCGGGCTCCAACCGTCACTTATTAAGTCCAATACATTCTTCATATGAATAGGTTTATACATATCATAAACCATAACATAATCGTATCACATAAAACATGCATAAAGGAGACATAACATTTCCACATTTGAATCACAAGATATCAATACAACACATTGATATAATAAAAACGCTTTCAAAACCATTTTCAATACCAAAATAAAAGAAAGT
This sequence comes from Viscum album, assembly GCA_963277665.1. NCBI lineage: Eukaryota > Viridiplantae > Streptophyta > Magnoliopsida > Santalales > Viscaceae > Viscum > Viscum album. Next base: position 951,364,320 of record OY728127.1, read on the forward strand.
TAAAACTTTGTATTTATTTTTCATTAAAAAAATGATGTCTTGCAGAGGAATCCGAAACTCAAATAATGGTCACAGCGGCGGAGAAGTCATTGTCGCCGCATAAGTACGGAAAGAAAAACATTCCCTTTTGTCGTTTAACAAAACGCTTCATATAAAAGAGATTCCTTTTGAATAAACGTAAAAGTCAAAGGGGTTTATACACCGTATAAAAGAAAGTTGTGTATAAAACCAAATATGCCTTAATGAAAGGGGATTGATACGAAGTCCTTAAAAAGATCATTTTTTTAAATAAAGTACATCTATAATATATATTCACTATAAGTACACATAAATAATGTAAAAATACAAGATAGGACATAATAATATCAGGACATAATTTGAAAGTAGGAGATTAACCCAAAGAATAGAAATTGGGTTAAGAAGTTCCCTTACAAATAAAATAGATCTATTATGTGTATTCACTATAGATACACATAAAGAAAGTACAAATACAAGATAGGACATAATAATATCATGACGTAATTTGAAAGTAGGAGATTAACCCAAAGAATGGAAATTGGGTTAAGAAGTTCCCTTACAAATAAAATAGATCTATTATGTGTATTCACTATAGATAGACATAAAGAAAGTACAAATACAAGATAGGACGTAATAATATCATGACGTAATTTGAAAGTTGGAGATTAACCCAAAGAATGGAAATTGGGTGAAGAAGTTCCCTTACCTTGTGTCTGACTTGACTCAACCATTCTTTATCCTCCTGAATAATAAACTAGAGTTAATATATACCTTATTAAGAACCATTTTAAATTTCATTATCCTTTTTATATCACTTATTACAATGATATGAACATTATGTAATTATTTAAGTTAATAACGGCCGTTTTGTCGATCTTTGGTACTTGAGTCAACAATAAACTTATTATAATTACAAGTTGTTTATGTGGTAGAATATCCATTATCTCCAGAATTATATTCATGATTTATATGTCATATATATCATATATATCCAGTATATACATTCATTTATAATATTAAGTAACATTTAGAGGTATGAAATGAAATGCACCGTTCATGGAGACGGTAAGCCGTACGTACGCATGAACGCTACTTTCATTTCTATTTCATATTTAATGGAATGAAATCATAATGATATAAATGTATAATATAATTCCAGTATAATATAGTGTATAATACCATTTACTCCATCCTTTATACATCCCACATATGGCATTAACGATTCAAATCACTTGAGGGGGCGGTAGTCCGCACTTCCTAAAATGAAATTATCGCGTTTACCCATAATGGAAATAATAAAGTATGCCATAAATGATAAATACAGAAGAATAAGTAAAACATAAACATATTATATATCATATATAAATATAGTTACATCTTAATGGCCACATTTGAAGGTGTTATATGAGTGTTGAACAGTCATCGTTTCGTGAGGCAGAAATTCGCCATCCATAGAAACTGTATGTTCTTTAACCATTAGATGTAGGTGTGTGTATGTGTAGCTTGAATCCTTCTTATAACAATATCCTAGTATATATAGGATACTTGTGTTGTTACAAAAGAATTTAATAAAAAGATTTTAGGGGGTTGGAGAATAAAAATAAAACAAAACAACATTAGAGAAGACATTACCTCAAAATCGGGTAACTCTTTTTGATTTGAGCCAAAGGCTTCCTTGGGAAGAGTTCTGCCCAAAGTGAGGCTTCTTGGAGTAAGGGAGGAAAGTTGGGAGAGTATTTGGGCAGAGGTTGGCCGAGCCAAATGGCTTGAAATTGTGAATAAGGTGGGAGTGGTGGGGGCCTTTTATAAGTGGAGAGGAGGGGCACTTTTGGAAAGTAATGAAATGTTATTCTATTGTACAATGCTTTTCGGATTCTAAAGGTCCCACACTTGTATACTTCTAATATAAGGTGATAAGGGTTCTAAATATCCTCATCCAATAGGATTTTGACAAGTGTAAGCCTTGGATTTTACATTATCTTCTCATTTTATTTAAATCGTTAAATAATGAGTTCATCGCTGCATCATCATGGTGTCATAAATAATTTAATTTATTTAATGTCTAAAAATTATAAAAAAATTATCATTATGTAGGAAATAATTTTATCTTTCCAATTAATATTTATGGTCAAAAATATGACTTTTATAACCCCATGTAAAAATTGTTTTAGTAAAATATTTCATGTTTGTGTCATTTTTTACTTTAACATTAAATAAAAGGTATTTATGTAATTTTCTAACTAAAGTGGCTACATGGGGTCCCCAAGTTGACCCATGTATTTTAGTGGTCGGCCATGGAACATCCAATTAGGGTATGTCATGTGTCAAGCTCATCTCATATTATTAAAACATTATTTTTACCTTAAACTACACTAATTACCTCTAATCGCGATTAAGAACATAAAAGTTACTATTCACCAAAAATTATTTTAATCTCATTGAACAACATTTTACTTCTTAATGACAACCATGTATGTCGGATTTTTGAAAATCAAAACACAGAAGTGGTAATATTTCATTTAAATGAAAAATCAGTTATTTAACTACCACTTAGTGGTTTCACTATTCATCAAAAATTGATGTTTTTCAGAACAATGCCAAAATTTCACCCTAAGATATAATTGATATTCCAAATTCAAAAATGATGTATATTTTACAAAATTCCAAACATATAAGTTGCATTAATTAATTTTATAATTAATTCCCGCTGTCACAACAAATAGCGTGTTTTTAAGAAACAATTTATATCATAAGATTGGCAATTGTTTATGTCCAATTTCAATGTTAAATTAATTATAATGACCACCATTGGATAAAATGGTAAAAATATATTCTAATTATACTTTAAAACCCCTAAATAGTATAATTTATCACTATAAATTATTTTCATTAAAAAATTTGTTTTTAAGTATTTATCTCTATTTATAAAAATTAAAAGTTCTCAGAAAAATACAAAAAACTCAACATAGGCTAATTTTGATATTCCGAATCCAAAAATGAAGTCCATTTTGAAATATAAATTTTTTATAATTTTAAAAACTGGTTATTACTATTCATAATGGCTACTTTGATTAGTCGCGGTGTTTTAGAACTCGATGTTGCGTACAATGCAAGCTATTGCATTATTGAATGAGAAGCGTATTATGGAAGCTCGGGGTGTTACACCCTTAATATGATCATGGTGTTGGAATAATGTGATAAATAGATGTTTAATTATAAATAGGATAGTATTGCTGAATTTTGTAATGCTATGATGATAAGGTGATTTAGGATATCATGGATTAATTTCATAGAATATTTGGGTATAGAGTTTTAAAAAAGAGTTATATTTTAAAAGAAAAAAGCATTTCAATAAGGTTTTAGGGTAATTTAGTTTATTACCATGTTTCAAGAGAATACACGATAATGGTTTTCAAATGCTTATGGTTTAAAAAATAAGAGCTACATCATGTTTTTGGGTGGATTAATGATATGTTTATTTTTGAATGAAAGGTGCATTTCTTTTGAATATTTTTTATATTAGTCTTCATGAAGGTTTATAAGGGTAACAATTTTTGAAATTTTTTCCTTCGAAATTTGGAAGAGGTTTTATAGATTATCATTTTTAAATATGATGATTTATTCATATTGGATAAAATTTACAAACCATTTTTGGTGATGATAACTAGAGTCATAAGGAATGACTTATCATTACATTATGGATATTATGATCCACTAGTTCATCAGGAAATAAAATTTCACTTTCTTTTCATGGAATAAGAAAGGAAGTGAGGATTGATAAAGGCACAAATAAAGAGTAAGATTGTACTTATTAAATCATATAATTTAATTTTTTCTTCTCAATTTATATTTAAGGAACATTTATGTAAAGACCCGTAAAATTCAAGGGAAATTTTTTTTTCTTAATTTTCTTTGGAATTTTACAAGAGCGCGGTTTCTGACGGCACCTGATTCCGAGGCCCGGAGTGCCCGGAATCAATTTCCGAAGTTTGGCTCGGGTACGTTCAGTGAACGAACGAGCGGGAATTCCTAACTTTTGATCCGGTGCTCGGAATTGAAATCCGAGGGCACCGATGAACTCGCAGCGCCGTTATTCGCTTAAAGGGACCTTTTCGGAAGTTGCGTTTGTTGCGGGTTGAAAGTTAGTTTTTGGGTTTTTAGTTTAAGTTAAATAAAATTTGTGAGGAACAAATTTTATTTTAACTAGTTAAATCCTACCAAAGGGAGTTGGGAGTGGGACCCACATCCACTTAACCTCCCTTGGGAGGATTAAGTGAGGTGGGGTCCACACGAACCCCAAATCCTCAATTTCTCTCAAAACCTCCCCTTTAACTCATTTCAATTAATGTTGTCAACTTGACTTAATTAATTGAAGAGGGTTATTTTAAATTTCAAACTTTTGAAATTCTAGTGAGTTGTTGTGTTAATAAAATAAGATAGAGTCTTATTTTATTTTGGGATAATTGTTTGTCTTCTTGAGAGGTGGAGAGCATTTTCTTCTTCTTCTTCATCTCTGACGAAGATCACGAAGAACGCTCAACTTGACGAAGAACGCTCAAGTCCCGACGAAGAACGCCGCTCCGCTCTTCTTCGTCTTCCGTGTCAACGAGTGGGAACGCCGCTTCCTCCTTGGATTCCCTTCGTCGACATAAGAAGTTTCGCCAACGACGTGTCGTATCGGACGCATCTCTTCGTCAACGGATTTGATGAACGACGACCGCGACGCCCGACCTCCGCGACGTCGTCTTCCGCGGAACGTTGAAAATCTTCGAACCTTATACCCGAGGTAGGGGTTGTTGATTATTGTTTAATTATTCTATTCTTGATCATGAATTTTAGCAAGTCTATCGTGTGGCTTTGGATTAATTTTAAGATGCGTTATTGCTTAACGTGAGGGGGCCGGACCGCATGAACACGGCCGAACCCCCTCCATCGTTCATGTTGTTATTTCTTGCGGGTGGAAGCAAAGTGGCGTGGTGCCGTCGCACCACGCGAATAATCGTGCAATTATTTTACGCGGCGCCGTCGCGCCACGCCGAGGAAGAATCTTCAAGAATGCGACGCCATCGCGCCGCGTTGAAAGGAATCAAGGCACGGCGAAGGGACGCGGTGCCATCGCACCGCGCCGGACGAGGAGACTGCGGCCGGTTCCGGGCCGCGGCGGGAAGAGAAGACCGGCGGCCGGGCCGCCGGCGTCGGAAGCCGAAGAGGGGACCAGAATTTCCGGTCCCGTTGGAGAAAACCGGCCGGCCAGCTGGCCGGCCGGAAGGCGTTAAACCGGGGGAATTAATCCCCCGGCCTGCGCATAAAACCCCCCCTCTTTATGAGGGGGGCGGTTCTTTAAAGGAGGGGGGGGGGGCAGCAGCCCCCCGGTTTTTACTTCAACCGGCCCCCACGTGGGGGCGGTTTTCAATCAAGGGGCGCGGCAATTTGCCGCGCCGACATTCCAATCAGCGGGGGATTAGCCCCCGCGTGCAGCGACCCTGCGGCGACAGGCCGCCGCGGCCACCGCGCCGCCGCGCCGCCCCAGGGGGGGGTCGGGCCGGGTTGGCCCGGACCCGGACCCGGACCCCCCCGTTTCGAACCAGTTCCGGTCTTTTGGCCATAACATGAGCCTCGGACCTCCGATCGACTAACCGTATGCGGCAACACGATCCTTGGATTGAGAAGGTCGTTTCGGTTAATCGCACTCAAGGTTTCAGATTACTTTGAGTTCGGCCGGGTTGGTTCGTTCACGAAACCAACCGGGCCTTCGGAGCGGAAATGCTCATATCTTGAGCTACGGACGTCCGATTGACCTTCCGTCAGTCGCATTGTGTTCCTCTTAGTGAGACGGATCTTTTGGCATACTCCGCTCGAGCTTTGGACGCAGGTGGAGTATGGTCGGGTTGGTTTTGCCTTAAAAACCAACCGGGCCCCGGAGACGAAAATGCCAATAACTCACAGACTGGGCGTCCGATCGACGCGTCGTCTGTTGCGTTGAGTTCCTGTTGACGATACAGAACTTTTGGATACATCAACTCTGGTCTTCGTGACAGTTGATGTATCAGCCTCTCGGCTCGTGGAGCGGACCCTCCGAACGAGCTTGCTGCGTGCGGAAACCCTAGTGCTGGCTGCGACTGTTACTGTGACTACTACTGCTACTACTGCTACTGTGACTGCGACGACGACAGTACAGAAATCCTGTGTGGATTCGACGACGACGACTACAGCACTCAGCGATCCTACGTGGAACAGTGCTTCCGAACCTGTGTGAGCTGAATCTTCTATTTACCTTGGGCGGTGGAGCGCTTGGTTGTAGCAGCATATCCTTGGCAGTGGAGCGCTCGGTTGTAGCGGCAGACCTGTGATACTGGAGACGAGCGTACAGAGTACGGAGACCGTGAAACCGGCTGAGACCTGAAGACTGCTCGACCGACTCAACTTGGAGTGAGTCGACTAGCCCAGTGGACGGAGCGCCCGGTATTCGGCGACAGACCCACGGCGGACGGAGCGCCTGGTAGTTGGCAGCAGACCCGCGGTACTCGACTGGAGGAGTACCTCTGTAGGCTATCTGGGTGAGCGCCCGGTAGTTGGCAGCAGACCCGCGGTACTCGACAGGAGGATTACTTCAGCAGTCTTAGGTTAGTGAGCAGTACCTCGGAGTCATGACAGGACCACTGTACACTTCAGAGATGGGACTCTTCAACAGTTACGGTTTCGTTAATGAAAATCCTAGTTGAGCTGAAACCTGTTGTTTTCCTGTGTGGATTGTGTTGTTCTATCCTGTGTGGATTACGTTTTGCTTTCCTGTGTGGATTACGTTTTTCTTTCCTGTGTGGAATACGTTTACTTTCCTGTGTGGACTGAGTTGTACTTGGGCTCGGAGGTTGGAGCGTATTTGAATTTGGTGACTTAGGTATATGTATGGGCATATACCTAAGCAGTGACGGTTGTTACTTCGTGATTGTACCTTTCTTCGTGATTTATCCATTGTGGATTTGAGAGACCTTCAGGGGTCTCGGGGTCCCTACTGAGTAGCTTATACTCACCCCTGCACGGGCTTTGCCCGCACTACGATGTGTTGGTTGCAGACGACGGACAGCGTTGACCTTAGCTGAGGCTTGCAGAGCGGGACGGTACCCGGAGGTGGACCACTGGGCGGGACGTGCTCGGAGCAGACGGCGGGACCCGTGGAGCAGAGGAGCTATCTGTACCCACCCTACAGGTGGGATTTCCAGTGGACAGCTCGGAGTAGCGGCTTTTACTTTTCAGTTGATGTTTTCCCTTTCGAGTTGTACTTTACTTTCAGTTTGGGTTTTTATTCTGGCCCATTTACTTTTCCGCACTTTCAGTTGTACTCTACTTTTGTTTAGTGTTTACTTTCTGCTTCCTTACTCTGTGGTGTTTGTTTACCTTATAAAGGCAATGCCTTCCCTTTTTACCGGGATTTACGCCTTGGTTCTAGTCGCCAGCCCCTGGCCTATGGAAGGCGGGCTTGGGGTAGTCACGGCACGGACCCCGGGGCGGGTCGTGACAAATTGGTATCAGAGGAGTTCGGTTCTACCGCGAACTATGATCTTTTCTATGTGAAGCAATAATGTTTAGCGTATTGAGTGTGGTTATCAGTCCAGGGAGTCCAGTGTTGGTGCGGCGGCCGACGTATCCGTACACCAGGACCCTGACTTCTGATTTCCAACTTAATGCACGAAAACATTGATTGCGTGTGTGTTTCAAAGTTTTCTTTGTGATTACTTATATCAGCTCACCAGGTATACTGTTCTGACCGTGGCGCACCTGTTTCCTTTTCAGGATAGCCCCACGACGGCAGCCAGCTAGGGTTCCGAGAGTCGAGCGTGACGACAGCCCACTGAGCGACGAGGCTTCGGTGCAGGGCCCTTTGTCAGCAGTGGCACCGGGGGTAGCTCTACCCGCCGAGCCCCCGATGCTTCCAGCAGTAGCCGCTGACGATGCACGTCGCCTCAGCGCACTGCATGAGTTTCAGCGCCAGCGACCGCCCAGGTTTCGCGGGGAGATGGATCCCCAGGCAGTAGAGGACTGGCTGGAGGTAGTGGTTCGAGTGTTTAGGCTAGTGAGGACACCAGCAGACCTCATGGTGATCCTCGCTGCGAGCCTACTACACGCAGCAGCAGGACGATGGTGGAGCCTGATGCTCCAGGTGCACGATGAGGCATCTCTACTTTGGACGGACTTTGAGAGCCTCTTCTGCTCGGAGTTCGTCCCAGCCACCCTTCGTGCGGTGCATATCCAGGAGCTTCTACAGCTACGGCAAGGCAGCATGACGGTCGCTCAGTACTCGGCGAGATTTACCGATCTCTCGCGCTACTCGACCGACATGGTACGGGACCCATTCTTCCGGGCCCGGACCTTCGAGCAGGGTTTGAGACACGAGATCAGGGCATCACTGATCTCCCTCAGCATACCGACTCAGACAGGAGTACTGGAGAGGGACCTTCTGATCGAGAGCTTCCTTACTGAGTCTACACCAGCACAGCGACCCACCGCAGGGCAGCAGATAGCGGAGTCTTCGGCAACAGGTAGCCGACGGATGACTCAGGGTTCCAGGCAGACCAGACCTACCAGTGGCCGACTGCACGATTCAGGCTCAGTTGTGCGGGGAAGCCGGGGTGGAGTCAGAGCCAGGCGTGCCGAGAGTGGGCAGTGTTACTCCTGTGGCGGGATAGGTCACATGGCTCGTGACTGTCCGACCCGCCATGCTGATGATCAGCAGTTAAGTGAAGAACCTCCCAGGCAGAGGCAGAGGTTCGACCGTGGCAGTCCGCAGGGAGGAGGCGGACGAGGCAGAGGAGCTGGACGAGCAGACGGTGGTGGGCAACGCTTTGAGGCTTTGCCACCACCACCACCAGGAGGTCCACCCCGACCGTAGGGGAGAGCTCAGCTTCAGGCAGCCGAGGCCTTTGATCATGGAGCTCTGGGAGCCGACGGACAGGAGCAGAACTAGTGGATACATCCTTTGTACTTCTGGTTCCTTGTTGCTTTTGTGTAGCGTCTTGTATTATGAGCTGCAATAATAAAAGATGCATACCTTTGTGATATTTTCGTTCCTGTCCTCTTTCGTGATGTTACTAAGAGGTTCCAGTTTTGGCTGTTGACTTGACCCTCACTTGTGAGACATCAACTGGAGGAGACCCAGTTACCACACACTGATGCCGACAGTGTGAATCAACCCGAGGCGAGAGTAACGGTTGAATCTCTTAGTAGTAGCGTCGAGGCCTTACGACGTCATCCTTGGTATGGATTAGTATCATCCATGTTAGGATTGACTGTTTTAGGCAAAGAATGTGGTTCATCCAGGGGATGGGACCAGATTTCTCTTATCGGCAAAGAAGAAATCTTGCAGCTCTGATGGGACCGGAGATGGTCCAGGCCACGACAGAGAAGGTCCAGGTCATCCAGGAGCGGATGAGGACAGCTCAGAGCCGGCAGAAGTCTTACGCTGACAGGAGGCGGAGGCCACTGGGGTTAAGGAATGGCGACCACTTCTTCTTACGGGTCTCACCTCGACGTGGTATTCGGAGATTTGGCCAAGGCAGCAAGTTATCTCCGCGCTTCATCGGACCCTTCCAGGTCCTCAGCAGGGTTGGTGAGGTGGCTTATCGCCTGGCTCTACCACCTCAGTTGCACCGGGTGCACGACGTCTTCCACGTGTCTCAGCTGAGGAGATACGTGCACGACCCGACGCACATCATTGACCATGGGGAGCTTGACGTTGACGATGGGGCGACTTTTACGGAGGTCCCGGTGGAGATAGAGGATCGTCAGGAGCGGGTCCTGCGTGGGCGATCGATTCCTTTTGTGCACATCATATGGCAGCACGGGAATCTCCAGGAGAGCACATGGGAGCGGGAGGCTCAGATGCGTGCTCAGTACCCACTTTTGTTTCCCTAGTTTTGATGTATCTTTACGGGGACGTAAAGCCCTGAGGTGGGAGTAATGTAAAGACCCTTAAAATTCAAGGGAAATTTTTTTTCTTAATTTTCTTTGTAATTTTACAAGAGCGCGGTTTCTGACGGCACCTGATTCCGAGGCCCGGAGTGCCCGGAATCAATTTCCGAAGTTTGGCTCGGGTACGTTCAGTGAACGAATGAGTGGGAATTCCTAACTTTTGATCCGGTGCTCGGAATTGAAATCCGAGGGCACCGATGAACTCGCAGCGCCGTTATTCGCTTAAAGGGACCTTTTCGGAAGTTGCGTTTGTTGCGGGTTGAAAGTTAGTTTTTGGGTTTTTAGTTTAAGTTAAATAAAATTTGTGAGGAACAAATTTTATTTTAACTAGTTAAATCCTACCAAAGGGAGTTGGGAGTGGGACCCACATCCACTTAACCTCCCTTGGGAGGATTAAGTGAGGTGGGGTCCACACGAACCCCAACTCCTCAATTTCTCTCAAAACCTCCCCTTTAACTCATTTCAATTAATGTTGTCAACTTGACTTAATTAATTGAAGAGGGTTATTTTAAATTTCAAACTTTTGAAATTCTAGTGAGTTGTTGTGTTAATAAAATAAGATAGAGTCTTATTTTATTTTGGGTTAATTGTTTGTCTTCTTGAGAGGTGGAGAGCTTTTTCTTCTTCTTCTTCATCTCTGACGAAGATCACGAAGAACACTCAACTTGACGAAGAACGCTCAAGTCCCGACGAAGAACGCCGCTCCGCTCTTCTTCGTCTTCCGTGTCAACGAGTGGGAACGCCGCTTCCTACTCGGATTCCCTTCGTCGACATAAGAAGTTTCGCCAACGACGTGTCGCATCGAACGCATCTCTTCGTCAACGGATTTGACGAACGACGACCGCGACGCCCGACCTCCGCGACGTCGTCTTCTGCGGAACGTTGACAATCTTCGAACCTTATACCTGAGGTAGGGGTTGTTGATTATTGTTTAATTATTCTATTCTTGATCATGAATTTTAGCAAGTCTATCGTGTGGCTTTGGATTAATTTTAAGATGCATTATTTCTTAACGTGATGGGGCCGGACCGCATGAACACGGCCGAACCCCCTATATCGTTCTTGTTGTTATTTCTTGCGGGTGGAAGCAAAGTGGCGTGGTGCCGTCGCACCACGCGAATAATCGTGCAATTATTTTACGCGGCGCCGTCGCGCCACGCCGAGGAAGAATCTTCAAGAACGCGACGCCATCGCGCCGCGTTGAAAGGAATCAAGGCACGAAGAAGGGACGCGGTGCCGTCACACTGCGCCGGACGAGGAGACCGCGGCCGGTTCCGGGCCGCGGCGGGATGAGAAGACCGGCGGCCGGGCCGCCTGCGTCGGAAGCCGAAGAGGGGACCGGAATTTCTGGTCCCGTTGGAGAATACCGGCCGGCCAGCTGGCCGGCCGGAAGGCGTTAAACCGGGGGAATTAATCCCCCGGCCAGCGCATAAAACCCCCCTCTTTATGAGGGGGGCGGTTCTTTAAAGGAGGGGGGGGGGGGGTAGCAGCCCCCTGGTTTTTACTTCAACCGGCCCCCACGTGGGGGCGGTTTTCAATCAAGGGGCGCGGCAATTTGCCGCGCCGACATTCCAATCAGCGGGGGCTTAGCCCCCGCGTGCAGCCACCCTGCGGTGACAGGCCGCCGCGGCCCCCGCGCCGCCGCGCCGCCCCAGGGGGGGGGTCGGGCCGGGTCGGCCCGGACCCGGACCCCCCCGTTTCGAACCAGTTCCGGTCTTTTGGCCATAACTTGAGCCTCGGACCTCCGATCGACTAACCGTCTGCGGCAACACGATTCTTGGATCGAGACGGTCGTTTCGGTTAATCGCACTCCAGGTTTCAGATTACTTTGAGTTCGGCCGGGTTGGTTCGTTCACGAAACCAACCGGGCCTTCGGAGCGGAAACGCTCATATCTTGAGCTACGGACGTCCGATTGACGTGCCGTCAGTCGCGTTGTGTTCCTCTTAGTGAGACGGATCTTTTGGAATACTCCGCCCGAGGTTTGGACGCAGGTGGAGTACGGTCGGGTTGGTTTTTCCTTAAAAACCAACCGGGCCCCGGAGACGAAAATGCCAATAACTCACAGACCGGGCGTCCGATCGACGCGTCGTCTGTTGCGTTGAGTTCCTGTTGACGATACAGAACTTTTGGATACATCAACTCTGGTCTTCGTGACAGTTGATGTATCAGCCTCTCGGCTCGTGGAGCGGACCCTCCGAACGAGCTTGCTGCGTGCGGAAACCCTAGTGCTGGCTGCAACTGTTACTCTGACTACTACTGCTACTACTGCTACTGTGACTGCGACGACGACAGTACCGAAATCCTGTGTGGATTCGACGACGACGACTACAGCACTCAGCGATCCTACGTGGAACAGTGCTTCCGAACCTGTGTGAGCTGAATCTTCTGTTTACCTTGGGCGGTGGAGCGCTTGGTTGTAGCAGCATATCCTTGGCAGTGGAGCGCTCGGTTGTAGCGGCAGACCTGTGATACTGGAGACGAGCGTACAGAGTACGGAGACCGTGAAACCGGTTGAGACCTGAAGACTACTCGACCGACTCAACTTGGATTGAGTCGACTAGCCCAGTGGACGGAGCGCCCGGTATTCGGCGGCAGACCCACGGCGGACGGAGCGCCTGGTAGTTGGCAGCAGACCCGCGGTACTCGACTGGAGGAGTACCTCTGTAGGCTATCTGGGTGAGCGCCCGGTATTTGGCAGCAGACCCTCAGCGGACGGAGCGCCCGGTAGTTGGCAGCAGACCCGCGGTACTCGACAGGAGGAGTACTTAAGCAGTCTTAGGTTAGTGAGCAGTACCTCGGAGTCGTGACAGGACCACTGTACACTTCAGAGATGGGACTGTTCAACAGTTACAGTTTCGTTAATGAAAATCCTGGTTGAGCTGAAACCTGTTGTTTTCCTGTGTGGATTGTGTTGTTCTATCCTGTGTGGATTACGTTTTGCTTTCCTGTGTGGATTACGTTTTGCTTTCCTGTGTGGAATACGTTTACTTTCCTGTGTGGACTGAGTTGTACTTGGGCTCGAAGGTTGGAGCGTATTTGAATTTGGTGACTTAGGTATATGTATGGGCATATACCTAAGCAGTGACGGTTGTTACTTCGTGATTGTACCTTTCTTCGTGATTTATCCATTGTGGATTTGAGAGACCTTCAGGGGTCTCGGGGTCCCTACTGAGTAGCTTATACTCACCCCTGCACGGGCCTTGCCCGCACTACGATGTGTTGGTTGCAGACGACGGACAACGTTGACCTTAGCTGAGGCTTGCAGAGCGGGACGGTACCCGGAGGTGGACCACTGGGCGGGACGTGCTCGGAGCAGACGGCGGGACCCGTGGAGCAGAGGAGCTATCTGTACCCACCCTACAGGTGGGATTTCTAGTGGACAGCTCGGAGTAGCGGCTTTTACTTTTCAGTTGCTGTTTTCCCTTTCGAGTTGTACTTTACATTCAGTTTGGGTTTGTATTCTGGCCCATTTACTTTTCCGCACTTTCAGTTGTACTCTGCTTTTGTTTAGTGTTTACTTTCCGCTTGCTTACTCTGTGGTGTTTGTTTACCTTATAAAGGCAATGCCTTCCCTTTTTACCGGGATTTACGCCTTGGTGCTAGTCGCCAGCCCCTGGCCTATGGAAGGCGGGCTTGGGGTAGTCACGGCAAGGACCCCGAGGGCGGGTCGTGACAATTTAATCTTGTCATATTATTTTGTTGGATATCAATGATCTTTTACATATTATGTTTGGTCTATATTTTTATGTTCACTAACTGTAAAATGCCCATATTCTCTATCACTCTTTATTAAAACAAGATTGTTAGTTTTCATTTCAATGTCCATGTTTTCAAATTCCACCTATGTTATCCTATGTGGAACCCAGGTGATGTGTTTATTTGGGTAACCATTATGTTTCACAACATTTTTTTAAATGGAGTTTTAGTATTCATTTTTACTATGTGGGTTTCTATGAAAGAAGCATTCCAGTATTAAAAATTTGATAACCGATACAAATTTTGATGGTGAAATTCATTTCAAGGGGGTTGAGAATGTAACACCTCTTTATTTATATGAAATATATTTATTAAATTAATATAATATCCTGCAAATAATGATACCCCATGTTAAGATTGAACTATAGTCAACACCGGATTTCCTTGTGTTACATACAACATTGATTTTCTAATAAATAACTGTTCTGTTATTTTAATATTTTAAACAAAACAATTTTTAACATATAAATTGGAATAGTGGTTATTAATAAGATTCACTGATTTTTTAAATTATTTTTGACACATTTAAACCCCATTTTAAATTAAAATGAAATATTTTTCAAAAAATATATTTTCATGGCCACAAGTGTGTTTTATTCCAAAAAACAAATAAATCTTTAGCGATTATAGTAACGAGATATAAATATATATAACCATAAAAATATTACTTAACATTCACCTTATATTATTATAATCATTTTATAAGAAAAAATCCAATTTTAATTATAAAACAAAGATATTTCTCAAAAGACAGTTTTGTCTCCTTTTGATGGTGTGCCTACTTGAAATAATGTTTTTGAAATATTTATAATTTATATTTGAAAAAACAAACTTACTCTTTGAATTTATAATATAAAAGGTTTCTTTGGTTTAATTATTTTTTTTCTTGATATGTTTGATGTTTTAATGAATAGTGAAAACCAATTTTTATTCAAAACTGTATTTTCATTTTAATTATTTAAAAGGTAACATTATATTTTGAATTGTATTTATTTTTAATTAATTCAATTTTGTTTAAAATAATCAATTTATGGTTTTTGAAAATGATTTTATACATGAATTTATTATAAAATATTTTAGATTTTAAAAGGTAACTTTATCAAAAAAAAAATTTTCATGATAATATATTGGTATTAATTTAAATTAAAATATTACTATTATATGTTTTAAAAAATGAAAAATTGATTCCAAGTTTTGACTTAGAATATAAAAATTTAGTAAATATTCCCCTAATTTTTTGACCAAAATATACAGTAACCATGATAAATCTGGTTACCACAGTAAAGGGTAAAATGGATAATTTATGTTAAAATAAATGTTTATACTCTAAAATTACCCTAACACATTGAATTCTTTTTGGAATAATTTAATTTGACCCTTAAAACGTAATTAAATAAATTAAGTTATTAAATGGACACTTGTCTATGAAATTTAATTATATAA
Source organism: Viscum album (assembly GCA_963277665.1). NCBI lineage: Eukaryota > Viridiplantae > Streptophyta > Magnoliopsida > Santalales > Viscaceae > Viscum > Viscum album. Next base: position 951,379,504 of record OY728127.1, read on the forward strand.
TATTTAAATCAATGGAAGACACAAAATGTAACTTTATTTGTATAAAATATATCTCATGTGTTCAAATGGGAAAAATTCCTTCTAATAAAGAAATATAATTGAAATTTTTTAACTTAATAAACATATAATATTAATATAAGTTTATTTTTTATGTTTTGGTCCACTTACATGAGATTATGGTATTTAAAATATTTCATATTTAATTAAAATTTAATTATGTCACATTCATGTTTCAAATAAAATATCATTTTAAATATTATGATAACAAAAATATATATTATACTATAAATATTTTTATGAAATATAATTTATTTATATTCATCATGGTAATTTGTTTTCAGTTTTAGTGAACAAATAATTATAAGAAATAATTAGACAACACAGATGTAGTAATTATTTTTAATGGAAATATCTAATATATTATACTAAAAAAATTTAAAATTAATATAATATTCGATAGTTAATGAAATAATATTTTCATATATAAAAAATTTACCTCATAGGGATATAATTAAATATTATTTCTAAGTTAACTAGTTATCTTGATATTTTTAAAAGTATAAGTAACCAATAGTGTAAAAATTGTCACTAATGATAATTTATGAATTTTTTTTTTATTAAATTTCATAAATTAAAATAAAAAATTATTTAAAATAAAAATTGATTATTTTATAGTTTAAAATATCATAAATATTCCATTAATGGAAAATTGGAACTATATTAGTAAAAAAATTATAACCTCTTAATATTTAAAAAGTTGTTTGTGCTATGGGGATGTAGATCTGTATGTGTTTAAATGTGTTTATAGATGTGGTTATGAGTTGGGGGTTGTTTTGGATGGATGGATGAATTGGGGATGATGAATTTGAAGAAGGATGGTAGTGAATGGTATGGATGATTCGCCATTGATAACATGCAGAATTTTCCACCCCATACCAAGAGATCGATATATGTTATATCATGAATGGGTGTTAAACATGGAGGATGGGGAAATATGTGTCTTTAATGTGAAGCCACCATAATTTATCAGGGCTATTCACCTTCCAAAAAATATATTTCTTGTAGGGTATTTTTCTTAGATGTTTCCCGGGGTTCTGATGGAACAAATAAATATTTTTTTAATAACACATGGAAATGTTGTGGGATTATTTTTCTAATAGAATGGAAATGGTTAAATACACTTATTTTTGTATGTGAATTGGGTTTGTTGGATTGTCTTGTTGTTGCCTGCATGTAGTGGTAGTAGAAAATTTGGTAGTATTTTGAGTTGGTTGTTTTTTTTGAGAACCAATATGTTGTGATTGAGTTTTTGGTTCCATATGTGTATATACATATATTTCACTTGTAATATCTATACACACACCACTCTGGTTTAGAACTATGTTTCAAACACCGACATTTTCATAGGGGAGGGTGTCTTTCCCAATATCCTGATGGAAGGATGGATGTTTGGAAACTTTCCCGTACCTGATCCATCTTCTAAAAAAGGTTGGTATAGAACAAGATATGATGGCCAGAAGTCTGTTTGTTGCATTAGATAATAGATGAGATGCCCCATGTTTCATTGAGTGTGATGTGATAGACCAAGTGTTTTCTGGTGTGCTGGTTTGTTCATTCCTAGGTTTCATCATGAGGGATTGTGTTTTTTTCTAGGTGTCTTCGGGATGAGATATGATAAGTTGTGAGGCCCAGGTTTCTGTGAGCTAGATTTTGTATGAGGCCTAGCTATGTACGAGAGGGACGTGCTCTGAGGCCCATGTGTGTGTGGGTGGGATATTCTTTGAGGCCATGGTGTGTGTGGGTGGTATGTGACATGGTATGTTCGGAAGAGTTAGGAGTTCCAGGATGTTTGAGGTTGGGGTGTGAAACTGTCTAATTAGTGGAAAAGTGGTGTGGGGTGCCCTATCATTGATCTTATTCATATTATATTACTTCACTTGCGTTATATGGTTATAATGCCTTAGTTAGGTGGGGATGTTTAGTATACCTGCTTAGGTGTTGTTTGTTGTTGGTGTTTTCTCACGGGTACAATAGTATGGCTCTTTCACATGTGCACATGAGACTTTTATTTTCATACAAAGAATATGTATATGCTCACCCTACAAATAGAAAACTACTTTAAGTTTTCTATGAGGATTTTCCAGACCACGATGCACCTTACAAGATTTGATATTTTAAGTTGTTGTGTCACTACTCAGCTTTATTTTTTGGTATTTAAGTTGGAAGATTTTTTAGTTCTCTCTATTTTATTTTTACAAATTAATGTGGGATGGTTAGTGGATTTATATTATATATATGTGTCATAGTTTCCTTGTGGATGAACCATCAAACCTCTTAATATTTTTTCCTTTTATAAGAAATTACTCCCATATTGTGAGATTTGTACACCCTTGGTGCTAGTTGCCAACCTGGGGCCTACTGGAAGTAGGGCTCAATGTCATTTTCTCAATTTAATCATTACCAGCCTTGGAGGGGTATCTGTGTGTAACACCCGAGACTTTTATGTTATATAAACCATCAAAGGAATCTTTTTCTACACAACACTTGCTTGGCTTGCTTTGCACGCAATCACGACCTTCCTCGATAGCTTGCGTCGTACGCAATACCGAGTTTCACTAAACAACAATATGCTATTAAAACTAGCCGTTATGAATAGTAATAACCACTTTTTAAAATTTTATAAATTTTATTTTTCAAAATGGACTTCATTTTTGGACTCAGAATATCGAAATTAGCCAAGGGTGAAATTTTGGTATTTTTCTGAAAACTTTCAATTTTTGATGAATAGTGAAACCACTAAGTGGTAGGTTAAAAACTGAATTTTGCATAAAACTTAATTTTACCGCTTCTGTGAATGGAATTTCAAAAATCCGAGAGACACGGTTAATATCAAGGACTAAAATGTGGTTCAATGAGATGAAAATAATTTTTTGGTGAATAGTAACTTTTTACTATTTTTACCGTGGTTAATAGTAAATAGGGTAACTAAGGGTAAATATGATATCAATATTACCCTAACACATGTCCTAATTCTATTGGACAAGTGTAATTCGACCAAAAACAAACTTAGGAATAAAATATGACCATTTAGGCCCACTTGGATTAGATTAGGACATTTATTATTAATTTATTTAAAGAAGGGTTAAAATAGTTAAAATCAAAGTTTAATAAGTAAATCATTTTTTAATATGGGGTTATACATAATATAAATTCGATTGTAAATATTCATTAGAAAGCTAAAAAGATTTCCTACATGATGGTATTTTATTTTTAATTTTTAGACATCAAATAATTTAATTTATATATGACACAAAGATGATGCAGTAATTATCTTATTAATGAAATATTGACATAATTGATAATATAAATACCAAAATAAATGTAATGTAAGACTTTTTATGAATTCCACTAATTTTATAGGTTACTATGATATATTATTGTTGATTTAATCAACTTGGTTCGAACATATAATTATGTTATGACTTTCAAACAAATCATATATCAAATAGTGTCAAAATTGACACAAAATAGTTTTTAAATCAAATATTATATTATTAATTGTTATTTTATTCTTAAAAATCTAATGTTCGGCCAAATGACTTAGATAAAGATATATATATTAATAATAAACAATTTGGGGTTCGTTTGGCATGTTATAGTAAGTGTATTAACCATATAGTGAAAGAAAACAAAAAGACACGGTAAAAGTTAAATTAATTAACTTAGAGTTAAATCTAATTGATAAGGTTAAAATAATACCCTAAACTTGTCTAAGTCCTATTGGTTGATAGGATTTCGACCCTTCCCCACTTTAGCTTCGAAATAAGACCCTTTGGAACCATTATAAACCGATTTTGACTTTAATATAAAATAATATTTTGTGATATTCCTAAGGTGCCCCTCTCCTCCCTTATAAAAGGGCACCTCCTCCCCCTCCTCCTCACACCAATTTGAGCACTCAAGCTCGGACAACCCCTGCCATTTTCTCCTCTCCACTTCCCTAGAATAATCCTAGAGGTCCTGGTCTTCTCCAAAGACCAATCTTAGTTCCTTAAGTGGGGGATTCAAAGAGGCGTTCCAAAGAAGAGGTAATATCCATTACCGATCTTTTTCAATTTCTTTCTTCTTCAACTTCTTATTATTTAGTTGTTTCATGATAAAGTAATAACATCAGTATTACTTACATACTGATATGTTATTATAAATATGAAACAACCCTAATTCACCTTCTATCCATCCTACGGAAAAATGAAATCACCGCGCGTGCGTACGTACGGAATACCGTCTCCACGCCGTGGTGTAATCTATTTTCCACCATCACCTTACAAGGATGGGTATAATGGTGTAATGAGTAACTATATATGATTATTATGAAGTAATATTGATACTGAAATAATATATATATACTCCAATACAATTCCACGATCATAGGAACGATATCATCACTCGTGCGTACGTACGGAATACCGTCTCCACGATGTGATGCGACTCGTTCTACATGATCTTCATTTCATAATGATTATATAAATGAATTGAATGAATGAATATGGTATATACTACACTAATACCATTCTGGAAATGAATTATCTATAACCTAAAGATAAGAATAAGAATTTATTCGACAAAACACGCATAAGAACAAAAAGTTATAAAGACCCGAGTAACAAGTAACAATGAAATATTACTAACAAGAAGCTAATAATATGACCATATATGATATCATATCAATATGTATGATTCTGGAATAAGTCAATAACATTATTTAAACCATTATACAGGAGCTTCGGACACGAACAAAGCCAATCGGACCTAAGGTAAGGGAAATATCACAATCTCATTTTTATCCGAGATTGTTTATTCGTAAGTATTTACTGGGGTGTATTTTATCATCCACATCCATGTTTACTCAATATGTAAAATTATTTCCATCCACCTAAAATTGTTTAAATCCATTTTTACCCTTCGGTGAGTTTTTAGTAATACAGGAATCTTTTGTCGTTTTTCGTACGAGGTACTTTTTGACTTTTCCGACAAAAGTACGAAGAATGTTTTTTTAACTTATACGGCACGAACGGATTTCTATTGTTTTATAAAGCCTTATTTTAATGAAGCTTCCTATAAAAGATTTCATGACTATTTTCAATAAAATCCCTTTCTTTTAAAATTGCATGATGTTTTGTGAAAAGAAATTGATTTTGAAGAAGAAAGGATATTTTCCTCAAGAATTCAATTCAAGTGTTTTATCAAAATTATTTTCCATCTACGATAATAAAGGGTTCTGTTTATATCCATATTTTTACATTGATTTGACTATGTTGTGATGGAATTATGTTTATGAATTCCTTTATCTTATATGAATTGATTTATGATGTCATGATGTTTCAAGAATCCCATTTTTGTTACATGTGTTATGCGATGATGTATGTTTTATGATTATGTGGCACACATAAGAAAGGATTCATTATAAGATGGGTGGGACCTATATCTCCCTCCAATGCATTGGGTAAAGATTTTATATCTCATGAGATAGACATGGCTGCAACAGAAGGTTATTTCGGTTCAGTGATACAGGACTGAAACGAGGAGTGAACTCGGTTCAGAAAGGGACTTTGTCCACTAGGATAGTCTTGGCAATGAGTCATGACTAACAAGAAATGATTTTCCATGATTATGTGTGCATGCCACAAAGTTTCAAGTTTTATGTTATGATTATGGGGATCTCATTTTCACTTCTATGATTTATTCCATGTTAAGATATTATGATCTCTTTTGCAGGTTTTGATTTTCAAAAAGATATGATATGATTTTTATTTCCTTTATTTTCCCTTGCTGAGCATTTGAGCTCACCCTTTTATGTTTTCTTTTACCCAGGTCAGGAAGATGGATATTAAGTAGAATATGCTAAAAGGGACCCTATATATGATGAAATAAATGGGAGACACTGTAGAAGATTTATGAACCAGTAGTTTATGTTTCCCAGTTTCTAAAGACACTATACCTATACGGTCCTTTGTGGTTTTGTCATATGTTGTAATAAGTGTGCTTCAATTTTGAAGTATTAACAATGTATGTAAAGTATGGGTCGTTATAGTTGGTATCAGAGGAAAGGTATAGTCAACCTTTGGAAACTAGGATGTGAAAGCCTTAGTAAGAACCCTAAGGATAAGTCTAAGCATAGAACACAATCTTAGAAATTGACATGAATAACCTAGGATAAGACCATAAGCATGAAAATTTTATTCTTGAATTATGTGGTTTCCTATTATAATTAGTGTTGCTCACACTATTCTTATTGGTTTTAGTCAATGGCTGGAACCCGAAGGAACCGTGTTAATGCGGAATGCGATGGGCAATGCAATGATTGTCCCCCTGAGCAACCAAACGATATGGGAGCTGGAATGCAAAATATTGTAGCCATGCTCACACAACTTTCTCAAGCTATGAATCATGCAGGATTTCCAAACGAGCAAAGGAGGGAGCAACATTCTGTTGAATCCTTCATGAGGCAGCGTCCACCTTCTTTCAGCGGGTCTACTGATCCATTAGTTGCTGAACAATGGATTAGTACTACTGAATAGATATTTTCAGTTCTTCAATGTTCTGAGCATGATAAAGTCATCCTAGTAGTGTATCGTTTGGAAGGAGATGCGGATCAATGGTGGAATCTTGTTAAGAATACGAGGCAAAGGGATGAAATTGAGTCTATGGAATGGGACGAGTTCAAGAACTTATTTTTCAATAAGTACTTCCCTCGTATTCTCCGAACAAAGATAGAGAAAGAGTTCCTTGAACTGAAGCAAAGGGATGATGAATCTGTTAGTACCTATGAAGCAAATTTTACAAGACTTGCAAGGTACGCTTCTGGTATTATTATCCAACCTGAGAGTAAGATCGATCGATTCTTTAGTGGCTTAAAACCAAGTCTTCGAAGGGCGTTAGCCATAAGGGACTTCAATAGCTACGAGGAAATCGTTCGATGTGCTCTCAAAGTCGAGATGGAGATTGGAGTAACCCATTAGTCACATGGGTTTGATAAGAAGAGGAAGATGGAATTCAAAGAAAAATCTAAAGAGCACACGGAAAAGAAGATGAACTTTCCCTTATGCTCAAAGTGTGGAAAGAAACATGGAGGGAGTTGTCTTAAAGGTACAAGTAAATGTTTTAAATGTGGAAAGGAAGGTCATCGGGCATTTGAATGTCGTGATAATGGGAAGAAGATGTCTAATGATGCAAACAAAGGAAGGGATACACAGAATGAACCTACTACACTTCAATGTTTCAAGTGCAAGGAGATGGGGCATTATGCCAATCAATGCCCAAATCCAAGGGTTGATGATGATGGTCGACGTCAACAAACTCTTAAGGCTAAAGACAAAGGAAAGTCACATGCAATTTCTATCAGCGATGTGGAGTACGATAACGATGTGGTGAAAGGTACACTTACCATCCACTCTAAAGTAGCAAATGTTTTATTTGATTCTGGATCCACCCACTCTTTTATTTCTAAAGAATTTTCTAAGGGTATCACCATATTACCTCAACAATTAGATGTTGAGTTAGCTGTGACAACACCTAATGGCACAACAGTCGCATCAGAAGTTTATAATTCTTCTCCGATCGAAGTTTGTGGGAAAGTGCTTCCTGCAAATCTTGTGATCCTTCCTTTAGTGGAATTTGATGTGATTCTTGGCATGGATTGGCTTTCTCTACATGGAGCTCATATCAATTGCCAAAGAAGGGAAGTCACATTTCATATTCCAGATCAACCTACGATCGTCTATCAATGCAAGGATGAACATAACCTTCCAGTGGAAATTTCTTCCATATTATGGGTATTGATTCCACTAAATGAGGGTTATTTATCTCAAATAGTTGGTGAGAAACTCACGATTAAGAATATGCCCATTGTACGGGAGTTTGATGATGTCTTTCCGGAGGAATTACCGGGTCTTCCACCAAATCATGAAGTTGAGTTTTCAATAGAACTCGTACCGGGTGCTTTGCCTATTTCAAAGACACCTTATAGAATGGCCCCAATTGAGTTGCAGGAATTGAAGAAGCAACTCCAAGAGAATATTGATAAGGGATTCATACGCCCTAGTGCGTCACCTTGGGGAGCACCTGTTCTATTTGTTAAGAAGAAAGATGGATCAATGAGACTCTGCAGTGATTATCGAGAACTTAACAAGATCACTATCAAGAACAAATATCCTCTCCCACGCATTGATGACTTATTTGACCAACTACGCGGAGCTCAATACTTTTCCAAGATTGATCTTCGTTCACGGTATCATCAATTAAGGGTCAAAAGGGAGGATATACCAAAGACGGCTTTCCGTACAAGGTATGGACACTATGAATTTATAGTGATGCCATTTGGTCTTACTAATGCCCCTGCTATCTTCATGGATCTAATGAACAGAGTCTTTAGAGACTATCTTGATCAATTTGTGGTAGTCTTTATAGACGATATTCTTGTCTATTCAAAGAGCAAGGAAGAGCATGAAGATCACTTGAGAATTATATTGAAGACCCTGAGAAAAGAGAAGCTTTATGCCAAATTTACCAAGTGTGAATTTTGGCTTCAAAAAGTTGCATTTTTGGGTCATATAATCTGAAAAGAGGGGATATCTGTGGATCCAACAAAAACAGAGGTTATCGAAAGATGGTCAAGACCAACAACAGTAACTGAGATCCGAAGTTTTCTTGGTTTGGCTGGATATTATCGACGTTTTGTAAAAGATTTTTCACGATTATCTAATCCACTCACCAAGTTGACTCGGAAAGGAGTTAAGTTTGTCTGGACAGAGGAATGTGAAGAGAATTTCAAGGAGTTGAAAATAAGGTTATCCAGTGCACCTGTGCTCACACTGCCTTGTAGTGGAGAAAGGTTTGTGATCTACAGTGATGCATCCAAGAAGGGATTGGGGTGTGTTCTTATGAAAAATGATATGGTGATAGCTTATGCCTCACGACAGTTGAAAATCCATGAGCAAAATTACCCAAAACATGATTTGGAGTTGGCTGCGATAATCTTTGCATTAAAGATTTGGAGGCATTACCTTTATGGTGAAAGGTGTGATATTTATACTGATCATAAAAGTTTAAAGTATATTTTAACACAAAAGTAGTTGAATATGCGTCAAAGAAGATGGTTGGAGCTGATTAAGGATTATGACTGCTCAATCCATTACCACCCTGGGAAAGCAAACAAGGTGGCAGATGCATTAAGTCGACAAGACCATGCTAGTTTATCCATGATGAGGATCACAAAAGATCCAATATTTATGTATTTACAAAGGATGGATCTTGGAATTATGATGGAAGGGGAAAAATCTTATCTTTCTCAAATGAATGTTCAACCATCTATACATGTGAAGATTAAAGAGGCACAGAAAGAAGATGTCGAGTTACAAAAGAAGGTGAGAAATGTTCCTGAAATCAACCTTGATTGTGATGGGATAATAAAGTTCAGGAATCGGGTTTGCGTTCCTCCCATCCCCGAATTAAAGAATGAGCTGCTGGATGAGGCTCATAGTTCGTCATTCTCTATTCATCCTGGAAGCACGAAGATGTATAGGGACCTGAAAGAGTACTTCTGGTGGGATGGCATGAAAAGAGATGTTGCTGAATATGTCTCTCGATGCTTGGTTTGTCAACAAGTTAAAGCTGAGAGACAGAAGTCTAAGGGGATGTTACAACCATTACCCATACCCGAATGGAAATGGGAAAACATCACTATGGACTTTGTCACAGGACTTCCTAAAACATCCAAAGGCAATAATTCTATCTGGGTCATAGTTGATCGTCTTACAAAGTCTGCACACTTCATTGCTATTAGAGAGGATTTCTCTCTAGATCAGCTTGCCAGGATATATGTAAAGGAAGTGGTAAGATTGCATGGAGTACCACTTTCTATTATATCTGATCGGGATCCGAGATTTACCTCGAAGTTCTGGTGAATTCTTCAGCATACTCTGGATACAGAGTTGAGTTTCAGCACTGCTTATCATCCCCAGACAGACGGTCAGTCTGAGAGAACAATTCAAACCCTAGAAGATATGTTGAGAGCTTGCTCTATGGATTTCAAAGGAGGTTGGGATCAACACCTACCTTTGGTGGAATTTTCTTATAATAATAGCTTTCACTCCAGTATTCAGATGGCTCCTTATGAAGCTCTCTATGGAAAGAAATGCAGGACTCCAACTTGCTGGGATGAAGTTGGGGAAAGAAAGCTATTAGGACCTGATCTCGTTGATGAAATGGCAGAAAAGGTCAGATCTATTCAACAACACATAAGAGCAGCTCAGAGTCGACAGAAAAGTTATGCCGACAACCGAAGAAAAGACCTAGAGTTTGAAGTGGGTGATAAAGTGTTCTTACGAATATCTCCCTGGAAGAGGGTTATGAGATTTGGAAAGAAGGGGAAGTTGAGCCCTAGATATATCGGTCCGTTCGAAATACTGGATCGTGTTGGGAAGGTAGCTTACCGATTGGCACTTCCACCGAATCTCTCTCAAGTTCACGATGTGTTCCATGTATCTCTCCTGAGAAAGTACATACCAGATCCTTCACATGTACTCAGCTCAGAAGTTGTACCGCTGGAGCAAGATCTTTCTTATGAAGAACAGCCGATAGAGATTCTGGATCGTAGCGAAAAAGTCCTACGAAACAAGACCACTCTCTTGGTGAAAGTTTTATGGAGGAACCACCAACTTGAAGAAGCAACATGGGAGCTTGAGGATATGATGAGGGAGAAGTATCCTCATTTGTTTGTTACAAAGTGACAAATTTCGAGGGTGAAATTCTTTTTAAGGGGGGTAGAATGTAACACCCGAGACTTTTATGTTATATAAACCATCAAAGGAATCTTTTTCTACACAACACTTGCTTGGCTTGCTTTGCACGCAATCGCGACCTTCCTCGATAGCTTGCGTCGTACGCAATACCGAGTTTCACTAAACAACAATATGCTATTAAAACTAGCCGTTATGAATATTAATAACCATTTTTAAAATTTTATAAATTTTATTTTTCAAAATGGACTTCATTTTTGGACTCAGAATATCGAAATTATCCAAGGGTGAAATTTTGGTATTTTTCTGAAAACTTTCAATTTTTGATGAATAGTGAAACCACTAAGTGGTAGGTTAAAAACTGAATTTTGCATAAAACTTAATTTTACCGCTTCTGTGAATGGAATTTCAAAAATCCGAGAGACACGGTTAATATCAAGGACTAAAATGTGGTTCAATGAGATGAAAATAATTTTTTGGTGAATAGTAACTTTTTACTATTTTTACCGCGGTTAATAGTAAATAGGGTAACTAAGGGTAAATATGATATCAATATTACCCTAACACATGTCCTAATTCTATTGGACAAGTGTAATTCGACCAAAAACAATCTTAGGAATAAAATATGACCATTTAGGCCCACTTGGATTAGATTAGGACATTTATTATTAATTTATTTAAAGAAGGGTTAAAATAGTTAAAATCAAAGTTTAATAAGTAAATAATTTTTTAATATGGGGTTATACATAAGATAAATTCGATTGTAAATATTCATTAGAAAGATAAAAAGATTTCCTACATGATGGTATTTTATTTGTAATTTTTATACATCAAATAATTTAATTTATATATGACACAAAGATGATGTAGTAATTATCTTATTAATGAAATATTGACATAATTGATAATATAAATACCAAAATAAATGTAATTTAAGACTTTTTATGAATTCCACTAATTTTCTAGGTTACTATGATATATTATTGTTGATTTAATCAACTTGGTTCGAACATATAATTCTGTTATGACTTTCAAAAAAATCATATATCAAATAGTGTCAAAATTGACACAAAATAGTTTTTAAATCAAATATTATATAATTAATTGTTATTTTATTCCTAAAAATCTATGGTTCGGCCAAATGACTTAGATAAAGATATATATATTAATAATAAACAATTTGGGGTTCGTTTGGCATGTTATAGTAAGTGTATTAACCATATAGTGAAAGAAAACAAAAAGACACGGTAAAAGTTAAATTAATTAACTTAGAGTTAAATCTAATTGATAAGGTTAAAATAATACCCTAAACTTGTCTAAGTCCTATTGGTTGATAGGATTTCGACCCTTCCCCACTTTGGCTTCGAAATAAGACCCTTTGGAACCATTATAAACCGATTTTGACTTTAATATAAAATAATATTTTGAGATATTCCTAAGGTGCCCCTCTCCTCCCTTATAAAAGGGCACCTCCTCCCCCTCCTCCTCACACCAATTTGAGCACTCAAGCTCGGCTAAACCCTGCCATTTTCTCCTCTCCACTTTCCTAGAATAATCCTAGAGGTCCTGGTCTTCTCCAAAGACCAATCTTAGTTCCTTAAGTGGGGGATTCAAAGAGGCGTTCCAAAGAAGAGGTAATATCCATTACCGATCTTTTCAATTTCTTTCTTCTTCAACTTCTTATTCTTTAGTTGTTTCATGATAAAGTAATAACATCAGTATTACTTACATACTGATATGTTATTATAAATATGAAACACCCCTAATTCACCTTCTATCCATCCTACGGAAAAATGAAATCACCGCGCGTGCGTACGTACGGAATACCGTCTCCACGCCGTGGTGTAATCTATTTTCCACTATCACCTTACAAGGATGGGTATAATGGTGTAATGAGTAACTATATATGATTATTATGAAGTAATATTGATACTGAAATAATATATATATACTCCAATACAATTCCACGATCATAGGAACGATATCATCACTCGTGCGTACGTACGGAATACCGTCTCCACGATGTGATGCGACTCGTTCTACATGATCTTCATTTCATAATGATTATATAAATGAATTGAATGAATGAATATGGTATATAATACACTAATACCATTCTGGAAATGAATTATCTATAACCTAAAGATAAGAATAAGAATTTATTCGACAAAACACGCATAAGAACAAAAAGTTATAAAGACCCGAGTAACAAGTAACAATGAAATATTACTAACATGAAGCTAATAATATGACCATATATGATATCATATCAATATGTATGATTCTGGAATAAGTCAATAACATTATTTAAACCATTATACATGAGCTTCGGACACGAACAAAGCAAATCGGACCTAAGGTAAGGGAAATATCACAATCTCATTTTTATCCGAGATTGTTTATTCGTAAGTATTTACTGGGGTGTATTTTATCATCCACATCCATGTTTACTCAATATGTAATATTATTTCCATCCACCTAAAATTGTTTAAATCCATTTTTACCCTTCGGTGAGTTTTTAGTAATACAGGAATCTTTTGTCGTTTTTCGTACGAGGTACTTTTTGACTTTTCCGACAAAAGTACGAAGAATGTTTTTTTAACTTATACGGAACGAACGGATTTCTATTGTTTTATAAAGCCTTATTTTAATGAAGCTTCCTATAAAAGATTTCATGACTATTTTCAATAAAATCTCTTTCTTTTAAAATTGCATGATGTTTTGTGAAAAGAAATTGATTTTTAAGAAGAAAGGATATTTTCCTCAAGAATTCAATTCAAGTGTTTTATCAAAATTATTTTCCATCTAAGATAATAAAGGGTTCTGTTTCTATCCATATTTTTACATTGATTTGACTATGTTGTGATGGAATTATGTTTATGAATTCCTTTATCTTATATGAATTGATTTATGATGTCATGATGTTTCAAGAATCCCATTTTTGTTACATGTGTTATGCGATGATGTATGTTTTATGATTATGTGGCACACATAAGAAAGGATTCATTATAAGATGGGTGGGACCTATATCTCCCTCCAATGCATTGGGTAAAGATTTTATATCTCATGAGATAGACATGGCTGGAACGGAAGGTTATTTCGGTTCAGTGATACAGGACTGAAACGAGGAGTGAACTCGGTTCAGAAAGGGACTTTGTCCACTAAGATAGTCTTGGCAATGAGTCATGACTAACAAGAAATGATTTTCCATGATTATGTGTGCATGCCACAAAGTTTCATGTTTTATGTTATGATTATGGGGATCTCATTTTCACTTCTATGATTTATTCCATGTTAAGATATTATGATCTCTTTTGCAGGTTTTGATTTTCAAAAAGATATGATATGATTTTTATTTCCTTTATTTGCCCTTGCTGAGCATTTGAGCTCACCATTTTATGTTTTCTTTTACCCAGGTCAGGAAGATGGATATTAAGTAGAATATGCTAAAAGGGACCCTATATATGATGAAATAAATGGGAGACACTGTAGAAGATTTATGAACCAGTTGTTTATGTTTCCCAGTTTCTAAAGACACTATACCTATACGGTCCTTTGTGGTTTTTTCATATGTTGTAATAAGTGTGCTTCAATTTTGAAGTATTAACAATGTATGTAAAGTATGGGTCGTTATACTGTGGAGGGATGGGTTGTGATAAAACCATTAAAAATGTTTAATATTAAATATCCCCATTAAAATTTAGTTGTTAAATTATCATGTAATAATTTATACAATCAAAAAACATGTTCAATAATGAAATTTGGTGGAAATGGAATTTATAATGATAAGTATCCCTTATGAATAGCATTGAAATGAACTATAACGGGAGGTATAAATTCTACGATTTACCTGAAAAATAATCAATCTGTACTCGATTAATTACTATTTGATCAAAACCATATACGATTGAAGATAAAGATAAAGGAGATTGAAAAACGTTACATGCAAGCTACACCACAACCTAAAATTGCTACGATGGCCTATATAATTCTTAGGATATACATGAATATCATAATGGGTTATTTATGTATAAATTAGTATTATATCAAAATGAAGTAATATATTTATATACATATATCATGAAAATTTATAGCTCTCAAAAAGTAATTTTTTTAATTAACATTATCATTAAAAATGACTTTTCTAGAAAATGGAATTTTATTTAGTAGTTCTATGTTTATTTATCTCTAATAGTAATATGAAATATTGTCACTTAATTAATTATTTTTTTTAGCATATAATATTTATACCAAAAAGTTGATTTTCTATAAAAATGACAACTTGCAACATTTTTTGTTTTTAGTTAAAAATAAAACATATAGATTTCTAGGTTTTGATTCTAAAAAAAACACCTTTTATATAAATATCAAATCCAAAATATGTTAGGGTGATTTTTTTGATATTTCAAAAATAATTAATATTCAATTAAATAGTGAAAATAATAATTTTTTATTTCCTCACGTTTACAGAATTATTTTATTATATCAAAACATAAAATGATTTTAAATAATATTATAGAAAAATAAAATTTTATACATTTTAAAATATAATTTGAAATAATTTTCATAATTTATATTTTCATGGTCAATTTTTTAATTTTTTTTAGCTTTTTATTGAAAACTATTTTTGAGTGGTTTTTAATAAATTATAACATTCCTAAATGTTTTTTTATTTAATATTGTTAATTTTTAATAATGATGATTATTTTAAAATGATTTTAATAAAGATAATTTATAATTTTATCTTAACCATAAATATTTTTGCTTCAAAATAAATATTTAAAAGACGGGTTTTGGCAAATTACATACGGTTGTAATTAAAATAATTTTCCAAACCCATTGCTTTTTTAATCGATAAATTAATTTTAATATATATTATCAGGTGATCAAAATTTGTGAATATAAATTATTTTACTTTTTTTGTTTGAAGAAAAATTACGAAGGTAAAAACTAATTAATACCTTGGAAACTAAAATTTTAAAATTGTGTGACATTAGAGGTGAAGGGAATATCATGCTTAAAAAATGTTTCTTTCAGATTTATTGTTATGTGGTTTAATATCACCTTCACTCCACACAATAATTTATGAATTCTAGATGAACATTTTTTTATGGTATCTTCTCAATATTTAATAGTTTTGGTTATTTATAGAAATATCTCTCGTATGACTAATATAAAGGGCAATCCTCTCCGCAAATACACAAACACCCAAACCCCGCAGTATAATAAAATAATCAGATCAAACCACTCTTATTTATTATTATAAACCTTATGTATGTTTTTAAATAATAAAATGGCCACCCGTCCATGTTTTAAACCCCTTAACAACAGATATAATTAAAGAATTTATGCATATGATATTAAACCGATCATTATTTCTCTATTTCCTCATAAACATTTCATCACAATAAAATTTGGTTTCAAATCCATAAAATGAAAAAATACTAATCAATGTTAAACTTTTAAGTTATTATAGTGATGTTAAAATAATTAATCTCCATCCCTTTTCAAATAATAAAAAAGGAAAGAATGAATCTTGACTTTTGTAGACTTCCATAGGCAGGACAATTTTTTTTTGATTTTCATCGCCATCGTAAAAGGATGGTATTAATTATAAATTTAATATAAAATTATTATATTAATTATATATTTTATATTTGTAAATTATAAACCATATTACTTATTTTCCCCAAGCTATGGAAAAACAAATTTTAAATAATGCGTATATATTTTCTACCACATTTTGGATATGATTGATTATGGTTTTTCATTTCATCATCTCTTTAACTAGATGCTAATGATAATTTATTTAACAGATATATATAATGTTTATGGTATAATTATGGTTATTTTATAACAAATTGGATAACCTATTAGTAATATTACAAGAAACGTTTTGTCCTAAATTCAATCATTTTGAACAAGCATACTTTAAGGACAAGCATTAATTAAAATTATGTAATATTTTTATATCCATTACATATTATTATTAATACTTTATAAATAATTTATATCCCAGTAATATAAACTAAATTATATAATTATGACACTTGTTAAATTATATTATAACTATAACACCTCATAATCATAAATAATCAAGTCATATTCGTGGTAGTGTTAGATTGAGAACTTACTTGAATAATACTATAAAATTAAAACATTGATGATGATGAAAAAATAATTTCATATAAGATAGGATATAAAAGATAAATTAATTATGATAAGAAATTTAATCCTCATAAAAAATTATATATTTACCATTTTAAAAAAATTAACTAAATTTTAAGGATGAAAATATTAATAAAAATGGGTACTCATGCCACTTCTATAAAACATCTACAAATGGACACAACTACTAACACCTTCTGTGGGTAAAGAGGAAAAATATAATTGTTTTAAATGTATAGAATTATTATTAATAAATTATAAATAGTATTATTTATGAATATATTTTTGAATGTGTTTATTACGTTTTTTATTTTTTTTAAAATTGTGGATGTAGTGCATCCTACGTCATAGGGAAATTTGATAAGGGTTTCTTTGTTTATGATTTGAATATTGTGAGTGATATTAATGTTATTCAAAATGTAAATTTTTTTCAATGGTGTAAATATTTCCCTATTTTCATTTTGATTCTATATTAAAATATATTCCTATATATTAAATTTAATTTTAATTATTTTAACTCTCCTAGTTTTTTGATTCAAATGTTATAAAGTCTATATCGGGTTATAATCTCTCATGTATTTTACATGGATCACAATCAGTCTTCTTTTAATGTAATCATTCATGATTTATCTATTATAGCCAAGGAATATGTTATATTTTATTTCGAAAATATTTTATTTGGAAATCATGTTATAATCCAATGTATTCTTCCCTCATGATTCTACTTTTAAATAAAATATTATATTAATAATAATTCCTATTACTTTTATTGTAATATTCATTAGTGTCCTTGTTTTTTACTTCCCCGCTATTTTCTATAATACCTACTGGAAACTAAAATTCTTTCATCACTATTAATTATTTTATTTAAATTTATTAAGTTTAAAATAATGGATTCTCTGTCTTTATAACGACTATTTCCAACAAGGTTATTTTAGTAAGAGAAAATACTTTATTGATCACTTAATTTGTTGCACTAGGTGTCCTTTTGGTTCGATATCAGTTTAATAAATTTTAGAAGTTTATGTAATTTTAATTTCCACGTTATTATATTGATTATAAAGGGAATAAAGATTTATGTAATTAATATAAATGTATTAAGGTATTATTGAGAAATTAATTTATATGTTTTAAAATTATTCTAATGTTTTAGAAGTGTTTTAGAATGTTGAATGTAATAATAAACCATTTTCATAATAATTTATAATTATGTTTAATAAAAAATAAAATATTTTTTATCCAATATTAACCCATAAGAAGGAAATTGATATTGAATATAGTTATCATAGATTGTAAATAGGACACATAATGGTAGAAATAATTTTATAATGCTTTAATATATATAACATGAATGTATCATAGAAGAAATCTTTGGCTTCATTATTTGGGTAATGATGAACCTTCAGTATGTAATTTTAGACTCTGATTTATTATGATCACCTAGAGTTTTTATATTTATTTCATGGGTTTCATAAGAGTCAAATGGATTTTTTAAAATTTTAAATGTAATATGTACAATTTATAATGGTAGGATAGAATTTATAAAGGTTGTGTTAGGGTTAGAAGTTATTTCTAAGGCATGTGTATTGGGATGTCACTAATCCATTATGATTTTTAAAGGTCACTACTAGTTTGTAATTCTAACATAATGTTGATAATATCTGGTTAAGGGTATCTTTTTTCATGTGTAAGGATAATGGTTTGTAGAACCAGATGATTTTAAAAGAACACTATGATTTATATCCTATAAAACATGCAATACCTTTCTTAAACAAACAACAAAGTATCATTACATAAATATGGACATTATATCATATCCATTAAATTTATGGGTTGATTATGAAGAAATTATTTACTAAATATATATAATAAGTCACAAATTCATATAAATTTATTGATAAAATCTTGGTAAATCATCACTCAATTTTTTGTGGAGCCATTTTACTCTTAATTTTCATTCTCAAAAAACAATTTTTATTTATTTTTATGAGAAAAAATTATAAATAATTTTAAAATCATTCTAGAATACAATTTCTTAAAGAGGATATTTTTTTAAAAGAAATAAATATTATCAAATAATTAAATTATCTATTTTCACAAAAAACATTGATTTTACAATAAAAATTAAATAATAGATATATATTTGAAAAGTGTATTTTCTTTTCAAATAAATACAATTAAAAATCCTATTTTTTATTAATTTTAAAATTAAAAAGTAATTTTTTTGTGAAAATAATATAAATATGTTATTTGGAAGGAATGTTATATTTGGATATAGTATAAAATAATTATATACATAAAAATTATTTATTCTTAAAAAATATTCTTCACCCCCTATAGATAACCAAATTTAATATTAAATAATACCACTCTAGTGAATTGAATTATGAAAAATGGATTCTATATAGGTAATTAGGAGGTAAAAATATGGAAAATATTCCCCTTTAATTTTTAGTTAGTAAGAATTGTAACTATTGTAAAGAATTTTCACTAACGTAAGGAAAAGAATCATAAATAATGTTATAAATAATACGATTGTCACTAAAATTTGACCCTAATGCTAGAAATTATTATATTTTTTTAGTATTTTTTGAAAATTTCAATCAAATTCTTCAATACATGGAATCATTGTATGATATTTCATTGATTTGTTCTTATATAATGAATATGTAAATTAAAATGATAAAAATGTTACTTTATTTGAGGTGGAATAAATCATTTTCTAGATGGAAATTGGATACGGCAGAAGGGGACTCTTGTGTGGGATGTAGAGACGATTATGAATATTATGATATGTAGTTCTGGGATAGTCTGGTTGGTTTGTGGTTGTATTGCATGTGCGTGTTTTCTGAGTGGTTCAAGTTGTGATCCGGTACAATTAAAGGGTTGTATGGTTTATCACCTTTCCTAAAAGTGTTTGGAAATAAAAAATTTAATTTTCAGTTCGATGTTTGTGTTTAAAAATTGTTACTATTAATTTAATTTTTCTATTTTATGTATTAAAAATTGAAAAAAAATATATAAAAAAAAAACTTTATTCCTCTTTATTCAAAAATATTTTTCTTCCATATCCATATTATCAATAAAACGCTTCAATTATTATTTTTACTATACTAAATTTTTTTATTTAAAATATTTTTTCCCATTTTTTGTTCAAAAATTATTCAGAAATGAGTTTTTATATCATTTTCTCAATTATTTTGTTTAGGAAATTTTCAAAAAATGTGAAAGGAATCATAGTTTTAACTTACACGATATGAACTGAATTTCTTGCCACCATGATGAGTCAATTTTTTTAAGATTTCTTTATATATTTCTATGGTTATTTACCGAGAAAATTTTCCATACAATTATAGAAATTCATAGTTTTAAAATGTAAATCTGAAAGGGAAAATGTTTTTTTCCTCAACAAAAATTTAATAAACATTTTATGGTATTTCTATTAATCCATGAAAGAATTACTTTTATTCTAATATGAAAATATGTCGGAATGATACCATTATTATTTATATTGATGTTTTATTCTATGTTTTACTTGGGAATTTATTATCATTCCATATGATGGTTCATAAAATTCCTACTATTTAAAATTAATTCATTTTGATGATGTAGTATATTTTATTCATATATTAAAAGGATAGGAATTATTAAGTGATGGATGGGAACTAAAATTACATATCATATCGATGCATCAGTAGGTATTATGAGAAAAACTAGTCGGATAGCCTTATTAAATAGGGATTTGGTGTATGCCTAATCTTATTATAAACTGTCTTAGAATAAGACTTCAATGGAATGTTTTAGATGTATGAATTAATGCATTTGTTCATTATGGATTTTGTTATTATTATCCATCTAGAACCCATTGCTTCATGTAAGAAACAAATTATTTATACATTTTACGATTTAAAAGTACCTGGGTGAAGTTTGGGAGGGGTTGGAGAACTTTTATAGTATTTTCTGGGATTTTATAAGGGTATAAATTTGGTGCATAGTTAGTAGAAACCATGCTTCACCTATAGGATATCGTACATAACGAGGCAGTAGATAAAGGGAAGGTGAACGAGTGTCACATAGTTTTCCCAAACTATTCATCCTCCAAGGTGAAATTTTAAAGCATTAGATAGTGAGGTTTATCCTTGATGCAATGGATAACACAAAACTAGCACACAATTATCCTAACCATGTGACTAACCGTTAATGAGTTAAAAGTGAGATCCTAAAATTGTGGATCTCACACGATTTAACCTCAAAGTCCTTTATCCTTCCATATATCTAGACAAAAATCCATATTCACCCATCCTAAAGGTTATGTAAGAATCTCTTATCAATCTAGATGTTATCCAAAGGCTTCTTATGTTGTTTTGAAGCCATATTCTTCTGGTAAGTCATCGTTCTTGATAGTTTTTTTCTGTGTTTTCTTAGATCAAATTCACTATATCTCCCAATTTCATAGATCTACATTAATTTAGGATATATATAATATAGATGATGCCATGTATGATTAAATTTTGTTCTTTTGTTTATAAGGGAATATATCATAGGTGGACTTTTGTAGTTTCAACCATATATTGTTTGTGATTGAGTCCCATTCATTGTTTTATCCAAAAAAACTCAATGTTAATGTATTCAATTATGACTCCTCATTATAAAACATGATGGATTCCATTAAAATTGTATATTTTTTATAATTAATAGAAAATGTATTGTGGGTTGATTTTTGAATACCCTATCGAGTAACTGTTTGTGAAATTTTGGAAATTGATGTTAATTCAACGAGGATTTGCTAACATGATTTTAAAATGGCCATTTTAAAATGATTGGTTGATTTCATTTCATAAGAAATTATTTTCAATGAAAATTATATTATATTTAAATTTGTTTCTAACTCTTGGGTTTGGCTCCATATTTGATTGGTTTGTGTGTGTTCATATTTGCATTGATATTGATATGGGCATGATGTACCCCCAATAAAATAATGGGACAAATAGAGTCATGAATTATCCTCATAAAAATGGTTCATTAAGTTATGAGTTAATGAAAGGATGACTCAATAGCCATGAGTATATTTAGGTACAGGTTTTATGCTTGGTAGATTTTGTCGATATGTGTAATGGAATAGATAATGCCAAAATGGAACTTGTGAAGTGGTTTTATAGTATTGATTTGTTGTTTTCCTTGGAACTTGTTATTGTTGAAAACATTGTTTACTATGGAACCTGTTTATATTATAATATAAACTATTCTAGATTTTGTTCTTTGGAAAACCATTTTATTTGAATTTGATAACTTTTATCCTAGTGGAATGAGTAGGGAATTCATTAGGTAATGTCTATAGAGATTCATTACAGAACCATAATTCAGCACTTTGTGCTTTTGAATATTTCATTTATCAGGAAATAGGAAAAGGTATAGTATCACATTTTCTTAGAAATATTCATGATACATGGGATGTTTCAATGGAGATTAAGCATGGACCATGTGGATCCTTGTGGTTTTCATTAGGGGTTTTAGTTTGTCTTCCACTGTATACATTGATGTTAGTTTCTCTTCTGCTGAGGTACTATTTTGTAGTTGGTTCTGATATAAATGGTATTACGTTATACGTACTTCATTTATGTTATGCATCATATTGGGGTTTATTTTTTATACCATTACTTTTTTGGTTTTTTATTTTCAATAGGGAAAATAAACCCCCATATATATTGAATCCCTTAGAATTTATTTCTAGTCGTTGGAAACTTCTTGATATCGATTAAGGGAAAGTGTCATCTACCTACATTTTCAATATAATGAGGCGGGTTGGGATGTTATAAGTGGTATCTTTCTTGGTCCTTCCAAATTTTTTTGGAACAAATAGTATCATCTTTTTCAGTCCAGGAAAAACATGTGGTGTTCATTACTCTCTATTTCATTTAAATATATTCCATGAGAAGGGATCATAGAAAGGAGTAGGATTGATGTGAAATGAAATTTATATCATAAAAAGTCATTACTAACCTATTTATGAAGAAGTTAAAGAAACCCAGGAGTTTATTAAATTAATGTTTTGTAAATGGATACATGAATTGGAATATAATTTAAATGGGTTTATCCATTGATATCAATATGAAAAGCATTATATGACTAAATTCCCAATAATTTTTCATATATTATTTTTAGTAATGATAAATGATTTTATTCAATGTTTTGATTTTTTAAATGTTACAATTAATTTCAAATGAAATATTTTGAAAAAATGCGCGGTTGTGGTATTTTAAAAATGGTATGATATTCAAAAGAATTTAAAAATTATTAAAAAATGGATTAACAGGGAATTGTTTTAATTTTGGAAAGAAATTTTGTGTAATTATGCTACAATAGAATTTGAATTTTTTTTACTTCAATAGATAGAGAGTGAAAATTATGATATTTTTTTGTATAGAAAATTGAACCCTATAGGCATCATTGAAAAAAACTAGAGGAAGCTGTTTGTAATTTATTATTACTTGATCCCTAAGTAAACCAAGAGATTCTTCAATGTATCATCCAAGAATTTCATTCTACAAACATTGCTAATAGGTGAGATGATCCAAGGAAAGTGGATCATTCATTCTAAATTAAGAAGAATATTCCACCAATCAATTGAGGTGATTCTAATCCAAAAAGGAAAAGGAGTTCTTGAATAGGATAAATCATATCCATGATTTCCAAAACACACAAATAGAGATACATTTCATGATAGAGACGTATATTATAGAAGATATTGTAGGGAAATGTTGTAATTTAGCACTTTATACTAAATTAGACAAACACCTTTCCTGGGAGGATTTGGAGGAATTATTTGAAAAAAAATATTTCCTTATAATTTAATAATTTAATTAACAAAATATTTCTTCATCTAGAAACATAAAAATATTTCTCTTATTAATTATTAGGATAAATCCATGAATTTAGGGTTATTTTCCCAAGAACTTGCTGCTAGTGCATCCATAAAGGCACAAATCATAGAATCGAGGCTGGGGAAGGAGAGATGCTTTTAGATTATTGTGATCAATATTATGTATTATAAAGAGGTAGTAAAAAGTAAAATGTTAGATGAAAGGGATATATTTGGAGGTATGGGAGGAGGAAGAATATTGACAGCCCTAGGAAACGGTGGTAACAATAATACTGGGAGACATGAAAAGAGGGAAAACTATTTCAAAGGTGGGAGAATGAATCAAAATCACACACTTGGATTAGTACAACATTCTCCATGAACCAAGATATATATAGGATTCTTACAATGTGGTTCAATTGACCACATAAATAATTTTTTATGGAACAACATAGATCACACCACAACTACAACTGTATAGGATATCATTAGCGCTATTATTGCAGTGCTCTAAGGTCTGGTGTTTGGGAATCTTCTTTGGAGTCACAGATGTTATACACATCGATGGAATGAGGGAAGAATAATTAGTCCTATTTGTATAATAGTGCTAGACATGGTGATTATAGGAATACCATGACTCCTTAGGTAGTGCGACTTCAATAGGGAATTAGGTAGAAAATATTTGCAAGTATGAAATTATATAGAACTGAGTAGGTTGTTGGGGATGATTAGTCAGGACCATCAACATAAAAGGTATGATACTTTTGAATTCTAGCTTAGGAATGTGTTGATTAATATAGGTGCACCACATTCCTATATTTCTTCTCATGCAATTGATGTTTTATGTTTAAAAGTTGAGATGATGGATTTTGTGACAAAAATGGAAAATCTGTTTTTTCAGAATGAATGTCGAGACTTTGTGTGTATATAAAGTTCTATATCCTGTAATGGAACCATGATGAAAAGGTATTTATACATTCTTGATATGGATATTTATTTTATAATCCTAGGTATGGATTGGTTGACAATGTACATGTGTCACATTTATTGTTTTACTAGAAATACCAGTTTTACAACTAAACATTTCATCAAGCATCTCTTTTGAGGAGGTCAAAACGTAATAGTTGGTGCAATAGAATTGTTCACACTAATAGTTGGAATGATCACATACTAGTTGGAAGTGTTTTATATGGAATCAAGGGACAAGATTGAGAATATCAATTTTCAAGTAGTTTTGGATATCTTTACAGATGTGATTCCCAAAAAGTTCATAAGGGTACCACTTATAGGAGAAGTTGATTATATGATTCACCTCTATCTAAGGACCGGTCCTATATCCTTTCCATCTTATTATATGGAACCAATATAAATATGGGAGTTAAAGGTGGAGTTGGAAGAGATTAAAAGAAAATTTGTCATTTGGCCTATCATGTCTTAGTGGGCATCAGAAGACATGTTCTTCCAAAATAAGGATGGAAATCTTTGGATTTGAGTAGATTATTGTAATATTAAAAGAGTTATAATAAATAACCTATATCCACATCCATGTATTGATTATTTTTTCAATCAATTGTATGGATCTTAGAGGTTCTCCAAAATTGAAAAGAGTTAAAGATATCTCAAATTGTAGGTTTAGAATGAGGATATTATGAATATATCATTTAGAAGTAGATATGTCCATTATGAATATGTTGTAATGACTTTTGGTCATTCAATTTAAAATTTGGTCATTATGGCATTGATGACTCATTTTTTGTAGAGATATCTGGATTTTATTCATGGTGGTGTTCAGGGATGACATAATTTTGTATTCAAGGAGAAGGACTAAATATGAGAAACACATTGAGAAAATGTTGGGAATCTTAAAAGATCAACATTTTTATGTCAAACTATCGAAGAGTGATTTTTGGGTAGGGGAGGTATTTTTCCATATCCATATATTTTCTGATAGATGCACTTCTATTGATCTGAATTGTTTAAGCTAGTTATGTCTTAGAACTCACCAACGAATGGCTTCCAGATAAACAATTTACATGGTCTATGAAGTTATTATAGTCATATTGAATGTTTATTTTCATAAAAAAATCACATATGATAACATTTCCAAAGAATAATGTTCCATTCCAATGGAATTAGGAGTTCTAGAAATATTTTTATTAACTGATAGTTGGCCTCACATAAGAAACAATAAATATTTTTCTCAAATATGGACACGAGTATGTGGTGTATTTTGGTACATTAGGATCAGAGTTGGGATGTGTTATCTTATAGGGAGATCATGTTGTTTCATATAGATCATTGATGTTTATTATTCATGAGAAGAACTAATGAATACATGATTTGGAGTTAGGTACCATAGTGTATGCTTTGAATACATTGTGTCATGATATTTTCGAGGATAAATTTATTGTGTATACATTTCATTAGAGAGTGAAACATATTTTCCCAAAATGGTATTTTAATCTGAGACTAAAAAGGCAGATGGAGTAACTCAAAATTTTTGATATTAACTTCACGTATACACTGGGTAAGTGAAATTCAGTGGCATATGCATTAAATAGAAAGTCATATGATTAGTTAGTAAAAGTGGATTCATATAAGTGGAAGTTTATGATAGTTATTGAACAAAACAATATGGAATGTGAAGACCATGGTGGTGTTGCATCTATCATTCCAATTTCATTCATTCCAGATTTGGTAGACATGGATAAAGTTGCACAGACATCTGATTCTGAATGTGTTGTGATTAGTTCAAAACGCAATGGTGGGGCGACCATTAAGGATTGGAAGCTATACGGGATATTAGTTTTTTGGTTTAGAAATTAGATAGTTGTACCTATGGCCTTCCAAGAACAATGTCTTCATTCTTACCACCATTCTAGTTAGTCTATTCATCTTTGAATACAGGTGATGCATAAAGTGTTCGAAGAAAATTTTTGGTGCATCAAAAAGAAAATAAAGGGGGATGTGTTTATCTAGATATGTTTAACTTATTCACCGGTTAATAAAAAGTATCAATGGTCAATAGCTGTGTGGTCTTCATTACCTATCCCTATATGTAAATTGGAGTAGATCGGTTTGGATATTACAATACCTCTCCATAGAACAGTTCATAAACACAATTCCATATGTTTGATAGTCAATCAGCTCACATTTCTGGAACATTTAACCACTATTTGTGAATATCATATGGTGGATGACATTTCAAAAATATATATCTAGGATGTAGTGAAGAGTAATAGAAGACCAATTTCAATAGAACTAGATAGTGATCCATTGTTTTTGTCCCATATTGGGAAATAATTATAGAAAACCATTGAGGCTCAGTTTACTATGAGAATGGAATAGCATCCTTAGATGTATGGATAATTCTAAATGAAAATAAAAATGTTGGAAGATACAATTCAAGATTGGATACTATGTTTTAGAATCTCTTGGGAAGATAATATTCCCTTATTCGAGTTATCATAAAATAAAATTTCTTTGGCATTGATACAGATGGAGCAGTTTGAAGCATTGTTTGGGCATCATTTTTGTTCTCCATATTTTTTGTTAGAAATAGGTGAGACATCAGTCATTGGTCCAAGAAATGTTTAGGAAACTATAGAGAAGATTAAAATGATCATGAAATGTATGGAGATGGCTTAGAGTCATATAAAATCTTATGTGCATCATCATCAACGTCCGTTGTCGTTCTTGGTGTGTGATCATTAGGTCATGAGGATCCTTCTGAGGCATGGGAATCATCATTTCGGGAAGTATGGGAAGTAACCTCCAAGATGAATATGATATTTTGAGATACTAGAATGGGTTAGTGATGTTTCATATCATCTAGAATTTAGGCCATGGTTTAGTTTGATTAATAACGTATTCCATGAATCTTAGTTGAAAAAGTATCAGCCTAGTCCAAACCATGTGATTTGATGGGATAATGTTGAACTAGTGTTGGGTGATTCATTGGTACATATCCCATTGCAGATTGTAGATAGTGAAGAGAAAGTATTGTGTGGAAATAACATCATTCTAGTGTAGGTTTTGTGGAATCATGGTATGTTTTAGGAAGATACTTATGAATTAGAGAAGGAAGTGAAATAGAAATGGCCATAAATCGTTCAATGAAATGATGTTTTTCTACCTTTTGGGGATGAAAAGGCTAATGTTGGGGATAATTTATCACCAAAAATTAAAATTATATGACTATTTACTTAATATTATAGGATTATAAAGTATATGGATGTAGTTTGGGATAGTTTGGAGATCTTTTGGAGTATATATTTGGGGTTTTCTTAGGTTTTATAGTTGGTGAACGGTTTTTGGAAACTATGAAATTCCTACAGAAAATAGTTCTCAATAAGGTAGGGGATAAAGGGAAGGAAAATAACTAGAACATTGTTTTATCAAACTATGGGTCCACCAGGGATAAATATTGAAACATGATATAGTGAGGTTTAAGGTTGAGGCAATGGCAGGCACACAGTTGGCACATGATTTTCATAATTGTGCGACTAACCATGAATGGGTTAAAAGTGAGATCCAAAAATTGTGGATTTCTAACATTTTAACATCTACGAACCTATTTTTAATCTTATAAAACATGAACTCTAGATTCACACTTAATAAATCATAAATAATCATCTCTCAATGAGATAGAGGTGATATGAAGTATTCTCTTATTTTTTTGAATCTGGATTCTTGCGGTAAGTCATTGTTCTTGAATGTTCATAGCGATTTTTCATAGATCTACTACTCTATCTCTGTCGATTTCTTAAATCAATGTCTTTTTTGGATAGATATATGAAACTTTATGCCAAATATTATTGTATTTTTATTTGGGGATTAAATGAGAATAGATATGGGGTGAGTTTTTTGGGTTTCAACCCGATTTCACTAGAGTTTGATTACTATTCTTCATTTTTCCCATAAAAACCGAGGAATTTGGACAACTCTAAACTCAACTATTTATAACATGAAGGATTTATCTCAATGTTGTTTCTTTTCAAGAAATTTATTTTAAATATGTGGTGAAATGATTCTGGAAAATCTTATTGAGTGATGGTTTGTGAAATTGTGGGAATTGGGTGTTGTGATGGAAATGATAATTTTTAACATGATTTTAAAATTATTGGAGGGTTTATCTACATGGAAAATGTTTTTCAATAAAAAATATATTTTATTGAAATGGGTTTGGAACACTTTCTTTTAGCTCGGTTTATGAATTGTTGGTGTGTGTTCATTTGCTTTGGGATGGATAAGGGCATGAAGTACCCCCATCAAAAGGTTATGATAGATATGATAGTGAATTTCCCCAATCAAAATGGTTCATTTAGTGGTAGATTAATAAAATTATGAGTCACCACTCATGACTATTGGGTGGTCCAGGTTTCATGCAAGGTTGTTTGTGTAGATATGTGGAATGGAATAGATAATGACAAAATGGAACTTTTGAAATGGTTTAAATATATTGTTTGGTTTTTTTGAAAAATGTTATTATTGAGAAAACAGTTTACATTGGAATTTTTTATACAATGATTTAAAATTATCTAGATATTTTTTTATATAAAACTAGTTTATATAATTTTTCTTACTTTTTCTATAAAAGTGTAATGAGAAGGGATTTTATTTGGGAAAAATTTATTGAATTTCATTACTCACTACTGCTTGGGAAATATATTTTTGTTTTAAATGTCATTTATCAGAACATGGTAATAGGTAATTTATCACACATTATTATAATTACTTCATGGTACATGTGCTATTTTGGTGTAGTTGGGGCACAGAGCATGTGGTTCTTTAGAGTTATGTCATTGTTGATGGGTTTTGTAGTTTTATATCTAGTGAATATTTTGATGTTAGTTTTTCATTAACTATAGTACTAATTTATAGATGGTTTTGATATAAATAGTATTGATTGATTTTTCTTCATTTTATATCTATAATCATGTTGTGGTTTATTTGGTTATTATGTGATTGGTATAGTTTTTTATAAGGTATAATCATCCCACACATGCATTGAATCCCTTTGCATTTATTTCTAGCATTGGTGTCTTGGGGATATCACATAAGGCCAAGAAACATCCTCTTGCCTTTCAATAATATCCGTGGATATATTTCATGCTCGAGTGATTATTTATATGGAATCATTTCCTCTTCATTTAATCCTTAAATATTATTCACAATGCTCAAGTTGTTGATTAAATTTCTGTTGTTTTCATATATTTACCTTACCATATTGTGTAACACCACCAGATTTCATAGTGCATTATTTCTTCAAAATAATTCAATAACATGAACTACACATAACACCGAGTTCAAGCGCACCACGACTTACCAAAATAGCTGTCCGAAAGTGGTTATGAATAGTATTAACTGAATTTTGATCTTTATATAATCCTTATAATTTTAGAATCCATATTATGAGTTTCTTAGACATAATGTGACAACAAATTATTTTTTTCAGATAAAAGATGTATTTTTCAAAAATGTACTTTTACCAACTTTTAATAGTGAACCCTTTTTAAATCCAATATTTTAAACTTTTATATATTAAATTTGACTAAATAAATTAATTAGTTAGAATGGGGACATAAAAAATTTACAATGTAAAACCCCAAGCTTCCATGGAACGCTTCTCTTTGAATAATACAGTAGCGTGTGTTATACGCAACTTCGAGTTCTAACACACACCACAACCAATCAAACTAGTCGTTATGAATAGTAATACCCAGTTTTTGAAATTTTATAAATTTTATCTCTCAAAATTGACTTCATTTTTGGATTTGGAATATCAAAATTATCCTAGGGTAAAATTTTGGAACTTTTTGGATAACATTTATATTTTGATGAATAGTGAAAATTACTAAATTTTAACTAAAAACAACTTTTTTAATAGAAATAATTAATACTGATAAATTATGAATTTGAGTGGTTTTAAAGTATATTTAGAATATATTTTTACCATTTAATAAAATTTTGGTCATTTTACATAATTTCACAATTAAACCGGACATGAACAAGTGTCAATCTTTTGATAGTTATTATCTCTTAAAAACACGCTTTTTGTTTTAACAACGGGAATTAATTTTAAATTAATCTCTGCCAATTCTGTGTTTTGAATTTCGAAAAATGGATTCCTTATTTTGAATCAGGATGTCCAAATTGTGTAAATAGTTATCTTTTATTTTTAGACACTTTGAATAATTACTTCGGTAAATATTTTATTTACCATGGTTATAGGGTAAATCCGGTAAATAAGGGTAAACAAATAATATTATAATAATAATAAATTACTATAAAACGTGTCCTAACATTATTGGTTGATACATATCCGACCATGGGCATCTTTGGGTCTATTTCTGGACCCCATGGAATCACTTGTAAGGGATAATGACACTTTATATTAATTAAGTTAAAATAAATACAAAAATGTCATAAGCATATATCTTTTAGAAAAAAAAAATTTTACATAGGGTTATATATGTTGGATTTTAGACTATAAATATTAATTAGAAATATTCAAAGACTTAGTACATAATGGTATTTTATTTATAATTTTTAGACATTTAATAATTAATATTATTTATGACACAACAATGATGAAGTATTTTCTTAATCAATGAATGAAACAATTAATTGGAATTATAAATGTTAAAATTAATATAATTTGAAATTTTTTATGACATCCATGAATTTTATTTCTTAATATGACATTATAGGATTGCTTAAATGAATTTGGTTCGAATTAATAAAGTTTTTAAGAATAACAAAAATCAATTTTTGAATAGTGTCAAAATTCACATAAAAGAGTTTTTAATACAAATATTATATTATTAATTGATATTAAATTCTTAAAAATCTATGGTTCGGCCAAAGGACTTATATAATAATAGGTGTATCATTAATGGACCACTTGGGGGTCGCTTGGAGGTATATAGTATGTTTATTAACTATATAATATAAAAATAAAAAGTGACATGGTAAGTGTCAAACTAATTAACTAAGGGTTAAAAATAAACCATAATGTTAATATAGTGACCCAAACCTGTATAAATTCAATTGGTTGAGTGTTTATCGACCCTTACCCACCTTAACCTTTAAATAATCCACTTTGGAGGCATTAGATACCGAATATGAATTTATTATAAAATAATATTTCTAGCTTTTCCAAAGGTTCCCCTTACCCCTCTTATAAAAGGGCACTCACCCTTCTAACTAATTCACACATTAAAAGCCTTTTAGATCAGAGAAACCCAACCCAAATACTCTCTCAACTTACCTAACTTCAACCTAGAGGCCATAGTTTGATCTGAAAGACAACCTAAGGAGCCCTTTTGATCAAATAAAAAGGAAGACCCCGATGAAGAGATAATGTTTTCACCACACTTTTTCAAGTTCATTTCTTCTTCAACTTCTCCTTTATTTTTTATTCCCATTCAAAAATAATAAATCCTATATCTCCTATATAATTTTATATTATTAAAAATATGGTATAACCATATTCAGTATTCTATCAATCCTTTGAATGACATGTCACCATACGTGCGTATGTACGGCTTACCGTCTCCACGTCGTGGGGTAATTTTTATTCAATATATTATTATTTGTATGGGTATAATAATTATGTGTAATTCATGTAAATAATAAATATAAAATGATAATGATTCTTTATATATGATATAATATCCAATTATATATTATTTTAACATCAAAAGAATGATATTGTTGCTCGTGCGTACGCTCGGACTACTGTCTCCGCGAACGCGATGAGATTCATTCCCCATCATATCCATTCAAGACAAATTCTCATTTGATGATTAAATGTAATTTTTAAGAACATTATATCACTCTGGATATGAATAAGGTAAAACCTATCCATATCAAACATGACTTATCTAACAAAACATATAAAAGAAAATGAGTAAGTTAACACCCGAAACAATGATAATACTAAGATATTATTAACAAATCAATGTAAAATGATCATATATGATATCATAATTTTGTATATGGTTCTTGTATAATTTAATAACAATTTTTTAACTATTATACAGGAGGTTAACATACCATCAATTAAGGAAAATAACAAGGTAAGGGTTATCTCACATTCTCTTCATTATACGAGGTTGTTTATACGTAATTATCTACTGGGATCTCTTTATCATCCATATCAATGATTCTTAAAAATGTATTTCAAAACATTTTTTTTATATTTACTAGAATATAGGTTAAAGTAATTTATAGCCTTTTTTGAGTTTTTATAAGAGGTTTATAAAGGAATCATTCCGTTTTTTTCCAAATAAGGTTCTTTTTTTATCCTTTTCGACAGAATTTAGGTAAGAATGTTTTTTAACTTATACGTCAGGTGCAACTATTTTCCACTGTTATAAAATCTTCTAAGATTCCCTTACAAGATTATAGGAAAATTTTCAATGAAAATTTTTTATTTTATAATAATGTGACTTTATAATGAATTCAAAAAAGCAATATTTCTCTCAAATAGTTTTGATTTCATCTATGTCAACATCCTTTGATGGATTTTATGCTAATTTGAAGTTGATTTTTATGATAAAAAACTTCCATATTGTATTTAAGGTTTTATGATATGTTTGAATATGGATGTGTTATTTTTAAACCATTCATGGTTTATGGTGAAAGTATTGTCATTTCCTATGCTAGTTTTATAACGAATGTTTATGTTATGTTGAAACCTGTTCATATGAGGAATGCATTGGAATTAATAAGTGACGGGTGGATCCCGCTATAGCTCCTCGATGCATCGATAGGTCTCAAGATACAAAATAGTGTCTTGGAACGAGGCCTTGACAAAGTCTTATTTGAGGTCTTCACATGAGGCCTTGGCTACGTGGTTATGATAGTCTGGCATTATGCATTCCATCATTATGAAAGTGGTTATTGATATTGCATGTGATTATTCGACTAGAAGAATATCCATGTGAATTAGTAAATGGAATTATTTCATTTTATCTTTTCCATATTATTCTGAAGTTTATGTTTTAAAGGCTTATGTTTTAGCTATACATTTCCTTAAATGTTTATGCTTATTTATGAATGTTTCTGATATATTGTTATCCCTACTGAGCATCTTAGCTCACCCCTTACAATGTTTTATTTTTCCTAGGATGTGAAGAAGTAATTAATGAATAGCCTTCAGGGATAATATGATGGGATATGAAGACAATATGTTGTTGTAGTAGTTTTCATACATATGATGTAATGTAAGACTTATGAATATATCTAGTGTTTCCGAGGCTATTAAACTAATTGGCCTTTTGAGATTTGATCTTTCTTGTGATAATGCCAATGTTATGTAATAATTCCCCGACTCTGGGTAACTAGGGTCGGGGCATTACAGTTGGTATCAGAGGATGTTTACTAAAAACCTTGGAAGCTAGATTTAGATAAACTCTGATTAGAGCACACAACCCTATGATAGAAATTGAGGATTAGTATTAAAGATCTTCACAGAATTTTGGTATTGTATTGATTTTGTGAGTTTTCCAAAAAATGTTTCCCTGTCTGGATACGAGCAGGTTGAGGAGCCTCTAGAAAAGATGTACCTAGGGGTAAAACCCGAAAACACCGCTTTGAACTAGACTCGAACAAGAACTGTTGAACAACAATGGGCCTTGTTGCACTCTTCATTATGACACTCCCGGGGGATATGCTTAGGATAATTCTCCTTTTCATTACAAACCATTATGAAGGGTTTATGAGTATATACTCCCTCATGGAAGAAATTTTTATGATTATAGATTATATCCATAAACTGTTTAATTTAAGATTAACTATTTTACAAATTTGGGATTAGGTATTGCTATTCATAAACTAATCTAGTGTATGCCATTGTTTAGAAATGGCAACCAGTAAATTGAATGAGAACTCCAGCAATACGCATGATCCAAAGAGTAAGAAGGATCATATCTTTCGTGGTCTTAAGCCATCATTTAGATGGGAAATATTATCCCACATATTATCATCATATGAAGAAATAGTATCATGTGTTGATAAGATAAGTAAAGAGTTATCGGAATCCTATGGATTCGAAGGGAATCCAGAGAAGAAAATGATGGTAGAGAGAAGGACAGATAAAGGGAAGAAGGTAAAGAAGCATTTTCCCAAATATGATAATTGTGGAAATAATCACCATGGAAAATGCATGAAGGTAATGGGAGTTTGTTATAAGTGTGGAGAAAAAGGAAACCACGTTTGTGATTGAGATGGAAAGAAAAAGGTTTCAAATGTACAATACATCATCTACAAGGAGTGGGGACACTACGTGAATCAATGTTCAAATCATCAGAGTATGCCCAAAATGATGCTATTGGATAATAATAAATTTATGATACTACCGTAGATGAAGAGGAATGACTAGTGTTTTTACATTATTAATAAAGAATTATTTCAGTTTAGTGTTGTATCAATGACGTACTGGTTATATGAATTATGGAGATAAATAGGGATTGTACTGCAGTACTATTTCATTGAGGATTTGAGATTATATGGTACTACGAAAAGTGACACAACAGCAAGTTAAACTTTTTTTTTTTGAAAATAAAAGTTTGAAGGAAAGGTAATAGTTAATATTGTCTTGATACTAAGGTAGTAATTTTAGAATAAGAGATGGTTGATTTGGATAAATTATATTGGATATTCTTGACTACCTTGGCATTGATTAATGGTCTGTTTATTTCATCATTGTTGGAATGTTCAAAGTTTTGGGATATAAGGAATATATCTAACATTCTATAAGTAATAAGGGGACATGCATGTAATCAATATGGTTTTATGGTAATTCAAGGTGTTAACATATTTTAGAAGAATACATGATGAAGGTGTTCACATGGTATTAGGTGGAAAAAAGGATCTTCATTGTGTTTACCTACCTTATAAATTTTGGACTGTGAGTTTGGGAAGAAGTATTTTGGATAAGTATAGTTTGAGGTTATTTTTGTATTTCCATAAAATGGAAAACACGAAGACCGTGCGGCAACCCGCCGTGTCGGACAAAGATGTGGGAATCGAACCCACATCCATAGTGCGATTGAGATTTATCGCCTACCACTTGACTACGTGATGTCCCTGGATTAAATAATTTAATTTTTTTTAAAGGACTGGTAGATGAATTATAAATTACTTTTTGGAACCCTATACGAATAGGATAAATAGAATATTTTTGCGTTCTATTATCTTTTAGAGTGAAAGATGAGTTTGTGGTAGAAATTAGATAAAGGATGGAAATCTACTTGTCAAGTATATATTTTTCTTCTTCTCTTATTCAATGAAGAAATTAACTCTTATACTTTATTGAAGGGATATTAAAACCAA
Source organism: Viscum album (assembly GCA_963277665.1). NCBI lineage: Eukaryota > Viridiplantae > Streptophyta > Magnoliopsida > Santalales > Viscaceae > Viscum > Viscum album. The sequence continues at coordinate 951,415,669 of OY728127.1, forward strand.
AAATGTGTTTTCCTAATACCTTATGATTTGTTGAACCAATGGTTTTTCAAATCATCATAGATTGTTGAATTTAAGGACCTCAATTTTACACTTGTTTGTGATTAATGACCTCAATCACCACCTATAAATATTTACATTTCTCCACCAATTACATGTCTTTAATTGCCACAAATTTTCTCCTAATAGTGATCATAATTTTGTGGTGACCCTTTCATTTCGCTTTTCCTCTTATTAAGACTAAATTTTATTAACCCAATTTCCGATGTGGGTTTTCCCACAATGATATTTTCTATTTTCAACCTTTTATCTTAGAAATTTTTTTTCAAATTACGAGGATGAAATTTATTGAGGGAGGGGAGAATTTAACACCCCAAGATTTAATAGTGCGTTATTTCTCAAAATAATTCAATAACTTGCACTACACGTAACACCGAGTTCAAGCGCACCACGACTTACCAAACTAGCCGTCCAAAAGCGGCTATGAATAGTAGTAACTGAATTTTGAACATTATGTAATCCTTATAATTTTAGATTCTAGATTATTATTTTGTTGGACTTAATGTAAGAACAAATTATTATTATTTTAGATTAAATAAGTATTTTTCAAAAATTCACTTTTACCAACTTTTAATATTGAACCCTTTTTAAATCCAATATTTTAAACATTTATATATTCAATTTGACTAAATAAATTTATTCTTCAAAATGGGGACATAAAAAATTTACAATGTAACACCCGAAGATTCCATGACATGCTTCTCTTTGAAAAATTTAGTAGCGTGTGTTATACGCAACTTCGAGTTCTAACACACACCACAACCAATCAAACTAGCTGTTATGAATAATAATACGCATTTTTTGAAATTAAAAAATTTTATCTCTCAAAATTGTCTTCATTTTTGGATTCGGAATATCAAAATTAGCCTAGGGTGAAATTTTGGAACTTTTCAGATAACATTTATATTTTGATGAATAGTGAAAATTACTAAATTTTTTCTAAAAACAACTTTTTTAATCGAAATAATTAATAGTGATAAATTTTGAATTTGAGTGGTTTTAAAGAATATTTAGAATATATTTTTACCATTTAATACAATTTTGGTCATTTGACATAATTTCACAATTAATCCGGACATGAAAAAGTGTCAATCTTTTGATAGTAATTATCTCTTAAAAACACGCTTTTTGTTTTAACAACGGGAATTAATTTTAAATTAATTTCTACCACTTCTGTGTTTTGAATTTGGAGAAATGGATTCTATATGTGGAATCAGGATTTACAAATTGTGTATATAGGTAAATTTTATTTTTAGACATTTTGAATAAATACTTTGGTAAATATTTTATTTACTATGTTTAAAGCATAAATCCGGTAAATAAGGGTAAACAAATAATATTATAATAATCATAAATTACCCTTAAACGTGTCATAACCTTATTGGATAATACATTTCCGACCATGGTCATCTTGGGGTCGATTTTGGGACCCCATGGAGCCACTTGTATGTGATAATGACACTTTATATTAATTAAGTTAAAATAAATACAAAAATTACATAAGCATATATCTTTTAGAAAAACAATTTTTACATAGGGTTATATATGTTAGATTTTCGACTATAAATATTCATTAGAAATATAAAACGATTTCCTACATAATGTTATTTTATTTATAATTTTTAGTCATTTAATAATTAATATTATTTATGACACAATAATGATGCAGTATTTTCCTTATTAATGAAAGAATCAAATAATTGGTATTATAAATGTTAAAATTAATATAATTTGAACGTTTTGATGGCATACATGAAATTTATAGCTTAAAATGACATTATGGTATTTCTTAAATGAATTTTTTTCGAATTAATAAATTTTTTAACACTCTAACAAAAATCAATTATTTAATAGTGTCAAAATTCACATAAAAGAGTTTTTAAAACAAATAATATATTATTAATTGATATTAAATTCTTAAACATATAAGGTTCGTCCAAGAGACTTATATAATGGTAGGTGTAACATTAATGGACCACTTGGGGGTCTCTTGGAGGTATATAGTATGTTTATTAACTATATAATGTAAAAATACAAAGTGACATGGTAAGTGTCAAACTAATTAACTAAGGGTTAAAACTAAAACATAAGGTTAATATAATGACCCAAATAGGTCTAAATTCTATTGGTTGAGTGGTCTTAGACCCATCCCCACACTAACCTTTAAATAATCCACTTTTGATCCATTAGAAACCAAATATGAATTTATTATAAAATAATATTTTTAGTTTTTCCAACGGTGCCCTTTACCCCTCTTATAAAAGGGAACTCCCACTTCTCACTAATTCACACATTCAAAGCCTTTTGGTTCAGCCAAACCCTACCCAAATACTCTCTAAACTTCCATAAATGCAACCTAGATGCCTTAGTTTGATTATAAATCCATCCTAAGAGCCCCTTTGATCAAATCAAAAGGAAGACCCCGAAGAAGAGGTAATGTTTTCACCACCCTTTCTCTAGTTCATTTCTTCTTCAACTTCTTGTTTCTTTGTTATTCCCATTGTAAAATAATAAATCCAGTAATTCCTATAAACTATGATATTATTATAAATATGGTAAAAACATATTCAGTATTCTATCCATCCTTTGAATGACATGTCACCATACGTGCATACGTACTACTTACCGTCTCCACGTCGTGGTGTAATTGTTATTCAATATATTATTATTTGGATGGGTATAATAATGAAGTGTAATTCATGTAAATAATAAATATAACATGATAATGTTTCTGTATATATGATATACCATCCAATTATACATTATTTTAATATAAAAAAATGATATTTTCGCTCGGGCATACGTATGGACTACCGTCTCCACAAACACGATGAGATTCATTCCCCATCATATCCATTCAAGATTAATTCTCCTTTGATGATTAAAAGTAATATTTAAGAACTTTATATCATTATGGATATGAATAAGGTACAAACTATCCATAACAAACATGACTTATGTAACAAAACATATAAAATAAAATGAGTAAGTTAACACCCGAAACAATGATAATACTAAGATATTATTAACAAATCAATGTTAAAAGATCATATATGATATCATAATTATGTATATGATTCTTGTATAATTTAATAACAATGTTTTAACTATTATAGAGGAGGTTAACATTCTATTGGATAAGGAAAAGAACATGGTAAGGGTTATCTCACAATCTCTTCATTATCCGAGGTTGTTTATACATAATTATCTACTGGGACCTCTTTATCATCCAAATCCATGTTTCATAAAAATGAATTTCAAATTTGTTTTTACTATTTACTAGAATATGGGTTATATTCATTTATACCCTTGTTTGAATTTTCATAAGAGGTTCATAAGGTAATCTTTCCATCATTTTCCAAACAAGTTCCTTTTAAACCTTTTCGACAGAATTAAGGTAAAAATGTTTTTTTAACTTATACGGTGTGTGCAGCTATTTTCCACCGTTATAAATTCTTCGAAGCTTCCCTTACAAGAGTATATGAAAATTTTCAAAGTAAATGTTTTATTTTATAATATTGTGACTTTTAAATGAATTCAAAAAAGAGATATTTTTCTCAAATAGTTTTGATTTAATCTATGTCAACATCCATTGATGTATTTTAATCTTATTTGAAGTTGATTTATTATGATACAAAACATCCATATTTTATTGAAGGTATTGTGATATGTTTGACTATGGATGTGTTATTTTAATACCATTCATGGTTTATGGTGAAAGTATTGAAATTTCTTATGATAGTTTTAATAAGAATTTTTATGTTATGTTGAAACCTATTCTTATGATGATTGAATTGGACTTAATAAGTGACAGGTGGAGCTTGAAATAGCTCCTAGATGCATCGGTAGTGCTCATGAGACAAACTAGTGACTTGGCATGAGACCTTGGTTACGTGGTTATGATAGTCTGGCATTATGCATTCCATCATTATGAAATTGGTTATTGATATTGCATGTGATTATTATACTAGTAGAATACCCATGTGAATAAGTAAATGGAATTATTTCATTTTATCTTTTCCATATTATGCTGAAGTTCAAGTTTAAAAATATTCTGTTTTAGCTATACATTGCCTTTAATGATTATGATTATTTATGAATTTTTCCACTATATTGTTATCCTTACTGAGCATCTAAGCTCACCACTTCCAATGTTTTATTTTTCCAAGATGTGAAGAATTAATTTATGAATGACCTGTAGGGATAATATGAGGGGATATGAAGACAATATGTTGTTGTAGTAGTTTTCATTTTTATGATGTAATGTAAGACTTATGAATATATCTAGTGTTTCCAAGGATACAAAACTATTTTGTCTTTCGATATTTGAACTTTCATGTGATCATGCCAATGTTATGTAATAATGCACCGACTCTGGGTAACTGGGGTTGGGGTGTTACATATTGACTACGTCTTATTTATACATGATAATTTCTATTTTATGTTACCATTAATGAGAGTTTCATAACGCCATTATTTTGATTCCATTCCACAGGACATGAAGAAGGATTCATTGAATATGTTTAAGTAATATTTATATAAACTATTTTTATATTTTTTTAAATTTTTTCGTAAAATCGAGTTATTTATCTCGATTAATAAGACTAATTGACTGTTCAATCCTCTAGGATTTGATTTTTCGTATCTAGTTCCAATGAAATAATCTGACCATTAACTCTAGGAAATGATGGTTTAGGTAGTTATAGTTGGCATCAGGGCATGTTTAGTTGAATACATGGGATGTATATTTAGTTAAACCTAGATTAGGAAAAAAAACTCTAACTAAATTGATGGTTATTTCTATGTATATGATAACATCGAATCACTCATTAAGGTCGCGATTTTGTGGTTTTTCAAGGAAAAATATCTATATAGATACTATAAGTGGACATGAATTTCCAAAATTTAATCAAGCAGTAAAAACCTAAAATAAATAGTTGGTTGAGTATTTCTTAACTATTATTATAATGCATGGTGTTTGTACCTTTAGTATTCCCCAAGCTTGAAACTCATGTGGGATATGGTTCGATTAATTCCCATTTTCCCTATGAATAATGATTATTAAATAAATAATAGAACCTATAGAAACCTATGATATCCCATTGTGATATTGTATAAATAAAATGTTTCCTAGGATGATATATTTAAGGTTAATCATATGGTTAAATGCATAAGTACTTCTTTTAATAGATTACGTTATGGGATTTTAACAAGATTATATATTTTCTGGGAGACATTTCTATTAAAAAAATAATTGAGTTTTGTATTTATTTTAGTTACAATATTATTTTAGGAAGGATAAGATCATTTATAATGTTCATAAATTTAATGGTATGGTTTACCGATATGGTTAATGTGATCATTTATGTTGAGGTTTGAATAGTGAGTTTAGAAGAATTGATTTTGTGAAGAAAATAATCCTATAGAAAACAACATGGGTCAAATGTTGATATGATGATTAAAGTTATTTTAATGATCTTTCATTATATTTTATGAAAAATTAAATGAATGCGATTAATATAGTTTTATAAAAATTCAATCCAATATGTTGAGTTACAACCCATCCCATCCAGCATGGATATAGGACTTGAACCCACAACATAATGGAAACAAATGTGAAACACCTACAACTGGCCCATGTGGTGTACTAGTTAATATGGAAATTTTCTACCAAAATGATTTCATAGATATATAATATGTTGATTTTGGTAAACATGTTATAGGATTAAATCACTGGAATTTTTATGATTTTTAGGTGACTCATTATTTTTATGATGATTTTTAATATGGGTGATATATATATATATATATATATATATCCATTACGTTTACCATAAAAGAATACATAGAAAGAATATTATTATGTATTTGGACGTTGGATCTAAAGGGTATGAGATTAAATTTTATAGACTAATTTTTTGTTGATGTTAATTTAGAAAATGTGTTATTTAGTTATGGAATGATCTATGTCAAACCATTGGGTTTATTTTGGATTTTTAGAGATTAATGTATTATTTTTCATATATTTTTTCATATAAGGTATTATAATAAAATGTTTAAAACATTTTTGTTTTATTAATGAAATAAAAAATATATTTTTATTTATTTTTTTGTTTTATATTATCCATTAAAAGCTAATATTAATTATTCATGATGAAAAATCTTTCATCTATAATGGTCTCATTATATAGAATGTGATGATGTAGAAATTGATGGGAGCACATCCAATTAATGGGATTAAAATGATGAAGAAAACATATCATGTACATATATATTATGGTGTTATATATCATGACAGTAAAATAATCTCTCAACTCTAAGAAAAGGGTATTTAAATATAGGGTTATCCTTTGACAATCATTTTTTTATCAATTGATGGACATTTCACCCATCACTAATTTATGGTTTTTGGAAAATTATGTTTTTTATGAACAATGTTCTCTAACACTAAATATTTTACCTTTTGAATTAGTTTCCTCCCCCATACCCATATTTTCACATCACATTATGTTATCCCATTTGGAGTCCTTGTCTTTTATTATTCCATATTACATTTTTACTTCCATTTCCTCTGTTTTAAGAGGATATTTTATTAAGCCTATTTTGGATGTGGGTTGTCCACAATGGAATTTCCATATTTTAAACCCATGGTAATCAGTCATATGTCTAAATTATAGGTATGCAATTTATTTATTAGTGGGGGGAAAATGTAACACCCCATGATTTTAAAATAACAGTATGTTCGATTATGTATATGACATGCAACACTGATATTAAACGAATTAACACAAAATATTATCTAAATAAGGCCATTTTAACCATGAAATTAAATTTTAGGATATGAATATGAATGAAAACAATGATGAAATATATATAAATTTCATTATCAATATAAAAAATAAATAAATTCTTATTAAATAGTTATATAATTTTTATTAAAGTCATTTTATTCTTCAAAAATACATTTTGAAAAAAAATAGTTAATGACTAAAAATTTAATTATTTAACAAGAATATTTGGATTTTTTATATATAATATCTAATTTGTTAAATCATAAAATGAAAAATAGATTTTGTTTTCAAAATTTTGTAATTTTTTTGAAAATTGATATTTTTCATTGAATTGAGAAAAATATAGAATTTATTGAATGATTATTTTCATTAAAAATATTTATAAAGTAAAATTTTATTTTATATTAGTTTTAAAATTTATTAATTTTCTTTTAATTATATATAATATAATTTGGTTCTTTGGAATGAATTTTATTCATGTATATATTTTACAAACATGATATTAAAAGAAATATATTTTCTTAAAACACTGTTTATCTTATTAGTGCAGAAGCCTAATATTAAATAAATAATTACACTTTAATTTATTGGAACATGAAAAATGGATTCCATATTTTGAATTATATGGTCCCTATTTTTTATGTGTCACATTTTTTTGAAAAGTAACTATAGTATACAATTATCACTATGATAATGGTAAATCAGGTTATTAAGGTCAACAACAATATGACAGGGGAAAAAACTCACCCTACCACATGATTTTATCATAATTTATAAGTTATTATTTTCCATTTTCATTATTATGTCAAATATTTGGCCACATGGTTCCATATTCCATTTATTATTTCTGTAATAATAATTAAGTAAATAATAACATAACAATTTGTAATAACTATTTATTTCAAATAATTTTTTATTATTATATTAGTGAAATATTTAAATTTTTTATTACTGAAATAATCACCTAATATTCTTATACAACACAAACAACACTTTTATTTAATTAATAAAAAAATTAAATAAAAGATTTTAGAAAAATTCCTTATAATGAATATTTGTGTTCCATGAATTTTTAAGATAAATAAAACATTTTATTTATGTGGTAAAGGATATAATTAGAATACCAGTTTTGTAATTTCTTTTAAAAGTCAAATTAAATTAATACTTCAGAGAATTATCAATAATGATGTTTTATAAAAATTATTATTTTATTAGATAATTTAAAATCCCTAAAACACATATATTTATCCAAAATATTAGGGTATGGATGAAACTATAATCCATGGTCCTTTTATTTTGAAATTTTCCTATTATTTTGTCTATATTGATCCCTAATGTTTAAAAAGATTTTTGTTATCATGATAATTGTCAAAAAGGGATAACGATTGTTAAAAGAAAGAGAAAATAGTAAAAATATAATAGAAAAAATGTATAATTTTTTTTATGATTTAATTTTGAACAATAATGACCATATATTATATTTATATCAGTTTTTATGATTTTTTTTATAATTTTATTTATAATAATTGAATATTCTAGGAAATTACAGTACTGCTCTACCCATCACTTTTAAGAGGGAACACCAACTCCTCGTTTATTGAAACAATAAGAACCATTTTTTTTGGAAAATCCCTATAATATTACCTTAGTTACATCCCTAAATATATACTATAGGAATTAGTTAGAATATATGAACATCCTAGAAAGGGTTTTTGTGTAAAGTTGAAGGGGTTGTCCAAAGAAGAGTTATCCATGATGACCAAGTTTGTTTTTTAAATTTCTTCTCACAACTCACTCATGTCATATTCACCATTCATGATATAATAAAATTTTAATATCCAATATACATATATTTTTTTATGTTACTTACATATCACACATTTATATCATCTTCTATCAAATGGTAAGTGAAATAATCGTTCATGTGTACGAAGAACTATGGCCTCATGAACCAATGTGATTTGTTTTAAAAAATTCAACTCTATGATTGATTTAATATATATATATATATATATATTTAATATTAATAAATTGTATATAATGTTTTAAAATCAATATATAATATATTTTCCAACCATCAAATTTAATGAAATTCGATGACATCGCCCATGCATTTGTGTGGATGACCACCTCCTGGAAATGATGTGATAATTTTTTAATTTCAAAATAAAATAGATTGTATATACAATTTCATTTTATGAAATAACATTATATATATATCATATATTTACAATTATTTAATTACCAATATCATTTCCCTTTTTTCCATCCTGATAGTTGAAAAATGGAAATGTTACTCACACATACATATGACCTATAGTCTTTAATATTTTAATTTAGTTTATTTCTCATAACCAAATATCACGAATAGATTGAAAATTACAATTAATTTAGGAAATTAATAAGCATTTCTTTGTTATTATTTTAGACTTTATAGAAAAATAATCTTTTTTACCATTTTCAACCTACCAATGTACTTTTTTGACATATTAACAAAATATTATCAAAAATTATGAAGTTAAATTTACAGATAATATAACTAAATATGAATTGTAAACAAATAAAATAAAATGAATAAATAAAATGAATAATTTTCTTAATAACGTATGAAATTATCATATGTTTATTATTTAGGAAGATTAAGAACATATGTGACGAGTCAGGCCTAAGGTAAGGGATTTCATCATATTTTTCTCTCATTATAGAATATTTGTATCATATGCACCAAAACATATTTACACAATGTATATGATTCACCTTTTTCTTATTATATAAAGAATCCTTTATACGCCATAGTATGTTAAGATTAAAATCAAATAATTTTATTCAAATGTATTTGAATTTATATTTACAAAGGGTTTAATGTTTCATAACTCAATTCGTCTTCATCGGGTTATATCACTTTTTTAGTGATTTTAATATATCAGGATTTTTTTTAAAATATTTTTTATTTATATTATATTTGAACATGTTTTTTTACTTAAATTTGTTAGACTTAATAACAAAATTGATTAATAATCACTTTAATGGTATGAATATTGTAAGGATTCATCGACTCAAACTGTATTCATTATGACATATGGTATACACTTATTATATTTAATTTTGTGTATCTAATACCCCTTTGATATGATATTTCCTGATTCCATTTATATTCATTTTAATTTAAGATTTATTTGATATTATTGTTTTCATTTGCATTATGATTCAATAGTTACCAAAGTGGGAAGGGTTCGTTTCAAATCCCATCATTATATGAGATTGTTTGTGTTTACATATCTGACAGGGGAATTATATGATCATTATATAATAATCACAACTTATATTATTCTAATATTTTTATTTTTTAATATTATAGGGTGTTCATTAATTTCCCTCTTTTGTGCATTCAAAATATCAAAATATTTTTTCAAAGAAAAACAGACATTATTTCATCTTTAGTCATGAATATTATTCTTTCATGATCATATTTTCCATAAAATTTATTGAATAATGTTTTTAATATTCTTCATTTATTTATTTAACCTTATTTAATGATGTTTGAATTTTTAATGAATGACTTAATGTGGAATCTTATTGTTGTTTTCGAGAAGAATTAATTTTTTAATTTTTTCAATTTTTTTAAAGGAATCATTTTTAAAATTACTCATAATTAATGGAATTTACTACCATCATTACCACTAAATAAAATTGTAACGTCCCATCCTGAACTATCTACTCCGATACAAAATTCCAAACAACTTCATGTGTGCCTTCCAATATGAAAGAGGATGCCGACTAGCTTAAAGGGTTTAATTTCATCACTAGGGAGACAATACCATATGTATCATGTCATTTTATCAATAATAAATAAATAGAATATAAAAATAAATTTTATTACTCATTCAGAAAGTAAATGACATACATGTCATGAAAATAAAAGAAGCTCCCGATGTGGAAATCTTGTACAGAATGAATAAAACCGAACATAAATAAAAGAACAGTTGGGACCTTGATTGTATGTCCTAGTCTTCCCATTCTCAATACTCCACTAACTTATCCATCCACCACAAGGCCCAAACCCTTCACTTATTCTCTCAATAAAACCACCAGTGCATCGGAATGCCTAGGTAGTGTTTCACAAAAATAAATAGTAGGACACCACCGTTGTGTCTATTACCTGACATTATAAGGTATAAAATTTTATATTATTGTAATAATATATAATGTAATCACATAAACATTAAATCCAAAATTAATTTTTAGTGTTATAACCAAGCTACCCAAACCCCTGACCGTACCTACTTGAGCTCCATGTTAGAATATAACTGAATGAGTCGAAAAAAAGAAACCATCCCTTGTATGAAATCCTCACTTCATCATAAATTTGATAAATGGAGTCATTTATCCCTAAAAAAGAACCATGTGACCTGAATCCCCTTAACAATAATAACTACTACTGACATAGACCAGGATATATTTTGGTGAATTTCACTTAGAATCAAGGGTACCTCGTGTACACCCCAAATATAATGTCAAGGTTACTTTATAGCTCCACCCTTTTCACATGACCCTCGTTAGTACCAATTCAATCTAGAGTTCTCCCCAAGTAGTGGAAAGGTATTTCACAATGGTCCACCTATCTCAAACATTACTACAAAACAACATGTCATGGTAATACATATACATGGAATGCATAAAAGTAGGCATATAATATTAACTCAAGTATATACCAACATCCACAAGATTATAATATCTTAATAAAACATGGATAAAATCTACAATAATATCTCCCATGGAATCTAAATTTTCTCATGAGCTACAGAAACAAACAAACTCAAATGTGATCCAAATCGATCGTGGTCAATCAAAATGCCAAAAAATACAATCATCAAGCGAACACATGTAAACACGATCCCAATAATATAATGATCTCCCTACCTCAAAAGCATTAAATTTATAATGGTGGGGATAAACCATTCAAGAAAATATCTTCATGGACTTATTATATCAACATTGACACTCGATGTATCTAAGGGATTACTAGAACCAAAAAGATATTTTTATTAAAATAAAATAAAATATCACATGCGAAGATTCATTCTCTCTACTGGATAATTTTTAAATTATAATTGAAATACAAAATGTGAGGATAATTGTCATTACTATACATTTTCTTAAAATAAATGATTATTTATGATTATAAAATTATAATTTAAATTATCACAGGCAATGATAATATATACCTTTCAATTTTATCTTTTAAATTATCATATTTGATAATAATTTATAACTTATCAAATTATAATTTGAATAAAATTAAAGTTGTTGTAATTATATAAATAAGAATAACATTCTATTGATATTTTTTCATAAATAATCGTTTATAACGATCTTTTGATATTTTCTTCGGAATTATCCTTTTAAAATAATATTTTTGATTATTTCTCATATATTATGATTTTATAATTATTATTGAAACTATTTTAATTATCAATTGATAATATTGATAAATATTTTTTTTGGAAATAAACATAATTATACTATAATAATTTTTATAATCTTCTTCATATGATAATTTCCTTATAATTATCCTTCAAAAATTGTATAATTTTAAACCAATAATTATTCCACACAAATTATCATTTCAAAAAAATTATGATAATTGTTTTCCACAATTTGTTTTTGAGAATTTTTTGCAATTATCCTTTTAATAATATTTAATAATTATTTTCTATAAGATGTTAAATTTTACTTTATTAATTAAATGAAATTATCATATGACAATTTTTAAATTATCAGACAATAAACTCATGAAATTATCATTTGAAAATTTATTTTAATTAAACCATGTAAAATTTGAAAAATAATATTGAACAATAAATTTCTACCTTTAAATAAAAATATGATTTAGGCTATTTTAATTGATACAAGTCCAATAACACTGACGGTTTATAATTATTATCAATATTAGAAAATATATTTAATTTAGATATTTTAATATAAAAAATTAAGAGAAATTAAAAAGATATATCGAAAACATAAAGGCTGGAAAACCTGGTTGGGGTTGATCTTCAAACACCTTGAATACATTCTTCCGAGTCATATTATATGTGTGAAAGGAATATCTGGGTAGAATAGACTCGACCAAATCCACCATGAATCACAATAATCCATTATAATATAAGGAAAACCCCAATCCATGTATTCAACTTTATTGGATTTTAAATACAAAATTTTAATCCATTTATCACTCTAGAATTTAATGTGTAAAACTTTATTTAACCTAAATAAGGTGTTTAAAACATAATTTGTTCAAAATGGGTAAAACAAAATCTCTCAGTTCATTCCATTTTTGAATATGAAATTTATGAGAGTTTTGGAGAATAAGGAAGAATTGTAAATTGGATTTTATTAATTATTTTAATAATTAAAATAATAAATTAATTAATCTAATGAGGAAAAACACCAAACGTCCATCCCTCAAAAAATTTATACCCCACATAGGGTAAACTCCATGTTCTGGACCTAATAGTGCCCTCATATTTTCAATATGACACACCGTTTGGGAGATATTAATTATTTATTACTAAAAAATAAATAATTATATAATTATTATAAATAGGGGTTCTTTACTAGTGAAGAATTAAAGTATCTATTTATAACAGATGTTATAATCCTCCTAGAGTAAACGTCACATTCCATTTCTAACAGTTGTATCAGATTTGTTATAGGCCACACCATTTGAGAGATATTAAATTATTTTAGAAAATAAAATAAAAAAATAAAATAAATTATTTTTGTTATCCAAGAATACAAACATTTGATGATTACAAATTTTACACCCCACCTAGGGTAAAAAACATGTTCTGAACCTAATGGCAGTCATTGATTTCTCATACAATGTACCATTTTGAACATATTCAGTCAATTGGAATAAATTGTGTTACGTAATATAATATATTTAAAAAAATTATTAATTATTATCTAAAGAATTATAGACCTCGATATCTCACAAAAACTTAGTTTTTGACTCCAAAAATATTTTATTGAATATTATGGAGCATTAAATTTCCTTTTTCCCTTATGCAAATACTTTAACACATTTATTTTGGTATTTTCAATAATAAATCATTTCACTATCATAAGACAGATTTAATTTATCAATAATAGGGTTTTTATTATCATTATAAAAATAAGGTTAGTAAAAATATTTTCAATAATTTAAATGTTTCTATGGTTCATTACAATTATTTTTTTTAATAAATTTAAATTCTTTTTTTTTAAATGTGAAGATGAAAGTAAAATGGGAATTTTCCTCAAGAATATGTACAAAGAACTTTTTTATTTTATTTCTTATTCATCCACATCAACAACACCTTTATTTCCCATTGAAAATATGGTATAATGAGACAATCATTTTTTTTCTATAGAATAGTTATGATTAGTTTTACATGGATTTTGTTTTCATTTTTAATGCGATTTCATCCAATATATACTATTTTTGAATAATTCATGTTCATTATGTTGTATTATTTATTCAAATATTGACTACATTGGAAATTATTATGTTATAAGTAGGGCCCAAAATTATATAGACCGTTGGTTTGTTGGTATGTATCATGAGAAAAACTAGTAGGCTAGCCTTATTAAATGAGTTTTTTATGTATGTCGCCACATAGTTAATATTGTGTTAGAATAAGGCCTCAATGTTATGTTGCAGAATTTTTTCATTTTTAATTCCATAATTTTGAAATAAGTTATAATTTTCCTTGTGAATTTTTAGAATAACATCAAATGGATAAGTTTGAAGATTTTTTGACAACTTTTATTGAAATAGTGGATCATCATTTACACCTTCCATATTATTATTCATGATCATGATTTTGATTAAATGATTCTTTTCAGTTATTAAACATTCCATATTGATTATATCTTGTATAATCATGATATATTCAACAATATGTACCCCTTATTGATAATCTGATCGTGCCATTGTTTTTTACATTCCCTATACATATATAATGAATTGTTGAATATGTTCATGGAAGCCAAAAAATTATTTTCAATATGTTTTTTAATTTTATTTTTCAAATGTATGTGATATTCGATTATGTATCGAATTTACCAAGACTAGTAAACTATTTTATCATTTTGGATTTGATTAAAATATATTGTTCTAATATAATAATTTTACCACTATCTCTAGATATTGGATTCAGTGCCTTTTCATGGCTCACATGAGGGTCGAGTTCCATTAGAATACCAACTCGTGTAAGGGTAAGAGTTGACTTTTGTAAGAGTAGGTATGAAATTAATAAGGGTATGTAAGGGTATTACTCTATTAATAAATGAGTCAGCTAAACTATCCAATCCTCACACAAGGGTAACAAGAAACATATGTGTAAACGAATATTACCATTATACAGTGTAATCCTCTTACATATGGTTAGTGATTTTGAAATATTTTGTCCTATTGTTTCCTTTATCTTCAACCATTAACCTAATAGATCCATTTTAATATTATAAAATTCTTAAAATCAAGGAATTAATTGTTAATGACATGTTAAATAACTAATAACATATTTTATAATATTTTAATCAATATATATTTACGTACTGTTAAAAACCTGTAAGGAAACTTATATAAGGGGTTTCAATGCAATATTTTTCAAATACTTATTTGTGAAATTTTGAAATTCCATAAAATATATTAATTACATTTTACATAATTATCCAATCATTCATAATAACCCAAAACCCACCCTTTATGTCCATGATCACAATAGTTTGTAATAACTCTTTATTTTCCATTTCATGGTTATCCATAATATTCATTTTTCTATAATCCATACCATTAAGGTTTTATTAGGGGAAAATACTAGGTTAAGTATCCTTCATCTTTTATATGGTTAAACATATGGGAGAGATCATGATTATTATTCCTTTCGGATGATTTTATGGATGTACATTATGATGTTAAATAAATGGTTTATTGAAAAACATTGTGAATGAGAGATTTCACATGTGATTTAATTATTTTCAAGATATTTATTCCCTATAATTGGGTGTCATATTCTGATTTTTATAAAATGTTTTTTATTATCTGAAGATAGTACTGTTTAAAAAAATATAAACATGGACAATCCACATATTATGATCGAAGTGCTCATAAAAATGAAAATTGTAATAACTCTTTGTAAATGAGGAGTTGTTTTGGCTCCCCTTGGGTTGGGAAGTTAATTGATGTGATATGATATTTTATTTTTGGAGTTTTGGGTATCGATTTTTTTTTACTCATGATGTTATGGTCAAAATGTGGGACTCATGGTTATCACTTTGATATGGAAAATGGATGTGGATAGCAATAATGTATGTTAGATTGGGTAATAACGTATAATTTGAAATTATGAACATGATTAATTTATGTTAAAATTAATTATATTTGATGTTTTTAATTGTAATCTAGTGAATTATTGTGTGGTAATTATCTTAAATAAACTAATGTATATTTAAATCGATTTTGTTAAATTTGATGGTTGTGTAAATAATAGTTAGTGAAAAATCAAAAATTCCTGAAATGAAAGAACATGAAATTGAAATATTTGAAAATGTGATATATAATTTTGTTGTGATATATAGAGGTTATTATTTTGAAGTGGTTTTGATGTATAATGTTGGTAATGTGGGACCTATTGGGATGATGAGGATTTATATTTATTGTGTTATATACTGTTATGTTAGTTTCAAAGAAGTTAGGAAATTAAATATTAATAAATAAACAATAATGGATTATGGGATGAACATAATAATGGGTTTAAATAATTAATGAATACATAATTGAATTGGGATGTGTGGCTGACATAGCCATTGTAAAATATGAAATTAATGGGATTGATAAATGATTTTTGTCGGTAATTGGTAAATCTAGTGATTGTATTAAAATGAAATGAAATATATGATGTTTCCTATTGTTTGTGTCTTTCTTTTTTGGTGTAAAGCATTTAGAGGTGGCATATAAAGTGGTTAGGATAGTAAATCACTATGATGATGTAGTGGAATTGGATTTCACTATTTTTTTAAACCCATATTTTTGAATTGTGTTTATAAGACATATATATATATATATATATATAATTTTCATTATGACTTATATATAATCCCCACCCATGCCTAGAACATTGTTCTAACACCTAGATGTCGGGGGTTGGAGTTTTCCAAACATCCAGATGGTTAGGTAGGATGGATGCATACCCCGCTTCCAAGAACTCTCCCCAATATGAGTTTGATATTCATGAGTTGTGTTAGATTGTGGATTATAGTGAACCTAAGGTTTTTATGAGAATATTATTTGGTTCATATTAGGAGTCATTCATAGTATGAGGTATGAAGGAGGATGATGTCCTTAATGTTCTTAATACGTTATTATAGATTTATTTGTGTTCTATTTATGAGGTGATGGACTGGGTGTCTTTGGACGAGATCCGATGTGATGGACCAAGAGCCACTAAGAAGGATTATATGGAAGAAATGGGAGCCTGAGGATGTACAATGGTGGAGTGTGGGAGTGGATCACTAAAGGAATGTTGGGTGGGTTACAATTTTACTCATATGATTCATATAATGTTATTATTTGTCAATTCATTATTTTAAGAGTATTCAATAGTGATAATGGGATTGGTTTGTTGACCTAGTTAGGTTATCTTGGTTCAGATATTCGCTCACTGGTGAAAGAGTATATTATTTTCACATGTTTTTGAGATACAATTGGTATTATCTTATACCCAATACATGTTACTCTCACCCCATGTATATAAAAAATTGTATTCAGGTTTGTAGGGGGACTTCCTAGACCATGGTAGAATTTACTAGCCCGAACAATGGATTTCTTTTAGAGATCTATCTTGGGACATTATGTATTGTGTTAATTTAAAGACTCTTTATATCTGATAAATTTTCTTATACACAATGCGATAGTTATAGTTTCCTTATATATAATATTTTACAGTTTTCATTGATTGTGGATATTATATCTCCCTATCTTACGCCATATATGATGGTAATTCCTTCCATATATGATATTTTTATACCTTCTGGGATTTTCATCTACTAATGGCCTACTAAAGGTGGGACTTGGGGTTCATTATATCCCTTTATTCACAACATCCCCCATAGGTGTAATATTGGAGGCATGATGTTATGATTCAGTGGTATTAAAGGTTTTAGTTGATTGACAAGATGTATTTTGGGGATAGGAACCATGATGATCCCATGGGATGGTATGGAAGAATTTACATACAATCATTTTAGGTGACATAGTACAGTGAGATTTGATAGGAAACAAGTCCTTCCAATATTTGATGAATAGAATCTGAGTATATTGAATAAGTAATTAATGTTGTAATACATGATGGGTGGAGACCATTGAATTGTACTTGCATCCTGATTTTTTTCTTGTGATTGAATGGAATGAATTTTGTAATTACATGAGATTGTTAAAATTTATTAAAATTAATTCAATGTTTTTAGGATTAGGGAATTGTATTTTTCTATCATATATTAGTTATTCAATCATATTACAATATATTACACTTCTCCCACCAATATTCATTATCTTTATAACACAATTTAAAACAATGTGGTTTAGTCTGGACCACCCAAAATAAACTATATCATGATGTGGTTGATTGGTTTCCTTAATTTTTATACTTGGGATATATATTTTTTTTAATTTTATAGGTGATAGTTTTTTTGTAATATAATGTTGTGTTAAATTAAAACTCATAGAATATAATGATATTCATATGTGGTATACTTAAATTAATAGTTTTCATTTGAAGTTCATTATTTTGATGTGTTATGGTAATTGTTGTTATTTTAATAACAGATAGGAACTTTAATCCAAACATGGTGAATTTTATAACCCAATATTTTAATTTATGATTATTTTATTGATGTAGTGGTGGATAAAACATTAATACTTTTATGTTCATGATAATTTATGAAGGTAATATATTTAGCAATGAATTCTTCAATTTCATTAAATTGCGATGTTCTTTATTTTTCATATGGAGACATGTTTTATTTAAAAAATGGTTATAATTATTTTAAATTTTTCCATATAACTAGGTTAGATTGTTTTATAAAAATTTATATTTCCATCAAGATGTAAATAGAAATATATGAGTTTCTTTTATAATATATTTGAACAATGATTTGAATGTTAATTGTTTAGATGTGTTTGGTTTCATATAATATTTTTAATTCATGAGTTTCAAGGAATAATTTTCAAATTAAAATAAATGGATGTTTTATTTTATGTGACATTCATGTATAAAATGTGATTAAAAAAAATATAAATTCATTATAAATTGATGTTTTGTTTTATGTAAGTGCATTTTTATCCCTTTAAGGGTTAATAATGTATATATTTTTATTTATATTTTTTATATTTTGTTATGTGAAATTTTATTCCATGTTATAAGATAAGTAAATTAGATTTAATTACATATTGTAGGTGTTGTTAATTTAATAAAGAATCTTGTTGATACTTGTGAAATCTTATTGATTAACTTGTGTGAATTAAATAATAGATTAAAATTCATATCTAAATCATATTATATTTAAAAATTAATTAGTTTCACAAAATTTAAATTGAATACTGGAGTACTAAATAATAATAAAGAAAATTTTTTATTCAATCATTTAATGTTCAGATATATATTGTTCATAAAATTATTTTTGTTTTATGTTTTGAGTGCTATGAATTTAATCTATTTTTTCCTATCAATGTTATATAAATATTGAAATGGGATTAATGGGAAAGTGTATTTTATATTAAATTCAACATAGGATATTAATAAACTATGTAAATTCATATAAGCTTGTGATAATTATACATGAACTGAATGTGAAACAAAATAGGAACACCATCCATGAGTTGTGACAATAATTTCATGTACCAGTAGTTATTACTATGACAATTTCATCATGATCACTCTTAAATTTAAAATAATTTAATTTTAATAAAATTTAAAACTATTTTATCATATTCCGTTATAATAAACTATTGTTAGTGTGTACTTGTTGTATGTAATTAATAGTCTAAAGTCTTGTAGAATAATTTTTCCAAACATGTTCTGTTCATATAGATTAATATAAAATTGTTTTTAACCATTCCACATTGTTTTTTATAAAATATGTGATTCTATGTAATGTTATCCATATGTATCATGAAGTTCTTTAAAGACTGTAACTTATCTATTTAAATATAAAATTCTTGTGGATGGAAAGAATTCATAGTGATAAACCATTTTTATTTGAGAATATTTTCATAATTGATGTTTTTTATTCATTTCCAGAATGAAAAACATTTTTTAATAATAAATTTTTCATGTCTCATATGATGGGTCATAAATACAATTCCATATGTTGTGGTTTGAAAGATCAATATACATGCTTATGAATAATTTAATTTTATTAATTTTCCAATGACATGAAGAGTAAATATGAATTACATTACAATGAGAGTATGTATAAATTTATGAAATTTCTAGTAGATTTAATATGGAATCCTGAAAAAACAAATGATTAAAACCTTGAGAAATCATTTCCAAAATAATATTGTAAAATAATTTTTTAGTTATATACCTTGGGAGGTTGTTTTTATTGATATTAAAAACAATTACTGAATATTTAATCAGTTCATGAATTGAATGTGGCATAGTATCATAGCATGTTAAGATTTTATTTAAATGTATACCTAAAATATATTTTTGAGATGAAAGATATGATGACACCTACCGATAAATTTAATGAAATTAAAAATGGTATATGAATTTCAATATGGAGAATGATTTCTTTAATAGCGTTGATATGTTTTTCTATGAATATCTTCCAAAAAATATATGTTGGATTTCTAAAGGGTGGATAACATGATTTATATTCACAAACCAAACACATACAATATTTTTTATTCCTTCTTTTAAATATATGTGATTTTATTGTTTCCTCTAATATTTCATTCTTTTGTGATTTTTTATGTTTGTAAAAGAATATATGAAACGACCACCTTTTTAATGGGGGGTTAATATGATGAATATGGTAATGAAAATTGATATTGTATACGATTAATTGCGTGATGATATCTTTTTAGAAGTACTTAATTCATTTGAATGGTATGAAAAATGTATTTATTGACAAGTTTTGTTTTTTAGTTTTATATGACTTTCAATGCATCCATGTAGTGATTCATATGTTTTAATTTGAGTAATTGTTTAACATTGTGTAAAATCCTTGATTATTGACCCTCTAAAATACCTCGTGTCTTGATAGTTGTTTACACTTTTTTGAAATGTTTCTTACATGGTGTGTGGTCTGATTGTCATGGTTGTTGTAATCATTAGATTGATTAGTATATAGGATGGAACGGTAGTGAAGATAGTTGTGTGAGGGAATTGGAATGAGGTTAGTGTGATATAGTGGAATAGATTTAGTCGTAATGAGCTCCCTAATAGGTATCTTTTTTGTTTGGTTGTTTGGAACCTTCCTTTACATTATATTCTCTATGAACGTTTTTATTCTCAAGGATGATAATAGTTTATGAGGTATTAAATTTAAGGGATTAACTTTTTTGAAGCCTTCACTATTGTTTTGGGGTGTCTAATAGTTTGGGATTGGAATCCAAAAATTTAGAAGTAATTTTAAATTGATTAGGAAAATTAACAAGTTTTATTAAAAGGGTTTTAGAAACCATCGATATAATTTAAATGTGTTACAATTTTAATTGTGAATAAATTTATAATATTTTAAAAGAGTTTAATCATTTTGTAAGTCTCTTAGAATTATTAATGTGATAATAAACCATTTAATTAATAATTTATAAGATAGTTTAATTAAGAATTAAATGTTTTCATTGTAGTAATTACACTTATGCATGAAAGAGAAGTTGAGTGGGGTTATTTCATCTTTTAATGAATCTTCATAAGGGTAAGGGAAAGTTTCTAAATACTATTTACGGGTAATATTCTGGTTGAATAAGTGAAAGCATTGTATCTCTTTAGTTGAAAAATGTTAAACCGTTGGTATGTAAAGGAATACCAGGATTTCATCTACATTCATATGGGTACGCCTATTCATTCTTGGTTATCTTAAGGGTAAAATGTTTTTTTATAACATGTATAAAGGTAATTTGAACAGTGTGTATAGGTAATATGGAATTCATAATGGTTTTGTAGTGCAAGTCGCTATTTCTCAGGCTTGTTTACAGGTAATCCACTAATCATATTTGTTTTGTAATGGTACTTCCATGTTATTTATACTCATGTAAAGGTACCCATATCTATATAAGGGTAGATCATTTCATATGTAAGGGTATCGATGCATGTGAGGGTGGATTATCATAATGGTAGTTGCTTGTGTAAGGGAAATAGATGAATTTCATAAGGGTAGAACTGAACTTTTAATGGTTGGGTAAGGTAGTAACCTAATTACATAAAATTCAACATAAAATCTAAAACATCATGTATTAGTAACAAGATATTTATGGGTTAATTTAGATTACCCTTATTTAGAAAATGAATCTCGTGTATGTGTTGCATTTACCATATTTTATGTGGTATTATTCATCATGTTCAACCTATATCCCATTTTGCGCCACTAAAAATTAATAAATTCATAAAAAGAGGGGATTATTTCCCTTTGGCTTGATTATTAATTTATATATCATTTTGGAAGCATTTAATATATCTATAATTTAGTTCCAATCTTCACAATTCTTGGATAATTAAATGGGGGGATCAATTATTTATATTCTGAAAACAATTTTTTTAATTACTCGAACCCTTATTCCAATACTTTTCACAATTTTACCCTCATAAATAAAAATACATGACCCTCTCTTTATGTCCGTGAGCTTCAGCATATTTTGGGAACATTTCCGTTGTAATTTCTAGGTGGGGAAGAACTTTTTATATCCTATTTTACTTGGCTAAAACATTTTAAAATGTTAAAATACGGGTATTGGGGACCTTCATATTTATTCATATTGTAAATAATGGTGGGATCATGCATTTTTTAACCATTATAATGATGGTATTCAAAATCATAGTGAACATTATTAATTGGTTCATTGAAAATTGGTGTGGAAGGGGTGATATCACACATGGATGGATTGTTTTCCTAATATTTTTTGTACATGATTATTTCCTAAAATTTAATGGTCATGAAATTTTTCCATCAATGAAGATATTAATTTTATAGAAATATAATCGGGAAATTACATCACATTAAATTGGTAGAGAACTTAAAATTGGTAATTGAATCAACTGTTTCTAAATAAGGAATTGTTGTTTTTACCCTTGTTTTGTGATGTTTTATTGAAGTGATGTTATGTGTAATTGTTGGATTATTGTGTGTGGTTGATTTATGAGACTATTTGGAGATTCTATTTTGGGTACATGTTATTTAAGGTCATTAAATTTATTTGTAAATGGTTGGGGTTGTAAATAAATAATAGAAAATGGGATTAAAATGATTAATTTTAATTTTGTAGGATGATTAATCATTGTGAAAATGGTTGGTATTATAAATGGTTAATTGAGAACAATTGAACTTATGTTTTATAATTGGAAAAAATATATTTCGAATTATATTAATTATTTTTATGGAATAGAATAAATGGGTTAATGGGAGTTTAAGAAAACTAAATAATTTGAAGAATATTAAATTAATGGATGTGAATAGTTGTTGTTATTTGTTATTGAGATATGTGGAATTTATAATTAAGAAGTTGTTTTGATGCCAAATGGGGGTAATTTTCCTCCTATTAGAATGAGGAGGATGGGTTGTTATTGTGTTGTGTGGTGTTTCACTAGTTTCCAGATAGTAATGTAATTAAATATTAATTATGAATCTTGAACTTCTAGTGGGTTGAATTGGGTAATGGGTAGGAATTATTAGTGAAATATTATATTGAAATGGAATATATAGATTATGTGGATGTTGTAAAATATGAATTGAACAGTATTGATAAATGGGTTTGGTTAGTAATTTTTAAATCTATGAATTTTTTAATGTTGAAAAGAAATATTTAATATGGATCGATGTTTGTGGATTCCTTATGTGGTATAATGCATTACGAGGTGGAATTAAATTGGCTTGGGGTTGTAAGGATTTGTGGTAATTTCATGAGTTGGTGAGGGAATGTTTTTAAACCATGATTTATTATTTTGTGTCTGAAATGCACACACATGAACACACACACACACACTAATATATATATATATATATATATAATATTTTAATTTTGATTTCTATATTCACCCGACCAACACTGATAACTTTACGCTTACACAAAAAAATTGGTGTTTTATCCAATATTCAGATAGTGAATATGGTGATTACAAACCATTATTACCCACCCTAACATTCTATTGATTTTGATATGCATGAGTTGAGATGGATTGAAGATTGTAGTTCACATGTGGATTTATTTTATGAGGCAATAATGGGGTTCATTGGGTGGGAGGCATAAAGAATATGATGATGGTATGGGATTCATTTACATCAATTTCACAATACCCTATTATTCAAGTTATCTATATGGTGTTGTATTAATGTGATGACCCATGTGTCCTTGGGAGAGATGTGGTATGAATGACCAAGTATGATCGGGAGAGATGTGATGTGATAAACCATGTGTCATTGGGAGGGATTTCATTTGATTTCTCATGTGTATTTGGGATGGATTATATTTATGATATGGGAGTTCCATGATGATTGTTCTTGGTGTGTGAGAGTGGCACACTACGGAGAAAGTTGTGCGGGGATCCCTTTTATTGATATTCTTATTATTGTGTTTTTATACATGGTTGCGTCATTTGGTGAGAAAAGTATAATGAGTAAGGGACTAGTTAGTTGAATTTTGTGGTTCCTATTTTTTCTGCTATTCTCTTTTAGGTTTATAATGATTAACATCTAACACATTTCATAGGATAACTTGGGTATAATCCTTGTAGTTATGGTTTCTATTCCCACTACACATATATGAAATCTTTTTTCCCTAGTTTTTAGGGGACATGATAGATCATGCTATACTTTACTAGCCAAAACATTGGAGTTATTATTATGTATCAATATTTTGAATTTATTTTGGTTGACTATTTAGAAAGTATTTTTATTTCCTTAATTTTTACATATATTGTGATATGGTTTCTATTTTCTTCTATCGTATTATTTCATGGAGATTCAGGATTGTTGATATAATGTGTCCCAATAATACATCATATTTGGGGATAACACCTTTCGTATGTGAGATTTTTATATTCTCAAACCATGTTTTCATCCAAACACATATCAATTATGGTAATCCTGGGTCATTATCTCTCTTCCATAATTGTCAGTCTCCTAGGGATACCTTTTGAGGGAGGGGATCTTGTAAATTTGAAAATTTTTAAATGGGTTTTAAATCCATTCAGTATAAAAAAATTTATCATCCAAAACACATTTTTTAATCAAATGTATGTCTTTTTCCTAGCTTACATTATTCTAAATTAATTTTTTAAATAAAATTTTAGCAAATTATTTACAATTACCCTTTTTAAAAAAATTATTTTCATGTCTTTCATTTAAATGATTCATTCGAATGAAATGACTTAAAAAAATTTCTTATCCATTTTGAATCCTTATTAACTATAATAGATATTATATTTTGAACAAATTTTAATAAGGTTTCAGAAAAATCATTCTCCTTACATTCCATAAATATTTTTTTTGAATGTAACTCACACTTTATATTTTATAATAGCGATTAAAAATATTTAGTGATGTCTTTTTTATTTTCATATCTATTTCCCCTTAAATGTTTATATCCAATGAAGTTATGTTTTTATCATAGAATATATGTTGTTATGTTATGAATCCATTTGGTTAATGATAATTTGATATCATATGATTTCTTTTCTCATGTTATGTTATATGTTTATGAAACTAATTATTTTTCTATGTGTTATTCATTTCATGATAATTATTGATTTTATGTGGAAAAAAAATTTGAAGAGATGATTGGTGGGGTCCTATATCAATATATAATGCATTTTTTTATTTTTATATATAATGAGATAGTCCATAATTTATATAATGAGTTTGTTAAAATAAGAATGGGTATGAAGGGTTGTTCTCATTTTTAGACATGGAAAAAATGAATTTATTCCCATATGTAAGGGAATAATGGGTTTTATCATAGATTTTTTCCTTTTCGTATGGTTGTGACATAATACCAACTTCTTTATTTTTTTTATTCCAATTATACATGATTCATTTTGTTTTGATGAGATGAAATGTTTCCATGATCATGCCTTATTTTTAATCTGTTCTACAATTTAATAGTGTGCACATTTGTTTTACTGTTAATGATATCTACTAGAGACATGTCATATATTTTATGCTTCCTTAATTTTATTTTTATGATCATATTTCTTCCGTCATGATTTAGGATTATCATACATAGTATTATGATTTTTATCAAGATATTTATGTGTTACCCATATTCTACGTCATGAATATGGTCTAAAACATTATGATATGAATTTTAAATTACCAATAATTTGAGCTCACCACTTTATATTGTTTCCAATCCCTTGATTATGAAATTAAATTTATCACCAATTACACAAAATATTTCATGGACTTTATTTATTATTATATATTATGTTGTCTTTAATGATTAATTGTTTTTTAGAAAACCTCATTTTAATAGAATCACTTTAGCTATTTTCAATATCATTGGTTATTTTAAAAAATTTGACAAATACATTCAGTTTTTTAGAATTCTCCCCCATTTAATTTTTCTAACAATACATGTATATGTCCCTTATCTCTTTTTGGTTATTTTTTAAATGGTAGTGATTTAGTGTGAATTTAAATCCCCATGCATTTCAATAGAATGAATAGATTTTTTGAGATATTTTTTTCATCATTATCCCACATTGGGGAGTGACTCAGTGGTAGAGGTGCCCCATGATTTTTCATCATTCTTGTGTTCAAATCAGGGTGGGAAAAAATTTCCACAGGTACGTGGTGATGCAGGCATGATGCAGACAGTCAGTGACACATGCATGACACAGGCAGACGATATCCCATGCATGACGTATGTAGATGGTGGCATTGGCATGATCCCAGAATGACACATTACTAGGTCTATGGGCTAAATAATGGGCATTTAGGCCACGTAATGGGATTCATGACCACCGTGCCATCAGGCTATGTATTTAATAAATAATGCTTTATGGGTGGGATATCCATTGGGGGGATCTGACCAACCTTTACAGCCTGTGTGTTTGTGGTATTTGTGTGTTTAATATAATTGTATGCCCAAGAACCAAATATAAATAATCAAGAATGAAATGGGTTTCCATATTCAATATTTTCTTTTAAATCCATCATTTCCATTTATTATAAAATCTTCACGGGGATCCTTCTTAACTATACTATTTAGTAGTCTATATTAATCATCGAATCCATACTCTTCTTGGAAATAGAAAATCATATGGCCTTAAACCGTGATTAACACCTATTTTTTCATTATAACAACGTTATATTAAGTGATATTTCTTCTCATCCAATATTATCAACCAAATTTTATTTCGTACTCACTCCACCTTATGGATTTAAAATATTCCCCATCATTATCTCCTCCCCTTGTTATATACACTTCTTAAACTAGATATTCTATTTAAATCATCATCTTTTCACCTATTGTGGATCTATGTACCTATTATAATTATAAAAATTAATGTACTTATTATCTCTCTATTAAAAAGAAAAAACCTCAATTCCATTTCCCTAACCATAGCTAGGGATTTCATTAATGATTTTTCCATGTGAATTTAATATTTGTCTTTGAGTTATTGAAAATAATCATATAATCCTTCTAATTCATGGATTGAAGTAAAAAACAAGAGTTTAAGTCATTATTATAATGAAATCAGTGTCACTAAAATATTAAAATATAAAAACAAATATAGAGTTTTCTAGAATTCATCCCATAAAATGATATTCATCATTTGGAAATAAAAATAATTAGTAGATAAACAATGAGATACCAAGTGTGTGATACTTAATAGTTTTCACAAGTTTTCCGAAATTATCATATAGATCATATATTCATTATGAGTCTTAATATCTTTATATTTCCCATAAATAACACCCCCTGAATTTCATTATCTCTTGAAATCAAATCAAGAATTATCACAAGAATTGGGCACCAGATTGTGGGTATTTCTCCCTTCATACAATATCATCTAGGAATCCTAAAAACAATCAGTTTATATTAAATTGTTTATAAACAATATAATAATGAAATTAAAAAATGTTACTAGATTCCCATTTAGTTTATCATCTCTTTCCATGTGGGATTCCATAACTACAAATTTATCTTAATACCATTTATAGTGTTTTCAATAATGGATTTTAGAAATTATAACCTTTTAGATACAAATTTGACACCAATTCACCTCTAGATAATTATAAAACATTATTTATTGAATATAATGTCACTAAAATTTATGATTCGTATTCAATAAATAAACTAGCTTCCCAAAAGAATTTTTTTTGTCATATGTTTTCATGAATCCTCTTTTATTGTTGCCTCATACTAATTCAAAAATAAAAAATGCTAACCATTTTTTAAAAAATCACATTTCATCCCTTAAACTAATTCTTATCTAATATTAACCTCCCTTGGATTCATTAAACATCATGGATTGTATCTCACCCATTATCATAAACTAACTCCAGCATATATTATACAAATTTACCACATAAGGAGAGCAGTACCTCCAATATGCTCATATAGTGGATTTCTAGGGGCCATGTTAGAATAATAAAATGATTTTACGTATACAATACTCATTCAAAATTGTTATACATTGTAGGGTACCACATGAAAAAGTTCCCATTTTTATGTATTCCCTAAAATTACAATTTACTGTCTTTGTGGGATTAAATACTTATATATATATATATAGGTTTCATTAACTAAATCAATACATGAATACTTGTTATTGTTAATCCTTGTTTATCTATGCATATCTCTAATATTCCATTTTTCTTTCTTTATGTTTAATCATATGGATTTTCCACTGTTATAATATTAATTAAATTTCATGTGATTCACCTCATTTTTATGATTCTTATGTGGATCATTATTTTATTTCTCAGTTTTTATCCCACATCCATAATAACCACATATTATTTCTTTAATATTAATATTTTATTGGTTTAACTTAGCAAGGTCATCCACGAGTTATCTATTGTTGGTGGATTATGTTCCCTTTATTGAGATCTACATTTCAACTCCAAAATAGTGAAACTACTTTCAAAATTCACTTAATTTCATCAAGGGAGAGACAATTTGGTGTAATATATAAGAATGTATGATTTTCTTATAACTGTTATTACTAGCCTCCTATGGTAATACCAATCTAAATATATTGGGTAATAGATGAAAAAATTAAACAATTGAAATTATACCTTATGTGTCCACTACTTAGTTAAGATATTTATGAACCATGTTTCTGTTCCTTGTTTTACTCTTAGGACTCTAGAATCACATTCATGGTGGTCCTTATACATCCATAATAGTATCACTTCAATGATACCTTTATGTGGGATACATAATTTTTTTTTTTGAATTTGGACGTCATATTCTCCCTCTTATGGAGGATAGCATTATAGATTTATCATACCTATTTCTATTAAGTTTTAACCTCTCATCCAATTCGATTATTTTTTTGATATTTCTATTCAAAAAAAGTTAAAATCTTCTAAATCATAGAGTGGGATTTTATTATTGACCATCTTCTTTCCTCTAGTGTATTTTGAGAGGGTTAACAACAGATTTTATTTACTTCTCTGCATACAATTGATTATGTACCTCTTATTAAAATTATTCAATAAAATCACATAGATCCTTAATTTTTACAAATATATTTCTGACATTATAATTCATGTACAAGTCCCTCCTCATTAATATTTAGTTATCCCTGAAAAAAATATTCCATGACAAAAATTTTCACGTTATTTATTATTTTAATTTGATATAACCTTTCATAAATAGATTGTATCCACATTTGAAAGCTAATAGATCATTCCCAAGAAATATAAATAAATATCATTTCAATTTAAAAATCCTATTAGACATTAAAGGGTTAATATAAAACTCAATACATTCATATGTCATGAAAAACATTGTTAGAATTATATATGTCAAAAAAATTAGAACCATTCACTACAATTTGTGATTAAATATTCCACATATCTATCCTTTATATTTTTATTTTTCTTAATTACTTCATTAATAATGAACTATTAACTAGACTGATTCCCTAGTTTTGTAACAACACTGTGTTTTTCATTTTTACCATAGGTAAAACTCTTATCGCCTTTTACCTCTTATAATTTACAGTAAATTATCTTGAGAGTCTTCAAAATATCAACAACATTTTCACATGATTTTTTCATAAATTTCTTTAGTAATTAATTTTGTTTTCAATTTGTTATTTATACACTAATAACCAACACATTCATAATGGTTATTAATATGAAATTCTCAATGATGAAACCATGCCTCCTTTCAAAAATCTAGTTGGAACTGATAAATT
Organism: Viscum album; assembly: GCA_963277665.1. Lineage (NCBI taxonomy): Eukaryota > Viridiplantae > Streptophyta > Magnoliopsida > Santalales > Viscaceae > Viscum > Viscum album. Next base: position 951,446,156 of record OY728127.1, read on the forward strand.
TCACCTTTCTAGACATTATAATTTTTTTTCTATAAAAAATACTTGATTCCTTATGATTCTATGTGAGAAAATAATATTATATATAGATACTGAACTTATCGATAAATTATTTTTACTCTGATACAAATTATTGGGACCATATTGACTAAAATAACCCTAAGGGGAGGGGTAAATTATAGTGCAAACTAATTTTCATATTTTCTTTTTTATAGTCCTTTTGGCCATACAAATCCTCTTAAATTGATAGATTAACACATTCAATATATCTTTCATATTCTTACATACATAGAATGATAAAACAAATTCTCAATCTAAATCACACCAGACATATAGAATTTACATGGATCACCCATAAAGAATATTCTAAATAGAGTACACAATTCTTGTCAGGCCGTTACAAGAATTCAACTATTACTCACTATTTATAAAGATACAATATTTTAATAATATCACTATCATTAAAATGGTACTCCCACTTTGTCCCTAGGTGTGAACTTATTGAATACATGTAAATGTTATTTTATATATTACCTTATTCTCTTCAGTAGTTTTTAAAAATGAGGGTTTGTACCTATATATAACATGTCCTTAATGAACCTTCCATAATCTTCTTAGAAATATATTATTTTTATGATTTTAATTTTTGTGCTTCCCTTGTGTACAACAATATTTTATGAATTACATTGAGAGAGGTTTATATTATACGTTATTCACTAAGAACTACCTCGGAGAATCATTTTTTGATAATTCCACGACCAGTCCACTAGGGCCATGTGTCATGAATACCCCAAGCCCTCCTTCTATAGGCCAGGGTCCTGTGAATTGAACTAAGAAGGCTTATCCAAAGAAGGGAATGCATTTCATTTAATCCTACACACACACACACACAACACAAACTATGGAACGGTAAACACTAAGTAAACTACAATTGTCACTTAGACAACTACTGAAAGTGCGGTACAAATTGAAAAGTAAAAAATGGCCAAAATACAAGAACAAAAGAACAAAATAATGTACAAAACCAAAGGTCTATCTGATAAAACCCTACCTCAATGGTATTTGAATGGTAGCTTCCTGTTGCAGTAGAAGTACGCACGTCTGTCCCGTTTTGCTGAGCACCACCTGGTCCTGGACCACCAAGGTCTATATCGATGCATCAGTCTGTCCCATCACACTAAGCACCACCTGGTCCTGGTCCACCATGGTCTCCATCAAAGAATCAATCAACTTCATGGGACACGATACGTGTGAGAGAAGCCTGTGATGGGGTGAGAAACACAATAATCAATAGGATCCCCAAAACACAAGGGAAATACCACAAAAGGAGATATGATCAATGTACTATTAGAACACTATTGATGAAAGTACCCCAAGTACACAATGTACACCAATGAGGAGAGTAACCAAAGTAAAAATTGTATAACACTATGGAGTGTATTCCAAGTACAATAAGTAAACCACTAAGGAGAGTACCCTATGTATACTAAGTACATCACGGAGGTGAGTACACCAAGATCCAGCTCACGTAGGTATTATGTAAATTATGGAAATAAAGACTTTCATTCATAACACAGAAAATCTTATATTGTTTATGTAGTCATCATAGATGAGTTCCATGGGTATTTTGGGTCCCACATAGCCACTTGTAGTTGATCCACATAGGGTAACTTGGAGGTGATCAACACAGGGTCTCTAGGAGTTGATCCACACAGGGTCACTAGGAGATGATCAACAAAGGGTTTCTAGGAGCCGATCCAAACAGGGTCACTAGGAGATGATCCAAATAGGTTTTCTAGGATCTGATCCACATAGGGTCAGCTGCCTTTGGATCTTAGTTAGGAATATGATCTCTTTATGTAATGTTCTTGATTCTTGGAGGAAACAAACCTCAATCCATTCATCATATTCCAACTTCTATAAAATCCTACTTAGTGAATTCCAAAATATCTTACATTCTACAAGGGTTTCAATGCCGTAAATATCTCATCAATTGAATGCCCAGTTTTAGAGATATTGGCCTTTTAGTAAACTGGGGCGAGTTGCATCCAGGCTTGGTCTGACTAGGTCAGACCGACCCGACCAACCTATCTCGAGGGTCCCATATTCCCTTCTTTGGATTAACTGACCCAACCCAACCCAGTTTGAGTATGGGTCGGTTTGTTCTGGCCCGGTCCATGCGCCAGACCCATTGGCCTTTACTGGACCCATCCTGGCTCGGTGGGCTGTCTATCCCACCAGGTTGCCCAGTGAAGTGGTCTCATCCATCCCGACCTGTAAATGTCTTGCTGGTTTGTTCCTAGCCTAGGCCACCGTGTCGCCCTATGCTATGTTGTATGCCCGGACCATGAATGCAAGTCTTTTGAACCCATCTCGGGCCACGCTATAGCATGGTATGTGCCCACCAGTCCAACTCGCACAGTGGGCCGAGCTTCCCAGACCAGACACCTGGCGAGGCGTTTGGCCTTTCTGTGGTATGACTAGTCTACGATGGATGCCTTGGTGGTCCTGCATGTGCTCATTATACCACATGCTAGTGAGGGACCAAGGCCTTCAGGGACATGCCTCTCCCCTAACATGGTTGGTTGGCCGCGTCTCATCTTCTAGCCACCAAACACATCTGGTGAATCCCACCACACAACCGCCTCCTACCCTAGGCCACTGGCACTAGTGAACCACTGAGTCTTTTCTTCGCAAAGTCTTCACCTCTTGTATTTATGGGGTGCTATTTTCACTATTATGGCCTTGAAAAATCCTTTCTATCAATTTGACAGTTTTTCTCCGACGAGCGTACATTAACACATGAGGTGGAGGGGCTTGGGCCTTGATCATGTCAGCTAAAACCCTTTGCGTTAGATTTTCGAAGCCAAAATTAATAGGGGTGGTTTCAGGATTCCAACAAATGAATTCACCCTGAAATTCAAATCCACATGTTTAAACATCCATCTTTCAATAACATAAAATTTGTGGATAAACCTATTCACAGGTTGATCTATGTTCCTTGTTTAGAAAGAAGAATAGAATTCTGTAATCCAAAAAAAATAAATACCTTCCTTGATACAGTTCATTCATAAAGTGATATGTTTACGGGGATTCATTTTCTGTTCGAAGATATTGGATTTTGTCGCTCACTGGTCCTCCTTCTTGGATTTGCGTCGATGTAGTTACAGATTCTATGAAGTTCATTGTTCATCATTGGAGAGGTTATCCCCGCAGTAGATTCAATAGAGGAGATCCATGTTTCTCTAACCCTGTTTATTTATTAATAGAGAAATGTGTCACATCATTTCTGTTATGCTGCGTCGTCACATCAACACACGTTTTCATTTCTGAAGCAACATTTCTATTATTCTTCAAATTAATTATTCATTACACTATTTCATTTACAAAATGAAACCATCATCCCATCAATGCATTGTAGTGAATAAAATTTGAATAAAGTAAAATTTTTCTGTTTACTTTATTAACATTAAAATGTATAAAAATTAATGTTTCCCCTCAACCTACTCTAGAAAAGTTTAGGTCCATTCATTGGTAATTTCATTGTTCAAAACGCAGTGGTTCCATCATATTTTTAGTCCAAGAACCTGTTTAGAAGTATCAAAAATCCCACACACATGACATATTAATTCTCTTAAAAATGTTAACACAAACTATATTTCACCCTAAACCCATGTTGGTTGAGGTTAATATACGCCTAAGGGAAACATGCCACTACGATCTCAATGGTAGTCTTCGATTTTCAATCCTTTTTCCATTTTCATGTTATAAGGATTTAACAATAAAATAATTGTTAATTATTTCTTTTATTTACATCCAAAAAGTATCATCCATTGTTGGCCCATATCGGCCAACGTTAGGCTCTACCTAAGGAAATCATAAACTCACATCCTCGGTGGTGGTATATGATTTTCAATCAAAGTCACCATTCGTGAGTTATAAGAATTTAAAAAATAAAGTAATGTTATTCAATTATTTTTTTTACAGTTATCCCATTTTGGGTTTTTTCAATAGAGGCTTGTGCCGACTAAACATATGTCATTGCTAGGGTAACCCAGCTATTTATAAGGCAACGATGCCCTTAGATTTCTAATCCAAGAACCCAGTTAACAGTTATCAAACATTATTAGTAGAACTGGTCATTGGTGCAACTTAAAACATAACATTTTTTGGTAGATCATTTTATGCATTTCGGGCCTCAGAATCGCACGTCGTCTCAGTGCCTGGTCTCCAAATAATCCCATTTAATTTTTCAATTTTTTTTGGAAGGTAATACATTATTCCCCCCTTTTGGAATTTACATCCTCATAATCCAAAAATAGATTATCAAATAAAAGGGGTCACTGGGCATGAATATGTGCCTCCAACTCTCATGTGATCTCTCAGAGATTCATGTACTACCAATAAACATGAACCAATGGAATTGACCATCCACTAAGGATCCTCATCTTTCGATCCTAGATATCTACCGAAAACTCTACAAAAGTTTCCCCTTCATCAAATATCTAGAATGTAGAGGCATCGTGATCCCTTGATTAAATTTTTATCCTTGGTAGTTTGGAAGTGGGATGAATGGTGATTCAGTCAATGATAACCCATATAGAATTGTGTCTCCTGGACATACGTGGCAAACCTTTCCTGAAGTCCATCAATATTATATACCAAATAAGCTCCTTTACCCTGAGGGGTTATGTCAAACCTTCTAGAACATGGTGTCCATCCTTCACTTGCTAACAAATGAGGTATCTAGACACAAAATCTGCAACTACCTTCTTCATTCTAATCCACCAATATGAACATCAGAGGTCCTGGTACATTTTCACCTCAACTAGATGCAATAAAAAAGGGGATGTATGGATCTCCATCATCACCTCCTCCTGTAACTCCATTCGTAATATGGTGCCTCCTCTGAAAAGGAGGATATTCTCCCCACCTTTGGAAATATCCATCAGGGGCATACCCTATGGACAACTGGCACGTGGAGTCTTGCAGCTGGAATATCTGTGTTGTGCCTTCCGAACTCACTATATCAGTGGAGGAAAACTACCATAAACTGAATAAAAGATGTCTAATCTCTATATAGAAAGGATATCTAAAGTGATCTAAACTACTCTGAGGACTCATTTAGTAGTTTTCAACTTGATCTCTTGCTGATAAGATCTGCCACATTATTACCAGTCCTAGGATTATAGACTATTTTGATGATATAGTCCTGGAAGAAATATAGACAATGTCTTTGTCTCGTGTTTAAATACTCCTAAGAAATGATATACTTGAGACTCTTTTAGTTTTAGTAGATGTTTAATTATTCACCCTTGGAGGTATTATTTCCACTTCCTCAGTGCGAAGACTGGTGTTTCCATCTCATGGTCGTGAGTCACATATTTCATCTAATATATTCTCAATTGTCCTGAGCCATAAGAAATAACTACTTGACCTTTAATCAAGTAACAACCAAGCCTAATTCTTGATGCATCACATACTACCATGTAGTCGTTTCCCTCCTTTGGAAGCCTCAGGATAAGTTCACTCATCAAGCTCTGACTCAGCTGATGAAATATCTATTGGTATCTTTCTATCAAGATGAAGGGTTTTATCTTCTTATTCAATATTATACTAGGTGATGCTACTCTAGAGAATTTGGTTACAAACCTATGATAGTACCCAGCCAACCCAAGGAAACTCTGCACTGCAATACTATTCCTAGGCGGCTCCTAAGAAATCATTAACTCTATCTTCATAGGATCCAATACAAATCTATATTCTAAGATGACATGCCCAATGAAGTGGACCCTTAATATCCATAACGTAGACTTTGAGAGTTTACCATAAAGATGTTTCTTTCAAATTGTGTCTAGAAACAACCACTAGTGTATCACATGCTCCTCCTATGATGCTAAATACACTATGATGTCATCAATTAAGACCACTATAAACCCATCTTGGAATGGATGTAAGATCCTGTTCCTGAGTTCCATGAACACAACTAGGGTGTTCGTCATGACAAATGGAATTAATAACTACTCGTATTGGCTACAGCAACATTTGAACAATGTATTTCAAATGTCATCATCTCTCAATTGAAGCAAGTTATTGTATGATCTGAGGTCCATCATTAAGAACCATAATTCTCCTTTCAGCTGGTCTAAGAGTTCATTAATCCTTGGTTAAGGATAAACGTTCTTCATGGTCACCTTTTTTTTGAACCAAATATCCAACCATTAACCTCGTGCCTCGATTTTCCTTCCTATAAAACAACAGTAGTGCAGTCCTATAGTGAAATTTTGGGACTTACAAACCCCCTCCTCTATAAGTCTTCCTACTGTACCCTCAGATCCTAGAGCTCTGTGGATACCATATGATATGACAGTGTTTATATTGGTGTTGTACTGGGGTACATATTAAAAATAAATCTACCTCTCAATGAATAGGTAGTCATGGAACATTATCTTAAAAGATGTACTTGTACTCGTCCAAGTATCTGAGACGGAAATAGGTTTACATCTTTCCAACTACTAACATCTAGTTGCTATATTTTCTCATCCAAAGAGTTTTCAAACACAATGGTTCTCTCTAATACCCTAGAACAAGTTGAAATGTAAAGGGGAATAATTCATTCACAGATGTCCCTAAACAATTCTCACTCGGAGGTATGAGACCTCAATCACAGATTGTATTGTTTTCATTGAGTACCTAGAAAGTTCGCTACGCATCGATAAATACTCAGCTATCAACATGTTGTCCCACCGAAGCTATAAATGCTCTTGGTAACACATAACCATTTGATTTTATGGAAGGACCACCATCTTATAGAGAGGTTTTGAAGATATTTCCTTAGAAAATTCACCTCAACATAAGATTGTGTAATATAAAGCCCATAATTTCCCTCCTGATCCATACAGAAGGATCACTACTAGGACTACAATTTGATCTAATGGTTCCCTGACTAGAAGGAAAACAAAATCACCACCTCAAGCAAATACTTAGACGCTTGTGGGTTGGTATTTCCTAGGAACCTTTGGGGTCTGTGTCACTAAAACTTGTGAAGGCACTAATCCTACATGCATCCTATACTGATATCATCAGTAGTAACAACTGACCATCATGTGGTGAAAAATATGTGACACCACCAGATAGTTCCATATCCGGAAACGATCCCTATACCGAAACCTTATCACTCTATGGACCATCCTCATTGTCACACATGAGAATCCCAGATAGATCGTTGCATGGAGGCATCTTGAAAGTGATCCTGATGAGTCACAATTATTTGATTAAACCTAGAAACCTGAATATGTCTCAGAAAGATCAAGAAAATACATTTCAAGATGCATGCAACCAAAGTTTTCATGTACTGAGATGGAAAGAAAGATTGTAAAGCCTAGATGTAAATATATGCTGGCAGTTTCACCAACAGTGGACTCCCTGACTTGAATGCAGAACTCCAAACTCTTAACACTGTTTCTGCATACATATTTATAGACACTTAGTTCTTATTGTAGACCCGACTGCCTCTATTAACACTTTTCAATGACTCATCCCATAGAGCTTGTGTCGTGACTACCCCAATCCTACCTTCCATATTCCAGGGGCTGGTGAGTAGCACCAACAAGGATTATCCCAAAAAAGGAAGGAATTTCCTTTAAAACTCTATACATACATAAAACACAAAATGCGAAAATGTAAACATTATGTAAACCAAAACATTCACCAAGACAACTACTAAATGTGAAGTAAAAACAGAAAAGTAAAAAGGGGCCAGAATACAAGCCAAAAACCACAAAAGAAAACCGAACAGCTTCCAAGGATTATCTGATCAAACCCTACCAAAAGGTTAGGTGAAAGGTATCTCTCTACAGTTGAATAAGTATGACTGTCCTTCTCATCTCACTGAGCACCACCAGGTTCCGGACCACCAAGGTCTCTGTCAAAGTGTTTGTCTATCCTGTCTCCCTAAGAACCATCTATCCCCAGATGACCAAGGTCTCCATAGAATCATCGATCACCTACACGAGACATGAAATGTGAAGGAGAATCCCGTGTATGGTTGAGTAACACAATACTTAGTTGGGAACCAAAAACACGAGGGAAAAACCACAAAAGAAGATATTCCCAAAGGACTATCAGTACAACACTATGGAGAGTACAACATGTACATTTTATACATCACTGAGGAGAGTACGCCAACTACACTAAGTACACCACTGAGGAGAGTAAGACAATGTCACGGACCATCCCCCGGGGCCCATTCTGTGACTACCCCAAGCCCGCCTTCCATAGGCCAGGGGCTAGCGACTAGCACCAAAGGCATAATTCCCTAAAACTAGGAAGGAATTTCCTTTTTTAACCTATAAACAAACACACACAAGAAAGAATAGTGCTGGATGAAACACCGAGTGAGCTGTATAAAAAAAGTGTGTTGAAAGTAAAAGGGGCCAGAATACAAGGCCAACTAGAAAGTACAAGTACAACTATGATACAATACAACTGAAGAAAAGGGAAAGTTAGTTGATGGGTTGTCCTACAAGGTTCCTATAAAAAATTTACGAACATAACGCCTTCTAGGCACTTCACGTATGTACAAATCCTCCGCATATCGACATGTTGTATAGTCTAGATCCAGGTACCATCCAGTCTTGGTACTCTAAGCCTCAGTCAGTGTTGTCCACCGTCTGAATCCAACAAAATAATGTTCGGGCATTTCCCGTGTAGGAATGAGTATAACAATACTCAGTAGGGACCCCGAGACCCTCAAGGTCTCACAATATCTACCAAGGATAGACCAAAAATAAATAAATCAATAGATAACCCTACTTTGGTATATTCCCATATATATACCTATGTTATCAAGTAATCCATCTCAATCATGAGGAAAACATAGAGGTAATGACTCAACTCACACCAGGATTTCTTCTAGGGGTAGTAACAAGTAAAATTTTAAACCCTCGGCAGTTGGAGAACTCCATCTCTATCGAGTATAGTGGGCTTGCCACATCACACAGAGGTGCTTCCAACTAACCATGGACGACTGATTTACTCTTCATGTCTAGTACCGTGGGTCAGCCGTGTCACAAAGAGGTACTCACCACTGTGGGTCTGCCACGCCACACAGAGGCGTTCCCACTCATAGCCTGCTGAGGTACTTCTCCTGTTGAGTTATGTGGGTATACCGTGTCACCAAAGGGTTCCCCAATGTGGGTCTACCGTGTCACCATGGCGATCCCCATTGGGCCAGTTGAGTCACTTAGAGCCAAATGGTCAATAGTCATCAAGTCTCAGCCAAATACTAGGTTCCCTCACAAATTCTCACTCATCTCTAGGAGAATCCTCTCCACAAGCTACTAGTCGACATTACAACTGCCAAAAATTCCCATTAATAAGTATCTCAATGGCCCGCCACATCATAGGGGTCTCAACTCAATAGACGACGCATCAATCAGATGCTCGGTTTGTGAGTTGTTAGCCTTTTACTCCTAGGGGCCTAGTTGGATTCGTGATTGATCCAACCTGACCGTATCCCATCTCAATCCAAAACATAGTGGAGTGTCACTCAAAGGGATAGTCTCATTCCAAGGATTCCAGATTCATTGACGATTCACCAAACGGACATTCGGTGCCAAAGTTATGGCCAAAAGAAGTTAAATGGGTCATAGTGGCCCTGGGTCTAGTCCGACCCGGTCAAACTGACACGACCTGACTCATCCTTGGCTGACCCGGTTCGTGTCGTCCAGGACCGATCCGTTAGGTCTGGCCCAGCCCACAGTGCGTCCCGGCCCGTAGGGTACCACGAGGGCGTAGACTGGCTGTGGGTAACACGAGGGCACAGATAGGATGTGGGGTGACGGACATGCCGCGAGGCATGGACTGGCCATGAGGGTGGAAGATCGGCCACGGTTCGGCTGTTCGGTCATGGGTTGGCTGACTGGCCATAGGGTGGCGGTCCGGCCACGGGACAGTGGACTGGCCGTGGGCCGGCGGTTCGTCCGACAGTGGGGCGGCTCCTCTGCTGTAGGGTGGTTGGGAGCCGCAGAGGGCAGTGGGGCTGTGGTTGGCACAAAGACTGTGGGGTGGCGACATAGGTCGTGGGGCATCATCGTTGCACCGTCGCCTTCACCACAGCTAGCGGTGGTGCCAGCTTCCATTCTCGTGGCCCTTCATGGTTTGTCGCCATCCTCCACCTTCAGAAATAACCCCACATGATTTGCAGAAGGGTCGGGCCATGTTGTTTTGGCCCATACCCTCCATGTTAGGGTGATAGCATATGGATCTACAATAAAGAAGAATGTCAAGCTTACATCTTCACATAATGTTTCATTACCAAACCACAAAATAAACCAAGGAAATAATATGGGAAAAGTATTATCATGTAAATAAACCCCCATCCTCATTCACTTGATGATGTCGACGAAGAGGGAAGAAGGTGAAGTTGTCATCATTCATCGTGTCCGCCACAAACCTCCAATTTCGAGCTCGTGCATCGGTTCATCATAGTCGAAGACATTCCTCCTTGAAGGGTGTCCTGAGGATGAAGTTGAAGTCAGTGTTCTTGTCGGTGGAGGGTTCTTCATTGGAGAGTGTAATCCTCCCAGTGTTGGGCATCTTGTAACATTACCGGTGCTTCATCACTTGGTGAATCCATCCCAAATCCTCTTGCCAAGCTCTATATATATTGGATATAGGGAGAGGAATGTAAAAAAATTTGGATTTCATGAAAGTTCATTTATTAGGAACCTTTCTAAATTCCAACGATAATTTTACATAATATTTAAAAAGGGTCAATCCAATTTATTTTCCTTGGAATAATAATGTGGTTCGTTGGCACAATTTAATATGGAGGAATATGAAGAGGCTCCTCCACATTAATCCGGGAGTTGAGAAGTTTCTCCCTCATTAATAGGTTCGGGTGTTCCCCACCTCTTTAATCAAACATGGGAGTTTTTTCTCAGGTGGTCACCACCACCAAAACCTCTAATGGGAGGTTAAGCTTTGGTGGTCCCCACTACCAACTTCCACATGGAGTGGTTACAACAAATAAAATAAAATGAAGTGTTCTATATATTATTTTATTATTTCCATGAAAAAGCCAAAAACAAACTTTCACTCTCGACCAACTACCGTCATTGTGAAAGTCTCTTTATGAGAATACCAGTGATGCGAGTTCAATGGTGCCTTCAGATTTCCATTTCGAGCACCAGTTCAAAAGTTATAAAAACCTGATCATACGTTTACTAAACATATGTGAAAAAAATTTCAGAAATTAATTCCGGTCACTTTGGGCCTCTGAATCACACACTGTCAATTTTCAAAGACTCGTAAAATTCCCATATATTTAAAATCATTTCATGGAAATTCTAAGTCTTTACATTCTCCCCACCTTAGGGATTTACTTCCATTTAATACATACCTCAATCTAAGGGAACTAGTGGGGGTATTGAGCATGAATTTGAGCCTACCGCTCCCATGTGCTCTCCTGGAGGTCCCCATGCTGCCAACGAACACGCACCAGAGGTATCGACCGTCCACAAAGGACCCACTCCATTTGGTCATCAATATCAACCGGAACCTCCATAAAATTCTCTCCATAATTGAAGTATAGCTTTCCATGGTCAATGATGTGAGAAGGGTCATGCACGTATCTCTCCAGTTGGGATATGTGGAAGACGTTGTGCACTCGGTGAAGCTGAGGTAGAAGAGCTATGTGGTAAGCCACCTCACCAACTCTTCTAAGGACCTGGAAGGGTCCAATGAATCTCAGAGATAACATTCTACCTCGGACAAATCTTTGTAAACCTAAATGGGGTGATAACCATAGAAAGATGTGGTCATCATCCTCAAACTCTAGAAGTCTCAGTCTTATGTCAGCATACGACTACTGCCTGCTCTCTGAAGTCTTCATCTGCTCCTGTATGTGGATGATCTTTACCTTCTCTGTGGTATCCTATAGCATCCCTGGGCCCGTAAGTGCTGACTCCCCTGGGTCAGTCTTGCATAAAGGTGATTAGAAAGGATGCTCGTGCAATACCTCGAAAGGTGTCATCCCAATGGCGGAGTGATAGCTGTTGTTGTACACAAACTCCACCAAAGTAAGGTGATCCACCCAGATACGACTGATGTCGGGGAAACAAGAATGGAACATGTACTCAAGGGTCTAAATGGTCCCCTATGTCTAGCCATCCATCTTAGGATGGAAGGAGGTTCTAAAATGAAGCTATGTCCCAAAATCCTCTCGAAACCCCTTCCATAGTTGGGAAGTAAAACATGCATCATGATCGGAGACAATCTTCGTGGGTACTCCATGTAGTCGCACAATCTCTTACACATACAGGCATCCCATGATCTCTAGTGAAACCTTCTCTCTAATTGTTAGGAAGTGGGCCGACATGGTGAGTTGGTCAACGATCACCCTGATAGAGTCAGGTCCCCTGGATGTATGTGGAAGTACTGTCACAATGTCTATTGATATCCCATCACACTTCCACTCTGGGACACCTAAAGGCTAGAAAAATCCAACTAGTACCTGATGCTCTGCCTTCACTTGTAGACAAGTGAGGCATCGAGTGACAAACTCTTCTACTACCCTCTTTATTCCCGACCACCAGTACTCTTGTCAGGGATCCTGGTACATCTTCACCACTCCTGGATGTACCGCTAGAGGGGACATGTGGAACTCCATCAACACTTCCTCATCAAGTGATGCTAGTACCAATGGTATCTCATGACATGCTCCACACCTTTAGAAAATTCATAAGGCACCTATCCTGTGGATATCTGAGAACGTCGTGTCTCGCAGTCAGTGTCCCCACGTTGCACCCCCTGACTCACTGATGAAGTGGGGGAGTGACTGTAAGAGACATAAAGAGAGCGGATCCATCTCTATCCACAAAATATATCTGTAAAGCTTCTTGCTTATCTATCACCTTTCCTAAAAGCTATATACCAGATCTCATACGGAGTGCATCGGCAACAATGTTCCCCTTCCCAGGATTATAGACTATCTCGAAGTCATAGTCCTGGAGAAACTCAATCTGACATCATTGTCTCAGGTTCAGGTCCTTTTGATAGAAGATATACCTGAGACACTTGTGATCAGAGTACATGGTAAAACGTTTGCCCATCAGATAGTGTCACCACATCTTCAAGGCGAAGACCACTGCTGCTAACTCTATGTCCTGGGTAGTATAGTTTTTCTCATGTTGTATCAGGGCTTGAGAAGCATTTGCAATCACTGATTGCTCGAGCATCAAGACACTTCCGAGTCCTGTCCCTGATGCATGGTAGTAAACTATGAACACTACAACCTCCTATGGAAGCCTCATGACGGGGGAACTATTCAAATTTTACCTCAGATCATGAAAACTCCATTAGCATTTCTCTGACCAAATGAAGGGTTTCCCCTTCATTTTCAACACTAATAGTGGTGATGTAACTCTAGAGAAGTCTTTCACAAACCTGCAGTAGTATCCAGCCAAACCTAGGAAACTCTGTACCTCTGTTGCACTCCTAGGTGGCTCCCAAGAAAGTACTGCCTCAATATTCACTAGATCCACTACAACTCCATCCTCTAATATGACAAGTACCTAAAAGTGAACCTCTCAAATCCAGAATAGGAACTTTGATATCATACCATAAGGTTGGTGATCTCGGAGTGTGTCCATTACTACCTACAAATGATAAGCATGCTCCTCCTTAGTAGCCGAGTAGATCTGTATTTCATCGATGAAGACTACCACAATGTGATCAAGGTATGGTTGAAAGATCCTTTTCATGAGTCCCATGAACACTTCTAGAGAATTGGTTACACCGAATGGCATAACCAATAAATCATAAAGGCTATACCGATATCTGAAGTCCATCTTCTGCACATCCTCATCTCAAACTCTAAGCTGGTGATAGCCAGATCTGAGGTTTATCTTTGGGAACCACTGAGCTCCCTTTAGCTGGTCAAAGAGGTTTTCAATCATCAGGAGTGGGTACATGTTCTTCACGGTCACCTAGTTCAAGATTATATAGTTAACACAAAGCCTCAAGATCCAATCTGCCTTCATGGAAAATAGAATCGGGGATGCCTTGTGAGAAACACACCACCGGATGAACCCCTTCCTCTATAAGTCCTCCACATATACCCGCAGATCACGATGCTCCACAAGAGCCATCTGATACAGTGGTGTATATAATAGTGTCATCTTGGGTTACAAGTAATTTTAAATTTCCACCTCTATGTAGGGAGGTAGACTCAAGACATCATCAGGGAAGAAATCCTCATACTGTTCGACCACTATAGGATAATTCAGACAATCCTCAACAATAGCTTTGGGGGTAAAGCTAGCCAACTGATGAGTAGATGGCTGCACCTTCCTCTGGGAAATTCCAGCATACGATGCAAAGGCTTCCTTCTCACCGGTGAAGGTAAACCTGGTCCCATCCGTGTGGACACACCACACTTTTCACCTAATACATTCAATCTGACCATTGACTGTAGACAACTAGTCCATACCCAAGATGATGTCGTAAGGCCTCGATGATGCTACTAGGAGAACCCAGCGGAAGCTCTCTCCTCCTAGAGTAAGCACACACTTCTGGAACTAGTGCATAATCATCAAATCATCTCTTTTAGGAGTCTGTAGATGTAAGGATCAAGACCACAAATCCATTAGAATCTCTGATCTCCGAACAAGGGCAGTGGCAATAAAATAATGATTGGAACATGTGTCTAAAAGTACTATAGCGAAGGTGGAGTAGACACAGATTGTACCTCGTATCATCTATAGAATTCCATTATTGTAATCCGTAGCTTCATGTAGCTGAGCTCTCCCATATCCACATGCTCACTATGGTCGATGTGTACCTCTTGGTGGTTGCGGCGGTAATATCTCGAATCATCGCCCACCGCCACCCGCACAACCATCTCCTCTACCACATCCTCCTACTCCCTGCGGACCTCCTAAGTAGAATCTATGTCTCTTCCAATGAAGTACATCGAACGTCTTAGGATCATCTGTATAGTGGGTTGGACAGTCATGATCAATATGACCCTACCTGTCGCACGCATAACACTACCATCTACTGGCATGACTGGCTCCGCTTCAGGTGCCCCGCACAACCGACCCTGTGTCATGTGGTCATCCACCTATAGGTCTAGTCCTCTTGTACCTCTGAGATTTCAATCTGATGCCAGCTGTAGAAGACTCCTCTACATAATGACTAGTAGTGGGTCTCACTACTCATGACTACTCAGTAAGGAAACTCTACTCCAAGAGGGTTCTCTCTAACACCCCCGCCTACGTCGGGATGCTGAGTGAGGTTATCAAAGCATGGATCTCTCTCCTGAGCCCCTAATCGAAGGTCCAAGACCAAAATAATGGGTCCTGCACCATATCTATGTATTAGCGTGAGAGGTCAGTGAACCTCACTGTGTATTGAGCCACATTCATGCTGCCCTATTACAGATGAAGAAGCTCCTGTATGCGCATTGCGCGAAGAGTCATTGGGAAAAACTATTCCCAAAATAGGATCTTGAAGTCTACCCAGAGAAGCATCACCTCATTGTGAACCAGGGGCATCAAGCACCACCATCTGCCAGATTCTTCCTGTAGAAGGCTGCCGACATGGATCACCATGAAATCTGCTGGTGTCCCTATCAATCAGAAAACTCTCACCAGAACCTCCGTCCAATCCTCAGCCCCCTGTGGGTCTGTCTCTCCCCTGAACTTGGGTGGACTCTAGTTCTGGAACTCGTGTAACATGCTCAAGTGGAATGCACCATTTTCTTCTGGGTCTAGTGGAATCGGTGGCCCAATGGGTAAAGGTACTTTTGGTGCCTCCACTGGAAAAGGGACCTACACCGAGGCCTCATCGCTCTATGGGCTATCTGTGCGCACAACTCTCAGAACCCTGGGTGGCTGTCCATGTAGAGGAATTTTGAAAAGAAAAATGTGCGACATGGTCAAAAAGTTATACCTAGTGAGCTGAACTAGTGATATGACTCAAAGATTTCACAAATAATACTCTCGAAAACTCACACACGATCAGTGATTTCATGCACTGAGTCAGATATCAGAATTCAGGGTCCTGGTGTATGGATACGTCAGCTACTACACCAACACTAGGTTCCCTAAACTGATAACCACACTTAATACACTTAACATTATTTCTGTTAAAAATAAAGATCAGAGTCCTATATTCTGCTGTAGAACCAACTCCTCTAATACCAATTTGTTACGACCCGTCTCCTGGGGCCCGTGTCGTGACTACCCCAAGCCCTCCTTCCATAGGCCAGGGGCTTGCGACTAGCACCAAAGGCATAATTTCCTAAAACTAGGAAGGATTTACCCTTTATAACCTGTAAAAATACACACATAAAAGCACACAATTCGACGAAACAACAAGTAAAATATATAAAAAAAGTGTGCTGAAAGTAAAAGAGGCCATAATACAAGACCAACTGGAAAGTACAAGTACAACTGTGATACAATACAACTGATGAAAAGTGAAATTCAGCTGCTGGGATGTCCTCCGAGAATCCCACCTGTAGGGTAGGTACAGATCACCTCCTCGGCACTCCACGTTTGTCCGTATACTCCGTATATCGACACGTTTTATAGTCCACCTCGAGGTACCGTCCTGTATTGGTACTCTCAACCTTAGTCAGTGATGTTTACCATATGCATCCAACACAACAAGGTGAGAGCATAGAACATACATGGGTGTGTCTAACGATACTTAGTAGGGACCCCGAGACTTCAATTTCTCAAAAAATCCACCATGGATAGACCACAAAGTAAGAAATCAACAGATGACCCTACTAAGGTATATTCCCATACATATACCTAATTTATAAAGTAATCCATCTCAATCATGAGGAAAACATAGAGGTACTCACTCAGCTAACACCAGGATTTATTCTAGGGGTAGATACAAGTAACATTTTGAACCCTCGGCAGCTGGAGAACATCTTCTCTATCGAGTATAGTGGGCATACCGCATCACACAGAGGCATTTCCCACTAACCTTGGACTGTTGAGGTACTTCTCATGTCAAGTACCATGGGTATGCCATGTAACGTAGAGGTGCTACACACTGTGGGTCTGTCGCGTCACTAAGGGGCTCCCCACTATGGGTCTACCGCGTCACCATGTCATTCCCACTAGTCTAGTTCAGTCACTCTGAGTCAAACGGTTAGCAATCGTCAAATCTAAGCCAGCTACTAGGTTCCCACACAAATGGTCTCTTGTCTCTAGGATTATCCACTCCAAAAGCTATTGGTTAATATTCAAAATTCTATGATATCCCATGAAGAAGAATCCCAATGTTCTGTCACATCATAGGGGTCTCAACGCCACAGAAAAAGTGTCAATCGGATGCCAGGTCTATGAGTTATTAGCATTTTTTGTCCCGGGGCCCGGTTGGATTCGAGATCAGTCTAACCTGACAGTATCCATCTCAATCCAAAACATAGGGGATCATCACCCGAGGGGACCATCTCACTCCTAGGTTACCAGCGCCGCTGATGGTTCGTCAAACGAATTTCTGGAGAAAAAGTTATGGCTAAAAGAAGGTAAATAGGTCATAGTGGACCAGGGTCCTATCCGACCCGGTCAGACCGACCATGCCTGACCCAGCCTGGGCTGACCCGATTCGGGTCATCCTGGCATGATCCGTTAGGTCTGTCCTGGCCTGCAGTGCCACCCTGCCCGTAGGGTGCCAGGAGGGCGTGGATTGGCCGCGGGTACCGCGAGGGCACGAACCGACCGCAAGGGCTCAGACAGGCCGTGAGGGTGGTAGATCGGCTACGAGGGTGCGGACTGGATGCGAGGGCAGCATACTGGACATTGTTTAGGGGTTCAGCTACGAGACTGCAGACCGAACATGGGGAGGCGGTCTGACTGTGGGGCGGCGGTCCTGCCTCGGGCTGGGGTCACGGCTACGGGTTGGCGGTCTGATCGCTGGTCGGCGAACCGGCCGCAGGCAGGAGGTTCATCCTGCTGTGGGGAAGCACCTCAGCCGTGGGGCGGTGCGGTGCCATGGATGGTGGTGGTGGTCGCGATTGGTGTGGAGACCGTTGGGCGGCGATGGTGGCGGTAGGGCGGCACCGTTGCGTTGTCACCATCGTTGGGGCCAGTGGTGGTGTCGGCCGGCATTCTCGTGCCCCTTAATTTTTGGTCACCGTCCTCCACCTTCACGAAAACACCACAAAATTTTTTGGAAGGTTCTTTCCATGTTGGTTTGGCCCATACCCTCCATGTTAGGATGATAGGATATGGAACAATAAGAAATAATAACGTCAAGCTTACAACTTCCCACAACGTTTCATTCCCAAACTATAAAAGAAACCAAGGTAAGAATATGAGAAAAGTATTATCACGCAAATAAACCCCCTACCTCATTCGCTTGATGACATTGACAAAGAGTGAAGAAGGTGAAGTTGTCATCGTTCGTCACGTCTGAAACACACCTCCAATCCCGAGCTCATGCATCAGTTCGTCGTAGTCGAAGACGTTCATCCTTGAAGTGTTTCCCGAGGAAGAAGTCAAAGTCGGCATTCATCATCGATGGAGCGTTCTTCGATGGAGAGTGTAATCCTCAATGTGTTGGGCATCGCGGAACTTTACCAGCACTTCGTCTCTTGGTGAAACCGTCCAAAATCCTCCTCCCAAGCTCCATATATATACAATAGGGGGAGAGGTATGTAACGATCATGGAATTTATGACAGTTCATTGTTTAGGAAGCTTCCTAATTTCTAAATACGTTGTTACATAATATTTAGAAAGGCTCAAGAAAATTAATTTAAAATGGAATAATAAAATGTTGCATTGGCACAATTTCATATGGAGCAAGCTTAAGAGGCTCCACCACATTAAAGAGGGAGTTGAGACATTTCTCCCTCATTAAGAGGTTTAGGTGGTCCCCACCTCCTAAATCAAACTTTGGAGGTTTTCCTTGAGTGGTCCCAACGACCAAAATCTATCATGGGAGGGTATGGTTTTGTGGTTCCCACTACCAACTTCCACATGGAGTGGTTACAACAAATAAAATAAAATGAAGTGTGCTTTATTTTATTTTATTATTTTCAAAAAAATTCCAAAAACTAACTTTCACACTTGACAATCTACCATCAAGGTGAAAGTCTCTTTAAGAGAATACCAGCGTTGCGAGTTCAACAGTGCCATTGGATCTCAATTCCGAGCATCGATTCACAAGTTAGAAAAACCCACTCGCACATTTACGGAACTCTCCTAAAAAAAAGTTCAGAAATTCATTACTGGCACTCTGGGCGTCAGAATCATGCGCCATCAATTTTCAAAGTTTCATTAAATACCCTTATATTTAAAAAATTACATGGAAATTATGGGTCTCTACAGACAAGTACACTATATACACCACTAAGGAGAGTACCACATGTATACTAAGTACACCATTGATGTGAGTAAACCAAGATTCATCTCACATAGGTATAATCTAATGTATAGAAAGAAAGACTATCATTCATAACACTGAAAAACAAGGACTATTGAGGTACTCATCCCTAATGAGTACCGTGGGTCTACCAGGTCATGAAGAGCCCCTTTAAGTGGATCCACCGATGGCCTCTTGGAGATGATCCATACTGGGTTGCTAGGAGATGATCCATATAGTGTCGGTAGGAGCGGATCCAAACAAGGTCCCTAGGAGCTGATCCAAACATGGTCGCTAGGATAGGATCCACATAGAGTCCCTAGGAGATGATCCACACAGGATCGCTCAGATCTCATCAACAATGGGACTCAAGGATCTGATCCACACCGGGTCGCTCGGATCTCATCCACAAATGGGTCTCTAAGTGTTGATCAACCCAGGTTCGCTTGTCTTTGGCTCTCAGCCAACTGTATGATGTCCGCATGAAGTGTGCTTGATTCATGTATAAAATAATCCTTAACCAATTCATTGTATCCCAAAATCCATGAAATCCTCATTATATTATTCCAACGTATCCACCTCCAAGGGTTCCAACACAATAAATAGGTCGTCAATCATATGCCCAGTTTGAGAGATACTAATGTTTAGGTAAATAGGGGTCGATTGCATCCGGACCCGATCTGACCTAGTGGGAAGACCCGAACAACCCAGCCTAGAGGCCCCAAATGCATTGGATTCTTTTACTGACCCGACCTTACCTGGTTCGAGACTAGGAAAGACCGGTTCGGCCCGACCAGTGTGTTAGGCCCATTGGACGTTATTGGACATGTCCTGGTTCGGCTTGGGGTCCAACCCGCCGGGTCGCCTGATGACTCGGCCTGATCCAGCCTGGCAAAAAACTGGTGGGCTGGTCTATTCCCATGATAGACTGCCCAACTTCCTAGTGCTATATCGATTTCCCCACCTGTGACTGCGGGGTAACTTAACCAATCCCGGTCCATCCTACACAGCAGACCGATCTTCCTAGGATGGATTACAATAAGGGCATCAATCATTTGTGTTTAATGGCTAGCTAAATCCGACCACCTTGGTGGTCATGCATTCAGTTGCTGGACTATGTTCCAGTGAGGTACCACAACCCACAAGCACAATCCTCCACACATAACCCGACCGATTGTCCATGCATCATCCGCCGACCACAGGTTGATCCTGCCATACCTCTGCGGCCCGAGCCTGCCGCGAAGCATGCCTAGGAACGTCGCCCCTTGCATGCAGCCGCATTCTTTCAACAGTGGTGCCAGCACGCCGAAGGGATCTTCCTCGGACCCCTGGCTTTGCTCTGGTGGTCCGTTCATTGCACCGTGTGTGCCTCCGACCTCCCTATAGTGCCACCTTCCCTGTTAAGGCCTTAAAAATCCTTGTCATCATCATGAATGTTTTAAAATTAAGAACACACTCAAACACACAAGGAAGAGGGGCTCAATCCTTGTTCGTGTTTGGACGCACCCATATATTTAGAGTTTCAAAGTTGGAATTAACAGGTGGGAGGTTTTTGGATTCCAGAAATTGAATTTACCTCACAATTCCAATCCCCAAGTTCATACATACCTCCCCCTAAAACATGGAATCTACAGATCAACCTATTCATGGGTTGATCAGTGTTCATTATTTAGAAAGAAGAACATGATATAGTATTCCAAAATCAAAAAAGTCCTACCTATATTGAGTTTTTTGCTGAATTGATCCATTCGTGGGGATTAATGTTCTGTTCGGAGTCGTTGGTGTTCGTCACTCACCAGTAACATTCTTCGAGGTGCATTGATGTAGTTAGAAATTAAATGGCATTCTTCATTCTTTGTTGGAGTGGGTTTCCTCATCATTGATTTGTCATGGAGTTCCACATTTCTCCAACCCATATAATCCATTAAAAGAGGAACACTTTTTAGTGTTTTTCTTAAGACACGCCATCGCTTCGTTATGTTGTTTCATTTACGAGACATCATTTCTGTTACGTTTCAAATTAATGAGTCATTATGCTATTTCATTTATGAAATGAACCCTTCGTCTCATCGATGTGTTGAAGGTAAAAAATATTTGAATAAATTAACCTTTTAAAGTTATTTTATTTTTCTCAAAATGTCTAAAAATTAAATTTTTTCCTCCACCAGTGCTGGTCGAGGTTAGGTCCATCATTGGGTAATGTCACCATATCAGATGCAATAGTGTCCTCAAATTTTTAATCAGAGCACCCATTTATAATTTTCCAAAATTGCACACACACTCCATTTTAATTCTTTTAAAAAAATTTCCAAAATTTTTCTTTCACCCTCATCAAGTGACAGTTTAGGTTAAACTACTCCTAAGAGAAACACACCCCCATGAGCTCAACTGTACTCTAGTATTTTTAATCCGAGTTACTGTTTATGAGTTATAAGGATTTGAAAATTAAATAATTGTTAATTATTTATTTTATTTATGGAAAAAAACTACCTTCCAATGATGGCCCATGTTGGCCAATGTTTTGCTCTACCTAATGAAAGCATACCCTCATGACCTCAATGGTGGTTTTGAATTTTCAATCTGATTCACCATTCGTGAAATATAAGAATTTGAAAAGTATTATAATTTTATATAATTATTTTATTTTCTGTTAGGATATTTTTTGGTTTTCTCACTAGAAGCATGCACCGACTAAACATAATTCATGCCAAGGGTAACCCATCATCCTGAATGCAATATTGCCCTCAATGTTTTGATCTGGGGACCTATTTAAGAGTTATTACACTTTTTCCGTAAAATAGGTCACTTGAACTATTTAAAACTTAACATTTTTTGATGGATCATTCCAGGAACTCTGAGACTCAGAATCGTTCGCCTTCTCAGCACTTGGTCTCGAAATAATCACATTTATTTTCTTAAAAAAATTCCTGAATTATGGGGTATTACATATAAGTTTGTGAATTCTGAAAATGATCAAAGAGGAAACTTGCTCATCTTCTAAATGAACATACATCCTCACTTCAACTATATTACAACATTTGATTCTTATTTAACAGGATATTTCAATGGAATTCATCATCTATCCTTGATCCACTAACATCCAATATGAAACTAGATGTGTAAATAGTGTTCCTCTATAGATCTTTTTTTATTCTTCTTTGAACTCTATATTTCAATAATCACAGGATCTATCTTTTTTGTACCTCACCAAAACCGTATTTTCAAAATGTTTTGTCATTATCTACATAATATACTGAACTTAGATATTGAATTGATTCCCACTTCTATTTTTTCATCCATATTTAATATATACATTTCAAATCTCATTCATCGTCATCTACTTATTACATTTAAATGGGATATAAATTGGCTTCATTTTCCACTTAGTACTGTGATAGAAAATTTCAATGTACCTTCTTCCAATATAGTATAGATAATTACTTGATTTCCACACCAATAAAAATTGACTAAATAATATACAAAGATCAGGGAATTTGGAAGGAATCTTATTTCTCATGCCATAAATACAAATTGTATTTGGTATAAAATATCTTATTTCCATAAAAATATAAAAATGTATTCCTCAATCCTTCAAATATGATATGTTATCCCCTTGGAATTATATAGAGAATATTCATGAAAATTTCATTTTGAATCCCTCAATTAAACACCCCCAAAGACCCCTATTACAATTCTCTAATACTCATAAAACTTTAAAAATACCAATAGTTGAAAAGGATCAATGTTTCCACATAGGAATATATGTGAATTTATAAATCTACATACCATACATGTAACACCCCAAGAATTCATAGTACATTATTTTTCAAAGTAATTCAATAACTTGCACTACACACAACGCCGAGTTCTAGCGCACCATAAAATACCAAACTAGCTGTTCAAAAGCAGTTATGAATAGTATTAACAGAATTTTGAACCTTATATAATCCTTATCATTTTAGAATCCATATTTTGAGTTTTTTAGACATAATGTAAGAAAAAATTCATTTTTTCAGATAAAAGAATTATTTATCAAAAATGCAATTTTAACGCCTTTTAATGGAGAACCCTCTTTAAACTCGATATTTGAAACTTTTATATATTTAATTTTACAAAATAAAATTATTCTTTAGAATTGGGACATAAGAATTTAGTTTCAATAAATTTTTTGAGTTTTTCTGATAAATTTCATATTTGGGTGAATATTGAAAAATACTATATTTTAACTAAAAACAACTTTTTTAATGAAAATAATTTATAGTGGTAAATTATATATTTTAATGCTTTGTAAGTATAAATAGATTATATTTTTAACAATTAATCTCACTCTGGTCATTGTAAGTAATTTCACATTGAAATTGGACACAAACAAGTGTCAATCTTTTGATAGTTATTATTTCTTAAAAATATGTTTTTTGGTTTTGACAAGGGTAATTAATTTTAAATTACTAAATGAAGATTCTATGTTTTGAATTTGGTAAAATGGACTTCATTTTTTAATTCAGAATATTAAAATTATCTTAGGGTAAATTTTTTTTAGAAAACTTTCAATTTTTGATGAATAGTGAAAAACACTGTGTTATTATTTAAAACCGACTTTTAATTTAAATAATTATTTATTTAATTTGAATTTATTTTAGGTCAAAATAGATACATAATATCTATATAAATTCAATTTAATTCGTTGGTTTTAGTTTATAATAATTTTAGATATATAAAAATTTTATCGAACTTTTTACCGTCTTTTACCCACCTCCTATGAGCATTTGCAAATTTCCATAAAAGTTAATTTTACAGTTTCTATGAGTTAAATTTCAAAAATCTGAGAGAAACGGTTGATATCAATAAGTAAAATTTTGTTCAATAAGATGAAAATAATTTTTTATGAATAGTAACTTTTTAATTTCATTTACCATGATAAAATTAGATAGGGTAATTAAGGGTAAAAATGATATTATTATTACCCTAACACATGTACTAATTCTATTGGATAAGTATAATTCGATAAAAAATAACCTTATGAATAAAATATGATCCTTTAGGTATACCTATATTAGATTAGGACATTTATTATTATTTAATTCAAAGAAAAGTTAAATTTGTAAAATTCAAATATTAAAAACAAAAACATTTTTAATATAGGGTTATAAATAAGATAAATTTGACTATAAATATTCATTATAAAGGTATCAATATTAGACACATAATGGTATTTTATTTATAATTTATAGACATTAAATAATTAAATTTATTTATGACACAATGATGATGCAGTAATTACCGTATTAATGAATGATTAAAATAATTGATATTATAGATATCCAAATAAATGTAATTTGATACTTTTTATGAATTATGCTAATTTTATAGGTTAATATGATATTTTACGGTTGGTTAGATGAATATTTTTAGGTAATAATGCTGTAATGAATTTAGAAAAAAACAAAATACCAAATACTGTCAAAATTGACATAAAAGAGTTATTTAAAAGAATATTATATTATTAATTGATATTACGATCATAAAAATATATGGTTCTTCCAAAAGACTTATATAATGATCGGTGTATCATTAATGAACCAATTTGGGTTCTTTTTGAAGGTAATAGTAAGTATAATAACCATATAATATAAAAAATCTAAGAGACATGGTAAATGACATAATATTTAACTAAGAGTTATATCTAAAAGATAATGTTAATATTGAGACCCAAACCTGTCTAAAACCTATTGGTTGAATTTTTTAGACCCATCCCATACTCATAATTTATATAATTCATTTTTTATCCATTAGAAACTAAAAATGATTTTATTATAAAATAATATTTCTAGCTTTTCCTAAGGTGCCCCTCACCCCTCTTATAAAAGGGCACTTCCCCATCTCTCAAATTCACACCTTCAAATCCATCTGGATCGACCAAACCCTACTCGAATATCCTTCCAACTATAATACCATCATTTTATAGGACTTAATTTAGTCATAAATCCATCCAATGGAGCCCTTTTGATCAAATCGAAATGAAGAACCCGAAAAAGAGGTAAATATTTCATCACCTCTTTCAAGTTCTTTCCTTCTTACACTTCTTATTTCCTTGTTGTTTCCATTATAAAATAATAAATACAGTATCTTATATATACAATGATGTTATTATAAATATTTTACAACCATATTAATTATTATATCCATCCTTTTAATGACATGTCACCATAAGTGCGTACGTACGGCTTACCGTCTCCACGTCGTGGTGTAATTGTCATTCAATACAATATTATTTAGATGGGTGAAATAATGATGCATAATTAATTCAAAAAATAAATAAAACATGATAATGATTCTATATATATAATATAAATTCCAATTACATATTATTTTAATATCTTAAAAATGATATTGTCACACGTTCGTATGTACGGATTACAGTCTCCCCGACGTGATGAGATTCATTTCCACGTTCACCATTAATCGACGATTATAAAAATAAATATTACTACTAAGTATGTAGTATATGACATAATAATCCTAATTTAGATATATATATATATATATATGTATTTATGTACTTACATATATCTTATCCACCTAGATCTGTTCAATACGATATGAATATAGAAACCACGTTTAAGCGTACGTACGGACTACCGTCTCCATAAATGGTGTTTTCCATTAAATATATATGTCTATTAAACATATTTATATTCTAAATATATAATATATATAAATCATGTTTTATATTTTGGATTTATTTAAATCGTGATCTATGTGACACAATCAAGAATAACAATTTAAAACACGTACGACCAAGAAACCGATTATTACCAGAAATGTTAATTTGTCATTGAAATTATTGATAAATGGGTAGTATAAAGTCATAAATGAATCATTTATTATATCATTAATATTAATATTGTTCTGGTATAATTTAATAACATACTACAGTCTTTATACGGGAGGTTAAACGTACCCTTGGGTAAAGGAAAGTGCAAGGTAAGGGTTAATTCTCAATATCATTAATATCCAAGATTGTTTAGGAGTAAGTTTTTACTGGTACAGATTTATTATCATTTCCCATGTTTCATAAAAGAGTTTTCAAAAGGATTATTTTAAGGGAAACATCAACTATGAAATCATTTTAAATGTTTTAAATATTTATTCTTCTAAACCATTCTCATTAATGTCCATGTTTTCAAAATGATTTTAAGGATTTATTTATATAGACATGAATGTTTTAAAATGTTAAATCCTTTCAAAAGTTTCTTAGGGGTATGGGACACTTTAATTCAAAAATATATTTTTAATTACTTCCTGTATAAATTGTGTGAGTTTAAAATTATTTCAGAAAAAAAGGATATTTCTCTCAAAGAGTTTTACTGATTATTTTCAACTATGTCAACATCCTTTATTGGATATTATTTTTGATAGAGGTTGATTTATTATGAAAACAATTTTCCATATTGTATTGAAGGTTTTGTGATATTTTTTACTATGGATGTTTTATTTCTATACCATTCATGGTCTATGGATAAAGTATTGACATTTCGTATGCTAGTTTTAAAATGAATGTTTATGTTGTGTTTAAACCTTTTCATACGAGAAATGCATTGGACTTATTAAGTGACGGGTGGATCCTGCTATAGCTCCTCAATGCATCAGTAGGTCTCATGAGACAAGTAGACATGGAATTGGAAGAGGCCTTTCCCAATTTGATATTTGGTTTTGGCCAAGGCCTAAATCATTTTTTTTACATCTTGGCCGAAGCCTTGACAAAATGTTTTAGAATGTCGAGCATTATGCATTCCATCAATATGAAATTAGTTATTACATGTGATTATTATACTAGTAGAATATCCATGTTCATGTTAATATAGTATTTATTTGAATTATTTTTTCCATATTTTTTTCATGTTTATTTTTATAAGTCTGTTGTTTTTATTACACATCTTACCTTAAATGTTAATAGCTTCCGCTAAATTATTTACCCTTACTAAGCATATGAGCTCACCACATTCTTATGTTTTATTTTCCCAGGATCCCAAGGAGTGTTTTATGGTTGAGATGAAGGGTTAATCTAAGGGAACAATGGAGTTATCAAAGGATTAATTTTTTTGTTGTATGTTAGAAAGTGTAATGTAACATTCATCTATATAATATTTTTTCCAAGGCTCCTAAACGGATCGGTCTTTCAAGACTTGATTCCTTGTAATCATGCCAATTTATTAAAATAGTGCACCAAATCTAGGATTCTAGGGTTGGGGCATTACAATTAATATCAGATGATGTTTAGTACAAACCATGGATACTAGATTTAGATAAACTTTGATTAGAGCATGTAGACCTAAGATAGACTTTGAGGATTAGTATAGAATAACTTCCTAGAATTTTGTTATTTGTAGAGATATTGTGAGTTTTCAAGAAAATACATCCCTGTCTGGATACGAGCAGGTAGAGGTGGCTATTTAATAGTTGTACCTAGGGCTATAACCCGAAAACCCCACTTTGAGCTATACTCAAACAGAAACAGATTCACGAAAACGGGACTTTCTACACTCTTGGTTATGAAACTCCTGGGTGATATGCTTAGGATAATTCTCTTTTTCTATACAAAACACTATGATGGATTTTTGAGTATATACATCCTCAAATAAAATATTTTTATTATTATGTATTATATCCATAAATTGTTCAATTTACGTTAGGTATTTTACAAGTTTGCAATTATTCATTGCAATTCATAATCTAACATAGTGTATTCCATTGTATAGAAATGGCGCCCAGTAAAAGGAAAGTGAACTCCAACAATATGTATGATCCAAAGTGTAAAAGGATAGAAGAGAGAAACAAGGATAAAGGATAGAAGAGAGAAACAAGGATAAAGGGAAAAGGGAAAATAATTATTTTCCAGTATGTGATAACTATGGAAAGAATCACATTGGTAAATTCTTGAAGGGAATTTGAGTTTGTTATAAGTGTGAAGAAAAAGGACACCAAGTACATGATTGCAAGGGTAATAAAAAAGTTTCAAATGTACAATGCTTCATCTGCAATGAGTTGGGAAACTACGCGAATCAATGTCCTAATCATTAGAGTATACCCTAAATGCTAGTATTGGATAATAATAATGTTATGATACTACTAAAGATGAAGAGGAATGATTAGATTTATTACATTGTTATTAAAGTATTGTGTCATTTGAGTATTGTATTAATGATGTAGATGTTATAAGAATTATAGTGTATAAAATGATTGTACTGTAGTAATATTTCATTAAAGACTTGAGATTGTGTGGAACCAAGAAATGTGACTCAATAGCAAGTTAATTTTTTTGAAAGTATATGGTTGAGAGAAAAATAAACCATAATATGGTTCTGATACCGAGGTAGTGATTTTTGATATAATACATGATTGATTTGGATAAATTATATTGGATATTATTGACTACCTTGAAGCTGATTAATGATTTATATATTCCAACATTTTTGGAGTCTACAACATTTTTTGGATAAAAGGAGTATATCTAGTATTTTATTAGGAATAAGGGAGCATGAATGTAATCAATAAGGTTTTATGGTAATTTAGGATGTTGCAATGTTTTAAAAGAATACATGAATAAAGTGTTCACATGTTATTATGTTGAAAAAATTATCTTCATTGTGTTTACCTTCCTTATAAATTTTGGATTTTGAGTTTGGAATGAAGTATTTTGGATATTTCTAGTTTGATATTATATTTGTATTTCAATAAAAAGGACAACCTGAATGCCATGAGGAATCTTGTTGCATCCGGAAAGCCCAAAAGACTTGAACCTGCAAATGAAGGGCGACAAAGGTGTATCACCTACCACTACCACATGTGATGTCCTGGATTGAATAATGTAGTTTTTTAAAGGTATGGTAGATGAATTAAAAATACATTTTTTGGAACCCTATACGAATAGGATAAATATTATATTTTTAAGTTCTATTATCTTATAGAGTGAAAGATGATTTTGTGGTAGAAATTAGTAAAGGAATGTAACTCTACATTTCAAGTATATAGTTTTTTCTTTTTTCTCTTTTTCTATGAAGATATTAATTCATAAACATTAGTTAAGGGATCTTAAAACTAAAAATGTGTTATACTAATACGTTATGTTTTTTTGAACCGATTTAATTTTTAATCATCAAAGATTTCTGGCTTTGAGGCCCTCAATTCTACAATTGTTTGTGACTGATTACATAAATTAGACCCTAAAAATATTTACATTTTCCCTCCAATTATGGGTCTCTTATTTCGACCAATTTTCTTCTAATAGAGATCAGAATTTGGTGATGACCTTTTCATTCCCCTTTCCCTTTTATTAAGACTACATTTTATTAACCCAATATCCGATGTGGGTTTTCCCAAAATGGTATTTTCTATTTACAACCTTCTATTTTTGAAAAACAATTTCAAATTTCTGGGATGCATTTTATTGAATGGGGGAATAATGTAACACCCCATGATTTCATAGTACGTTATTTTTGAAAGTAATTCAATAACATGCACTACACACAACACCGAGTTCTAGCGCACCATGACTTACCAAAATATATGTTCAAAAGAAATTATGAATATTATTAACTGAACTTTGTTCTTTATATATTCCTTCTAATATTAGAATCCGTATTGTGAGTTTCTTAGACATATTGTATGAACAAATTCATTTTTTTTCTTATAAAAGAAGTATTTTTCAAAAAAATGAAATTTTTCCGCCTTTTAATGGGGATGTCTCTTTAAATACAATATTTAAAACTTTTATATATTAAATTTGACAAAATAAACATCTTCTTTAGAATCGGGAAATAATTATTTCGTTTCAATAATTTTTTGGTGTTTTTCTGATAACTTTCATATTTGGGTGCAGAGTGAAAAATACTATATTTTAACTGAAAACATTCTTTAAAAAAATGAAATTTTTAGTGTTAAGTAATAAATTTTAATGGTTTGGCAGTATAAATAGATTATATTTTTACAATTTAATCCAATTCTGGTCATATTAAGTAATTTCACTCTGAAATTGGACATAAACAAGTGTCAATATTTTGATAGTTATTATTTCTTAAAAATACGCTTTTAGGTTTTGACAACGGTAATTAATTTTAAATTAATAAATGAAACTTATATTTTTTTAATTTTTTATAATGTACTTAATTTTTGAATTCAGAATATCAAAATTATCTTAGGGTAAAAATTTGGTATTTTTCTGAAAACATTCAATTTTTGATGAATAGTGAAAAACAATGTGTTATTATTTAAAACCAACTTTTTATTTATATAATTATATATTTTATTTAAATTTATTTTATGAAAAAATAGATACATAATACATATATAAATTCAATTCAATTCATTGGAGTCAGTTTATAATAATTTTAGATATATAAAAATTTTATCCAACTTTTTACCATCTTCAACCCACCTCTTAGGAGCAATTGCAAAGTTACATGAAACAAAATTTTACCACTTATGTGAGTTTAAATACAAAAATATGAGAGACACAATTGATATCAATATGTAAAATTTGGTTCGATAAGATGGAACTAATTTTTTGGTGAATAGTATCTTTTTAGTTTTATTTACAACACTTAAAAGAAAATAGGGTAATTAAGGGTAAAAATGATATTATTATTACCCTAACACATGTCCTAATTCATTTGGATAAATAAAATTTTACCAGAAACAACCTTATGAATAAAATATGATCCTTTAGGTCCACTTGGATTAAATTAGGACATTTATTATTATTTAATTCAAAGAAGTGTTAAAAGTGTTAAATTCAAAGATTATTTACTAAAAAAATTTAATATAGGGTTATACATAAGATAAATTAGACTATAAATAATAATTAGAAATATAAAAATATTTCCAACATAATTGTATTTTATTTATAATTTTTATATCTTAAATAATTCTATTTATTTATGACACAATGAGGATTCAGTAATTACCGTATTAATGAACGATTAAAATATTTGATGTTATAAATATCCAAATAACTATAACTTGAGAATTTTTATGAATTCCAATAATATTATAGGTTAATATGAAATGTCAGGGTTGGATAGATGTATTTTTATTTAAGTAATAATGCTATTATGAATTAAGAAAAAACAAAATTACAAATAGTGTCGAAATTGACATAAAAGTGTTTTTAAAACTAATATTATATTATTATTTGATATTCTATTCCTAAAAATATATGGTTCGACCAAAATACTTATATAATGATAGGTGTATTATTAATTAACCAATTGGGTTTCTCTTATATGTTAATTGTATGTTTATTAACAATATAATATAAAAATACAAAGAGACATGGTAAATGTCATACTATTAATTAAGAGTTAAATCTAAATGATAAAGTTAATATAGTGACCCAAACCTGTCTAAATCTAATTGGTTCGGTGGTTATCGACCCATACCCACGTTATACTTTAAATAAATCATTTTAATTCATTAGAAACTAAATATTAATTTATTATAAAATAACATTTCTGGCTTTTCCAAAGGTGCCCCTCACCCCTCTTATAAAAGGGAACTTCCCCTTCTCTCAAATTAACACCTACAAATCCATTTAGATCGTCCAAACCCTACCCAAATACTCTCCCAACTATCATTCCTTCATCCTAGAGGCCTTCCATTATTCATAAATCCATCCTAAGGATCTATTTTGATCAAATCTAATGGAAGAACCCGAAGAAGAGGTAAATATTTCACCACCCCTTTCATGTTCTTTCCTTCTTCCACTTCCTCTTTCCTTATTGCTTCTATTATAAAATAATAAATCCATTATCTTCTATATACTGTGATGTTATTAATATTTGGTACAACCATATTAATTATTTTATTCATCCTTTTAATTACATGTCACCATACGTGCGTACGTACGACTTACCGTCTTCACGTTGTGGTGTAACTGTTATTCAACACAATATTATTTGGATGTGTATAATAATGATGTGAAATTAATGTAAATAATAAATATAACATGATAATGATTTTATAAATATAATATAACATCCAGTTATATATTATTTTAATATCAAAAGAATGATATTGTCGCTCGTGTGTACGTATTGATTACCGTCTCCACGACGCGATGAGATTAATTTCCACTTTCACCATTCATCGACGATTATAAAAATATATATTCCTAATAAGTATTTAATATATGAAATAATCATGATATTGGAGATATATATATATATGTATGTATTTATGTACTTAAATATATCTTATTCACTTAAATTCGTTCAATATGATATGAAAACGGAAACAACATTTATGCATACGTACGGTCTACCGTCTTCATAAACGGTGTTTTCCATTTCATATATATTTCTATTATACATAATTATATTATAAATATATATGATATATAAAACATTTATTATATTCTGGATGAATTTAAATCATGATCTATGTGACACAGTCAATATTAACAAGTTAAAACATGTACCATAAAGAAAGCGATTATTACCGGAAATGTTAATTTTACATGGAGATTATTATTAAATGGGTTTTATAAAGTCATAAATGAATCATGTATTATATCATAAATAGTATTATGGTTCTACTATAATTTAATAACATGCTACTGTCTTTATACAAGAGGTTAAACTTACCCTTGACTAAAGGAGTGTGCAAGGTAAGGGTTAACTCTTCAATATCCTTATTATCCGAGATTGTTTATGTGTAAGATTTTACTAAGTAAAATTTATTATCCCTGCCCATGTTTCATTAAATAGTTTTCAAAAGGATTATTTTAAGGTACTCTTTAACTAAAAAATCATTTTAAATGTTTTAATTATTTATTCTTCTAAACCTTTCTTATTAATGTTCTTGTTTTCAAAAAGATTTTAAGGATTTATTTATATGGAAATGAATGTTTTAAAATGTTCATTCCCTTCATAAGTTTAGAAGTGGTATGAGACAATTGGATTAAAAAAATTATTTTAATTGAATTACTTTTTATGTTGTGTGACACGTAAAATTATTTCATGAAAAAAGTTATATTTCTCTAAAAGAGTTTTAGTGACCATTTTCAACTATGTAAACATCCTTTATTGGATATTATTCTTGATCGAGGTTGAATTATTATGATAGAAATCTTCAATATTGTATTGAAGGTTTTGTGATATGTTTGAATGTGGATGTGTTAATTTTATACCATTCATGGTTTATGGATAATTTATTGAGATTTCGCATGCTAGTTTTAATACGAATGTTTATGTTATGTTAAAACCTTTCCATATGAGGAGTGCATTGGAATTAGTAAGTGATGGGTGGACACCACTATAGCTCCTCGATGCATCAGTAGGTCTCATTAGGAAACTAGATGTCGAATTGGCCGAGGCCTTTCCCAATTTGGTATATAGTTTTGGACAAGGCCTAAATAATTTTTTTGACAACATGGCCGAGGCCTTGGATAATTGTTTCCGAATGTCCGACATTATGCATTCCCTCATTATGAAATTAGTTATTACATGTGATTATTCGACTAGTAGAATATCCATGTTCATGTTAATATAGTATTTTTTGATTTATTTTTTCCATATTATGTTCATGTTTATTTTTAAAAGGATGTTTTTATTACACATCTTGCCTTAAATGTTTATAGCTTATGGTAAATTATTTACTCTTACTGGGCATCTAAGCTAACCCCTTTCTTATGTTTCATTTTCCCGGGATCCCAAGAAGTTTTTTATGTTTGAGATGGAGGATTAACATAAGGGAACAATGGAGTTCTCAAAGGATTATTTTTTTGTTGTATGTTAAAATGTGTAATGTAACGTTCATGTACGTAATCTATTTTCCAAGACTGCTAAACTGATCATTCTTTCAGGACTCGACTCCTTGTAATAATTCCAATGTATTAAAATATTACACCGACTCTGGGAATCTAGGGTCGGGGTGTTACAATACATGTGTCCACCATTACATCGAAAACAATTTTTGTGGGTTTCCATTTTTAGAATAGGATAAACCCCAAAACAAAACATTGACCTCCCAGGAGGGTTAACTATACCAAATCAATCATGATTTTTATTAAACTTTTTTAACTGATCTGAAATATATAGAAAATATTGCAACTACATAAATACAAAAGACTACCCCTACTATATTCACAGTTAATATCTAAGTGAGAAAAAACTTCCTCCATGATTTGGCCATGAACCAGCTTCCCTTATTGTGTTTTTCTAGTTCGAAATGTCTCTGAAAAGATATCGACCTCATCTATGAACTCTACAATACACATAATAATCCATTTTTTGGGGATTCATAGGTGAATTCCAATATTAAAACGTTCCAAATTTCACATGGTTCCTTCATCCTCTACCATGACCAAGACATTCTCTACAATAAGGTTATGATTCCTCTTCGAAAAAGGGTTCTTCGGGTCCATCATGTCATGATCCCTGATATGGTGTTCATTTTACTTTCCTTAAGCATGTTCCATATTTTCTTATGTAGAAGAATGAATATTTTTTTATTATGATTTCCTATATTTTTCTTTACCGTATTTTCATTTTAATTCCTTCAACCATGAACACCATGGACAATCATAATTTATTATGATGTGGTCTTTCAATGCATTTTCAATTTGTAGGATGATCAATTGAAACACCAACAAAAACACCATAGATAAATTTAAATCAATCTATTGCAATGTTAATTTTGAATATAGAGATTCTACAAGTTAATATCCATTGTGTAGTGCATAGTATGGTGAAGATCATATTCACCAAAACACCCATCGATCTTCCAGAATGGCTATATCCCCATATCCACCAAGACTGGTTTATATGTACCATTTATTGGTGCATGCTGTAACACTTGAGATTTTTATGAGAAATATTTTGTTTTAAAATCATCAAATCTTTCACTACACACAACACTATATTGGCTTGCTTTACACGCAATCGCGGCCTTCCTCGATAGCTTGCCTCATACGCAATACCGAGTTTCACTAAACAATGACATACTATTAAAATATTATTAAAACTACCCGTTAGGAATAGTAATAACCACTTTTTGAAAATTTATAAATTTTATTTTTCAAAATGGACTACATTTTTGGATTCGGAATACCGAAATTAGCCTAGGATGAAATTTTAGTATTTTTCTGAAAACTTTCAATTTTTGATGAATAGTGAAACCTCTAAGTGGTAGTTAAAAAACTGATTTTTTCATAAAACATAATTTTTACCACTTCTGTGAGTGGAATATCAAAAATCCGAGAGACACGGTTGATGTCAGTAAGTAAAATGTGGTTCAATGAGATGAAAATAATTTTTGGTGAATAGTAACTTTTTACTTTTATTTACCACGCTTAAAAGTAAATAGGGAAATTAAGGGTAAAAATGATATAATTATTACGCTAAAACATGTACTAATTCTATTGGATAAGTGTAATTGGACCAAAAACAAACTTAGGAATAAAATACGACCATTTAGGCCCACTTGGATTAGATTAGGACATTTATTATTAATTTATTTAAATAAGGGTTAAAATAGTAAAAATCAATGTTTAATAAGTAAATAAATTTTAATATAGGGTTATACATAAGACCAATTCGACTATAAATATTCATTAGAATTCTAAATCGATTTCCTACATAATTATTTTTTAGTTGTAATTTTTATACCTTAAATAATTTAATTTATTTATGACACAAAGATGATGTAGTAATTATCTTATTAATGAAATATTGACATAATTGATGTTAAAAATAACCAAATAAATATAATTTGAGACTTTTTATCAATTAAACTAATTTTCTAGGTTAATATGACATGTTAGTATTGATTTAATTAACTTTTTTCGAACTAATCATTCTGTTATGATTTTCACAAAAAATCCATTACTAAATAGTGTCAAAATTGACATAAAATATTTTTTAAAACAAATATTATATTAGTAATTGTTATTTTATTCATAAAAATATATGGTTCTGACAAATGACTTAGATAAGGTTATATATATTAATAATAAACAACTTGGGTATCGTTTGGCCGCTTATAGTAAGTTGATTAACCTTATAGTATAAGAACACAAGAAGACACGGTAAAAGTAAAATTATTTAACTTAATGTTAAATCTAAATGATAAGGTTAAAATAGGAACCTAAACTTGTATAAATTCTATTTTATGAGAGGATTTAGACCCATCCCCACCTTATCCTAGAAATAAATCAATTTGGAGCTATTTAAAACCGAACATGACTTTATAATAAAACAATATTTTTATTTTTTCCAAAGGATCCCCTCTCCTCCCTTATAAAATGGAACCTCCTCCCCCTCTTCCTCACACCACTTTGAGCCTTCATGCTCGGCCAAACCCTGCCCCTTTCTCCTCTCCACTTCCCTAGAGACATCCTAGAGGTCCTGGTCTTCTTCAAATACCAATTTTAGTGCCCTAAAATGAGGTCTCAAAGAAGCACTTCAAAGAATAGGTAATGTCTGTTACCGATTCTTTCATATTTATTTCTTCTTCCACTTATTCTTCTTTAGTTGTTTCATTATGAAGTAATAACATAAGTATCAATAATATACTGATATGTTATTATAAGTATGAAACAACCCTACTTCACCATCTATCCATCCTACGAAAAATTAAATCACCGTGCATGCGTACATACGGAATACCGTCTCCACGCCGTGGTGTAATCTATTTTCCACCACCACTTTACTTGGATGGGTATAATGGTGTATATAATGACTATATATTATTATTATAAAGTTATATTGATTCTGAAATAGTATACATACACTCAATACAATTCCATTATCATGGGAACGATATCATCGCTCGTGTGTACGTACGGAATACCGTCTCCATGATGTGATACGACTCGTTCTACATGATCTTCATTGTATAATGATTATATAAATGAATTTAATGAATGAGTATGATATATATTACACTAATAACATTTTGTATATGAGTTATCTATAACCTAAAGAGAAGAGTAAGAATTTATTCGACAAAACATGCATAAGAACAAAAAGTAATAAGCACCCGAATAACAAGTTGTCATGAAATATTACTAATAAGAAGCTAAGAATATGACCATATGTGATATCATAAAAATGAGTATGATTCTGGAATAAGTCAATAACATGATTTAAATCATTATACAGGAGGTTCGGACTCTTACGAAGCAAATCAGACCTAAGGTAAGGGAAATATCACAATCTCATTTTTATCCGAGATTGTGTATACTTCAGTATTTACTGGGTTGTATTTTATCATCCAAATCCATGTTTCCTCAATATGTAATATTATTTCCATACACCTATAATTGTTTAAAACCAATTTTACCCTTCGGTGTGTTTTTAGTAAAATATATGAAATGAATCTTTTGTCGTTTTTCGTACGAGGTACTTTTTGACTTTTCCGACAAAAGTACGAGAAGAATGTTTTTTTAACTTATACGGCATGAATGGATTTTTAAAACATTATTTCCAAGAAGCATCCTTTACAAGTTTTCAAGTTTATTTTTAATCATATTCTTTTATTTTTTAATTGAATGACATGTTAATAAAGGAAAAGTGTTTTTGAAGTAGAAAGGATATTTTCCTCAAGAATGGAGTTCAAGTGTTTTATAAAAATTATTTTTCATCTAAGATAATAAAGGGTTCTGTTTATATCCCTATTATTACATTGATATTATTATGTTGTGATGGAATTATTTTTTTGAATTCCTTTATCTTATATGAATTGTTTTATGTTTTCATGATGTTTAAGAATCCCATTTGTATTACATGGGTTATGCTATGATGTATGGTTTATGATTTTGTGGCACACAGAAGAATGGTATCATTATGAGAAGGGTGGGACCTATATCTCCCTCCAATGCATTGGGTAAAGATTCTATATCTCATGAGACAGAAAAGGCTAGAATGGCAGGTTAAACCGGTTCAGTGAAACAGGACTGAAACGAGGAGTGAACTCGGTTCAGAAATGGACTTTGTCCACTAAGATAGTCTTGGCAATGAGTCTTGACTTATAAGAAATGATTCTCTATGATTATCTGTGTATGGCACAAAGTCTCATGTTTTAAGTTATGATTATTGGGATTACATTTCACTACTATGATTTATCCCATGTTATGAAATTATGATTTCTTTTGCAGGTTAAGATTTCCAAAAGTTATGTTCTTATGTATATGATATGATTGATATTTATTTTTTTTAGCATTACTAAGCATTTGAGCTCACCCTTTTGTATGTTTTATTTCCCCAGGTCAGGAATAAGGTTATTAAGTTGGATATGCCAAAAAGGGACTCTAGATATGATGAAATAAATGGGAGGCAAAGTAGACGCTTTATGAACTAGTTGTTTATGTTTCCTAGTTTCTAAAGACACTATATCTATACGGTCCTTTCCTGGTTTTTGTTATATGTTGTAATAAGTGTGCTTCAATTCTTAATTATTAACAATGTATGTATAGTATGGGTCGTTATAGTTGGTATCAGAGGGAGGGTATAGTCAACCTTTGGAAACTAGGATGTGAAAACCGTATTAAGAACCTTAAGGATAAGTCTAAGCATAGAACAAAATATTAGTGTTTTAGAAATGGCCTTGAATAACCTAGGATAAGACCTTATGTGTGAATTTTTTTTGATTATGTGGTTTTCATATTATAATTAGTGTTGTTCACACTATTCTTCTTGGTTTTAGTCAATGGCTGGAACCCGAAGGAACCGTATTAATGCGGAATACGACGGTCAATGCAATGATTGTCCCCCTAAGCAACCAAACGTTATGGGAGATGGAATGCAAAATCTTGTACCCATTCTCACACAACTTTCTCAATCTATGAATCATGCAGGACTTCCAAACGAGCAAAGGAAGGAGAAACATTCTGTTGAATCCTTCATGAGGTAGTGTCCACCTTCATTCAGTGGGTCTACTGATCCATTAGTTGCTGAACAACGGATTAGTACTACAGAAAATATATTTTCAGTTCTTCAATGGTCTGAACATGATAAATTCAACTTATCAGTATATCGTTTGGAAGGTGATGCTGATCAATGGTGGAGTCTTATCAAGAATACGAGGTAAAGAGATGAAATTGAGTCCATGGAATGGGACGAGTTCAAGAACATATTTTTCAATAAGTACTTCCCTCATATTCTCCAAACAAAGATGGAGAAGGAGTTTCTTGAACTAAAGAAAAAAGATGATGAACTTGTTGGTACCTATGAAGCAAATTTTACAAGACTTGTAAGGTACGCTTCTGGTATTATTATCCAACATGAGAGTAAGATCGATCGATTCTTTAGTGGCTTAAAGCCAAGTCTTTGAAGGGCGTTAGCCATAAGGGACTTCAATAGCTACAAGGAAATCGTTCGATGTGCTCTCAAAGTCGAGATGGAGATTGGAGTACACCATTAGTCAAATGGGTTTGATAAGAAGAGGAAAATGGAATTCAAAGGAAAATCTAAAGAGCACACTGAAAAGAAGATGAGCTTTCCCTTATGCTCAAAGTGTGGAAAGAAACATGTAGGGAGTTGTCTTAAAGGGACAAGTAAATGTTTCAAATGAGGAAAGGAAGGTCATCGGGCATTTGAATGCTGTAATGAAGGGAAGAAGATGTCTAATAATGAAAACAAAGGAAGGGATGTACAGAATAAACCTACTACACTTCAATGTTTCAAGTGCAAGGAGATGGGGAAATATGTCAATCAATGCCCAAATCCAAGGGTTGATGATGATGGTCGACGTCAACAAACTCCTAAGGCTAAAGACAAAGGAAAGTCACATGCAATTTATATCAGCGATGTGGAGTACGATAATGATGTGGTGAAAGGTACACTTATCATCCAAACTACAGTAGCAAATGTTTTATTTGAATTGCATCCAACCACTCCTTTATTTATGAAGAATTTTCTAAGTATATCACCGTATTACCTCAGCAATTAGATGTTGAGTCAGCTGTGACAACCCCTAATGGCACAACAGTCGCATCAAAAGTTTATAATTCTTCTCCGATCGAAGTTTGTGGGAAAGTGCATCCTACAAATCTTGTGATCCTTCCTATAGTGGAATTTGATGTGATTCTTGGCATGGATTGGCTTTCTTTATATGTAGCTCATATCAATTTCCAAAGAAGGGAATTCACATTTCATATTCCAGATCAATCTATGATCGTCTATCAATGCAAGGATGAACATAACCTCCCAGTAGAAATTTCTTCCATCTTATGGGGCTTGATTCCACTAAATGAAGTTTATTTATCTCAAATGGTTGGTGAGAAACTCCCGATTAAGAATATTCCCATTGTACGGGAGTTTGATGATGTCTTTCCAGAGGAATTACCGGGTCTTCCACCAAATCGTGAAGTTGAGTTTTCAATAGAACTCGTACCAGGGGCTTTGCCTATTTCAAAGTCACCTTATAGAATGGCCCAAATTGAGTTGCAGGAATTGAAGAAGCAACTCCAAGAGAATCTTGATAAGGGGTTCAACGCCCTAGTGCGTCACCTTGGGGAGCACCTGTTCTGTTTGTTAAGAAGAAAGATGGATCAATGAGACTCTGCATTGATTATCGAGAACATAGCAAGATCACTATCAAGAAAAAATATCCTCTCCCGCGCATTGATGACCTATTTGACCAACTACGCAGAGCTCAATACTTTTCCAAGATTGATCTTCGTTCAGGGTATCATCAATTAAGGGTCAAAAGGGAGGATATACCAAAGATGACTTTCTGTACAAGGTATGGACACTATGAAATTATAGTGATGCCATTTAGTCTTACTAATGCCCCTGCTATCTTCATGGATCTGATGAATAGAGTCTTTAGAGACTATCTTGATCAGTTTGTGGTAGTCTTTATAGACGATATACTTGTCTATTCAAAGATCAAGGAAGAACACGAATATCACTTGAGAATTATATTGAAGACCCTGAGAAAGGAGAAGCTTTATGCCAAATTTTCCAAGTGTGAATTTTGGCTTCAAAAAGTTGCATTTTTGGGTCACATAATCTCAAAAGAGGGGATATCTGTGGATCCAGCAAAAAAAGGTTATCGAAAGATGGTCGAGACCAACAACATTAACTGAGATCCGATGTTTTCTTGGTTTGGCTGGATATTATCGACGTTTTGTGAAAGATTTTTCACGATTATCTAATCCACTCACCAAGTTGACTCGGAAAGGAGTTAAGTTTGATTGGAAGGAGGAATGTGAAGGGAATTTCAAGGAGTTGAAAAGATGGTTATCCAATTCACCTGTACTCACACTACCTTGTAGTGGAGAAAGGTTTGTGATCTACAGTGATTCATACAAGAAGGGTTCGGGGTGCGTTCTTATGCAAAATTATATGGTGATAGCTTATGCCTCACGACAGTTGAAAATAAATGAGAAAAATCACCCAACTCATCATTTGGAGTTAGCTGCGGTAATCATTGCATTAATGA
Source organism: Viscum album (assembly GCA_963277665.1). Lineage (NCBI taxonomy): Eukaryota > Viridiplantae > Streptophyta > Magnoliopsida > Santalales > Viscaceae > Viscum > Viscum album. The sequence continues at coordinate 951,487,989 of OY728127.1, forward strand.
TTTGGAGGCATTATCTTTATGGAGAAAGGTGTGACATTTCTACTGATCATAAAAGTTTAAAGTATATTTTCACACAAAAGGAGCTGAATATGCGCCAAAGAAGATGGTTGGAGCTGATTAAGGATTACGACTGCTCAATCCATTACCACCCTGGGAAAACAAACAAGGTGGTAGATGCATTAAGTCAACAAGACCATGCTAGTTTATCCATGATGAGGATCACAAAAGATCCAATATTTATGGATTTACAAACGATAGATCTTGGAATTATAATGGAAGGGGGAAAAGCGTATCTTTCTCAAATGAATATTCAACCATATATACATGTGAAGATTAAAGAGGCATAGAAAGAAGATGTAGAGTTACTAAAGAAGGTGAGAAATGTTCCTAAATTCATCCTTGATTGTAATGGGATAATAAAGTTCAGGAATCGGGTTTGTGTTCCTACCATCCCCGAATTAAAGAAGGAGCTGCTGGATGAGGCTCATAGTTCTTCATTCTCAATTCATCCTGGAAGCACGAAGATGTATAGGGACCTGAAAGAGTACTTCTGGTGGGATGGAATGAAAAGAGATGCTGCTGAATATGTCTCTCGATCTTCGGTTTGTCAGCAAGTTAAAGCTGAGAGACAGAAGTCTAAGGGGATGTTACAACCATTACCCATACCCGAATGGAAATGGGAAAACATCACTATGGACTTTGTCACCAGAATTCCTAAAACATCCAAAGGCAATAATGATATGTGGGTCATAGTTGATCGTCTTACAAAGACTGCACACTTCATCTCTATTAGAGAGGATTTCTCTCTGGATCATCTTTCCAGGATATGTGTAATGAAAATGGTAAGATTTCATGGAGTACAACATTCTATTATATCTGATCGGGATCCGAGGTTTACCTCAAAGTTCTGGAGAATTCTTCAACATAATCTGGATACAGAGTTAAATTTCAGCACTGCTTATCATCCTTAGACAGACGGTCAGTCTGAGAGAACAATTCAAACTCTAGAAGATAAGTTGAGAGCTTGCTCTATGGATTAAAAAGGTGGTTGGGATCGACACCTACCTTTGGTGGAATTTTCTTATAATAATAGCTTTCACTCCAGTATTCAGATGGCTCCATATGAAGCTCTCTATGGAAAGAAATGCAAGACTCCAACTTGTTGGGATGAAGTTGGGGAAAGAAAGCTATTAGGACCTGATCTCGTCGATGAAATGGCAGAAAAGGTCAGATCTATTCAACAAAACATAAGAGCATCTCAGAGTCGACAGAATAGTTATGCCGACAACCGAAGAAAAGACCTAGAGTTTGAAGTGGGTGATAAAGTGTTCTTACGAATATCTCCCTGGAAGAGGGTCATGACAGTTGGAAAGAAGGAGAAGTTGAGCCCTAGATATATCGGTCCTTTCGAAATACTGGATCGAGTTGGGAAGGTAGCTTACCAATTGGAACTTCCACTGAATCTCTCTCAAGTTCACGATGTATTCCATGTATCTCTCCTGAGAAAGTACTGACTTGATCCTTCACATGTACTCAGCTCAGAAGTTGTACCGCTAGAGCAAGATCTTTCTTATGAAGAACAACCGATAGAGATTCTGGATCATAGCGAAAAATTCCTACAGAACAAGACCACTCGCTTGGTGGAAGTTTTATGGAGGAACCACCAATTATAAGAATCTACATGGGAGCTTGAGGATATGATGAGGGAGAGGTATCCTCTTCTGTTTGTTACAAAGTGACGAATTTCAAGTGCGAAATTCATTTTAAAGGGGGTAGAATGTAACACTCGTGAATTTTATGAGAAATATTTTGTTTTTAAATCATCAAATATTTCACTACACGCAACACTAGATTGACTTTCATTACACGCAATCGCGGCCTTCCTCGATAGCTTGCGTCGTACGCAATACCGATTATCACTAAACAACGATATACTATTAAAATATTATTAAAACTAGCTGTTATGTATAGTAATAACCAATTTTTGAAATTTTATATATTTTATTTTTCAAAATGGACTTCGTTTTTGGATTCTTAATATCGAAATTAGCCTAGGGTGAAATTTTGCTATTTTTCTGAAAACATTCAATTTTTGATGAATATTGAAACAACTAAGTGGTAGTTAAAAAACTGAATTTTTCATAAAACTTAATTTTTACCGATTCTGTGAGTGGAATTTCAAAAATCCGAGAGACACGATTGATGTCAGTAAGTAAAATGTGGTTCAATGAGATGAAAATAATTTTTGGTGAATAGTAATTTTTTACTTTAATTTACCATGGTTAAAAGTAAATAGGGTAATTAAGGGTAAAAATGATATTATTATTACCCTAAAACATGTACTAATTCTATTGGATAAGTGTAATTCGACCAAAAACAAACATAGGAATAAAATATGACCATTTAGGCCCACTTGGATTAGATTAAGACATTTATTATTAATTTATTTAAAGAAGGGTTAAAATAGTTAAAATCAAAGTTTAATAAGTAAATAATTTTTAATATGGGGTTATACATAAGATCAATTCGACTCTAAATATTCATTAAAAATCTAAAAAGATTTCCTACATAATGATATTTTATTTGTAATTTTTATATTTAAATTAATTAATTTATTTATGACACAAAGATGATGCAGTAATTATCTTATTAATGAAATATTGACATAATTGATGTTATAAATACCCAAATAAATATAATTTGAGACTTTTTATGAATGACACTAATTTTATAGGTTAATATGACATGTTAGTATTGATTTAATTAACTTGTTCCGAACTAATCATTCTGTTATGATTTTCACAAAAAATCAATTACTAAATAGTGTCAAAATTGACATAAAATAGTTTTTAAAATAAATATTATATTAGTAATTGTTATTTTATTCCAAAAAATATAAGGTTCGGAAAAATGACTTAGATAAAGATATATATATTAATAATAAACAACTTTGGGTTCGTTTGGTTTCTTATAGTATGTTGATTAGCCTTATAGTATAAGAACACAAGAAGACACGGTAAAAGTAAAATTATTGAACTTAATGTTAAATCTAAATGATAAGGTTAAAATAGGAACCTAAACTTGTCTAAATTCTATTGGATTAAAGGATTTAGACCCATACCCACCTTATCCTTTAAATAAATCAATTTGGATCAATTTAAAACTGAACATGACTTTATAATAAAATAATATTTTTAGTTTTTCCAAAGTAGCCCCTCTCCTACCTTATAAAAGGGCACCTCCTCCCCCTCTTCCTCAAACCACATTGAGACTTCAATCTCAGACAACCCCTGCCACTTTCTCCACTCCACTTCCCTAGAGACATCCTAGAGGTCCTGGTATTCTTCAAAGTCCAATTTTAGTGCCCTAAAATGAGGCCTCAAAGAAGCACTTCAAAGAAGAGGTAATGTCCGTTACCGATTATTTCATCTTTATTTCTTCTTCCACTTCTTCTTCTTTAGTAGTTTCATTGTGAAGTAATAACTTCAGTATCACTCATATACAGATATGTTTTTATAATTATGAAAAAACCCTATTTCACCATCTATCCATCCTACGGAAAATGAAATCATCGCGCGTGCGTACGTACGGAATACCGTCTCCACGCCGTGGTGTAATCTATTTTCCACCACCACCTTACAAGGATTGGTATAATGGTGTAAATAATAACTATATATGATTATTTTAAAGTGATATTGATTCTGAAATAGTATACATACACTCCAATACAATTCCATGATCATGGGAACGATATCATCGCTCGTGCGTACGTACTGAATACCGTCTCCACGATGTGATGCGACTCGTTCTACATGATCTTCATTGCATAATGATTATATTAATGAATTGAATGAATTATTATTATATATATTACACTACTAAAATTATGGAAATGAGGTATCTATAACCTAAAGAGAATAATAAGAATTTATTCGACAAAACACGCATAAGAACAAAAAGTAATAAACACCCAAATAACAAGTTGTAATGAAATATTACAAATAAGAAGCTAAAAATATGACAATATGTGATATCATAATAATGAGTATGATTCTGTAATAAGTAAATAACATTATTTAAATCATTACACAGGAGGTTCGGACACTTACGATGCAATTCAGGCCTAAGGTAAGGGAAATATCAGAATCTCATTTTTATCCGAGATTGTTTATACTTTGGTATTTACTGGGGTGTATTTTATCATCCACATCCATCTTTCCTCAACATGTAATATTATTTCCATACACCTAAAATTTTTTAAATTCAATTTTAACCTTTGGTGAGTTTTTAGTAAAAGATATGTATGGAATCTTTTACTGTTTTTCGTACGAGGTACTTTTTGACTTTTCCGACAGAAGTACGAGAAGAATGTTTTTTAACTTATACGGCATGAAAGGATTTTTAAAACATTATTTCCTAGAATCTTCCTTTTCAAGTTTTCTAGTATATTTTTAATCAACTTCTTTTAGTTTATAATTGTGTGTCATGTTAAGAAAGGAAAAGTGTTTTTGAAGTAGAAAGGATATTTTCCTCAAGAATGGAGTTCAAGTGTTTTATCAAAATTATTTTCCATATAAGATAATAAAGGGTTCTGTTTATATCCCTATTATTACATTGATTTGATTATATTGTGATGGAATTAGTTTTTTCAATTCCTTTATCTTATATGAATTGTTTTATGATTTCATGATGTTTATGAATCCCATTTTTATTACATGGGTTATGCTATGATGTATGGTTTATGATTTTGTGGCACACATATGAATGGTATCATTATGAGATGGGTGGGACCTATATCTCCCTCCAATGAATTGGGTAAAGATTCTATATCTCATGAGATATACATGGCTGGAATGGTAGGTTAAAACGATTCAGTGAAACAGGACTGAAATGAGGAGTGTACTCGGTTCAGAAATTGACTTTGTCCACTAAGATTGTTTTGGAAATGAGTCTTGACTAATAAGAGATGATTCTCAATGATTATGTGTGTATGACACAAAGTTTCATGTTTTATGTTATGATTTTTGGGATTACATTTCACTACTATGATTTATCCCATGTTATGAAATTATGATTTCTTTTTCAGGTTAATATTTTCAAAAGTTATGTTCTAATGTATATGATGTGATTGATATTTCTTTTGTTTACCCTTACTGAAAATTCGAGCTCACCCTTTTGTATGTTTTATTTCCCCAGGTCAGGAAGAAGGTTATTAAGTAGGATATGCCAAAAAGGGACTCTAGATATGATGGAATAAATGGAAGGCAAAGTAGACGCTTTATGAACCAGTTGTTTATGTTTCCTAGTTTCTAAAGACACTATACCTATACGGTCCTTTCCTGGTTTTTGTTATATTTTGTAATAAGTGTGCTTCAATTCTGAAGTAATAACAATGTATGTAAAGTATGAGTCATTATACATTCCATGGGGAAGGCCTTCACAACCACTATTCATTAATTATTTTCTAGATAGTTATTTATTTTATACACCTCATTTAATATTGATTATATACTTGAATAAGTATATTAAACAACATCGAACTTTGTTACACATTATTCTTTCCATTATTACTTTTATGAATACCACTCAATCCAATTGATTTTTAGACATTCTTTATTATTAAATTACAAGAAATCATCAATGAATAATTCTCCATCCTCCAATATTTTCATCACATATACTCTCTAGATATATTCAACATATTTAGTTATTGACCAAAAAATATAACAAAAAATTTCATTGTTCAAAATATTATCAATAAATCATAGGGATTTAGAAAGAGTTGAAAATCCTAATGTGATGGGATATATCATAATAGTTTTGTAATGTTTTATGGATATGAGTTTGGGTAAATATGATATTCTCAATATCTACACTTCAGAGTAGTTTGGAGAGGATATTTTCATAGTTAGGAAAGATTACATGGTGAGATATAAAAAAACTACTTGTAATTACATAATTAATCAAAAGCGGGTGGATTTCAATTATTTTTCAGTTTAGTTAGACCCTTAACGACATCCTTTTTTTGAGCTGAATAACATCAATGTTCTATTTTAGTACAATGATCTATTTAACACTTTAAAAAAATTATTGTAGGGGTATAATGAGAATGATTGATAAATATAGTTTTTTAAGGAAGTATACATGTTATGGACCTACTATTATGATCATGTATAGTTATAGTTTGTGATCAAATTTTTTAGGTTCTATTTTTGGTTGATCTATGAGGGAATACACTATTGATATTTATTGATGAATTTAATCTAGTATTTCTGAGTAATGGTGATCCTCGAGTTTTTAATAAATTTTAAAAATAGGTTGGCAAAATGATTGGTTGTGATTAGATATATTTTTATAAGTTACCTTGAGCATTTAATTAAATATGGGTAGGTTGATTATCCTCTATGTAATTGGTGGATAATGTTGGTTAGGTATTGATTTTTTTGAGAAACATTCCCACTCTCGAATTATTAATATTAAATATCATAAATTCTAATATTTTGTTGCAATATAAGTGTGATATTTTAGTCATGGGTTTTTGATGCGGAGGAGCTATCCCCATTATGAATATTTTATTCCTGAGTATGGATATATTTGGATAACTAAATTTTTCATCTATGGAATCCGTAGGGTGGTTAAATCATTATGTAGGTGTATATTTGAATTATTGGTCTCTATAAATAATATAATGATTTTTATATTATAATTTGATTAAAATTAGTTTTCCTATAATAATCAATTTTATGTCATGTAATGGTTTGGAGGGTTACCTATTTTATGATGTAATGTATAAGAATTAATGGTTATGGTTTCATTCCATTAAAATAGAAAAATTTTAGTGTTGTGGATGTTAGAAAATATGAGTTCTCCCAATAATATATTATTATATTTTAAAAAGCTATTATTCAACTCAATGTTGGTTGATTATTTAATACTAATATAAATTTAAATATAAATTTAAGTGTTTTAGTGGACTTATTGATCACTAGTCTTGTATTTGTTAAAAATATTAAATTTTAATTTCAAATGGTTAAATTTGAAATTTCACCTTGTATATTTTGTATTATTATGATTGTACTGCATTGTCGATTCTAGAATGGGGTATTTACTATAGGGTATGAGATGTATAATTTATAGGAAAGGTCAGTTTTCGTATAGTGGTGGTGAATATAATTTTAAAAAATTATTAATTATTTAATAAATAATTTATTTTATTAATAATACCACCTACAAACATAAGATTTCAGTGAGTGAATTGAGGGGATAACTACAGTTTGTGGGAGACCAACCCATGGGATCATCAAAACACAAGGGATCCTGGTTGAAGTGGCATTAAAACATGAAATGTAGATATATTTCTTTTAATCAAACCTAAAATGTGATCCTAAATTACCTTATTCTAGTTTTTCTAAAAAATCATAGAATATTTTTTAAAAAATATAGAAATTTTATCTCATTTTATATATTTTATCCACCACTCCTAAATTTAAAAAATAAAACTTGTGATTAAATTTTCAACAAAATTTAAATAGAATATTATTAGGGTAATGTTCATAAAAAAGTTGGTTAAATGTTTTATTGATTCACAAAACCTATTATAATTTTTTGGAATTAAAAGAAATAAAAATGTTTTGAAATCAATCTAATCATAGTTTCATCTGTATATACCTATGAAAAATGTTTCCAAATTCTTTTTTCCTTTCCTAGTTTTGATTGTCTTATGGATTTCATTTTGAAGAAGCGAGAAGAAATCTAGAATAAATGTGTCAGGATTTAAAATGTCTTGAATATGGGTGCAATTTATTGATATTAAATAGTGACTAATATTATTGGTGGTGAGGGGACTGAATAGTGAAGAAATTTGAAGTCATAAGAGTTATTAGGAACATCTGATCAAGAGGTCGATTGATTTGGAATATTGGAATTACCCTAATTGATGGAATGAATGAGTTTCATTAACATAAAATATAAATTAGATCGTTTAGATAAAATATATTCTTTGGTGGACATGTCTCAATATTGTTCCATTCCCATGAACATAGTTGGGCCATCCAATCTCTAAGATCTGATAGTCACTAGATTAATATGTCATCCTAGAAAATGGGTGAAATTATATTTAAATATACGACTTAGGAACATTTGATCTTCCCTGTCTAAATCAAGTTATAGATAAATATATAGTAGTCAATCAATGAATATGAATATAACCAAGATTCATCCCATCCTTAAAGAACATGGATTTAAGTATTGATAATAAAACCATATGGGAGGGATAAATTGGCACATTTGGGACACACATATGGGTTCCATACGGTAACCCAAAATTTTTTGATGACTTATTGGCTATATGATTGTTCTAAATTGGACATTGAATGATTCCTTGAACACATAATCAGTTAATAGACCAAATAGTATCTTGATAGGAACATCTACAAATTTTCTAATGGGGAATTTTAATATTGTAAGGATTAAATTAATTTGGAAAAGTATTTTTTTATTAAAACTAATCAAGATTTGATGAAACTATGTACTAAAAGAAAAACTTGGTACCTGTCCCTGAGTATCACATCATGAATTATGATATAGTCAATGAATTAAAAATCCCAAACCAATAAATATTTTTCTTCACAAATATATTATATTAAATTTTATTTTTAATTAATTATAATAATATTTAATGGGAAAATTTGAAGCACTGAGAGGGACAAGAAGTCCCTAGATATATAAGTTACATTAAACCATGGTATGTGATTATTGGACCCATTTAATGTATTAATATATGATATGAAAGGTTCATATAAAATGAAATATATAGTCAACAAACATTATAATGAATTATCAAAAATATATATATAGTAGAATTTTGGTTTCTTAAAATTCAATTTAGAAAAATGAATTTTAGAAAATTGTTATATTTGAATGAATTGTGTGAAGATCTAATAATGACATAAAAATATGGTAATAAATTATTATAAGTGAAAGAGTATAATCATAATGTTAGAAAAGTTATGAATGATACAAGATGAATACTGAAATAAAAAAATGGATAACTGTAGGGATTCTAACTAAAAGATGTGGTTAGAATGAATCTTAGTTGAGAATATTTATTAATATAAATTAAAAAATTTATACCAAATTATGGAATTAATCCATTGGGACAAATAAATGGGGTTAATTGGATTAAATTTTAATGGTAAATGATGATGTATTATGTAACTAGATAGTTATAGAAAATAAAATTTGTTATAACACTAAGGATGGGAATTTAATTAGATGATGTAACATAATTATAAATTAAATATGATATTCTTAAATATTTTCCTATAATCAAAGAGATATTAAAATTATTGGAGAATTTAATCATAATGGATTAGATTAAAAAATATATTTCTTACAAATAATCAGGTAATATTAGAAAATGGTTCAGTAATGTGGTGAAGTAACTTTTGTAACATGAGACTACATGAATAAACCATATATAGGGGAGTTGTATCAACTCAATTCTAATGTGAATAGATAAAAAATTCCATAGTAATTATTAAAATTATTTAATTATGATAACTATAATATAAATATTTCTCATTGTTATCCACCATTGATGATTTCATGAAATCCAATTATAAATAGGTGGGATTTACAAAATCAGTTATGTTGTGATGTGATTTTTTGGATATTTGAATTAATAATATTTATATATTATGGAATTATCATTGGATTTCATTAAATTTTTTATTTGGGGAATTTTTTTTGGATGTGGTTGTAGATACAAATATCCACCTAAAAGTATTTTTAAATATAAAAGAGGATTCATAATTATGATTTACCTATTTTTGTTTGTTTTCAATACATTGTATCTTAATACAACTTTTGGAGGATAAATATAAATAGTTTACTAATGTGATTGTGGATATTTCTCACACTCAACCATTTTGTAGGTTTAGAGTGGGGAATATATTACTATATTATTACCCACCCTCTAATTTGGGTGCAAAACATCAATGAACTATTAATTTATATACTTATAATCACAAATAATTATGTGTTGAGATAGAATGGATATCTCCAGGAGATAGTTAGAGATGATAATTCCCTCGAGAGTATTCTATATTTGATAGATCAAGATCGATAATTCCTAAAGTATCCATGACCTGAAATAATGAATGATGATATTGGTAGATATTAATATTTCTTATAGCATACTAATTATAAGAATAATATTGATAGTTATTTACATTAAGGGAGATTCTGTTCCATACACACAAAACCAGGGCCTAGATGGACAATGAAACACAAAATACTATTTCGAATCCCCATTCATTAATCATTGATTGAGAGTATATGAAAATAAAGGTATTTTAAGTAAATATTTTTTTTCATGTATAATACTATATAACATTAGTATTTTGTACTTTAATTACATTTGGGGTCATGACATGTGTATGTTTATACCTATAGATATGTGTATTTATTGTAGAGCAGATGTTTGTTTCGTCTAGAAATTTAGAGATTTTTAGAGATTTATATTTACTATTGTACTGCTAAGACATGTAGATTTAAGATTTTCTTCAACTGCCTCTGGACCAGTAAATATATGGCGAATTATGTGTCCAAATTTAAATATTAGGTTATAAGAGGTTCCAACTGTTACTTATAGAGGAAAATTTTTATTTAACAATATCATTTAATTATTTAAATGGTTTGAAGGAGAAATATGGATTAGGATTAGGTATTATAGTGATGTTCGGAGAAAACATATTTATCTACACTTCAATTTTGATTAATTAACATATACACTAAAAGGATAACGTTTTGACAAACTATACGAGGTTAAAATTCATATATTTTTTATAGCCACCCATGAATTTGTATTTATGTTTTATTGAACATGTTTCAATGATGATGAGAATACATAAATGAAGTAATTTAATTTAGAAAACATATTTAAAAAGATCATTGGTTATTAATGGAGTATAGATTATTATTAAAATAACTGCTCTAATTTCATCAATATTTGGGATTAAATGTTTTTATGAAGTGATGGATGTATCTAGTGAAATAGAATTTTTTTTCATTTATATTTTGATATAAAATTGTTTATATTATGTTGATTATTTATATTTAATTTTATTTATGATGGACAATGAGGTACGATCATGGAATAGATTTATGTAGAGATAATTCCTCCTATAAATTTATATAACCCTCATTGCTAGTCACTTTCCCAATGCTTAGTAGAGGTCAGCATGGGATATTTACCAAGATGTTTAGTAGTAAATAACAAAAACCAACTGATATATATTATATTAGACTAACCATATTGATCTAGAAAAGTAATAAATTTTTTAAATTACATAAAAACTAAAAGTTACACATCTAAAGAACTTATATTCAAAAAAATTTGAAAACCACTCCATCGTCAAACTTCAATCCTCACATCAACTTTGTATTAAGTAATGACAATGGTCCAAAGTGAAAAAAATAATCCTTCATAAATACTATACAAATAATATCTCAAACCAGTGATCTATATCCCCAAAACCATGACACATCCCATCCTTCAAAAAACATGTGTCATAACATAGAAAATGATACATTCATTGTTAATAATGTAACACTATTATGGAAAGAAGTATCTTCAATGCACCACAATTCATAGTTTACTAAATAATGAAAAATAATAAAATCTGAAAAGATCAAATGGAATAGTGTATTTTTATAATTATAAACATAACAAAAAATTGAACCAAGGATACAAAAATATTAATTAAAACCCCTTTAAATGCTCCAATAATTCCATCACTCTTCTAAAATGACATGAGATAACTTGAGGACATACATAAAAAAGGGGGACGTTATAAACCCTAGTAATGGAATAATCAAAACATAACATGAGGAGAGTAATAAATTTTAATCATGAAGTATATCAAGGTGACATAAATATGCTGATAATCCTAAAATTTAACATCAATGCATGATATAAGATAATAAAATCAAAGAACCATAAGAATATTGGAAACATCATAAAATATGACATCATAAGTATATTTCAAGGATAACTCGAGTACAATCAAAAGATTCTATTCTTATGTTACCCTCCTAACCACAATACATTTTATCTTATAATATAAAAACATTATCAAATTTCTGAAATAGTAATATAACTATGGGCTCACCAATCACATTCATTTCATGTACATACATTTCTGATCAAAATATACCATAAAATATAAGAACATATTGTATAATATTTAATCCCATGATTTAAAAATGTGGAAATATACATTGAATTCACAAATCAACAATGGATAGGTAATTCTAGGTGAGTACAATTGAGTGGAAATGGGTATGAGTGTTCATTAATAAAATAATTGGTACTGAAAATCACTGGATAATTTTAGCATCATAATATGTGTGTAAAATGTTTCACGGAAGGGTTTCATGATATAGAAATTTGGTATATCATTATAAATAAATCATAAGAAATTTAAAGTAGATTTATAAAAACATCCCAACCTGGAAAATTTAAAATAAATATCATAATACAAATAAAATTCTTGAATATAGAGGTTGGAGAAAAATCCATTAACTTTAGAGGGTACATATATAATCTTGGGATGATTTTATTATGGTAAAGGGAAATCTATTGGACGGAATTATATAGGAATAGGAAGAGGGAGTTCATGATATATGGGTTTTGAGTGAATGGGGTTTGGTTTCTGGGTGAATATTTATAGATAAAAGGCTGGTTCTTCTTTATTAACTTCTAAACATAGGTTTTGGTCTCTATGTGATAGAATAATGATTGCAAAAAAAACTATTCAAGGTTTATTACAATAGTTAATTACAAGGGGGATTGGTTTAGAACATATTATAATTCTATGAAATAAAAATATTAATATATTACTATTGTTGTTTTGTATGTGAGTTTTGTTCATAAGGATTTTATTTTAAAACATTAAAATATAATATATGTTTTGGAGGACATATAAAAGTATTATAAAATTAATTAAATAACATCAGGAGCCCATTATTTGAATGGGAAATACTATATTCAGTCTTCAATTCCATTTAGAGAATTTATGACATCACTTTGGGGATATTATGATGTCATAATACGTACAATATTTTTATAATTTATTTAATTATTAACTAAAAATTCAAATATCCACAAAAAATATGAGAGATTCCAAATGGGCAAATTTAAATGTTCACAGTTTTAAAAATTAATATCAAATTTATAAAAATAATTTTATAAATATGATAAATTTTAATTTTAATTAAACATCCATATTTACAATAAAATACTTTTTTAATGATATGAACCGTGTTTTTAATTTTATAAATAATACATCTAAGATTATTAAAGTATATTATAATTTATATTTAAATTATTAATCTTTGGTAATAATATATTTTATAAATATAGATTAATTGATAAATTCATGAGTTATTAATGGCATTTATTAATTGAAACTATATATTTTACAAAAATTTAATTTCATTTAATCATATCAAAATAAATTTTTTATCAATCCATTTATATTTTCACGAATAAAATTACAAATAAAAGGGATAAATATATCGATTATTTTATTAAAAAGGGGAATGAATCAAAAATCATGTTAATTGGGTATAAATAAATTACCCATTATTACAATAGTTTACTCTTTATGGTTAAGGTGTGAGATAATGGTGCCTTTATATAGATGTTTGGTGAACATGGTTTAGGTCATTCTCACAGTAATCAGGAAATTCTCCCATAAACTATTTTCATCAATCTTAACTTATTGAATTTTCATATAGTCTTACCCAAGGATAAATCCTAGTGATTCAATCCCACTCAAAAGAACTAATGGATGGGAATTATAGGATAAAATCTTATTGGTCAAGGTTGTCACTTCATTCATTAGTGTCAACAAGACTGTATCCTAAATCTTGAAAACTATTAATCATAATAGATACTATATAATGGATATATTAGGAAAATTATGTTTCATAATGGTCTTTTAAACCCATGAGGCTTTATTGATCTAAAATGAAAGAAGTAGTGAATGTGTTTTCAAAAACAATATATCAAAAAAAATATTCATTCAAAAGGGAATTTAATTTATAAAATATCACATTATTACATTAATCCCCTTATGATATTTCACTACCAAAATTTTATTTTGGACACTAGAACTAATGATGGTACATCTATTTCACCAATTTTTATAGTTCTCATGTGGCTTCCTTTAAATTAAAATTCTTCCATAGTAATTGAATAAATGAAAATAACATTTTATTGATGAAATTAAATAAACAGTATGATCAACTAAGGACACATCAACTCTCGAGGGATGGCACTGAAGATATCTGAGAGAATATCAACGAATAGTTGGCTTAATTTCATTATCAAAGGATCTTGAACCCGTGGATATAATCAATTTTTCTATTGTACATCCTCTCTTGTATAAGGTATTAGATTAAAATTACCCTTCCCTCATTATATTCCCAACACGTACTCTATTGATGAAAAAAATCATGGAATTCCAGACCAAATAAACCAAGTACCAAGCTATATTATTCTTCACCTAAATTTACATAATTATCACTGATGAATCAGATTAAACATCCACTACATTATTGTTTACGATCTTGAATAACTTAATACCCAGGGAAATTGCTCTATCCTCATCCCCAATGGAGGTATCTTGTCCATAAAAGACACTGAAACCTATTCTCTTTGAACCCCTATTTTTTTGAACCATACCACCACCTCTCAAAGCCCCACTGACACATGATACATAAACATTCAATTTCGACCTGATATCAAGAGGCTTTAATCTGACCCATATACCTTTCCAACCTCATCCCATTTAAGTATTTATCAAATTCCTTGGAAGAAACCTTCTCAAGGTAATAGAAAATGTACCAACATTAATACCTCCATTCCACCATTGTTAGTTTCTCCCAAAGCTCAATGAATATGTAGAAATGTATTTGGCCATCACCCTCTCTGTTCCTTGTTTACAATAAATTCAATAATTATAATTTAAATATTATACCATGGACCATTAACTCCACCCCATACTTTCTAACTACTTGGATCAATGTTTAAAGGACCTCATGCATGAATTCTCTATAAAAAGTGATATTTAAGACCAATATCATGATGTTACAAATCCCTCCCTCCCATTCTCTCTATAAAAAATATGTTCCATGATGATTCAAAATGTTTCCATCTAATGAAATGAAAACAAGAGGCTAGGACCACACCTTTCATCAACAATTTATTATATGTTAAAATCCCATGATTCCTTATCCTGTAATAATAAAATTAATCTTGTTTGAAATATAAAAATTCAATATTTTAGAAGACCAATCAACCAAAATGATACATTAACAGATCATATTTCTAAAATAACGACGGTTAAAGATTCCTAATGAGGAGCCCGTTAAAAGGAACCTATATAGTTCTTCAACCAATATGGTTTTATTGTGGATTTATTTATGATTGGATTTTATAATGGAATAGAGGAAGTCTGAAAAAAGGTTGTATTATTTGAATGATATCTTCATATCTAGGAATATTGGAGAAAATAATGTCTCTCCCACCCAGCTCACTGTCTATAGATTAATACCTCCGCAGCCTATCATCTGGGGTACATTACCAAAACTTTTCTCAATATGGTCCATCATGCACTTAGAAACCCCTGAGATAATCCTTCGATGACCTTCCAAATCCATCCAGTCTTCCCCATATCAGTCCTTAATGGGAATCACCCACAGTAAACTACATTAAATGATGTACCATGCTAGCTGTCCATGCATAACATGCCTGGTTTCTACCATATTGTGAAGACCAAGCCATCCTTCCTCAATCGACCATCCAAGAAAATTCCATGAAGCCCAATGGTAGTGCCCATTTTGGTGAATAATCATTTCAAGATATAATCCATATTGTTAATAGATCCCATTATCGGCATGATGATGGAGAAAACTTGCATTGTAATGGATGAAATAACACTTTTGATCAATGTAATACACCATCTAAACAAGGGGGAAATTATTTTACTAGTAAATATCATCTCTATGATGATGTTAATAATATCATAAAAAATTTATTTTTGACCCTTCTATTTGTGAATGGAGCCTCGAGATAGTTCATTGGATATTGGTGGTTTGGAATACCCAAAGTGTTGTGAATAGCACAACTATGCATCCCTGAATATTTATTATATATATAAAAACTTAATTTTATTTGATTGACATGTTTCTTGCTTATCCTATAATCGGATGCCATGATTTTCATAAACTTTTTGATTGATGATTAACTTCCATTAATGAAAAATGAAAAGTCATCAACCAAAATCAAATCAGACACATGCCCACAACAAAATTTGATTTTGAAAGCCATGATCCTTCTGGCATAACAAAAGTCTCTGTATATTCCATGTAAGATCCTCCTGGGACATGATAATAATTATTGGTGAGAGGAGATATCCTATTATCACACCATGCACCATTTTGAAAATACCAAATCCCCTAAAAAAGATAAATATAAATACAAAGAGTCGCATAACCCTGAAATTTGAAATACCGAAACCAATCATGAAAACCTAATTTCCTCATGAACATTAAAATTAATCCCCATTATATTTCTATCACTTGGTTATAAAATTTCTACCATGATAATCACATTGAAATTTGTTTTTGTTAATATCCACTAGAATATCTTGGGTAGTGCCAATGGACCCTGGAATACATCTTCATTTCATAAAATCATGCTGCTCTGTTGATATAATTTTATCGATAACAATGTTGAGTATCATATTAATTAGACTATAATGAATTCTTTATGAAATGTCACATAGGAATATACACTATTTTTGGATAATTGATATGGTATCACAGAAATTTTTAATGAGAATTAATATAGTGGCACACACATCCATGTTCTACACAACACCTCTAATGAAATCCCTTATCTCCTACTAGAAAAAATCATTCAAAAACTACCAATAAAATACTTGAAAGCTCATGGGAACCCATATGTGCAATGGGAGATCCCTTGTATTATTATAAATGGAGCAACATTAATATTATCATTCTTTGGAACTACAACTAATAGGATATAATCCCCATATTCAGTAATCCTCTATATATATTCCATAAACACCTCCTCACCGTATCTCTATCTAATTCTATCCTTAGTAGTGTGATTTGACCCTACTATGTGATTTTAAAAATAATCCAATGCTATTTTTTTACCACTACTACATCTGATGTGAAGTATCCGTCATCAAAATTAAAGTTTTATTATTTTTAAATATAAATTGTTTTATTCATTCCAAAAAATAGGTTGTATTTTAATCCTATTTTTTGATCCATAATGAATGAGATTTTTTCGTAAAACAGTTTCAATTTTCAAGATTTTATAAGGTAGTATACCTTGAATAATATTCAAAGTGAAAAAGATCAACATAAGACTTAACTTTTATCCTTTTAACCATCATTCAATTATCCCCATTTACATTATCAAGACCTATATCATCATTTGTATTATTAGTAATCCACTCAGGCATGTCATTATTCAATTGATGATGGTGTTTTGAGAGGCCTATCCAAGAAATGACCTCCCATTTGGTCAATCAAATGATTCATTAAACACCTATAGAAACACTTTTTCCTTTTTATAGTTGATGGAATAATTGAATTGATGGATCCCCCTTTCATCTTCTTTAATAGTATATTGACTAGGATCATGATTTGAGACTTCCCTATAGAGGTGTGTGATAAAGTCCTAATGAATGGTGTCAACTCCTCGATGATTTGAAAGGAACCAATCAACCATACTCCAAACATTGTTGGACCATTTGTGGTAATATTATGATGTATAATTTCTTCTGAAGGAACCCATATCCAAAATAAATTTTCAATCCATGAAATCATGAAAATCCATCATTTTATTTCTATCGAAGCTGACTCCTTGATATTTCTATATAGAATAATAATTTATATTAATGTCTCCCCAAATAGTAAATTATCATTTTTATGAATGAAATTCATTGAGATACTAATATAACAGTGATCTAATTGAGGGATATCTACTTGAATACGTGATGGTTAAGAGGAACACCTAACCCCCTGTACTGATTTGGGTAGTGATAAATTATGAAGATGCCTCCACTAACTCATTTTAAATTATTTGTTACTATTTAATCCATATGATTATGTTGAATTAATTTACACATATGAAGTTAGAAAACCCCATTTTTCTACTATAATATGAGCTACAATTCAATACCTACTGAGGATTGAAAATGATAATACTCAATGTATGATATCGACATGCCTCGGTTTCCGTGATGGTTCACTTTACACGGACCCCCAAACATCGGGCATTCCATTTGATAAGATCATAAACATATTCCACTATTATAATATACCATTTTCCCTAGGTACCACCATAGGATTAAGTACATGAAATGTGTGTGTTTTTTACTTCCTCTAGAGGGCTACATGGTACAAATATTGTACTTTAGAGGGGTAGTCTAAGAGTGCTATTTGGTAGTCCATTTATATGATGTGATCAAGGATATCAATAATTAAAATTTATCTTGGTATAATATTTACTTTAATCCTATTCCTCACGAATTTCATCCATTATGATATATAAAGAGACAAACTATCTCTAATCTTAATATCCATATCTTGTTGATGATTTCCTACATTGATTTTATGTCGAATTATTGAGGGATTCATATGATGTTGAATGCTTTAAAACATCTCAATTATTTCATGGATATGTTTAGGTCTCATAACCTTATTATCTCTATACTAATACTAACATGTTGAAGTCAGTCTTCTGTTCCCATAAAAATCCTCATAAGGATTCATTTGAATTATACAATGGTAACTATTGTTATATGAAAACTCCACTATAGGAAGGTGGTGATTCCAACATTCATATATTTCTATAAAACATACTCTATAAAAGAAACCAATATTTTTAATTGTTCCATTAAAATAACCATTCATATGAGGGTGATAAGTAGTACCATAACTCCCCTCTATATCCTGTTCTTCTTAAAGGATTCTCCAGAATTTCAAGGCAAACCTCATATCTCTATCAGATTCAATGGTGATTGGTACTCCATTTAGTCTCTAAACTTCACTAATGTATATCATATTATATTTCTCATAAGATAAATTTACTTTGATTATAATGAAATGTGATGACTTTGTTAGGTGATCATCTATTACCCAGATAATATGATTTCCATTTTAATTCTTAGAGATTTTTATGATGAAATCCATGGTTATGTCTTACCAATTTGATAATGGAATGGGAAATGGTTTCATTATAACCACAAACCATTATTATTCAGTATTGACTTGATGAAACACCAAGATTCAAGTTATGAATCCTGAAATATCCCACAAGATGTTTTACATTACATCTTTATATATATATTTTACATCTTTTGTAAATAGTGAATGATAAGTTGTGTGTATTATCCACAAGTTCCATCACAATTTCTATTTTTTTGGAATAAATATGCATCTTTGAATCATTAGAACAATCTATTTCTCAATATGGAACTCAAAAATATTCGATAATTATTTCTATAGTAATTTGTCATATTCTTATGCACCCTTTAGTAACTCAAGAATGTATAGTTGAGATGTTATTTTAGAATGGTTTAATGAATTCCTTTATAAGATTCCATTATCACTCCCTTGAATGTTAGAGAATATTAGGTTTCATTTTATACTCATCAAGGATAGGGTAATGTGATTCGTTTTACTCAGAGATTTTTCAACTTTTTTTCCATCCAAATAAGGTAATGGATTGAAGAATAATAGTCATCATTAATATATAACCACCATCAGTTTAATATATTGAAACCCTTTCTTGAATATTTACTTGTCACTTTTAATCTCCGTATATATGTCACATGTCACCCCATAGATATATTTTCCCTAAATCATCATCATGAAGATATTTTTAGAAAATAATAAATATTAGGGTTTGTAGTTTTTCTCATTGATCATTAATTGGAAGGAGGGATACACTATCCCATTGTTTTTTATCATTGGTACACTTCAGAATACCTATTTGGATTCATCATTATAGATCATAAATACATCCCCACTAGTGGGTAATGTGATCATAGGTGGAGTGATTATTTACTTATTTACCTCATTAATTTTTTCCTCAAATTCATTAGTCCTGGAAATATTAAATCCCTTCCATGTTTTTTTAGTTATTAGTATTTAAATGAAGTGATTCTTTTCAAAAATTGATGATATCACCATCGATTCCATGGAATCTACTAATTTTAATCATTTATGTTAGTATGGTCCAAGTTTCAATAACCTCCATTTTTACGGATCCACATATAACCCTTTTATGTTAGAAAAATTCCATAATATTTTCACTTTCTTCATCGAAAACACACATTTTACTTATATTGTATATACCTTTTTCTTTTCTCAAGGTCATGAGTATATCATTCATAGTCCCCTTTTGTTCCTCATTTCATTTCATTTATATAATAATATAAAAATATTTTCCAATTTATTCCATAAATACTTTATTCATTAAGTCTATTATGATAGTTAAAGATTTATTAAGTCCAAATGGGATCACTATGAACTCATAGTGACCATAATTTGTATAAAATGTAGTATTGCAGATATATTCCTTCTTACACATTACGTGATAATATCCCTTCAAAATATCCGCCGTAAATATGTATGGATCTACACATAGATGATTAAACATCTCATTAATCTATGTTAGAGGATACGTATTCTTCATTATGATGTTGTCGAGATTATGATAATCGATTTAGAGTGGTTCTGATCCATACAATTTCTTGATGATGATGACTAGAACACCCCATAGTGAGGAACATGGGAATATAATCACATTATCTAGATTCTCCTACAGTTTCCTCTTCATCTCTTCAAGTTCAAAATTGACCATTCTATTTGGGTTATTTGATATTGAAATTTTTTTATGTATATGTTCATTCCCAATATTAAACATTTGGCTAAGAGAATGACCAGATAATTCCTTGAGAATCACAATAGTGTATTCTATCACTACATACATGTTATCAAGGATGAAACCTTCAATAGTATGAATCATTATATCTAGATAAAAAATAATTTAAACTAACAACATTCATGCTTGAGATATTGATACCATAAGAGATTCACCATCCTCCTTGAAATTTTATCATATCATATGAAGGTTCATGATATGGAGGGTTGTTTCTTTATATTGAAAATTTATGTTGGCTCAATATAAGTGATTAAAATTATTAACTATAATTGCATTGAATTTCTATAAACTAAGTATCATATGTTTCACTGGGATTTTCAACTCGTAATAATGGACATGGGATTAGTTATATACTTGTGATTATGAAATTTACCTTTTTTTAACTGATAACTCTACATAAATGTTTTGAGGTGGGGTTTGAATTATCCTACTAAAATTTCATGACATGAAAGATTCTGTAAAACCAGAATCAAAAAATATGTTCATGATATTTGAATGTAAAACAATTACACTATTCAATAAATTTTTTCAAGATCCACCTTAATTTTTATGTTTACATAATCTCTCCCTTACTCTCTAGATCACAAAGGATGTTATAGTCAGTTATCCTAAAAAGAAAATGTATTTTTGGTCCCATTCTCTTTGATTACCTATTTATAGAAATTAATACACTATATATTAGGCTGAAGGTTGATTAGATAATTCTTTTCATACATCACATTGGTGGTTTTCTCCAAATCGAATTCTATAGATAGGTTCCCTTCCTTCCAACATGTAAATAATTTCCTTGTCCCATTTAATAAATTTCATTTATTACTATCCACTTACTTATGACAAGTGGGATGTTGGAGATTTTTTCCATCATGGGATTTCCCAATAACTTCACTAGAACCCAACTCTTGTCTTTACTTATTATATCAAGACCACTTAGTCCATTGAGATTTAAAAATCAAAATTCGGAATTTGAGGGAAAATCGAATAATTTTCTCAATTCTGTCAATGTCTCAAATTTCAAAATATTATTTTAGACTTGGATTTAGAAAACAAATGAATATGTCATCATTTCATTCAAGGCAAATGACTATGAAGAAGGAATATAGTTCATGTCCTGTGAAGTTTAAGTCATACACCCTAATGGATTGTTCAACCCTTTTCATATTGCTATGTAAATCTATATACCATTTATTTCATGTAGTGTGAGTAAAAAAATTTATACAAAAACATTTCTCAGAATTTTATTCTACTCCATAACATAAATATGTTACATGAGATTGGTATTTTTTATTGTTGTCCTACATTGTGTTTCTTTTCCCTAATATTTTATAATCAATCAAAATTACCATATATTGGTCATAGTATAGAAGGATTAATAAGATCATTTCAATGGAGCAGATCCATTGTTGGATGCTTAAAGGTTATGGAGATCCATGGAAAGTAGTATGTATATGTCACATAATGTTATGAATTGTTACATTCTCTTTATTTGGTGAATGTGGTTTTTCTACTTCATTTAGATTTTTATCCATATATTGAGTTAATTTAGAATATATTTCCCTGAGTTTCTCAATTCCTACTCTGATTGGTTAGGGGATCACATTTTGTAATTTCCCATAATGACTATTGTTTTATTGGTACCTCACATATTTAGACATTAACAAAAAATAAAGTGATTTTAATAGTATTTTAAAAATATTAATCAAATAAAATGGAAAATTTAATCATTTATGAAATATCATATAAATTTCATTAATTCCCTAAACTATTAATTTATTGGTATCAATTTATGGTATCCTTGGTCTATTTCATAACATAAAACTTTATGGGAATTTGAATTCCCTGGACAATGGTTCATAATGTGACTGTGATTGTACCAAAGAATATTTCATAGGAGATTCGTACTATTTGTGTAGTATGGATTCTTTTTTTATGACTAGGTTATGCTTGAGACAATTACGAATACTCTCTTTTCATGTTTGTTACCCCTATGTACAATTATGGCAGATCCTGATCCACATGTAGTATCAAGATATATATTTAATTTCTTGGAATCCAGTTCCTCTATATGTTACCATAATTTAGTTTGGTTTTATTATAAATTTTCTTATACCTAAGGCTTTAGCTAATGTTTTCTAATACTAATCCCCAATAATAAATAGTCCTTATGTTGAAAGTCAGTATGATAAACCATATTGTTAATAAACATTAGTTAATTATTTATTTAATAAATTCACACATAATACAATCCATATAGACAAAATATCTTAAATTATTTTTGTAATTGGATACATAACATAACAAATTGAAATAGGGATACAACAACATTACTAATAATTCCTTACCATTCTATGAAAATTATAACTCTCTTCTTAAACTACCTCAGATAACCATTATATTTTCTTTTGAATGTGGTGATCTATATATCATAGTAAGGGGATATTCAACTTATATCATGATGAGTATAATTCATTTTTCTCAAAAGGAATATCACGGTGAAATAAATTGGGTGCTAATTTTAAACATGAGCCTCAAAGAATGATATAATATGGTAATAGAGTGGCTATATAGGAATGTGGAAACAATAAAAAACATGGTTTCATAAGAATAATTTAAGGATACACATTTATAAATCATCAAATACTTATCTTCTCATGAACCATACATGGTATCTCAAGAGTTAAAAGAAATACCCAATTCATTGGAGGGCTATATAATGTCAAGTACACCTGTCACATTCATATCATGTATATACATTTTTGTGCCACATAGATCATAAAATATAAGAACATATTTCATCATATTATAATTTCATTACTAAGGAGTTCATTTTATATAAATGTTTTTCCCCAATAAATAATGTATTTTTTATATAGGTTAATACAACTTAGTGAAAACACAGATGGGTATTGAATACAAAAATATTTGGCATGGAAAATCCAATGACAATTGAAATATCATAAAAGGTGTAAATAATAATTATTGGGAGAGATTAATGAGAGTAAAAGGTATAATATAATTTCTTGGAAATAATAATTATTTGGAAATATATGTTTAAAAATTTTCAAACAAAAAATTGAAAATCCAAAGGAATGATATAACGAATGTTCTTCAATAAAGTAAAGTAGGAGAACTTCCCTTACTTTTAATGGTGGAATCTTAATTCCTGAGAGGATCTTATTCAGATAATTGAAACACCTTATGTGGGATTTGGAGTGGGGGATAAGAGATTCAACTATAATAGGATTTTAGTGATGATGGAGTAGGAGGTTTGTGGGTATTCATAGGAAAGGATAGGGGAATTATTAATTAATTTCAAAATTTTTCTTTTTGAAACTATATGAATAAATAGTCAAATCAAAAAACACAATAAATGTTTTATCCAATGTTACCTACGAAATTGGATCCGTTTTTAATAATTAATTAGTAAATGAACCTATATATTATATTAATACAATTGGTGATGTGGAAGTGGGTCATGTTCATAAATAATAGATTTTAAATCCATAAAATATAATATTGGTTTTAATGGATTAATTATATGATTAAATAAATAACCCAGAAACATTATTTTAAATTGGAGAAACTAAATTTGGCCTTGTATAACCTTATTAGAATGTATTATCACATTTTTTCAATTAAGATGTTATAATAAATACCATATTCCTATAACATATTTAATTTTTACCCAAAAAAACAGCAATCTATGAATATAATAAAAAGTTATCCATTGAAAGAATTAGATAACCTTATTTAAGAAATTATATTTATATATCCAATATAATTTTATAAAAAATTTAATTGATTATTTAAATTTAATTATCACATTACTAGAGAGTAATATTTTAATGATATTAACCACTTCCGGAACCATAAACCCCAATTTGGACTTCAATAAAATATATTATCATTTATATATTAATAATAATAATATAATAATAAGATTTTATTTAACTAATATTTATTTAAAAAAATTAGGGAATTTATCTATGTAGTGTCTTGATTGAAACTATATATTTACAAAAACGTGAAATTTGTTTTCTTAATGTCAAAATGTATATTTTTTAAAATTCATTATATTATCATTGATGAAATAATAATAATAATAAAGGATACAAATAACCATGTTTCTATAAACAAGAAACTTTTAAAAAAATTTGTATTACTGTGTTATATATATATATAACCCCTTATTACTCCAGCAAGAACCATAATGGTACGTTGTGTGATGGTGTTGCTTTCTTGTGGTTGTTTGGAGAACATGGTTTTTTCCAATATCCCTATAAGTTTGAACATTTTAAAAAAGGTAATTTTCCTAAGCCTTAGTTGTTAGATATTGTCTTTCAATTTGTGAAGTGAAAATAATATTAATGCAATCTCCCTCAAAATCATAAATTGATGGGATTCATTGGGTACGATCCTACTATTCAAGGACATCACATCTTCTTCATGTGTCGACTAGAACTTATGTTATCCCTTGATATATTCAAATATTAATGATCACATTATCATAGATAGATTATTAATGGTTAATATTATTAATAATCTTTTCATTCCAACATGATATATAATTCCAAAACAACCATTGTAGTTATTTTTTTCATAACTATATTATGTAATAAATCATTTATTCATTCTAAAATGAATTTCATTTAAAAATTATTTGGTCACGACACCAATTTTTGACACAAAATGATATGTCAATAAATATTATTGATTTACTAATCATGAAATGATATAACCATGAATTAGGTTCATAGTTTTTTATATATGGACAAAATAAAGACCCAAACATATGGTGATATATTATTTAATTGAGGTCATTTATTAGAGGATCATGGTTATGAAAATAATAATGAATGTTAACAACACCATATACATCAACATAGGGCCACCAAGAATTGAATTCTATTTGAATATAAAAAACATATCAAAATGAGGAGAACTCAAGAACTCACTAAGTTTCCATAAAGGAAAACTAGATGAAAATCCCTAAGAACGACATTAATAAATACTCCAAAGCACTATGGCCAGGTCACCTCTCCTCATCACAGGCACACAACATGAGAGAATTCCAAAATTGGCATCACTCTATAAAATTGCATTTAGTATGTTTTCTAATTGATTTAAATTGAATAATTTTTTAATTTTGAAATAATTGATGATTGTTATAGAGCAGAACCAAAGGGTCCATTAATTAATAATGTCCTATTTGTGGTAGTTAATAATAAATGGATGAAAATTAAAATTTATTTTATATATTTTAGATTAATTATAATACAAAATAAACATTAATAAAATAGTTAATTCAAAAATTTAATGAATAATTCTTTCATTGACAGGACTACTATATAACATGAAATATAAATATTTAAAATAGTTAAAATATTTTATAAAAATTGTTGAATAGCATAAGGATTATGATGAATATCTTTTTTCATGATGTATTCTATAATAATAAGTATTAATTATAAAGCACAAAAACTGGAACAGTGAAAATATATGGGATATATATAACCTCTTCATAGTAAATTAATTATTTAAAATCTACAAACAATTGAAATTATAAAAATATTGATTCTACCATTATGAATTTTTTTTTGATTATTTTATTCAAATTATTATATAAAAAACAAATTTATATAAAATATAATTCCTTATTAGTGATTTATTGAATAAGGAACCTCTAACAAATCAATGGAATTATCAATGAAAATATGATAAAACAATTAATTTAAAATTAATATTTTATAAGAATTTAAACAATGAAAAATGAAATTAATGATAAAGGAAACCTTAAGGATATAGACAAAAAGTTGAATCGTGTAAGGGAAAATATATCCCCAAACCATACCTCGGTATATTTATTGGCATTGTGGGATTCTAGGGTTTTCATAGTAGAGTTACACCACAAAATTACAAAGTACGTACCATGAATTCGATAGCATGTATGGCACGAAACAACAAATGCATAAGAAAATATAATATTTTCATAATTTATAATATATTTAATATTTTAATCAAATTCAATATATTTTATACCTTGTAATTCACGAGACACTAAGTTATCATGCAACATACGCAACAACACAATTCTTCAATTGTATGCATTACATGAATGTCTGAGTTTTAAAGAACAATATTATATTATTATGATATTATTATATAATTTATTAAAGAATAAAAATTACATTATGAATATTATTAACTCACTTATGAAAAATAGTTTATAGAACTAATTCATTGATAACTATTTAATTATAAATGAATATAATAACAAATTTAATAAAAGAACATTATTTTATAGAAAACAATCTTTATTCTCATAAAGATGCTTCACCCTAATAAATTAAGTAAATTATAATTATTGAGTTATGTTAATATAATATATATATTGTATTTATTAAAACATTTTTTATTTTCTATAATTAGATTATATAGACATAAATAATGTGAAACAAAATATCTCACATAAGAATCTATATTTTTATTAAGGAATTTTTTCCATCTTTTAATGGAAAACATAATTTGTATACATATATTTGAACTTTTGTATATTCTATTAGTTAATATAAACATCCTCTTTTAAATAAATGCATAAAAATTAGTTTATATTAAATTGTTGGTATTTTTATGTGATGTTTCATTTTTAATGAAAAATGAAAAATACTGAATTTTAATTAAAAAATACTTCTCCCTTTACTTATAAGTTTAAATCATATTTTAAATAAATTTTAAATTTTAATTATAAAATATTTTTTTTAAATGATTTAATTTATGTAATTGGAATCATTTTCAAAGGAATATTACTATAAGAACATATAAAACATTTATATGTTTTCACTTTAGAAGCCCATATTGTCGTGCTGTCAGTAGAATTAAATCTAAATTAATTTCACCCACATCTGATAGTGGAATTGGGAAAAATAGATTCCATATTTTGATTCAAATTTTTTTTAATTTCCTATATGTTCAACATATTTTTCTAACCAAAAATATTAGTGAATGTAATTAATGTTAATTAAACCAATTAAAGTAAAATTAAATTTAATAAGGGAAGAAACCATATTCTGAAGGGCCCAAATGACCTAGACCATTGTGCAGGTTCTATTGTGTAGAAATATTTCGAACCTATAACCATATTTCATTAAATTGGAATATTTCGGGGGCTACATTCAACGTGAAAAACGTGTTTGTAAATCCATTATCAAAATATTACAAGAGTTCCACTCCTCCTCTACTATAAAAAGTCCTCCACTCCTACCACTTCTTGACACATCTATTTCCACATTGGCTCACCCAAGAACATCCAAAATAGTTCCTCAAGGTCACTAAACTAATTATATAAGCCTGCCCTTGTGTACAAATAAATCCATGGAATAATTTGGTTCAAACAAAAAGAAGTTACCCAATTAAGAGGTAATATTTTTCCTTAAGCATTTATGTTTTATTTACAATCTTTAATATCTAAAATATATTTATTCCCTGATAATATAACAACCCATGTATCCAAAATATTCTAGAATTTTCTTATGTTAAGGGTTATAGTAACACTAACACACACTCCCATCAATGGGTAATGAACATACTGTTTATGTGAATAGTGAACTACCACCTCACAAAATGATGATTATTCATTTTCCTTTGCGTCCTTCCATGGATGGTCATTATGAGAGAAAAGAAATTTAAATATGTTATATATGAAATTTTTAATTACTTTATCCTTTTTTAGTTATGTTATGACACATATATTTATTCACTCAATTTTGAGGGAATACAATAACATTGTTTATAGATATGTGACCTACTGCCTCTTAAAAGTGATGTGATTCATTCACACGACACAGAGAATGTTTAAAGGATGATTATAATTAATATAATGAGACATAAACAATATATATATATATATATATATATATTATATTCATGAAATAATAACATTTCAATAAATATAATATATATATATAGCATTTTCTTTCTTACCCATTCACATACTTAAAAAGTTATAACGCCATTCAAGAATGTCTAAACTACTGCATCTTAGAAATAATGTGAATCCTTTTAAATCATTATAATATTATATATAAGTATATATGGTAAATAATATGGTATTTAAGAAATTATTATAATTCTGTAAAGATTTAATGCTACCTACCTTCTTTCCATAATGATCATTATAAAATTAGAACGTTACTCATGCATACATACAACCTATTATCACCATGATTATAATGTTGATTACTATTTCATAAAAATATTTAAGGAATGGATGTAAATATATAATTTATTTATAAATATGATGATTAATTCATGATTATTCGTTTTTTATTTGTTTTATAATGACCCCTTTTACCATAGTTGAACTACCAATGTTTTTTGACACATAAACTAAATTTGGTCAAAACAATAGACATATATATAATTGTGTAAGTAGTTGAATAAAACATATTAATAAGAAAAAAAAAATTAATTAAAAACATAAAAAATTATATGATGAATGTAAATTATTAAAATATGTTTACTATACAGGATGTTAAAGTAAACACACCTAAAAGGAAATATAAGGTAAGGGATTTCATCTCAATTTATAGTCAATTGAGATATAATCAGTTCTATAAACATTTTTTCTTTTATATAGTGTATATACATCAATTTTACATGATATAACATGAATATCCTAACTATAATTATATTATAACAATCATTTAATTTTATTCCTTCAAGAGACTTATGATTTAAACTATTTTAATGTGTTATGGGACATTGTGGAATGTCTAATTATTATTTTCCTCAAGATTATGTTTACTATTCATTCATTTCTATTCAAAAAAATTATATGAAAATTGTTAATAAAGCCTTTCATTTTCCACTTCTATGGTTAATCATAACATTATTCAATTATTATCATCATTCTTTCACACTTTGGTACGGAAGGTGTTTTAGATCATGTTTTTATGAAAACCTGTCTTCATTTCTCTCTTTAGTCAGAGAACCCATTTTCCTATAAAACCATGTTTTAATAAATGTTTTCTAAAATGTTATTAAAATAATTTTATAAAGTAACATTCACCACATTTTTTACTAATGTTTTCAATGGAGTCTTGTTTTTTCTTTTTGAATATGGAATTTTTATATCCTTTTACTGTACAAAAGGATTGTTCTTTTTAAATATTATTTAACATATGTATTTAAAAGTTTTAATTCATTAGATGCATCCATTTTATGTTTAAAATATTAATTTATAATGATATTCATAAAATTAATTTTCAATGATATGAATTTTCAAAGGAAAAGGAAACTTTCAAGAATGTTTTAAAATAATATTTTAATAATATTTACATTAATCAATTAAAAAACCCTTTATTTTACTCTAATTTAGGTATTTTGTGTTCTTACCGTCACTATTATTCCTCTATATGCTTTATGAATGATTTTTCAAAGGACAATATTCACATCCACATACATTATTCCTTTAAGTCGAATTGAAATATTCAATTTCCAATCTTCCTTAAACATTCTATTTCTCGTAATTTACCTTATCATTTATCTGGGATACGTTCACTTCCTAAATAGTTTATCATTTTTATATGGTGTCTTCATTTAATTTTATTTTATTATTTGTATAAATATTGATAAATATGTTTCTCTTACACCATAATTATATTTGATATGGTACTTTGTTAAATTGATTTTTGATATATGAGGATTTGTTTTGGGAATTTTTTGATGTGTGTGGGGCCTAGTTATAAATATCCCCTTGATGCATTGGTAGTCTTATGGGATGCATCATTTTGATAGACTCCTTAGTTGGGGTTTTACCCAATATGTTGTAAATTGTCAAGGGATATGTCTTGATAGAAAAAACACTATTTACCTAGGAAACATGGTGTCCGATAATCAATAATTTCCCTCTTGAAGTTTCATTTCTTATTCATCCATGATATTTTTTATCGACATATCAATGGATAAATTTAAATTTTAGTCCATTGATTAAATGGAACATGTTTTAGTTTCGGATGTTGTGATATTAATTTTTCCTTTTATAGTTATTTGAATGGAATTTGATTCCAGTTATTACCATACCATGTAGTTTATGAACTTTCTTATTAGTTTGCTGATTACATGGTATGTCTATTCAGTTATTTACCATTCTATAATTATTATTCTCAATTAATCATTGTTTCATCTACCGTAATTAACACTTATAGATAATTTGATATCAGACTTATTATGTTTATTTTCCCGACGAATCCTATAAGTATATTATGAAGGACATGAATATATTTAATATATGGAATAAATTTATGATTGAAATTATTTAGAAAAAAAATTATGTTTTAATTAGTTTTATAATTTTTAATACAAGGCTCTTGTGTGTATCTAGTTTACCAATACTACTACACTCGTATTAAATTGGGATATGATTTCTTGTAATCATGCCAATATAATTGATAGGAGACACCGACATCGGGACTTCTGGGGTTGAATTTATTGTGTTGGTATCAATTTAAGGTGAGTATAAATTTTAAGATCAAGATTTAATAAATTATATAGTATAGAACAGAACCCTACGTGAAATTTTGGGTAAAGTGTATAAGAACACCCTAGAATTTTGGTAAAGTATATATTTTAATGGTCACTAGAAATAAATATTATATAAATACTAAATCTGTACATGGATTTGGAATAGATCTACCTAGGGGTCACAACTCAGATAAGCCATGTTGAGCCTGACTCGGAGTAACATGGTAAATGAAAATGGGCCCATATGCACAACTGTTTGAAATTCCAGGGGGATATTCATAGGAAAGTTTAGATTTTATAACAACACATTATTTAGTATTTTGAAAATGAATAATATACATTTAAGATATGGTTTTTTTGGTCGATGATAAAGGTTCAAGATTTAAATATCCTATAAATTATATTATTGATATACATTAAAACAAGTAAGGGCCTATGTTAACATAAAATGAATAATGTATTTATGTATTGAGGTTCTATTTAAAACATATGTTAAATGTTTATTTCGTGATTAATGTTATTTCGGGGTTGTACATCATATTTATTTTTGGAAATCATATTAATTGGGTTATAGAAAAGGAAAACAAGTATGGTGGGTGACAACCAATCATGTTTGGAAAGGTCTCGAGAATTGAACCAATGAACTATGAATGATTGGATTTAGCACCTTCCACTGACCTACACAATTTACTGTTTAAAATTTCATTTCATTGGTTAAAAAAATGACAAATAAATATTAATGATAAACAAGTAGTGTTTACTTTAGGAATATAGATTAATGTCTTAACCATATTAGTTTTGGAAAATAGTTAGTGAAAAATAGTTAGACATGTCGATATTTTATGGGCTTTTGATCAATTAGAAATTTATTCTAGTGATTCAAGAATCAAAATTATTTTATTGGTGAATTAGAATACCTATTAGAGAAAAAACAATGGATGAAAGTTTAATTATTTAAATATATCAATTAAGTAAATTTCCTTATATCCTTAGGGAGTAAATGAATTATCCATCATTAGGAAAATTTCAAAAAAAAAATGAAATAATACCTTAATTTTTGTTGAACCGATGGTTTCTAGGTCAATAATTATTTTTGTAATTTATGCGCAAATATATCAATTTTTCGTACACTTTCTTTTGATTTATGACCTCAATCACATAGTATAAATATTTACGCCTTTCCACCATGTACAAATCTCTACTTACCACTAATTTTCTCTTACATGGATCCCGTGTTACATGTTAGTCAATATGACCATTGTGTTTCCCAATATCAATTTTCAAGAGGATTTCATATGATCCATCCTCAATATGTGGGATTTCATCATAGGAAATATAAATAAAATATTACCGAGATAGAGTTTAAATTGTGAGGTTGAAATTTATTTAAGGTGGGGAAAATGTAACACCTTGAAATTCCATAGTAAGAACCTTGAATTGGATAGCGAATGTGACACGAAACACCAAATGACTAATGGAATATAATATTCTAAAATTTTATAATATATTTACTATTATTAATAAATTAAATATATTCTATAGCTTTCAATGCAAGCCATACTAAGTTAGCCTGCGATATGTTCAACAACATGTTTTTTCAATGGATTACATTACAACCATGACTGAGTTTTACAGAATAACAAAATAATAATAAAATATATTTATTTAATATATTAATACATAGAATATATATTTAGAATAGTATTAACTAACTTATGAAAAATATTTTACAAAACTAACTCATTGGTCCCAAATTAAGTAGACATTAATATATGAACCAATTGAATATAAAAAATATATTTTATATCAAACTATTTTTATGCCCACAAAGCTAATTTACCCTAAAAAAATAAAAAAATTACAATTATTTAGTTATATTAATTTAATATATATTTATTATACTCAATCAAAAAATTTATATTCTCAAATAGATTCTATATACATATTATAATAACAAAATCAATATTTTTCATAAAAACCTATATATATATTTGGTCAATTTTACCACCTTTGAATGGAGAACCTATTTTAAATTCAATGTTTTGAAATTTTATAGACTATATATGTACAAATAAACTTCATATTTGAAATATAAACATATAAATTTTTAGAGGGGGATTTTTTTGTATCGTTGTTTTGTAAAGTTTCATTTTTTAACGAATAATGAAAAATATTGTGTTTGAATTCAAAACTACTTTTTCATCTTATTAATTTATATGGGTAAATAATATTTTAAATTTTTTAAGAATAATTGGATAATATTTTTAACACCTAATACAATTTTTTTTTGGAATCAATTTCCCTTTGTTATTGAATATAAAAATATAGAAAACAGTCACACGTTCTTACTACAAAAACTTGTATCGTCATCCCTTCTGTGGGATTAAATTAAAATTAATTTCTGCCAGATCATTGATTCAATTTTAGTAAATAGAATTAAATATTCATAATCTTCATAATTTCTAATCTCTAATATATTAAACATAGTTTTTGATTGAAAATATTATTGAATATAATTAAAATTAATTTCAACAATTAATGTAAAATTAATTTTAATAAGGCACTAAACATTAAGCATATGGAAAAAATGACCTAAAAACTTATCCAAGGGACATTTTATCAGCATATTTCGACCCTATGCCAACTTACCATGATATTTTACCATTATCAGAGCAAAATTCATTTTCAATAATGTGTATGTGATTCGTTTTTCAAAATATTACAAGAGTGCCACTCCGCCTCCACTATAAAAAGGCCTCCACTCCTACCACATCCTCAGACCTCTCAATCCACGTTGCGTCGACAAAGATATATGAAACTAGATATTATACATACCAACCCTAATAATATAATCATCCTATATGGATAAATGAAATTCATGGAATGCTTTGGTTCAAACCAATAGAAGTTACCTGATTAAGTGGTAACATCTTTCTTATGAATTTTATTTTTATTTCCATTCTCGACTCCCTAAAATCTATATATTCAATGATTATATGATAGAAAAAGTATCAAAAATATATTATCATATTTTTATGTTTTGGTTTCTACCAAAACTAACCAAAACACCAGTAAAATGGGAAATGAACATACTGATTTTGTGAATGATGAACAACTGCCTCATGAAATGATAATAGATCAATCTTCTTTAACACCTTTCATGTGTGGTATTTATAATGGACAATAAATATTAATTTCGGATATATCATATTTATTATTTATTTATTATTCTTTAAATATATAATAAAACATATATTCATGTACTTAATTTTTTGGGAATAATATAACATTGTTTGTGGATGTTTGTGCTACCGCCTCTTAAAAAGATGCGATTTGTTCACACAATACATGGAATGTATAAAAGAAGATTTTAATTAAACATATGAGACATACACAACATCTATATGATATTAATGAAATAATAAAATTTCTTTAAATTATATATATATATATATATATTATTTTTATTATTACTCATTCACACACTTAAAAAGTGAAAACGTTGTTTGTGGACGTATGGACTACCACATCCTCAACATAATGTGATTAATTTTATGAAAAGTAATTATATATATAAGTACATAAGATTAAATAATAAGTTATTTATTATATTATTATAATTTTATAATTATACCATTCTACTTACATTCTTTCCATAATGGTCACTAAAAAATGAGAACGTTACTCATTCGAACGTATCTCCCACCATCACCATGATTGTAACATTGATTCATTTTTTATAACCATATTTAATAATTGGTTATAAAAGTATAGTTTATGTATAAATATGATAATTAATTAATTATTATTATTTTGTATATATTATATAGTTACCCCTATGACCGTCGATGAACTTTTAAAGCGGGTTTTCACAAATAAACCGTATTTGGTCAAAACAATCGATGGAAACATTATTGTTCAAGTAATTGTATAAAAATAGTAATAAGTGAAATAATTGTAATTATAAACCTGAAAAAGGTTTTGTGTCATGTATATATTTAATATATGTTTATTATATGGGATTTTAAAGGATGTTCGCTTAAAAGTAAACCTAATGTAATTGATTTCATCTCAATTTAACATTCCATTGAGACTTATTTGTTATTATGAACCTATTTTATTTTATATGTTTTATATAATTCACTTTTACATTATATATAATGAATATTCTTACTCCCATGTGATTATAACATTCATTTTATTTTATTCAACCATTAGTCTTATGATTTAAAAAATTTCAATGTGTTATGGGACAATTTGGATTGTTTTAATATTATTTTACTCAAGATTAATTTTATAGATGAGTTATTTCCATTTAAGGAAATTATATGACCATTTTCAATAAACCCATTAATTTTCTTATACTATAGTTAATCCTGACCCTGTTCACGTATTTGTACTATTTTTCACCACTATAGTACTAAAGGTGATTTAGAAAATGTTTTTGTGATAACCCATATTTATTTCACCATTTATTCAGAGAACCTATTTTCATCCAAAAAAATGTTTTTTTGAAAAAATTTCTTTTTTGAAATGGTATTGTAATGAAAATTTTACCATTTTGGTATTTTACAAATGTTTACGATGAAATCTTCTTCTCACCTTCCAAACATGGAATCATTCTAAGCTTTTATGATGCAAAATTAATGTTATTTTTACCTTGTAAAACATGTATAGATTTACAAATATTTATTAATTAAAATATTACATTTCTTTTTTTAAAGGAGAATCTTTCAAGAAAATGTATTTAATATTTAATTTCAATGAAGAGGTCTTTCTAATGGTTTTTTAAAACAATAGGATATTTTCCCCGATTTCTTGTTAAATATATTTTCATAATATTTACATTCATCAATGACAATAACCCTTTATTTTATTCAACATTAGGTATGTTGTATTGATACCATCCATAATATTATATGGGATTGTATATGATTGAATTAGCTAGGGATAATATTCGCATTCACTTCCCTTATTCCATTTATTCCCCTTGAAATATTACGTTTCCCATGATCATTGAACATTTAATTTCCCCTAATTTACCATATCATTTATCATGGGTATATTAACTACCTAAAACATATATTGTTTTCATTTGGTGTTTACTTTGAATGTAAATTTATTATTTGGGTAAATATTCATAAATCTATACTTATTTCTCTATAATAAATTTTTATAAAGAAGATTTTTAAATCAATAGTTATTTATATGATGAATGTTTTAGACTGGTATGACATGGGTGGGGCCTTATTA
This sequence comes from Viscum album, assembly GCA_963277665.1. Classification (NCBI taxonomy): domain Eukaryota; kingdom Viridiplantae; phylum Streptophyta; class Magnoliopsida; order Santalales; family Viscaceae; genus Viscum; species Viscum album. The sequence goes on from OY728127.1 coordinate 951,524,818, forward strand.
TAGATATCCCTTCGATGCATTAGTACTATCATTGGATAATTCATTTGGAAAGATGCCTTAGATAGGGTTTTTCTTGATATGTTGTAAAAACATGTTGTTAAAGGTTTTGAGGGTAATGGTACCATGTTCCTTTGAAATAAGTAATATAATAATTTTGAAATTCTTTCATTTAGTTTTAGTTAATATTCAACCATGATATTTTGTATCGACATATCTATGGATACATTTCATTTCCAATTAACTGATTTAATGGAATGTGTTATAGTTTCATACCTTTCTATATTGATTTTTCCATATATTATTATTTGAATAGAATGTGCTTCAATTTATTACCTTTCCTTATTTTTTATTAACTTCCTTCTTAGTTTTTTGAATACATGGAATGCTTGTTCTTTTATTTACAATGCCATAATTATTATTCACATTGATTAATTATTTCTTCTTCTAGAAATTAACCTTACCGAGAATTTCATATCACACATTTTATCTTTCCATTACCAAGTAAACCAAGATGCATACAATAAAAGATATAAAAAGATATAGTAGATGGAATAATGTAATACTCGAATTTATTTAGGTAAAAAAAATATCATGTATTTAGTGTATTAATTTGTTATTTGAGAATCATGTATGCATCTAGTTTTCCAATACTACAAAACTCTTGGTCCTTTCAGATTTGATTAATTATAACCATCATAATATAATCGATCAAAGACATTGGATCTTGGCCTATTGGGGTTGGGTTGCTATAGAAGTTTATTAGGTCTGATAATTTTTATGTTAATTTTTTTAGTTTTAAAAAATATGAAATTTTTATTAATTCAATGATTTTTGGATAGGTCATCGACAAAAATTTTATATCAATCGATCCTTATAAAAAAACCTAACTTATTACACTTATTTTGGTAAGAGGCCGTATTTATCCCCTTAGCCACAAAATAAACCTTAATCATTTTCCCTCTCTCATAAATAAAACCCATTCCAATTAAAAATATAATCAAACTTTTTGATATGTAAGAATAATATATATATATATATAAGTTTAAATATTATTAATATATAATATACTTTTATACATATATAATATTCACTTCTTAAATGAAATTATATATAAGAGTACTTTTTTTGTTCATAGGAGCCACCCATTTTCTTGTATTTGATATGTAAAAATATTTCCCTTCTACATTACACAAAAGTATTATGAAATAGTAAACAATTTGATATTTTTTACATTGATATATTAGGAGTTAATATTACCTCTTATGTACAAGACAATCCTTAGTCAATTATCTTGTTTTCTATTTCATTTCATGAACAATGTTTTTATGATTTTACAAGATGATCTAGTAACTGAAAATTATAAGAAATTAAAAAAATAGTATAAAATAAAAAATATTTCACCACAGAAGATTAACATAATGATTTTTTGAATTTAAATGTTATAAATATATTAATACCCCAATATATTTTGACGATAAATTTTTGGGTGTCTACCTATTTTAAATAGGGAATATGATGCAAGATGATTTATGTATTTAATATTATAAAACACAGAATATATATAAATGTCTTTCTATTGAAATCATTTTTATCATACAAGACCAGATAAAACCAATAGATATTATGTGTTTCCATTGATTTTTTTATTCCACTTATTTTTGAGATCGTCCATTTCGATCTTGGATGATGACCCCTTATATGTTTTTTGGAACTATGAACATCTCTCCCTATGTAAATTCATTTGAACCAAACTATCATGCATAACATCATATTTGGAAGTCATAAAATTAAATTCATTTTATTTTTTATTTTTTATTTATCATGCTTCGGTTTCCACTTGGTAAATGGTCAAAATCAATTACAAAAAGTTAATAAAATAAAATAAATTAATTTTAATTTTCGATGGTGTGGTTTTCCTACTAGTATATTATTTTAATTTTTACTTAATTACATTTTCATGGTAGTGTGATAGTATTATGATAAAATATTTGTATGAATTAAATCATATTTTATTCTTTTGAAACATTATAATTAACAGGAAAGTTGTAGAATAATTATGATTATTAATTGATTTTATTACACTTATATAAATTCAATATTTTCATAAGAATTATTTATGAATATATATATTTATATATATAATATTTATTCTTGATTTTAGTTATTTTTAAATGAATATTTATTATTTAAATATTCTCATAAATTATTTATATGATAAAGCAAATAAATCATAATGATATTTTGGAATGAATAAAATAGGTCTAAATGATTTGGGACCATGTAATTTTTTAATTAATAATTGTAAGATTTATGTATTATAATTGATGATAAATTGTATTATAATTATGTATTCTAACATTTATAAATTATATAAATAATAAATATCATGATATGAAATATTTGAAAAACTTTATGATTCTTTTCTATAGGAGATGTATTGATATTATGTTCTAAAAAATTGATGTGGGTGGAGATGGATGGATGGGAATAATGTGGATTTGTTATTGTGATTATACTAGATTGTCAGTTCGAGTGTAAATACGTAATTTATACATGATGATTATAGTTGATTGTGATTTATTTAATGGTTTTTAATTTCATTCATTCCTATTATCCTTGTTCCTTTATGATATACAAATATATGAGTCATAGTGCATGAAATTTTTTGACGTTAATTAATTGATAAATTTAAAATATAGTAATGTTTTGGGAATCATTAAAATACATAATGATATCGAAAAGAATCTATGCGGTGGTAAATGATTAAATAATATTTAATATAATATCGCATCAAATACTTTTTAATTATCAAAGAAATTAATTAATTCAAAGTTTTAAAATATGGTATTATTAAATAGTGGGTAATTAATTAAGGAATTTTTGTATTAATGTTTGATGAAGATTATTAAATGTGTGGAAATATTTAATTTATCCATTTATACTAAAAATAGAATCCTTAACAACATTTACTAAAAGTAGGGTTTGCATGTGGAATGATATTTGTAGATTGAGAATGTGTTTTAATTATTTCTCTTAGAATGTTTATGAGATATAAAAATCATTCTATAATTATATTTCTTATGATCTACCTGTTATGAGCGTAGGGTAAGGAGGAACCTGAATGTGGGTTTGGGATATAGGATTTTTAACAACTTCTAGAACTATATACTTAAAGATTGATTAATACTCTCCCTATCAACTCTGTTTTCATGACATGTGGTGTATTTAATCATATCTTATTTATTGCCCTTAATGTTATAGAGCATATGCTCTTATAGATTGAAATGAATCTCAACTATGAAATACAGGTATTTAAAATAAATGGATACTTTTTTAAAGTATATATGTATTTTATAAGTGTACATATGAATGTGATATTATAGTTTAGGGTATAATGTATATTTACATTTGTTGAAATTGATATTGGGAATACAATGTGTGATTTTATACTATTATGTTTGTGGGAATGTTGGTGTGATTTTTTTTAGATTTTAATAGAAAGACTTCTAGAGAGTATGGAATAAAGACGACTTACAATATATAGGTTTTGTGTGAGGGGTTCAATTTGAATGTGGATTAGGTGTACTGATATTTTATAAGAGTTTCTTTATTTTGGTATTTACTTATGTGCAATTTTGGTGATGTACCCGTTGATATTGAAGTGAATCCTTGACATTATTAATTTATTTTTGTTTTTAGTTTTACAATTTATCATTATTTCTAAATTAAATAATTATAATTAATTCTATAATTTATTAATCCTCATTATAAGAAACATGAGTAAGAATTATTATTTGAGTATTAAGACACTTATAGAATAAAATAATAATGTCAAATTTATTTCTCTATTATTTGTATTAATATTTTTCCAATGTTATTTATTTATTTATTTATTAAATTCTGTGGGTTCTAGTTATATTATATATCTATGAAATTTAAAACCCATATGCCTTAAATTCCTTCGTTTTGAACTAAGGTGATATAGTTTTATGTGTCTTCATATGTTCTAGAATGAAGTCCTATGTTTTTAGCCATCTTATATATTCTAGACTAGTGTCATATTTTTTATGTGATGTCAAATATTTTTGAATTAATTCATAAGAAATTAAGGGATTTCATATGACAATATGTATTTTAAAGAAATTTTACCAAATATAATTAAAATTATAGAATTCATATAAAAAAAAGTAATGTTATAAAAAATTACTGATTTAATTTAGAAATGTATTAAAGTCATATTTTTCTCATTAGGTATTATGTTTTGTGGACATGTATCATTTTCTGAGTATTATATATATATATATATATGCTAATGTATTGAATAATAATTTTATTGAACTATAATAAGAATTATTTTTTAATAAAACATGAATGTGATTTAAACAAGTATTTAATATACTTGATTTATGGAAATTATAAAAAAAATTAAGGCTATATTAAAGTACTTATAATTATTTTAATTTATTACACCTTTATTTTATTTATACATCTCAAACACAAAATCCTATGGTATTATAGGTTTTTATTTGACAATTTTAATATGTTTTATTTTTAAATGGAGTAAAAATGAACACGGGTTTTAGGAATTTTACCACGTTTTAATGGAAATTAATATAGAGAATATTTTTTTTAATTTAATTATTAATAATTAAACTTGTATGAGAATATAATAAGTAGTTTTATTATATATTGTTGAGTCTTAATTATTTTTATTATATCATCTATGTGAAGTAATTACCCTATTAATTTATGTTGTTCGACACTGGACAATGTATTCATTGATGTTTTTCATCTTTTATGTGGAATCAATATGAATTAATGTTCATGAGTGGACCCCAACATGGACATTTTTTCAATGTTTTATATATTTTAACATTGTATCTTGGAACATCACTATATTTATAGTAATTATTATTTCATGAATATAAAATCATGGAATCATTAACAAAATCAATTCAATTACCAATAAGAAAATTCACATTCTCGTAAATCTGTTTAAAACATTCCATAAATTTTATTTGATTTTATTTATGGGATGAATAATTGTAGTATCAAATAGAAGTAAACATTTTAGATTATGAAGACCAAAAAATATATCAATATGTTCTAAACACATGATGAAAATTTGTGACATGGGATGTGCTTGATCATATCAAAAATAATTAGGCTAAGGGATTATCCTATATAAAATCATGGGTTCTATTTTCTAATGTAGAAGGTTTTGATATTGGTTTTGAGAATCACCTTATAATTTCATAGGTTGTGATTGATCATTTTGTGAAAGCCTAGGATTAGGTTATCCCCTTTTAGAATTTAATATTGTATTTTTGTGCGTTCCATACTCAATTGGATGGTGTGTAAAGAGTAGTCATATGATAATTTTGTTTGTAAATATTAATAAATTCCAAGTGATTATATCATTTAAAATTTTTCTTTAACACTCATTAAAAAATTAATATGTTGTATATTAATTTTTTACTAATCAGTAATCAAAAAAAATCCAAAAAAGTATTTTCAATTAAATACTATAATTGTAATTTTAAAATTCACACCCTATGTTCTGTTTCCATAACCCTATATATGCCTAATAATTTAAATCATAACATACCATTAATGGGAAAAGTTAAATATCTAATTTATTTTTTACCCTAATTTTTTTTATTTGAGAATCCTTTTGGGGAGAATATTATTCTGTGAATATATATCGTATTCCTTAATGAGTTTGGGAATAATGTATTTCCATTATATAAAATCATAAATTTGATATTCTGAAACCATTGAGACCACCTTATTTCAATGGATGTGATTATGGATATTGGAGAGACATAATGGATATATTTCTAAAGAATATAGGTATGAATTTTGGAGTAATATGGCTAGAACTTATAAAACTCCTAATTTTAATATTAATAAATTATCAAATTATTATGCATCAAAATACATTATGAAAAATAATGTTATGAATAATATTTACAGATCCTAAAGTTAAAATATTTATAGTCATATTTAATGATGTAAAATTTATTTAAACAATTAAGGGACTTTTAATGTATCTCTATAAGGAACATAAAAACACAATGAATTTATATAAGATTTCATATATATAAATTACAAGAGTTGATGATGTATAATCATGAAAAAATGAGGGATATGTAAAATAGATTTTCCATTATTGTAAACAATATAGCACACTTTGTGAAACATGTATGAATTATGTGATAATTGAAATGATACTTCAATCAATACCAAAGGGATCGCTCACCATGCCACCCGTCCAAACCACCAATACCTTTCCAAAAAACCTCCCACTTCCATATTGAGGAAACCTCAGGGGATGTTTATCAACCCGCACTTCCACTGATTTATCCCTATCTTGACCTCTCAATTCCTTTTAGTTCCAATCTATAGCCCCGAACAGAGGAGGCTCAGCACCTGACTATTGCCTTGTGCACTGCGTCTTATTGGACACTCGGTGAGCCTGATTCCCATCCGCAACAATCCTCTCATGCTGCTTCATTTTTCCTTTGGGTTCACCTCGCCTATAGAAAACATTCGAATGACCTAGTTTCCAATAGGAATAGCAGTACTCCACCCATTTCTCAAAGACCACTGGTGTAGAGACCCGTATCCTGACGTACATGGACATTACATTACTTTTGCGGAATACTTAGTACATAACAAAAACACACACACAAGGATCGTAATAGTTTAGTGTCTTTGGAAACTCGGAACGTAATCTTATAATCCTTGTGAAAGATCTTCAAAATCTCCCACAAAGATCTTCCTTTTTTTTACCTAAAACCTTTCTTTATATCCTGGGGAAAAGAAAACATAAAAGGGTGAGCTCAAATGCTCAGTAAGGGTAAACAAAAGAAATATCAATCACATAATTTTCAGAAGAACATAAATTTTTTGGAAATCTTAACCTGCAAAAGAGAGCATAATTTCATAACATGGGATAAATCATAGTAGTGAAAATGAAACCATAACTTAAAACATTACTCATTGTGGAATACACACATAATCATAGAGAATCATTTCTTGTTAGTCAAGACTCATTGCCAAGACTATCTTAGTGGACAAAGTCCCTTTCTGAATCGAGTAATCCTCGTTTCAGTCCTGTTTCACTGAACCGGTATAACCTACCATTCCAGCCATGTCTATCTCATGAGATATTAAATCTTTACCCAATGCATTGGAGGGAGATATAGGTCCCACCCATCTCATAATGATACCATTCTTATGTGTGCCACAAAATCATAAATCATACATCATTTCATAACCCATGTAATAAAAATGGGATTCTTAAAACAACATGACATCATAAAACCATTCATATAAGATAAAGGAATTCATAAACATAATTCCATCACAAAATAGTCAAATCAATGTAAAAATATGGATAGAAACAGAACCCTTTATTATCTTAGATGGAAAATAATTTTGATAAAACACTTGAAATGAATTCTTGAGGAAAATATCCTTTCTTCTTCAAAATCAATTTCTTTTCACAAAACATCATGCAATTTTAAAAGAAAGAGATTTTATTAAAAATAGTCATGAAATCTTTTGGAGGAAGCTTCATGAAAATAAGGCTTTATAAAACTGTAAAAATCCATTCATGCCGTTTAAGTTAAAAAAAACATTCTTCGTACTTTTGTCGGAAAAGTCAAAAAGTACCTCGTACGACAAAAAATTGCTTTCATACATATTACTAAAAACTCACCGAAGGGTAAAATGGATTTAAACAATTGTATGTGGATGGAAATAATATTACATTTTGATGAAACATGGATGTGGATGATAAAATACACCCCAGTAAATACTTACGAATAAACAATCTCGGATAAAAATGAGATTGTGATATTTCCCTTACCTTAGGTCCGATTTGATTTGTTCGTGTCCGAAGCTCCTGTATAATGGTTTAAATAATGTTATTGACTTATTCCAGAATCATACTAATTGTTATGATATCATATATGGTTCACTTATGACTTTATTTTACCCGTTCTTTTGTAAATTCCATGTTAAAGAGCATTTTGGGTAAAATCGTTTCATTTATCGTAGGTGTTTTGACTTGTTGTTCTTGACATTATTATTACTTATATCATGATTTACTTACTTACAGAATATAAAATATGATTTATATATCATATATATTCAGTATATATATATATATAATAGATAGTTAAATGAAAAACACCGTTCATGGAGACGGTAGTCCGTACGTACGCATGAACGCTGTTTTTCTTTCCTTATTGTCTTGAATGGAATTAAGTAGATGACATACATATAAATATACATAAATCCAGTATCATTATTATGTCATATATTTCATTAGTACTTATTATATATACTTTATAATCATTCATTAATGGTTAATCATTGAGAATGAATCTCATCGCGTCGCGGAGACAGTAGTCCGTACGTACGCACGAGCGATGATATCGTTCCCATGGTCGTGGAATTGTGTTGAAGTGTATGTAGACTATTTAAGTATCAATATCTCTTTATAATAATCATATATAGTTACTCATTACACCATTATACCCATCCTTGTAAGGTTATGATGGAAAATAGATTACACCACGGCATGGAGACGGTATTCCGTACGTACGCACGCGCGGTGATTTCATTTTTCCGTAGGATGGATAGAAGGTGAATTAGGGTTGTTTCATATTTATAATAACATATCAGTATGTAAGTAATACTTATGTTATTACTTTATCATGAAACAACTAAAGAAGGAGAAGTTGAATAAGAAAGAAATTGAAAAGATCGGTAATGGATATTACCTCTTCTTTGAAACGCCTCTTTGAATCCTCCACTTAGGGAACTATGATTGGTCTTTGAAGAAGACCAGGACCTCTAGGATTATTCTAGGGAAGTGGAGAAGGGATTTTGGCAGGGGTTGGCCGAGCTTGAGTGCTCAAATTGGTGTGAGGAGGAGGGGGAGGAGGTGACCTTTTATAGGGGAGGAGAGGGGCACCTTAGGAATATCTCAAAATATTATTTTATATTAAATTCAAAATCGGTTTATAATGGTTCCAAAGGGTCTTATTTTGAAGCTAAAGTGGGGATGGGTCGAAATCCTATCAACCAATAGGATTTAGACAAGTTTAGGGTATTATTTTAACCTTATCAATTAGATTTAACTCCAAGTTAAATAATTTAACTTTTACCATGTCTTTTTGTTTTCTTTCACTATATGGTTAATAAACTTACTATAACATGCCAAACGAACCCCAAATTGTTTATTATTAATATATATATCCTTATCTAAGTCATTTGGCCGAACCTTAGATTTTTAGGAATATAATAACAATTAATAATATAATATTTGATTTAAAAACTATTTTGTGTCAATTTTGACACTATTTGATATATGATTTTTGTGAAAGTCATAACAGAATTAAATGTTCGAACCAAGTTGATTAAATCAACAATAATTTATCATAAGAACCTAGAAAATTAGTGGAATTCATCAAAAATCTCAAATTAAATTTATTTTGGTGTTTATAACATCAATTATGTCAATATTTCATTAATAAGATAATTACTGCATCATCGTTGTGTCATAAAGAAATTAAATTATATGATGTCTAAAAATTACAAATAAAATACCATCGTGTAGGAAATCGTTTTAGCTTTCTAATGAATATTTACAATCGAATTTATCTTATGTATAACCCCATATTAAAAATGATTTACTTATTAAACTTTGATTTTAACTATTTTAACCCTTCTTTAAATAAATTAATAATAAATGTCCTAATCTAATCCAAGTGGGCCTAAATGGTCATATTTTATTCCTAATTTTTTTTTTGGTCGAATTACACTTGTTCAATAGAATTAGAACATGTGTTAGGGTAATATTAATATCATATTTGCCCTTAGTTACCCTATTTACTATTAACCGTGGTATAAAAAGTAAAAAGTTACTATTCACCAAAAAATTATTTTCATCTCATTGAACCACATTTTAGTCCTTGATATTAACCGTGTCTCTCGGATTTTCGAAATTCCATTCACAGAAGCGGTAAAATTAAGTTTTATGCAAAATTCGGTTTTTAACCTACCACTTAGTAGTTTCACTATTCATCAAAAATTGATGTTTTTCAGAACAATGCCAAAATTTCATCCCAAGCTATATTTCATATTCCGAATTCAAAAATGAAGTCTATTTTACCAAATTCATAACATAAAAGTTGCATTAATTAATTTTATAATTAAATCCCGCTGTTAAAACAAATAGCGTGTTTTTAAGAAACAATATCTATCAAAAGATTGACACTTGTTTATGTCTAGTTTAAATGTGAAATTACATCCAATGACCAACTTTGTATTAAATTGTAAAAATATATTCTAAATACACTTTAAAACCACTCAAATTAATTATTTATCACTATTAATTATTTCGATTAAAAAAGTTGTTTTTAATTATAATTTAGTAATTTTCACTATTCATCAGAATATGAAAGTTATCCGAAAAGTACCAAAATTTCACCTTAGGCTAAATTCGATACTCCGAATCCAAAAATGAAGTCCATTTTGAGAGCTAAAATTTATAAAATTTAAAAAGTGGTTATTACTATTCATAATGGCTAGTTTTAATAATATTTTAATAGCATATCATTGTTTAGTAAAACTCGGTGTTGCGTACAACACACGCTATCGTGGAAGGTCGCGATTGCGTGTAATGAAGGAAAGTCAAGGATACGTGTTGTGCGAGCTCCTTTTGGTGTAGCGTACAACACAAGACATTAATAAAATTAAAAAGAATATTTTTTTATAAAATCTTGGGCTGTTACATTCTACCCCCCTTAAAATGAATTTCGCCCTCGAAATTCTTTGGGGTTATAAATGGTTTACTATTCGAAAGTTTCTTTAATAGAAACCCACATCGTAAAAAGGAATATCAAAACCAATCTTTAAAAACAAAAGTATGAAACGTAATGGTTACCCAAATAAACTAATCATTGGGTTTCCACATAGGTGAAAATATGTATATGGAAGAGAAATCTAACCATCATGTTCTGATGGAGAGTGGTAGAGAACATGGCTATGGAAAAGCCAGTAATCACAAATCCATTGATTTGTGATGATATAAGGTACCATCTGATTCATCAGGTATAAGATCACTAGGACAACATTTTTGGTTTTCAAGATCATTTCCCTAAAGTTGAAAATTTGAATTAGAATAAATACTTACTTTATTTTGGTACAATCTCACTGTTGTTCGTGCCTTTAACAATTTCCACTTCATCTCTTAAATGAATGAAGTTGAATTTGTTATTCATGAAGTGTTAGCAGATCATGTGATAGAATGACGGGTCATTCCATCTGTCTCAAACAAAAGATTAGCAAAAATTATATGCATAAGTCGATCTATAGTGAGATTAATCATATATGGTTCCTAAAATGGACTTATACTTCATATATCATACTGCTTAATATAATAAAACTAGTTTCTACTAAACAGGGACTTCCTGTAGGCCAGTGGTAGGCGATAAAGGCCAGTCGCACTTCGGTTGTGGGTTCGATTCCCACAGCCTTGTCCGAAGCGATGGGCTGTCGCCCGTCCTGCAGGTTGTCTTTTTTCTACGTTACTATAACATCCCATCAATAATATCGAAAATCTTCTATCCTTAAACAATACTAACTTATGTCCAACATAATCCAGTCTAATCTTTAGGCTTATACATAATACTGTAGTCCACTCTCATAATATAGTGACATCGATTACCAGGGATTTAATACTGTCGTTGATCCCCACATATCATAAGATATGTCTTGTTGGTCACATTCCAAACATTCAAAGTCCTTAATCGTGTATTCTCTTGAATACCTTAGTGAAAACATGAGTGCAGTTAAAAGTTAACACTTTCCACATACCAAAATCCTCAAAATTTTATATACTCAAACCATGATATCACTTAGTCCTTATATCAATCATGAGCTCATGAATACTATTAAACATTTCATTTTCTCGTCTTCATTATGCGCATATCATCTTATTTCCAAAAATATCTCAATCACTTCTAATACCACATTAGACCAATACATAAATATTCCAATACACCATAAAAGTACCTCAACAACATTATTCTTGAATACCAATACATAAACACTTCAGTCCATCCACATCAATGACTGTCCTGGAATAAGTCCTTCCTTGATTTAGAAGTATCTTTTTAGGTCGGGGAATTGAGTTGGGTAATGCCCATGTTCTCCACAAATAAGACATTGAACTCCATAACAGTCTGTCACCCTATGACCCTTTTCTCCACACAGATAACATCGGTCCCTCCATTTGAGGTATTCCTCAAGGTTCTTCTTCCCTTCTTTAGAAATCTCAATCTTCCTTTCTTTATGCTCCTCAACATGCGAACATGCATAATAGTTTATCTTCCTCTTCTTTGATGAATTATTCATACCACTAAATTTCACCTTGTTAATCATATATCGCGATGACTGATTCGGCATAATCACAATATCTTTATTTTTAGGCGTTAAACAATTTTGTTGCTCATAGTCACCAATTTGTCCATTGGATTCAATGTTAACCGAATTCCTTCTGGTTCCCTCCATTAACTAAAACACAAAAGAATCTTGTGAGAGGAAAAAATCATGCGAGGGAAAACAACATAATAAAGGGGGAGCACCCTCAATATCTAACATCTTAGGTTAAATTGTATGATCATTATCTTAGTTCTAGGACTATATCCTATACGTATACTTATCCTTGGGGACATCCCTAGACATACCTTATAAATATCTCTAGGGATCTCACTAACGTTTTCGCATCCTAGTTTCCAAAGGTTGACTAAACCTTTCCTCTGATACCAACTGTAGAGACCCGTATCCTGACGTACATGGACATTACATTACTTTTGCGGAATACTTAGTACATAACAAAAACACACACACAAGGATCGTAATAGTTTAGTGTCTTTGGAAACTCGGAACGTAATCTTATAATCCTGGTGAAAGATCTTCAAAATCTCCCACAAAGATCTTCCTTTTTTTTACCTAAAACCTTTCTTTATATCCTGGGGAAAAGAAAACATAAAAGGGTGAGCTCAAATGCTCAGTAAGGGTAAACAAAAGAAATATCAATCACATAATTTTCATAAGAACATAAAATTTTTGGAAATCTTAACCTGCAAAAGAGAGCATAATTTCATAACATGGGATAAATCATAGTAGTGAAAATGAAACCATAACTTAAAACATTACCCATTGTGGCATACACACATAATCATAGAGAATCATTTCTTGTTAGTCAAGACTCATTGCCAAGACTATCTTAGTGGACAAAGTCCCTTTCTGAATCGAGTAATCCTCGTTTCAGTCCTGTTTCACTGAACCGGTATAACCTACCATTCCAGCCATGTCTATCTCATGAGATATTAAATCTTTACCCAATGCATTGGAGGGAGATATAGGTCCCACCCATCTCATAATGATACCATTCTTATGTGTGCCACAAAATCATAAATCATACATCATTTCATAACCCATGTAATAAAAATGGGATTCTTAAAACAACATGACATCATAAAACCATTCATATAAGATAAAGGAATTCATAAACATAATTCCATCACAACATAGTCAAATCAATGTAAAAATATGGATAGAAACAGAACCCTTTATTATCTTAGATGGAAAATAATTTTGATAAAACACTTGAAATGAATTCTTGAGGAAAATATCCTTTCTTCTTCAAAATCAATTTCTTTTCACAAAACATCATGCAATTTTAAAAGAAAGAGATTTTATTAAAAATAGTCATGAAATCTTTTGGAGGAAGCTTCATGAAAATAAGGCTTTATAAAACTGTAAAAATCCGCTCATGCCGTTTAAGTTAAAAAAAAACATTCTTCGTACTTTTGTCGGAAAAGTCAAAAAGTACCTCGTACGACAAAAGATTGCTTTCATACATATTACTAAAAACTCACCGAAGGGTAAAATGGATTTAAACAATTGTATGTGGATGGAAATAATATTAAATTTTGATGAAACATGGATGTGGATGATAAAATACACCCCAGTAAATACTTACGAATAAACAATCTCGGATAAAAATGAGATTGTGATATTTCCCTTACCTTAGGTCCGATTTGCTTTGTTCGTGTCCGAAGCTCCTGTATAATGGTTTAAATAATGTTATTGACTTATTCCAGAATCATACTAATTGTTATGATATCATATATGGTTCACTTATGACTTTATTTTACCCGTTCTTTTGTAAATTCCATGTTAAAGAGCATTTTGGGTAAAATCGTTTCATTTATCGTAGGTGTTTTGACTTGTTGTTCTTGACATTATTATTACTTATATCATGATTTACTTACTTACAGAATATAAAATATGATTTATATATCATATATATTCAGTATATATATATATATATAATAGATAGTTAAATGAAAAACACCGTTCATGGAGACGGTAGTCCGTACGTACGCATGAACGCTGTTTTTCTTTCCTTATTGTCTTGAATGGAATTAAGTAGATGACATACATATAAATATACATAAATCCAGTATCATTATTATGTCATATATTTCATTAGTACTTATTATATATACTTTATAATCATTCATTAATGGTTAATCATTGAGAATGAATCTCATCGCGTCGCGGAGACAGTAGTCCGTACGTACGCACGAGCGATGATATCGTTCCCATGGTCGTGGAATTGTGTTGAAGTGTATGTAGACTATTTAAGTATCAATATCTCTTTATAATAATCATATATAGTTACTCATTACACCATTATACCCATCCTTGTAAGGTTATGATGGAAAATAGATTACACCACGGCGTGGAGACGGTATTCCGTACGTACGCACGCGCGGTGATTTCATTTTTCCGTAGGATGGATAGAAGGTGAATTAGGGTTGTTTCATATTTATAATAACATATCAGTATGTAAGTAATACTTATGTTATTACTTTATCATGAAACAACTAAAGAAGGAGAAGTTGAATAAGAAAGAAATTGAAAAGATCGGTAATGGATATTACCTCTTCTTTGAAACGCCTCTTTGAATCCTCCACTTAGGGAACTAAGATTGGTCTTTGAAGAAGAACAGGACCTCTAGGATTATTCTAGGGAAGTGGAGAAGGGATTTTGGCAGGGGTTGGCCGAGCTTGAGTGCTCAAATTGGTGTGAGGAGGAGGGGGAGGAGGTGTCCTTTTATAGGGGAGGAGAGGGGCACCTTAGGAATATCTCAAAATATTATTTTATATTAAAGTCAAAATCGGTTTATAATGGTTCCAAAGGGTCTTATTTTGAAGCTAAAGTGGGGATGGGTCGAAATCCTATCAACCAATAGGATTTAGACAAGTTTAGGGTATTATTTTAACCTTATCAATTAGATTTAACTCCAAGTTAAATAATTTAACTTTTACCATGTCTTTTTGTTTTCTTTCACTATATGGTCAATAAACTTACTATAACATGCCAAACGAACCCCAAATTGTTTATTATTAATATATATATCCTTATCTAAGTCATTTGGCCGAACCTTAGATTTTTAGGAATATAATAACAATTAATAATATAATATTTGATTTAAAAACTATTTTGTGTCAATTTTGACACTATTTGATATATGATTTTTGTGAAAGTCATAACAGAATTAAATGTTCGAACCAAGTTGATTAAATCAACAATAATGTATCATAGGAACCTAGAAAATTAGTGGAATTCATCAAAAATCTCAAATTAAATTTATTTTGGTGTTTATAACATCAATTATGTCAATATTTCATTAATAAGATAATTACTGCATCATCGTTGTGTCATAAAGAAATTAAATTATATGATGTCTAAAAATTACAAATAAAATACCATCATGTCGGAAATCGTTTTAGCTTTCTAATGAATATTTACAATCGAATTTATCTTATGTATAACCCCATATTAAAAATGATTTACTTATTAAACTTTGATTTTAACTATTTTAACCCTTCTTTAAATAAATTAATAATAAATGTCCTAATCTAATCCAAGTGGGCCTAAATGGTCATATTTTATTCCTAATTTTGTTTTTGGTCGAATTACACTTGTTCAATAGAATTAGGACATGTGTTAGGGTAATATTAATATCATATTTGCCCTTAGTTACCCTATTTACTATTAACCGTGGTATAAAAAGTAAAAAGTTACTATTCACCAAAAAATTATTTTCATCTCATTGAACCACATTTTAGTCCTTGATATTAACCGTGTCTCTCGGATTTTCGAAATTCCATTCACAGAAGCGGTAAAATTAAGTTTTATGCAAAATTCGGTTTTTAACCTACCACTTAGTAGTTTCACTATTCATCAAAAATTGATGTTTTTCAGAACAATGCCAAAATTTCATCCCAAGCTATATTTCATATTCCGAATTCAAAAATGAAGTCTATTTTACCAAATTCATAACATAAAAGTTGCATTAATTAATTTTATAATTAAATCCCGCTGTTAAAACAAATAGCGTGTTTTTAAGAAACAATATCTATCAAAAGATTGACACTTGTTTATGTCTAGTTTAAATGTGAAATTACATCCAATGACCAACTTTGTATTAAATTGTAAAAATTTATTCTAAATACACTTTAAAACCACTCAAATTAATTATTTATCACTATTAATTATTTCGATTAAAAAAGTTGTTTTTAATTATAATTTAGTAATTTTCACTATTCATCAGAATATGAAAGTTATCCGAAAAGTACCAAAATTTCACCTTAGGCTAAATTCGATACTCCGAATCCAAAAATGAAGTCCATTTTGAGAGCTAAAATTTATAAAATTTAAAAAGTGGTTATTACTATTCATAACGGCTAGTTTTAATAATATTTTAATAGCATATCATTGTTTAGTAAAACTCGGTGTTGCGTACAACACACGCTATCGTGGAAGGTCGCGATTGCGTGTAATGAAGGAAAGTCAAGGATACGTGTTGTGCGAGCTCCTTTTGGTGTAGCGTACAACACAAGACATTAATAAAATTAAAAAGAATATTTTTTTTATAAAATCTTGGGCTGTTACAACTGGTTGCTTGCACCTGATTTCCTCGCCAGTTTCAATATACACAAACTCAACCGGAGCCTTTGAAACATCCACCTCCACACAGATGTAGGGTTTAACCGGATGAAAAACCGCAGCAGTACATGAATCAGCGCAATGGAAACGTCCAACCAAATTCCCTAACATTAGAAGAATTGATGGGTTCTGGAAGGGGAGTGGGATATGAGGAAGAATTACCCATAGAGGAACTATAGTAGAATCACGATTCAGATAAAAGTCAGACCTCCACCGAGACAGGTGAAATCCACATCCACCGCACCTACAGGGAGCAAAGGCCAGAGCGCGAGCAAGATCCTCCGAGGATGGACATCGCACCATCAAATTATCTCTATCCACCAGAACAACAACCACCCTATCCCGAATCCCCACGAATTTAAAAAGAACATGTCAAATTCATCCACCGAAAGACGCCTGTTTCTGAAACTTGCAACCAACGTGAGATTCTGAAGGAAATCCTCTTCTGTAAACTCTAGAGCCGAAAGAGAAACCACATGGGCGCCACCATGAAGGACAGGGTCCTTCGGAGCAAGTTTAATTGATGGATATGATGGTAGAAAATTAGGGTCGGTAAAAGGCGAGAAAGCACGAGACAAGATCCGAGGATTCCGAGAATCCTCCCCCCTCACGTCGATAGGCGATGGAGGGGGGGAACACCACCGATCCCATTAGGGTTATGCCATCACCTCTGATCCTAGAGCGTTATCATCATCCCCCCAATTAAGGATTTATGGGAAAGTAGTGGATCTAGGTACTCAGGAGGTGGGTGTTGGCATTGCAGTGGTGGGAGAGCAGTAGGATCCAGTTCTTTTGCATGGAGTGAGCTGTGATACTGCTGGGGTTGTGGAGGATTCTGTACCATAAAGGCTAGCTTTCATTGATCCAATGGAGAATGAGGGGATTCTGCATGATAAAGAGGATGATGTGAAGAAAGATGGTATTCTCTTGAGGTCTGCTGCTGATCCAATGGATGCTGCAACTGGGAAAGGAGTGATGGAACTGATGGACCAGCCATAATATCCTACTGTAATTGATGTCAACAATCAGGTTCAGTACGTTTTTGGTTCATAGGATGGTTATTGGGATGTCAAAATTTTGGGAGAATGCGGTGATATCTCAGATAGCGACATGGAAAATAATCGTGGCATGGTATGGCCTTCTTACAACAATGTTTTCCAGGGTGCAAGGATGAAGGTTAAAGGGGATGAAGGTGCTAAGACCGGCCCGCCACGACGAAGAATGAAGAAAGTCTACTCTTACCTTCCCAAGCCTGTGTCCACTAGATCTTCTGTTTGGAGGGAAAGTTGGGCTATGCAATCTTCAATGGAGTTTTTGGCCTCGGAAAAGGTAAATCTTAGAAGTTTATACGCCAAAGTTCTTAGACACAATGAAAGCTCAGAGTGTGAAACAGATAAATCAGAGGACTTTGTCTCTAAAAAGGGTGGTGATGGGTATGATTTCTATGATATGTAGTTGTTCTAGACTTCTTGTACCTGTTATTCTTTTTTATTAATAAATGGTCAGAGGCTTGCCTCTGGGTGAGAGTTTCTGGTCAATCCATACCAAATAATAAAAATTCTAGATATGATTTGACTGAATAAACCAATGATTTTGAATTGAACAATATTAATGATCATATAGGATCCCGTTTAAAATATGATCTTTTTTTAAGAATAATTTTGATTAACCTAGTGATAATCAAATGGGGTTACACTTAAAAAATATATATATCATGTTACTCATCTGGTGACTTTACATCTTATTTTATATATTAGATTAATTATTATCTAAGTCATGTTTCAAGTGAATTAAATCGATCAGGATGATGAAGAATTCTATCCAAACAGAATAAGTGGAAAAAAGTGATAAAATATTTATAATAATATTAAATTAATGAAATTTAATTCTACTACTAAATTCTAAGACACATTGACTTACCGATTATGAGTGTACAAGCATGAAAAAAGAAATAGATGAAATGAAAAAGAATAAAAATAAAAAGAAGAAATCATTTATTTAAGGTTAGGGATGAACTAAGGATTCGAAATCAGAAGATAAAAGGGATACATCAAATTTTTGTTTCATGGTAGATTATTTTAGTATGTTTTGTAGTATTTCTTATGCAGATTCAGATTCAAAATATAAATCACCTTTTAATTTAGGTACAAAAAAAATAAATATACAAATTTAAGAAAAATGTGGGATGAATATCAAGATGAAAAAAATTTCTTATGAAATTTTTTATTTTTTAACTATTTATTTTAAAAAAGTATTTAAAAAAATTATTGGATGATAAAAAATTACATAATGTTGAATGTAATTTTTAAAAACATCAATAAGAGAATGCAAAATTATATGATTTCATATCATTGAATAATGAGCTATAATAATGGAAATTTAATAATTTGTTGGATGATTTATCAAAACAAAATACTGAGAAACATAGTTTCACTACGGTAAAAAGGGGTTTTTGCGACGGGGTATTTGCGACGGGAATAAATCCCGTCGCAAATACTCCCGTTAGAAACTTATTTGTGACGGGGGTATTTTCCCGTCGCAAATAACCATTTATTTGAGACGGGGAAATCTCACCCATCGCAAAAGGCTTGGCACGCTGAGCGCGCCAAACCACGGGAAAGTTATTTGCGATGGGTGGTTACCACCCATCACAAATAACCGACGGCGGTAAAAACTATTTGTGACGGGAATATACCCCCCGTCGTAAATACCCGACGGTGGTAAAAAATATTTGCGACGGTAATATACCCTTGTCGCAAATAATACTATTTGCGACGGGTACCCTGTCGCAAATACTCCCGTTACAAATAAGATAACCCATAAATACCCCCACCCGTTTTTTTCCATTCATTCTCAACTTCTCTCAAAACTCTATTTTTAGAGTTCACAGTTTCTTAAGTTTAATTTTTATTTCCAGATTTGTTATTGATGTCATCAACAATTATCAAAGATCAACCTCAGATCAATTTTAAAGGTATTTTTGTTATTTTTAATTTAAAATTTATTTTTAAATTTTTATTAGTTTTATTTATTTTTAATTAGTTGTAATTTAATTATGTTTATATTGTTTTGTTATTTAATAAATTTAAATTATTATTATTAATTGTTCACAGTTAATGGTAATTAGTAGTAATTAATAATAATTAGAAATAATTAATAATAAATTGGAATAATTAATAATAAATAGGAATAAACCTCCCCCATGCGCGCATTAACCTTTACAACTAAGCCATTTAATTTTTTTATACATTTAATGATCTATCTATATATATAGTTATAATTATTCGTATATTAATATAGATTTATATTAATATAAATATATTTGGTTATATAAATAAATATATATTTTTTTATTCGTATATTAATATATATTTATTCTATTTATATATATATATATATGTAGTTATAAGATTTTATTCGTATATTTATTTGTATATTAATTAATATATATTTATAAGCTTAGTTATAAATAAATTTATAAAATATGGGTTTTTATGTATATGTATAAATAAATAAATAAATAAATAAATACATATATACAGTAGACACACACACACACACAAATATATATATATATATATATGTATAGTTATGAATGAATACATAGGAATGAGGGGGTGAAAATCCACTGAGAATGTTAAAATAGCTAAAACTTCTAATCCGTAAGTCCGTTTCAACTCCACAACCAGTCAAATCTAAGAACATGAAACGATCTTCGATATGATATGCGGTACAGGACAAACGGACATCCGAATCGGATGTTATAGCCATTTCAATGTTAAAATGACCATAACTTCTAATCCAGAAGGCCGTTTCAGCTCCACAATCAGTACAATCGAAGAACATGAAATGATATTCGATATGATCTATGGTATAGGTTTATCGGACATCGGGATCAGAAGTTATAGGTGTTTAAACGGTGAAAAACCGGGGTACCCCGACTAAAAACTCAATTTTGGAGGCCTTCTGGGCCTTTTTTGGCCTCGAAAAAACCTTGGACGGGTTGCACCTATTTATATGGCTGTAGAGCTCGTCGCAGGCTTTGATTTTATATGATTTGGAGCTCAAACGGAGTCCCGGATCAAAAGTTATGGCCGTTTGAAATTTGGGTTTCATTTTTAACTTATTTTCCATCTTCCATTAATTTTTCTATTATTTTTATATTCAAAGAGTTATTAAAAGAGTATTAATTGATAAAAATTACATAATTACTAATTAAATATTTTTTTAATTTATTTTATAAGCCTCTATTACTGAATATCTTATACATTCATATTTGATTTTCATTCATCCTTTCTAAAACATATTTAAAAAATAAATATTATATTTATATCAATATAAATAGGTTTATTGATTTATATAATAATAAATAAATTTTTAAATTTTTTATTAATTTTTTTATTATTATTTGTGACGGGCCCGTCACAAATACCTACTTCGAAGCAACCATTTGCGACTGGAAAGGGCCCGTCGCAAATACTTGTTTGCGACGGGCCCGTCGCAAAAGATTTTTTTAAAAAAAACCAAAAACCTATTTCTGACGGGCCCATTTCCCGTCGCAAATAAGTGCTTTTGCGATGGTCCCATCACAAAAAAATTTAGTTGCGACGGCGTTTTCTGCAACGGGCAATTTGCGACGGGGCCCCGTCGCAAAAGGCTATTTGCGACGGGATCCCTTCGCAAATGACCTGTCGCAAATATCTATATTTCCCATAGTGTTTAAAAAAATTATACATCATCCATAATATATAATTTTTGTGATGATCTCGATATTTTTCAATGGGAAAATGGTAATATTAAGTTTGGAATTGAAGGTTTTAGTGAAATTTTATTTACTATTAAAGTCAAAAAGTAAAAATATTTAGACATTTATGTTATTAAAAAGTATTTCAAGATCAATGAGTAATTGATATTATATTGGTTATGAAGGAAGATTACCTTAAATGTATAAAAACCTATTTTTAAAAGGAAAAACTATAGGAAAATCAATAATTATATATTTTAAATGTGGTTTGAAAGGATGTTATGCTAAGGATTTATCCTTAATTTTTGTTACATTTTTTTTCTACACAATTTCATTTATTCCATAGTCTAATTTTAGAGTTAAATGGAATAAACCATCTACATTATGGGTTCCCCAATGGTATTTTTAAATCCTCTTCGACTTATGTTGACCCAATTACCATAACATTTCTTCCTTATATAATTAATATAAGTCATGGAATTTTAACATTTTTTATTATATTATATGTATTTAATTTTTGATTTATATGTCCAATAATATTGATCCCTTTTTTTATTTTTGCATAGAAGGATGAAAAAATAGTTGTTATTTTCATTCATTATAAATCTTAGTTTTATTCATTTAATATTTTATTTTTATTAAGGATTTATGTTGTTTCTATAGTATTAAATGTGGTGATGGGTTTTCAAATGATGAAAACACCCTATTATATTTTATGAAAAATCATCAAATAAAAGGCACCTTTATAATCCCTACCATTAAATTTTTAAAAATTTAGTAAGAATGTTCAGTATTTTTTGTGTAATTGATCATCTTGAAGAATAAAAACAATTAACATTTTATTACAACTCTTAATGGATGATTTTATATTCATTATTGTTTAATATACATAAATTTAGGATTATTTTAATTTTTTTAATTGATTAGTTAATAGTTTAATAATTTGATGTTTTTTTGGAATCTATTTTATGAAGATATTTGATTTTAATTATTGAAATATATAATTGAAAATTTCACTCTTATATTCCATTATAATTGGGGGAGATATACTTCTTATAATTATAAATTGATTTAATTTAATCTTGTTTCTTGGTATGTTGTTCTTAAAATTTTCATTATTATGTTTTACAAAAAAATTAGTTTTTATTTCTATTATAGTGCTTTAAATAAATGCCAATTTCGTGTTCATTTATTTTATATAAAATCATAAATTAGTGAAAAATTACATTTTTGAATACAATTATTGTGAAATGAAAATGAGAAATTGTGTTGGATTTTGAATCAATTTTAAATATCCAAGTATATGTATATTTAAAATAACATGGATCAATTATAATAAATTAATCGTATATGGGTTTATTTTTTTATTGTTCCCTATATCATACTAATTTTTAGGGGGGATTGATTATTATAAATAAATATATATTGAAAAGTTATTTTATTTTCTGTTATATATTATAAAAATATCATTTAAATTTAATAATGAAATCATATATTAATTTTTTTAAAGGATGGGATGTGTTTAGTAATAGAATTTCGAAACAAAAATGTTTATTGAAGAAATATATTTTAAATAATGATTAAAACATTATTATTAATTAAAAAATGGAATTTATATTTGTAAATTTATATTTATTTTATAATTATTGAAAATGAAGGTAATATTTTAGTGACCCCAGAATTCACTTCATTTCATTAATTATAATTTTTCATTATTTATTAAATTGATAGTTATAATTTATCATATAATTATTCAATCCTTATTTTAACTAAATTAAGATTATTTTTTTAATTAGGTACTAATTTGAGAATAAAATAATTATTTTAAATTGGTTGTTTTATTATTATTCATTTAATTCTCTAAATGTTCTTTATTTATTTATACATTAATATTTTTTATATTTTGTATATATAAAATTGGAAATATTTATTATGATTGGATGTAATATGTTCCTGACAGAGGGCATACATTTTCATGTGATGTTATATTTTATGGAATAAATTCATATATTTGTTTTGAAGATGTTTAAAATTTTAGATTGAATTCAGAGGTTTTTATGTCAAGTTATATGTTTTAGAATGATGTCCTGGGAAAATAATTTAATTCATAGGAAATTATGTAATTTCATAAATTTTTTCCTAAATTCATATGAAAATCAGATTATTCATTTAAAAATTTATATTGGTTTACAGAAATATATAATTATTATATGAATATGTGATAATGTCATATGGTTTCCCTTTAAGTCTATGGTTTTAGAATTAAATAATTTCTAATTATTTTATAAGTAACCGTTGTTATTTAATTTTAATTTTAATGATATTTTATAGGATTTATTTTCAAATTGAAATATTAATATATTTAAACTAGTATTTTACATGCATGACTTACAGAAACTATCAATATGATTTGTTGCGCTTCTTAGTGGAGTATTTACCACTGTTTTAATTATTTACAAATTTATTTCTAATTAATTTCATGTATACATATTCATTGAATATTTCTGGATTTTATGTGAAAAATCACATATGGTTTTTTATATGGATAACAAATGCATATTATTTTTATTTAATGTGTTCCATTTATATGAGGATATTCATATATAAAAATATTTATAAGATTTAATGTTTATTAATCCATTTTTCTAAATGAAACATGTCTAAAATGAATTTTTTTATTTTTTAGATTATATAAGATTTATAACCTACCATTCAAGTGATAAAATTATGATTGGGATATATAAAGGTTGATCAGGTAGAATGAATCCATTGATGTTATGTCTATTTAAATTTAATAAAAATATGCATTCTTGGATAAGAGTAGACCACAACATGTGTTTTTTAAACGTAATGTTCAATTCATTGTGGTATCGTAGAGATTCAGTATATTTAAAAAAATTAGGTGTAGTTGGAATATATTAAAATTTACATTGATGTCATTCTAATCTCCAATAAGAACATTCACATAGAAACATTTTAGTTTGTAACTGTACAATAATTTTACTACATTTTATTTTTGTGGCAGTTTTTTTTATTTTCACTATATACATTTCAAGTTATATCACCCATTAAAGGTAATGGCATGTTATTCACACATATCTAAAATATATTTTCATAAGATTATACTATAAAAATCACTAGGTTAAGTTACGTTTATATAGAAAATAATTTATTATATTTTCTCCCACAAAAGATAATGAGTTAGTTTAGGTGTTTATCCTTAAACAGAATTTGGTTTGGCTTTATCCCACTGTTAAAGTTTTAGTTAAGGATAATCCCTTGTAAAAGTATCTCTTATCTTATAGTTGGTTAGATACTCAATTTATTTTATTGTGAAGAGTATATACAAGATCATTTGCGTCTAAAATACTATAAATTTATTTTTTACATTTCTATAATTTTGTATTCACTTTTAAACTCAAAAATACTATTTGAAGCTAAATTGTTTGGTTTTTTTAAAGATAAAAAAATATACAATTTTTTGAATTCACCCTTATTATTTTAAAACTCATAATTCACCCCCTCATGTGTATTACCATCACCTTTTCAGCCCAAAACAACAGTTATCAAATCTTTACC
This sequence comes from Viscum album, assembly GCA_963277665.1. Classification (NCBI taxonomy): domain Eukaryota; kingdom Viridiplantae; phylum Streptophyta; class Magnoliopsida; order Santalales; family Viscaceae; genus Viscum; species Viscum album. The sequence goes on from OY728127.1 coordinate 951,550,247, forward strand.
TTTTCAGGATAAGTATATTTTTTTACTCTATTAAATATGTATTGACCCAAAGATTTATTTTTGGAATTCATTCTATATTATAGTAATTTTTCATAGTATAAATCACATAAAGCAGTTCTATACCAGAAAAACACTATAAATGAAGAATTAATGCCATAATATGCACTTCTAGAAGTTAAAGAACCAATACTGATGAAAGAGTTTATTGGCCCTAGGAACGGTAATATGACCCTTATGAGAAGTAATCCAACCAAATGAATAGTAACCACACCAATGAAATTATAAATAATATTTAGGCATCTTATAAATGATAACAGGATATAATTGTATCATAGTCTAAGAAAATAAATTCTTTAAATATTAATAATTAAGTGTAATCATTTTTGCAAGACATAAATATTTATATAAAATGATTAATTTAATAATTTAAATGAGAAGTTATTTTCATAAAATGTAATGATAAAATAATATTTTTTATCTTATGGTTTTAATATAATTTTATGAGACTTTAAGTAATTTTTCAAGGTTTTATAAAATCAGTTAATATTTTAAAATCTGTATTTTCTATGTAAATGATGTTTTTTATGAAAAATTAAATTTGACATATTTATAATATTATTTTTATAAAATGAAGTTTTTTTAATTAAACACCTTGAAAAAGGGAAAGTGTGAATTTTTGGGATTCTTCTAAGAAATGAAATTTTTATGAATAGTATAATACGATAATTTACAATAAAATCTAAATACATGAAATATTCAGTCATAAATGATATAAGGATTATTGGAGCCCAAAATTAAAAAATATATATAATTATTTCAATATATTTATAGATAATTCATGAAATATTAATTTTCCGTTTCCTAAAAAATAAACTATTTAATATAATAATGTGAAAACACCCCTCTCCCCACTAAAAATAACACCCCACCCCCATATCTCATCACACCTCCCATGATTTTATACTTCTCCATGTTATGACCAATACTATTCCATAGACCCTACTCCATAGCCTGGATCTCTTGCCCTCATAAAAAGGTCAAAACCATTTTCCGGTGGAGGTTCTCTTGTAGGATAAATTCATGATGTAGAATACTCTTCATTTTTCGTTTAAATTTCCTTTCAATTTCATATCTTTTATTATTACCACCTCATCTACCTTCATAAAAATGTAATGATAAATCAAAAACCGTAAAAATATAGTAATTATATCATGTTAATGGAAGATACATCATTATACTCCAAACCCTCTCCCTTTTATTTTAAAAACTAAATCCTTGCTTGTGATGTGCAATTTACCGACATCATGGGCGATGGACATTCATTTTCAATAAACACAATAAAAAATTTTAATAAAAAAATTAATGGTAGAAAAAATAATTTAATGTGTATGTTATAACCTTCATTATGATATGGATCTAACTTATATACCTAATACTAAATGAGAAAATATAATGACTTCAATGGGATAAAAAAACAAAAAATAACATAAAACGATCATCATTAACATCTATCTAATGATGAATAATCAAATCATATAACCAAATTCATTATAAGGTCATTTAAACATCTATGTGATCTTTAGTTACATGTAATAACAATTCTGGGCATTTATCTGTATTTTACAAGAAATTCCATTCTTGTATCCAAATGAACCGATCATGAAAACTACGAAAATGACCACTCCTGAATGATAAAATTAAAATATACAACTCATTAAAAATACCATAAAAGAACAAAATAAAACCATAATGAAATAAATTCATGTATAAATGGTTTTATAATTGTTAGATACTAAATCTAATGTGATAATACATGATACCAAAGTGAAGATAGTATTTCAGACACAAGGTATGTCAAATTATCAAACTCAACTCTCTTCATTTGGTTTTCCCACATTCACGCAATTTTTCGTATGAATATTCATTAAATTTCATTTCATCTTAATTATCATACCTTTTTTAGGATATACATGTTTTGTTCCAGAATTTATGACAAACACATTATTTTCTTAAAGAAATATTTTTTCAGAAAGCACATCAATTACATCTTGTAATTGTTTTTTCTTCACTCAAGAATGATGATTATTTTATCATGTATGTTATTAAATCATTTGATTTGGAACCAAATTTTTTTAATGTACATTTTATGAAATTAAACCCATTATTTTACATGGTTTATTTTATATCCATGGTTGATATATGTTCTGTGTGGAATGCATGATAATGTAAATGGAATGATGTGATAGGTTCACCGAGAATTTTATGATGTAATGTATAATTTATGTTGTTATGGGTGCACCCATATTTATATAGTACTCCAATTAATAAGGTAATGTGATTAATCTTGTTTGAAAACTGAAATATTTGGGAGAATGATGCTAGTATTTTTCATAACTATTTATTGTATTTGACCACAAAGACATGATGTTTCATTTTTATGCATTTCCACATTCCATGAATTTATCTAATGCATCCCTTCTGGATTATTATGATGATGTTATGATTATTCTTTCCCCATGTTATATTGTTTAATTATCTTATCTTTCATCTTAAGGGGATTTTAGATCACCCTTTTTTGATGTATATCCTTAGGTGATTATTTTTACTACGAGGAATATAAGGGATAATAAGAAGCTAGAGGAGAGTTTATTATATAAATGTTTATGTCTTATTTTGTAACATTTTTGTAAAATCATAGTTTTCCAAAGACACTAAACCTTTGGATCATATTTATGTTGTGATTTTATTTTTTCATTAAAATGATGTGAATGCAATGTAATAAAATTTTGGGTCTTTATTGTTGGAAGTAGAGCAAGGATACGTCATTTGTGATTTTGGATTAGATAACCTTAGTAAAAATACATAGTACAAGACTATTTATATGTAATCACAAATTATTCTTTTCTAAAAATAAGAATAAAAAAAGATACGCCTCAATTTCACAAATGAATAAATTGTTTATTCGTTACTTTTTTACTAAAGTTTTGTACTAAACATTTATATTTTTGAAAATGGTGGGAATGAAGATAATCTATGCCAACTGCCAGTGTGACAGACAATGAGATTATTGCATGTGTGACATCCACAATGATTTTGGTGGAGGAGTGAAAAGTTTCATGGTGATACTTACCCACCTATCTCAAGTTATGAACAATAACCCGAATAATGTGGAATTCCCAACATCACCTATGAAAAAGAAATTGGCTATCCATTTTTTTATCCATCAAAAACCACCGACATTTTGTGGATCATCCAATCAACTAGTCATAGAACAGTGGGGAAGCTCATTGGAGAAAATATTTTACATGCTGCATTATTCTAAGATGGATAAGTAGACTCTGTTCATTAATCATTTAGATGGAGATGCTGAAAATGTGGGGAATTTATTATGTACACCATGAAGAGGGAAAAATTTAAGAGTTGGAGTGGGAAGACTTTAAGATAATTTTTATTAACATGTATTCCCCTCTTACTCATCATTGAATTATTAAGAGAGAATTCATAGAGCTTAATCAAAAAGAAGGAAAATCTATCGTGGCCTATGAAGAAAATTTCACAAGGCATACAAGGTATGCTTCTAGTACTGTTGCCAACAATGATAGAAAAATTGATAGATTATTCAGTGGTTTAATTCCAATCCTTCGAAAGTATCTTGTAGTTCTAGACTTTGGGAGTTATGACGAAGTTTTTCTAAGTGCTCTCATAATGGATAGGTAGTTTGGAGAATAGTCCCATGGCTATAGTAATATTCAATTACATATGGAGTTTAAATATGGATGATCTAATGAGAAAAGTTGAATGAAAACTCAACCACCAACACGTCAAAATATGGAAATAAGCATCATGGGAACTACATCAAAGGGAAATGGAAAGGCTTCATGTGTCATAGGGAGGTCCACCAAGATCATGAATGTTGAAAAGACCAGAGAGGGAATGAAATTGTGGGGGAGGAATGGATAACACCGCCCATGGTCCAATGCTTCAACTATAGGGAGTAAGGTAACTATGGTAGTTATTGCACTAAAGCTCAAGTACTAGAGGGTAATCAGTGTCAACATCAACCAAACACAAAGGAGCATCAGAAGTCATATGCCATCACAATTCCTAATGTGGATCAAGAAAAAGAATTTGTAAAATGAAAAGATTCTCTTCACTCTAAAATTTCAAATATCTTATTTGATGTTGGTGCAGCGCATTCCATTATATCAGTCATGTTCTCTTGAACTATTGAATCAATGCCTCTAAACCATAATGTATAGATATCGATAAAAACACTAAGTGGTACAATCATTACAACCCATTTGTAGGACTCTTATACTACTCTAATATGTCAGAAGATTCTTCTAGTTAATCTCAAGATACATTTCTTGGATGAATGTTATGCTATAATTACAATGGATTGGCTCTCAAGAAAAGTAAATAACTTTTCATATTCCAAACCACCCCATGCTCATCTACAAATTCATGGAAGATTCTGAATCTACCCTAGAAAATCATTCAATGATGTGGGTGTTTATTCTCTATAAAGAAGCACACCTTTCTTAAATAGATGAGTTAGAGGAAGGTATCAACCTAGGGGAAATTCCCAATCTAAGGGATTATAATGATGTATATCCTGAAGAGTTTCCCAAACATACCAATGATCGGGAGGTACAATTCTCAACAGAACTCTTACTCTAAGCCACTATTCACTCAATGTATTCCTATAAGATTGATCATATCCAACTAGAGGATTTAATGATGTAGCTATAAGATAATTTAGATATAGGGTTCATATTCCATAGTTCATCAACATTGGGTGTGACAGTTCTCTTTGTGAATATGATAGATCGATCTATGTGGTTATTTATGGATTATCAGGAATTCATCCAGATCACCATAAATAATAAGTATCATCTTCCATGGATTCTTTACTTGTTCGATTAGATATGAGGACCCAAATACTTTTTAATGGTGGATCTCAATTCTAGGTATTATCTGCTATAGGTGAAGAAGAAATATATTCAAAAGATTTCCTTCTATACAAGGTATGGGAACTATAAGTTTCTATTAGTTATCTTAGAAATTACTATTACCCCTATAATATTATTGGATTTGATTAATTGATACTTTATACATTACTTTGAAAAATCTGTTGTAGTGTTTATGAATGATATTCTCCTCTACTCCAAGAGCAAGGTGGAACATGAAGAACATATAAGAATTATTTTGGTCAGTTTAAGGAAAGAGATGTTATCTACAAAGTTTTGCATGAGTTTCCTTTGGAAATATCTTGTCAAATTCCTGGGACATGTGATCAAAAATGAGGGAATTTATTGGGACAATTAAATATCAAAGATAATTGAGGAATGGAACAAAATCTCATGTGTCATGGGAATCAACAATTTTCAGGGATTTATTGGTTACTATGAACGTTTTTTAATAATTTATCATTATTTTAGAGCCCACTATCTATGTTAATAACGAAATGGGTAAATTATGTCTAGAAAGAATAATGTGATCAATTCTTCGTGGAGATAAAGAGATGGATAATCACTACACATGTATTCACATTTCAAAAAGGTGGAGAATGATTTGTGATATACACTGATACTTCAAATAAATTCTTGGGTTTTGTACTAATGTAAAATGATAATGTGAAAGAATATTTCTCATGGAAGCTGAAGATCCATGAGAAGAACTACCCAGTACATGATCTTGAGATAACAGCTGTGATTTATGCCTTGAAAATCTTGTAGTGCTACCTCTAAGGTTATAAGTGTGACAGATACTCTGATAACAAGTTCCTAAAGTATTTTTCACCCAAAAAGATCTCAACATGAATTAATAGAGAGGGTTGGAGGTAATCATGGAATACGATTTCTTTATTCCCTATCATCCTAGTGATGAAATGACATTGGTTATTCTCTTAGTAGAAATGAATCTGCTGTTATATCCATGTTGTGGATTGATAAAGACACTATATTCATGAAAATGCAATGGATGGATTTGGAAATCATAAGAGAACGGTATAAAATGTACCTTTCCGAAATCTTTTCCCAAACATATATCTAAGATAAGATTAAAGAGGCACAAATGGATGATCAAGAGTTACAAAAGAAGGTGAATTCAGTAAAGATGGGGAATCAACAAGTTTTCCATATTGATGAATATAGTGTGATTTTGTTTGGAATAAGGAGTTATTTTCATTCACCACCTGGGATAAAAAAAGAGGTATTTGATAATTCTCATAACACATCTTTCTCTATCCATCATAGGAGTACCAATATGTATCGTGATCTCTAAGAACACTTCTGGTTGGACAACATGAAGATGGATACTGCTGTGTATATCTCATGGTTCTGGATATGTCATTAAGTCAATAAAGAGTGAAAGAACTCAAAATGGATGTTGAAATTATTTGCTATACACATGTGTATGTGGGATAATGTCACTATGGACTTTTCCATGGGTCTCCCAATGACATTTAGAAGAAATAATTTGATAAGGGCTTTAGTGGACCGGCTCACCATGAAATCCAACATTATTTATATCATGGGAGATTGGTTACCTGAAAAACATGAAAATATAATTGTTGTGCATGTGGTAAGACTATATGGGGTTCCACCCAATATTTTCTATGATCATTATCCCATGTTGACATCTATATTCTTGAGGAAAATTCATGATTCTTTGAGTACTAAATTAAATTCGGGCACACCTTATCACCCCAAAATTAATGGAAAATATGAAAAGACTATTGAGATTATTAGGAAAATGATAAGAGAATACTCCTTAGAATTCAAAGGTGGATGGGATCAGAATCTCCCATTGGTTGTGTTCCCATACAATAATAGCTTCCACTTGAGTATTCAGATGGATCATTTGTATATATGTATGAAAAGCATTGCAGAACTCTAACATGTTGGGATGAATATGGAGAATGAAATATACATGGACTTGATCATTTTAATGTGATGGAAAAAAGGTCCAATCTATCTAGAAACATATCATAGATGCTCAGTGTTAATAAAATAGCTATGCTGAAAACCATTAAAGGGACTTGGAGTTCTACATGGGAGATAAAGTCATGCTTTGAATATTACTATGGAAGTGATTCATGTTTTTTGGAAATAATTTTAAGATAATCCCATGGTAAATTGGCCCATTTGATATCATTGATCTCATAGGATCCATGACCTATAAAAATTCACCTTCACCCAATAGGGCTCATTTTCATTATGTGGTCTATGTATCACTTCGAAGGAATTATATACCAGAACACTGCAATGTACTAAACTCAAAGATAGTATAGTTTGAAGATGATCTCTCCTATAAAGAGTATCCAATATAGTTTTTATACTATAGATATAAGGTTATATGAAACAATATAACCCATATAGTCAACTGTTTAGTGGAACCATATGTATGAAGAAGCAACAAGGGAACTAGAGGAGGTGATTAAGGAGAAGTACCCTCACCTATTTATGTAAAATGCAATTTCGAGGGTGAAACATCAAATGGGGGGAAGAATGTAACAACCCAAACACTTATCAATCAATATTTTCAGTTCTTATAGTATTTTCATATAGTATAAATCACATAAAATCTCTTATATAACATAAAAAAATTTATAAATGAATATTTAATGAAATAATATATATTTCTAGATGTTAAGGAACCGATATCGATGAAATAGTAACTTGAACATAGGAAAAGTAATTTTACCATTATTAATATAAAACTAGAAAAATTAATAATAACATCACCCATGAGTTTATAAATAAAATTTAGGTGACTTATAAAAGATAATATGATATAATTATATCATAGTATAGGAAAATAAATGATTTAAATATTATTGAATAATATGGAAATTTTTATAAGTCATAAATATATAATTATAATGATTAATTTAAGTATTTTTGAATGTTTTTCATTATATGTATTCGTAAATTAATATTTTAATATCTTACGATATTAAGATAATTTTAGTAGACCTTAATTAAAATATCAATGTGTTATAAAAGTAGTTATAAATTTGAAATCAATCTTTTTTCAAGTAAAAGAAAATTTTAATTAAAAATTAAATTACACTTATTTAGAAAATTATTTTCATAAAATTAATTGCATGTTTTAATTATTAAAATCAATAAATTATTAGTTTTAATTTTTGGTTTTTTTCTATAAATCTTGAAATCTTTATGAACAGTAAAATATGATAATTTACAATAAAAGACAAATACATGAATTATGGAGTCATAGATGATGTTAGGCTTATATATGCCCAAAATCTAGAAATATCCTACATTATATTAATTTAGTTGTAGAAAATTCTCAATATATTCATATTCATTATCCAAAATAAGAAACTAATTATTATTATAATGAGAAAACCCCTCTCTTCCACTATGAATACCACCCCACACTCCCTCTTCTCCTCAAACCTCTCAAGCTTTGAGACCTGTCCATGTTATACCCAATACTATTACCTTACCCCACAACCATGTCTTGTAAATCATGTTCTCATCAAAATACCCAAACCTTTTTTATAAAAGGATCTCAAGTACAATAAATGAAGTTGGTAAAACACTCTTCCTTTTTCTTTTTATATTCCTTTTCAATTTCATTTATTTTATTATTCTATCCTCACTCCCTTCATCCAAATGGAATGATAACTCTAGTACCATAAATATACTATAATTATATCTTGTTAAGGTAATATCAATCATTATAATCCTCTGTCTCTCTCTTTTATATTGAAAAATGAAATAGTCTCCTATGATGTGTCAATTTATCGACATATTGGGTGATAAACATTCATTTTCATTTAAATACTTCATGGTTATCAATAAAACCATAAAATGGTTGAAAAAATATATTAATGTGTATGTTATAAAATTTTTATGTTCTATAGCTAACTTATATACATAATACTAAATGATAAAACAAAATGATTTCATTGTGATTGAAAAACAGAAACAATTAAACATAAATGATCATCCTTAACTTTGATCTAATGATTCATCCTCACATGATATAACCACATTCATTATAAGATATTTTTTACTTCTGGATTATCATTAATAACTATTACTAATAATATGGTTATTTTTAATCATTTTACACAATCTTCCATTCTTGTATACAAGTGAACCTATCATGAAAAATAAGAAAACGAACACTCCCCAATGCTGAAATTAAACTCTATAATTCATAAAAATCCTATAAAAGAACATAATAAAACCATAATGAATGAAATTAAAATATAATTTATTCTATAATTGTTATTTAATGAATCTAATGTGATTATATAGGACACTAAAGTGAAGAAATCATTCTAGACACAAGGTAAGGGGAATTCTCAAACCCAAATATCTTTCTCTGCGGTATTCTTCTTTCACCCCATTTTCAGTATGTATATTACATAATGTTCATCTAATCATTTTTATTATACCATTTATTGGATATACATGTTTTTTAATTTTATTTAAGAGAAACATATTTTTTTCCAAAAGAACTCTTCTTTCAAAAAAACACCTTATACTTCTCAAGATTGTTTCTTCTTCACTAAAGGATGATGATTTTTATATAAAGTGTATTATTCCATATTTTAATTTGGATCCTAATGTTTATGAATGTATTATTTATAAAATGTAACCAATTCCATTCAAGGGGTTAGTTTATACCTGTGACTGATATAAGTTCAATGTGGCATGCTAGATAATGTAAATGACAGGATATGACGGGTGCACCCATAACTATATAAAACAGTGTAAATGTTTTGATGTTTTGGGTGCACATGGAATTATATATTTCTCCAATTCACTATATAACATGATTAATATCATGGGAAATGTGAAATATGCGTGAACATGATGCTATATTGGTTCACAACCCTGTGTGGTATTTGACTATTGAGACATGATGTTTTGTTTGTATGCAATGACACATTCCTTTATTTTATATAATTCTATATCTCATGATTATGATGATGATGTTATGTTTATTATAATCCCATGATTTATTTTTGTATGTTCTTATTTATCCTCTTACTAGGATTTTAGCTCACCCCTTTTCGATATATATCCCTAGGTGATTCATTGTAATAAGGGGAGTTTGATTTGGATGATCCTGTAAGGGGAGCTTCCTCAATATGTCTCCCACTATCTCCACCATCCTCCCTTGGCCTTGGGTTGTCTTGGATCATATACTCTCCTCTTCCTCTTGTTGATCTTGTTGCATGACATTTAGAATGTCGGCATCGACGACCACATGGGATCGTTCATATAAGAGATTCCCATTATTCCTCGCATGTTCCCATCAATCCTATTGTTGGATAAGGCTTCTATTAGTAGCATGGTTTGGTACAATGGGAAATATACAGCTTCCAGTTTGATTTTTTCCACCTCTTGATGGAGGGGTGTGCGTGGGGTGGTTAATTATGATCTCTACGGGAAGTCTTGATGGTGGGGATGAGATTTTTAGATATAGATTGGGGAAGGAATTCATGGTGTTCTGATGTCTTCAATGCACAATGTCAACATTTGATGTTTTGATGTTTGATGGTCTAATCTGGTTTTGTGGTGTTATGATTGTTGGAGTACCCTATACATTGTCACGAGTTTCTTCTAGTATTAGATAGAGGAATAGTTTTTTCAGCATTGTCTGATTACTGAGATGTTGATTTCGTGGAGGAGAAACATTCATGGTGAAGAAGGATTTGGTATGTAAAGCAGTGTTTGACATTTATGTTCTAAACTTGTGGTGCAGTTTTTGTGAGTTTGTTTTATGGTTCTATGGTACATGTATTTTGGGACAATTCAACATATTCTCCTACAAGGGTCATCTCTAGAAGAGGATTATAGTAGGTTGTTTTTATCATAACATTTCTATATAGAATTGGATGTTTTCAATGGTATAGAGTTTACCATTACTACTAGCCCCATTAATTCCTACATGGGAGATCTAGCAGACCAAAAATGAGAGGTGGAAACTATCCATAACGGTTTTGATTCTGGGGAGGGGCTTCACATTGTAGAATTAAATTGGTCTATTTTTTTGCTGGAGCCTTTTGATTGTGGGTCATTGTTTTTTTGATTAGAAGTCAAGTTGGGTTACCCCTCAACCCTTAAAATGTGGACTATGTTAAAAAAAATTAATTTTCATTTAGTAATTGTACTATAGAGAATAATAGGGACAATAAGAATCTATAGAAGACGGAATTAAATAAATTTTTATGTTTTATTTCATAAATGTTATCTATGGTCCTAGTTTTTCCATGATAGTAAAACATTGAAATCTAGTCATGAAATTCTTTTATGTTTTCTATCATTAATATTATATAAATTTAATGTAAGAAAAATCAGGGTTGTTATTGTATACCATTACAATATTCATTTTAATTTGAATTTTTTCATATATATTATTGTTTTAACATGTATCATAGTCCTCAAAAAGGATAATGGAATGATCCATTTTGATAATGGAGTGATGGGAATGAGAAATTTTGGATCCATTGAGACCATAACATTTCAGTAAATATGATTATGGATGCAAGTGATATCAAATGAAAGTATATATAGTGAAGAATCATTTTGAATTTTGGGTTATCATGGTTGAGAATTATAAGATACATATCTTTGACATTAACACGTTAATTGAGAGTGATTATTGAAAACCAAATTGAACTAAAACATTATTTGTTGTTTTTAATGCTCAATTATTATAAATCATTGTTTTATAATTTCAAATTTTAAAATATCTTTTGACATTTAGATAACATTGAATGTCAATAATCAAGGAATTAAATTTTTTAAACAACTATGATTGACATTGAAAGGATTGAATTTTAAGTGATTATGTTATTTTATCATGATAAAATTAGTGAGATGTGTAATAGATTTTGGAATATTTTCACCCATATGATTTCAATTCGAGAAAAAATTAATAATTAAGTTATAATTGGAAGGATTCAATGATCCACAAAATGGGAGATAAATTATAAGAATGCTTAAATATGGAATAGTCTATGAGGTTATAGGTTTTTTTGTCACATGGCATACATCTATAATATAATATATTTCATCACACACAATTAGAGAGATAGAGTATGAGTATAATCTCATGTGTATTTATGATAAATTTATAGTATATTTTAATCTATAATCCAAACATTATGTTTCCAACACATTGATCGTAGTTGGATGATATCTTGTAGGACTATGTTATAGATATTAGATAACGATAAATAATATCCTAAAGTATTCTATGTATTGTAAGGATATATCCATGGTTTATATATGTTATGGGGAACAAATAAAAAAGGGATATATATATCTAGTATCAACAAATAATTGGATGATATGAAATCATAACTTGGACATGTCTTTAACCTCAATAGATGATATGTGATAAGGAAGAGACCAAAGAATAAAGTGGTCAGTATATTATATATTTTCTTGTATTAAAATAGTTTTTTTGATACTAGACATAACCTTGGAGATTGTTATGTTTTCCAGTAGTAAATACATTTTTACACTGATTTCTAATAATATTATAGTGGTTGTTCTAGATAATGTACCAAGGAAACGTCAATATACCAACCTTATACTTTAGATGTATAATCTATGAAGTGATTTTTATTAAATTGGTTTGGATAAATTTAAAATATTTTCTATAAGGAAGGTGTGGTGGAAATATTTACAATATCCTTATCTCAGTAGAAACATGAATATCATGTCAAGACCCAACCTCGAGGCCCGTGCCGTGACTACCCCAAGCCCTCATTCCTTAGGCCAGGGGTTGGTGACTAGCACCAAAGGCATAAATCCCGATAAAAGGGAAGGCATTGCCTTTATATAAGAAAACAAACACCATAGAGTACACAAGACTATGAAAATACTAAGTAAATGGAGTACAAAAGTAAGTGCTGGAAAGTAAATGGGCCAGAATACAAACCCAACCGAAAGTAAAGTACAACTGAAAAGAAAGTACAACAGCAGAAAGTAAAACAACAACTCCGAGTCATCCTCTGGTAATCCCACCTAAAGGGTGGGTACATATAGTCTCCTTAGCTACTCGGTCCGGTTGTCCGCTCAATGTATGTCGCGCCAAGAGGTCCACCTCCGGGTACCATCCAGCTCCACAAGCCTCCACCCCAATCAGTGTAGTCCGTCATCTACATCCAACACAACATAGTACGGGCATAGCCTGTGTAGGCGTGAGTATGCGATACTTAGTAGGGACCCCGAGACCCACGAAGGTTTCTCAGAATCCACGAAGAATAAACCACAAAGGAAAGATAAAATCACAAAGTTTCAATAACACTACTTATATATATGCCCATACATATATCTAAGTCATCAGTTACAATTTGGATCCAGCTCCCGAGCCCAAGGACAACTCAGTCCACATAGGAAAGCACCACCCAATCCATACAGGAAAGCACAACCCAGTCCACACAGGATAGCACAACCCAGTTCACAAAGGATAGAACAACCCAGTCTACACCGGATAGCACAACCCATTCGACATAGGATAACACAACCCAGTCCACAGAGGATAACACAACCATGTCCACACAGGAAAAAAATAATTCAATCATATCAACGATAATGATTTAAAATCAAGACTTAGCTCACACAGGTATAATACTTCTTGAAGAGAGGTGTAGGTGATTAGATGTAGCCTCTGAATCATCTCCTCTGCCGATCCCATGTAGGATCCTAGTACAGAAGTCGTCATTACTGAACCCACGGAGGATCCACGTTTGGTAGTTATCTCTGCCGAACCCATGAAGGATCCAAGTATAGTCAACAACACCGCTGAACCCATAGAGGATCCTAGTACATAAGTCATCATTATCGAACCCAAGGAGGATCCCAGCACGGTAGACGTTGTCGTCGAACCCACAGAGGATCCTAGTACGGTAGACATCATCATCGAACCCATGGAGTATCCTAGAATGATAGACGTCGTCCTCGAACCCACAGAGAATCCTAGTACGGTAGTCGTTCTTGTTAAACCCACTGAGGATCCTAGTACGGTAGTCGTCCTCGTCGAACCCACTGAGGATCCTTGTACGGAAGTTGTCATCTTCGTCGCAGCCAGCTCTAGGGTTTCCGCACACAGCACGCTCGATTCCGGGAGGGCCCACTCCATGAGCCAAGTGGTAGATACATCAACTGACATGAAGTCCAGAGTTGATGTATCACAATGTTTCATCTCGTCAAGAGGAACACAACGCGACAGATGGCACGTTAATCGCACGCCTGGTCTGAGAGTTATTGGCTTCTCCGTCCTAGGGTCCCAGTTGGTTTTAAAGATAAAACCAAGCCGACCGTACTCTATTTGTATCCAAACCTCGATCAGAGTAAGCCAAAATAACCATCTCAATAAGAGGAATCCAAAAAAGTTGACGTCACATCAATCAAACGTCTGGAGCTCAAGTTATAAGCGTTTCCGCTCCGTGGGCCCGACTGGTTTCGTGTTCGTACCAACCCGACCATACCCAAAGATCTCCGAAACCTTGAGTGTAATATACTAAAACGACCGTCACGATCCAAGGATCCCAACACAACTGACGGTTCATTGATCGGAGCTTCGTAGCCCAAGATGTGGGTGAAAGACCTAAAGCGGGCCGGAATAGGGGGGGGGGGGCTAGGCCCGACCCGACCCAGCCCAACCCCCCTGGGTTGGCCGGAACCGGGAGACTCTACCCGGGTTCGGGTTCGGACCGGTAGGGCAAGGACCGACCTAGCTGGGCGTGGCCCGGCCTGGTCCGTGCGACCCGCCCCGGCCCAACCGGGGGGGGGGGGGTGCATTGTCTCAGAAAGCGGGCCGAGCAGGGGGGGACGCAGTCCCCCTCCCTTTTGCGCTTCTCGGATGCAGCGGGGCGCCGCGTCCTCCTTCGGATCTCGTGCGACCGGGGGATCCGGCCACCTGCCACCGCGGCTTTAGCCGCGAAATCTCCTGCCATGGGCGCTCCAGGGTTCCGCGGCCTCTGGGTGGCGGGCCGGTGCCGCCCGCCACCTCCGGCCGCCGCGCCGGTGAGGCGCACCTACAGCGCCTTCCGCAAACCACCGAACGCGCTCCAGTGGTCTGATTTTCCCACCCTCTGCGCCTATGGCACTCCCAGGACCAGTTCATCACTGTGATGGCTTCAACATGCTGTTGTGATCCCGTTACATTGTCGCCCGTCAACATACGCACAGAAAAACAAACTACGGAGGGTCAACGGCCGTGTTTGTTCGGCCCGCAACCTCCACGTTAGTTGATAACAAAAAGACCAAACAACAATAATTTTCAATGAAAAACGAGGCACGGAAATTAGTAAGGATTGAATTTAGTTCCCAAAAATTCTCTACAAATAAATAATAATCCCCAAACTGCAAATAAATAATCGTTCTCGGATCAACATGATAATGAGTTGATCCGCATTCATGTTTTAGAGGAAAACAAACATGGGAATATTAACATTCTCAAAATAAACCTCTAACTCTTAGTAGATCGTTGTCGCTCACTCTCCCTCAAGTATGGTTAAGGCATCAGCGTCGCTTTCCGACTCCGATATTTGAAAGGCGTCGAAGAAGAAAACATTTTCTCGGCGTTCTTCGTTCTTCCCTGGGGCGGATTCCTGTCAGAGGTTCGCCAGAGAATCCTCCAATTTCTTCCCTCCACATATTCTCGGTGTGCCCAAATATAAAGGAGCATGTCGCAGCGTTTCCATAATGGTGTCATTAAAGTGTCGCTGCACTATGAGTTTAATGACCCATTAATGAGCCTCATTGATGTGCATCGTCACCACCATGTCGCTGCCCCGCCACCCAAAAAGGGAGAAGGAAAAAAATAAAATAAATAAAATAAATCATTTAAATTATTTTATTAATTTTCTCGAAAGGTTATTTAAAAAAACTTTTTCTATTGGCCCTTGACGGCCGATGTTAAGCATAGACTAAGCGAATCCCGATGCTGCGAATTCATCGACGCCCTCAGATTTTAATTCCGAGCACAAGTTCAAAATTTAGAAAAACCCGCTTGTCCGTTCACGAAACGCACCCGAGCTAAACATCAAAAATTGATTCCGGGCACACCGGGCCTCTGAATCAAGCGCCGTCAGAAACTGAGTACTCGTAAAATCCCAAAGATTTTTTTTAAAAAAAAGAATTTCATCATATTTATGGGTCTTTACTTTAATCCCACCTCAGGGATTTACGCCCCCATAAAGCAACATCATATACTAGGGAAAAAAAGAGGGTACTGAGCACGCATCTGAGCCTCCCGCTCCCATGTACTCTCTTATAGGTTCTCGTGCTACCAATGAATGTGCACCAGAGGTATCGAACATCCACATAGGACCCGCTCATGTCGATCCTTTATCTCCACTTGGACCTCCCCAAATGTCTCCCCATCATCGATGTCTAGCTTCCCATGGTGGATGATATGAATTAAGTTGTGCACATATCTCCTCAGCTGAGATACGTGAAAGACGTTGTGCACCCGGTGAAGCTGAGGTGGAAGGGCCAGGCAGTAAGCCACCTCACCTACCCTACTGAGGACCTGGAAAGGTCCGACATAGCACAAAGATAATAAGCCACCAAAGACAAATCATTGTAATCCATGTCGAGGTGAGACCCGTAGGAAAATGTGGTTGCTCTCCTCGAACTCCAGTGGTCTCCGCCTCCTAATGACATAGAACTTATGTCTGCTCTGTGCAGTCCTCATCCGCTCCTGGATGATCTGCACCTTCTCTGTTGTATCCTGAACCATCTCTGGCCCTATGAGCTCTGACTCCATCCCTATCCACAAAGGATATCTAAAAGGTGTCCAGCTGCTGTCTCACCACTCCTAACAGCTGAAAGCCCGATCTACTTCTAAGAGAATCTGCTACAACGTTCCCCCTCTCCAGGAGTAAAACTATGTCGACGTTATAGTCCTGGAGGAAAACAAGCCATCATCGTTGTCTCTGGTTTAGGTCCATCTGATAGAAGATACACTTGAGACTATTGAGTTGGAGAGAACCAAAAACTGTTCTCTCAATGAACAATGGGTGGGAATAGCCTATTGTAAGAACTCATATACACCCTTCTTTGTCTATGTTCCACCAAAGAGCTGATGATATTTATCCTCAGCCAAAATGAGAAATCTGGTCTCATCCCCTGGATGAACCACATTCCTTGCCTAATACAGTCAATCCTGACATGAATTGTACTATTTCATGTTGTGGACAACGTCGTAAGGCCTCGATGCTGATACCAAGAGATTCAACCATTAATCTCGCCTCCAAGGGTCGAGTCACACTATTGGAAGTAGTGTGTGGTCACTAGGTCTCGTCCAATAAATTTCTCGAAATTAAGGATCAAGTCAACAGTTTTAAATCGAAACCTCTTATTATCAACCATACAAGTGGACAAGAAGGTAAACATCACAAAGATAAGTGTCTTTTGTTACTGCAGCTCATAGTACAAAGACACAAAGAAAACCCAACCGTGACAACATGGAAACTAAAACACCAAGAAAAAATGCCTCCATGCCTAGTCCCGCTCCTTTCCACCCACTTCCAGAGCTCTGCAATCGTATTCTTCAGCTGCCTGAAGCTGAGCTCTCCCATGTCCATCCATTTCTTGCGGTTGAGGTGGTCCTCCTGGTGGTGGTGGGGGAAGGGTCTTGAAATGTCGCCCACTATCTACTGCTTGGCCAGCCCCTCTACCACGTCTGCCTGCTCCCGACGAACCACCACGGTCGAACCTCTGCATGGGAGTTCTCTCTACCACCCGCTACTCATATATAGGGTGGGTAGGGAAATCTGGAGCCATGTGACCTTGCCCGCTGCATGCATAGCACTACCTGCTCCTTGTATGGATGGCTCTGTGCTGTGTGCCCCACAAAGCCAAACCTGTATCCTAAGGTTGCTCATCTGATGTTCTGGCCTGCTTGGTACTCTGCGTCATATGTTTACCGCCGGCTGTAGAAGACTCTATTGTGGGTCGTTTTGTAGAGGGTCTCGCCGCTGGTGACTGCTCAGTGAGTAAACTCTCCACTAGAAGGGATCTCTCTAGCATCCCCGCCTACGTCGGGATTTTGAGGGAGATCATCGAAGCCCTGATCTCTTTCCTTAGCCCCTTCTCAAAGGTTTGGGCCCATATGAACGAGTCCCATACCATGTTGGTGGAGTAGCGAGAGAGGTCGTTAAACCTCATTGAGTACTGGGCTACTGTCATGTTTCCCTGCCACAGCTGTAGTAACTCCTGGATGTGCAATGCACGGAGGGTGGAAGGAACGAACTCCGAGCGGAAGAGGCTCTCCAAGTCCGTCCAAAGTAGAGATGCCTTGTCGTGCACCTTGAGCATCAGGCTCAACCATATACCTGCTTCTTAGTGAAGGAGACTCGCCGCAAGGATCACCATGAGGTCAGCTGGTGTCCCTACTAATCTGAAGACTCGAACTATAGCCTCCATCCAATCCTCGGTTGCCTGAGGTTCCGTCTCCCCATTGAACCTGGGTGGTCTAATGCTGAAACTCGTGCAGTGCACTCAGGCGATGTGCACTCTCAGCTGCTGGGGATGGTGGTATCGGTGGCTTAGTGGGTAGAGGTACCACCGGTGCCACTGCTGTAATGGGGACCTGAATCGAGGCCTTGCCGCTCGGTGGGCTGCCATCTCACACGTAACTAGGAACCCTGGATGGCTGTTGTCGTGGGGACATCTTGAAAGAAATAGGTGTTCCACGGTTATTACAATATACCTAGTGAGATGACACAAAGTAATCACAATGAAAACTTTTTGAAACACACATGCAATCAATGTTTTCGTGCACTGAGTCGGAAATCAGAAGTCTGGGTCCTGGTGTATGGATACGTCGGTCATCGCACAAACACTGGGCTCCCTGGACCGGTAACCACACTCAATACCTTAAAAAATATTTCTTCACACAAAAGAAATTATCAGAGTCCTGATTTTTACGGTATACCCAACACCTCTGATACCAATATTTCACGACCCAACCTCGGGGCCCGTGCCATGACTACCCCAAGCCCGCCTTCTATAGTCAAGGGGCTCGTGACTAGTACCAAAGGCGTAAATCATGATAAAAGGGAAGGAATTGCCTTTACATAATAAAATAAACACCACAGAGTAGACAAGACGAAGTAAATACTAAGTCAACTGAGTACCAAAGTAAGTGTTGGAATGTAAATGGGCCAGAATACAAACCCAACCGAAAGTAAAGTACAACTGAAAAGAATGTACCGTAGTAGAAAGTAAAATAGAAACTCCTTATCATCTTCCAGATATCCCACCTGAAGGGTGGGTACAGATAGTCTCCTAAGCTCCTCGGTCAGGCCGTCCTCTCTGTGTACGCCCTGCCATGAGGTCCACCTCCAGGTACCGTCCAGCTCCACAAGCCTCCACCTCGATCAGTGTTTTCCGTCGTCCGCATCCAACACAACGTAGTGTAGTTATAGCTCATGTAGTGGTGAGTATAAGATACTCATTAGGGACCCCGAGACCCGTTAAGGTCTCTCAGAATCCACGAAGAATAAACCAAAAGGGAAAGATACAATCACGATGTATCAATAACAATACTTAGGTATATGCCCATACATATACCTAAGTCGCCAGTTATAGTTTGGATCTAGCTCCCGAGCACAAGAACAACTCAGTCCACATAAGACAGCACAACCCAATCCACATAGGAAAGCACAACCCAGTCCACACAGGATAGCACAACCAAGTCCACATATGATAGCAAAACCCAGTCAACACAGGTAGCACAACCCAGTCGACACAGGATAGCACAACCCAGTCCACACAGGATAACACAACCTAGTCCACACATGAAACAAATAAGTCAATCATATCAATGATAATGATTGAAAATCAAGACTCATCTTACATAGGTATACGAATTCTTAAAGAGAGGAAGAGGTGATTAGATGTAGCCTCAGAATCATCTACTCTGCCAATCGAACGTAGGATCCTGGTACAGAAGTCGTCACTGCTGAACCCACAGAGGAACCATGTATGGTAGTTATCACTGTCGAACCCACGGAGGATCCAATTACAGTCAACAACACTACTGAACCTTTATATGATCCTAGTAGAGAAGTCATCATCGTCGAACCGACGAAGGATCCCAGCACGGCAGACATTGTCATCAAACCCACAATGGATCCCAGTATGGTAGACGTCATCATCTAACCCACGGAGGATCATAACACGGTAGATATAAGGCCCCAACCATAAACCTTACTTAATATTGATTTATTACAAGATTACACATTGATAATCTTTTCAGGTTTAGATTTTTAGATAATTAGATCATAAAACTTTCATTACATTCCACATTTAATCAAAGTGGTTACATAAAAGATAGTATTCATTTTTTTCCAATCAACGGAAACATATTTAAAAATAAAGCATGGATTCTTTCTTGACACTTCTTTGACACTATCATCATATCATGTACCTTTCCCTTGACATGTGAAAAACATTTCTAAAAAACTTGGAGTTAGCATAAAAAGCCCAGTAAGGGTTATAAAAATATGGAAAGGAAACATGAGTTCATATATACATAAGAATAAAATCATACATTACCCATAAAACATAGTCACTTTAACATACCTCATCAAATCATGAATAAATCATAGAAATCATAAGACATAAAAGGTAACTTGAGGCATTCATAACATTCTTACGTAATGAGTAACCCTCTTGGTTACGTTTGGAATACCCACCACAGTATATTCCCTAAATCTCTTCGAAGAAACCTTAACGTTTCACTCCTTCGCGTTACCCAATATACTGGAGATTTATATCGGGCTCACCCGCCCTTAGTTTATCATGGAACCACCCATCTTCAAAATAATTCCCATGAACCATAACATAATCATATCACATAAAACATGCATAAAGGAAACATAACATTTCCACATTTCAATCACAAGATATCAATACAAAACATTGATATAATAAAAACATTATGAATACAATTTTCAATACCAAAATAAAAGAAAAGTAAATCATGGTATTTATTTTTCTTTTAAAAACAAGGTATGGATTTTAGAGGAAGCTGAAACTCAAATAATGGTCACGGCGGCGGAGAAGTCATTGTCTCCGCATAGGTACGACAAAAACATTCCCTTTTGTCGTTTAGTAAATGCTTCATATAAAAAAGATTCATTTTGAGTAAACATAAAAGTCAAAGGGGTTTATAAAACATATAAAAGAAGTTTGGGTATAAAACAAAATATGCCTCAATGAAAGGATATTGAGACGAAGTCCCATACAAAGACGATATCCTTGGTTTAAGGATAAATCAATTACATAATTATGTGTGACAAATGAATACACTAAATATAATTGGATATTAAGTGTAAAAAAATCAGAGGTTATTCACACATATTCATAGAACGACATATTCAAGGATTAAGAGTTTATCCCAAAGAATCAAATTTGGGTTAAGAAGTTCCCTTTCAAAAATTTGACAGCCTAATGGTGTCACTACAAAATTCAAAAAATTAGTTGATGAGAGAAAAAAGGGTATCTCATCACATGGACATAAAATTTAAATCAATAATGATATAGAAGAAAATATCCTAACATAATAGTATGTGAATTAAAATACATAACAAAATAAGTCTTTTAAAAAGAGGAGGGTGAAAGGTTCCCTTACCGACTTGGGTAACTTTCGAAACGTACTCCCCATTGAAGAAGGGTAATACAATAAATATGTAAATACCCATAAAGGAAATTATATTACACAAAGAGTAAAATGATGGGAAGTACATACACCACTCAAAGGAAATGGTGGAAAATGTAGCATAAATCTCACAGGACTAAAAGTGAGATGACAAATCCCTTACAAAAACTCGGCAACCTAACGATGACACTTAAAACATACAAAAATGGATTGATGAGATCAAATAGGGTATATCAGAATATTAACATAACGTTCACATAAATTTGAATATAAACGAACATCCCCCAACATAACTAAGTCGATCTTAAAAGAAGTGACATAAATGAGAGTACATAAAAAGAAAGAGAGAGGTTAGATCTCTTACAAAAATTCAGCAGCATAACAACGCCACTCAAAAATTCCAAAATGGATTTATGAGAGATAATATGGTCTCTCATCATATGAACATAAAAATTACAGTAATATTAATATAAAAGAACATCCCAATAACAAGAAAGATGAGCTTTAAAAGGAATTACATAAAAGAGTGTAAAAGAAAGAGAGGAGTAGGATCCCTTACCTCGGGTCCGACTTGACTCGATCATTCTTTAATCTCCTGAATAATAAACATGAGTTAATTTATACTTCTTTAAGAAACTTTTTCAAGTTCATTATTCCTTTTATATCACTTATTACCATGTCATGAACACTATGTAATTATTTTAGTTAATAACGGTCGTTTAAACGATCATTGGTACTTGAGTCAAAATATGCTTTTTATAATTACAAGTTGTTCATGTATCCATTATATCCAGAGTTATAATCATGATGTATATATCATATATATCATATATATCCAGTATATAAATGCATTTATAATATTACATGATCATTTAGAGGTAATAAATGAAATGCACCGTTCATGGAGACGGTAAGCCGTACGTACGCATGAACGCTACTTTCATTTCTATTTCATATTTTATAGAATGGAATCATAATGATATAAAGGTATATTATATTTCCAGTATAATATCATATATAATACCATTAATTACATCCTTTATAAGTCTCACATGTGGAATTAACGAATCAAATCACTTTGAGGGGGCGGTAGTCCGCACTTCCTAAAATGAAGATATCGCGTTTACTCATAATGGTAACCATAAAGGATATGCCATAAAGGAAAAATACATAAGCTTAAGTAAAACATAAAAATATTATATATAATATATAAATATAGTGACATATTAATGGCCACCTTTGAAGGTGATATATGAGTGTTGAACAATCATCGTTTCGTGAGGCAGAAATTCTCCATCCACAGAAACAGTATGTTCATAAACCATTATATGTAGGTTTATGTAAGTGTAGCTCGAATAATTCATATAACAACATCTTATTGTATTGAAGATACTGGATTTGTTACAAAAGAAATGAATAAAAAGAGTTTCGGGGGTTGGAGATGAAAAATAAAACATAAGGACTCAAGTGAAGACATTAACTTAAAATCGGGTAACTCCCTTTGGTTTGAGCTAAAAGGCTTCCTTGGGAATACTTCTGCCCAAAGTGAGGCTTCAAGGAGTTATAGATGGATTTGGAGAGACAAAATGGGAAGGGGTTGGCCACTCCAAAGGTTTTGGAAGTGTTTTTAAGGAGGTAGAGGTGGGGGCCTTTTATAAGAGGAGGGGAGGGGCACTCTTGGAATATAAGGAAATGTTACTTTATTTTGGAATTATTTTCGTATTTTAATGGTCCCACATTGATCTGTTTCAAGTTTAGGGTTATAAGGGTTCTAACTCCACCCATCCAATAGGTTTTGGGCAAGTTTAGGTCTTATAATTTACATTATCTTTCCATTTTATTTAAATAGTTAAATAATGAGGTTATCACTGCATCATCATGATTTCATAAATAATTTAATATATTTAGTGTCTAAAAATTATAAAACAAATACTATGATGTATGAAATATTTGTATCTTTCCAATTATTATTTATAGTAAAAAATCTGACTTTTATAACCCCATTGAAAAATTGTTTTAGTAAAACAACCCATGTTTGTATCATTTTAATTTTAACATTAAATAAAAAGGTATTTATGTCTTTTTCCAACCAAAGTGGCTCCATGGGGTCCCCAAGTTGACCCATGGATTGTCTTGGTCGTCCATTACTCATCCAATGAGGGTAGGACATGTGTCTAGGTAATTTAATAATATTAAAACATTATTTTTACCTTAAACTACACTAATCACCTCTAATTGCGATTAAAAACTTAATTAGTTACTATTCACCAAAAAATTATTTTAATCTCATTGAACCACATTTTACATCTTAATGAAAAACATGTATGTCTGATTTTTGAAAATAAAAACACAAAGATGGAAAAAATTCATTTAAACGGAAAAAATCAATTTTTATAAGTACCACTTAGTGGTTTCACTATTCATTAAAAATTGTTGTTTTTTAGAAAATTACCAAAAATTCACCCTAAGCTATATTTGATATTCCGATTTCAAAAATGATTTTTATTTTAAAAAATTCAAAACATGTAAGTTGCATTAATTAATTTAATAATTAATTCCCACTGTCAAAACAAATAGCATGTTTTTATGAAACAAAATCTATCAAAAGATTGACACTAGTTTAAGTCCGATTTCAAAGTGAGATTAATTCAACGACCACTGTTGGATTAAATGGTAAAAATATATTCTAATTTTACTTTAAAACCAATTAAAAAGATAATATAATCATATAAATAAATCATATTAAAAAGAGGTTTTGAATTAAAATACAACATTTTCACTATTCATTAAAAATTGAACTTTTTCAGAAAAAAACCAAAAATTTATACAAAGTAAATTTTGATGTCCCGATTCTAAAGAAGAATTTTATTTTGTCAAATATAACACATAAAATTTCCAAAAAGTGGATTTAATGTAGGTTCACCATCAAAAGGCAGTTAATCGACCTTTTAATGAATATTAGAATGTTTACGCTTAAAATTGGATTCATTCGCATTTTTAATCCTCTAAAATTTATTATAAAAAGTAAAAATATTTGACAAACATATATAATCATTTTTTTGTTAGTTCTATTCATTCCCTCCATCACAACATCTAGGTGTTAACTACCATTTAAAATAATATTATTTTATTATTAGAGTGCAACGTAAGATTCCTAAGAAACTCGTTGTTGCATATTGGGTACGCCATAGAGCATAGCATCCCCTTTAAAGTAATATCAATATTTTATTCACAATTATGGATAAATATAAAAATGTCATATTATTTATTTACCTGGGGTGTTACATCCTTCCCCCCTTTTGGGAATTGCGTCCTCACAATTTTAAAATTGAGCTTGGAAACATCCTTTAAAGTCCCAAATCGGAACAAGAGTCGGTAAAACAATCACTTTAAAATAAAGAAATATAAGTACAGTGGTCACCCGAGATAACCCATACTAGGATTCCGTGTAGGAAAACATGGACATGGAGGAGAAACATAGGGTCATGTTCAGATGGAGAGTGATAGAAAACATGTTTAGGAGAATGTTTACCACAAAAAAATCACAAACTTGTGATGGGTTAAAGGGTATTCGATTCCCCAGTAAGAAAAGTTAACAGACAACATTTTTGTTTTAAGTTACTTTTTATTGAGGAATTTATTCATAAGGAAACATAATCACTTATCATGTTGAATCTCAAATTTTATTATATTCCTTACACAAACTCATATTTTCTCCAAAAGGCGAGTATTTAGGAAGACTTGTTCACATTAAGAGTACTATAATCAACTTCTATAGAATCACTTAATCCACAAAAGAGAACTATATACTTCCCATGTATTTAGACATTAGCCAAAACCAAAACCAAAAATTTTAGTACAAGATCATATAATCTAGAAAAGGATAACCCTTTATAAAAAGAAAATCTATTCTTAATCTCCAAAATTTTACCAACAAAACCAAAAGTTCAATGATGACCATTCGATAAACAATTTGCCCAAAAAAATCATCAACATAAACCAAACTAATATTGAAACCCAAATATTTGAAGGATTTAGTCACATAGTCATCCAAGATAAATCGTAACATTTATCTCCAAACAACATCCGTTTCTCTTAGTGTCTCGTATTGAAAAGTAATTAACGTAATCACATATCCTCCGTGATAGGTTAATAAATTTCCATAGATAACCCAAAATCAACTTACTCTTAATTCATAAAATCATCTAACTAAAAAGAATCAGTCAAACTAACCAGGGAATTCACGTAGTCAAGTGGTAGGCGATAAATACCAGTTGCACTTTGGTTGTGGGTTCGATTCCCACATCTTTGTCCAACGCGACGGGTTGTCACATGGTCTGCGTGTTGTCCTTTTTCCAAAACTATATAATTCTCAAATCATTCCCAAAAAGAGATAAAATCAGAAAAATTAACCATAACATAATTTAACCTCAATTTAATCTCATGCCTTTCATTTCCATCATAACATATAGTAACCCATAATTACCTCAAAAGTAAGGATCATATAAACCCAAATGGTTTTTTATAACTATGTCCACAAAAGAACAGATAACTATTCCTTGAATAAAATTTTCATATATTAAACATCAGGGTTACACATACTATAAAAAGTCTTCTAATGTAACCCCATCATCAAAAGAGACTTAATACTCTTAAGAATTTCCCCATAACTCTTGAATCCATTATATGTTGACTACTTACTCATTCAACATTTTTCATGATCCATTAACCATTCCTTTCCAACTTATTCCGAAATACTTCTTTCTTACAAACAAAATCATGAATCATATCCTAAGATTCCAAAATAAGAAAACAAAAGTTATGTAATAATCCATACCATGGATTGGTCATTGTCAGTTTCTTCATCCTCAATCAGAATGGCATTAGGTATTGGTAAACGAATATTTATACGATCTTGGTGATCCCATTCACGAAACGTCTTGATAGGACATGTGTTTGCATAATTACCATGCAAACCACATTTAAAACATTCAATTGATCCCTCAGAAATAACTTCTTTCCCTTTCCTTGAGTCAACTGGATGCTTCCTTTTTCCATGGCTGGTTCTTGCTTTATGACCTTAATTTCCACATCTATAGCATATTTCTATCCCTTTGAAACATTTTTCTAGGTGTTTCTTTCCATATCATTGACACATAGGTTTTTGAACATACCTACCTTTATGGTTATTACCCGTAGTTCCGTAGGGATTTGTTTCTCGCATATGTTATGCCTTATAGAAATCACCAAGGTTTAGGTGGTCAATCATGACTCCACATAGTTGGTTGAGGATAAACACAAGAGTTTTCATTGCAGCTCCCATATCATTCAGTTGCTTGCTCAAAAAACCGTCACAGTTTCCAACACATCCACTGTTAGTTTGGTGCCTGATAGATCTAGCCATTTACTAAAATCAAAATGGTCAATGTGAGTATATCAACAAAACCATCATTTACTAATGAGGAAGATAAACACTAAGATATACTTACTCATTTAATTTATTTAAAACTAGGACTCTTTCTAAATTTATAACCATTATGGTAATGTCAGTTATGCTTAAAGAATACCCTAACCTCTAAAGTTATCTAAACCGACCTCTGATACCAACTATAAGGCCCCAACCTTAAACCTTACTTAATCTTGAGTTATTAAAAGATTCCACATTGAGGATATTTTCAGGTTTAGAGTTTTAGATAATTAGATCATAAAACTTGCATTACATTCCACATTTAAACAATGTGGTTACATAAAAGATAGTATTCATTTTTTTCCCATCAACAGAAACATATTTAAAAATAAAGCATGGATTATTTCTTGACACTTCCTTGACACTATCATCATATCATGTACCTTTCCCTTGACCTGTGAAAAAAATTTCAAAAAAACTTGGGATGAGCATAAAAAGCTCAGTAAGGGTTATAAAAAATATGGAAAGGAAACATGAGTTCATATATACATAAGAATGAAATCATACATTACCCATAAAACATAGGCACTTTAACATACCTCATAAAATCATGAATAAATCATAGAAATCATAAGACATAAAAGGTATCTTGAGGCATTCATAACATTCTTACATATGGAGTAACCCTCTTGGTTACGTTTGGAATACCCACCACAGTATATTCCCTAAATCACTTTGGAGAAACCTTAACGTTTCACTCCTTTGAGTTACCCAATTCATTGGAGAGCTATATCGGGCTCACCCACCCTTAGTTTATCACGGAACCACCCGTCTTCATTATAATTCCCAAGAACCATAACATAATCGTATCACATAAAACATGCATAAAGGAAACATAACATTTCCACATTTCAATCAAAAGATATCAACACAACACATTGATATAATAAAAAAATTATGAAAACCATTTTCAATAACAAAATAAACGAAAAGTAAAACATGTTATTTATTTTTCTTTTAAAAAGAAGGTATGGATTGTATAGGAATCCGAATCTCAAATAATGGTCACGGCAGTGGAGAAGTCGTTGTCTCCGCATATGTACGAAAAAAACATTCCCTTTCATAGTTTAGTAAACACTTCATATAAAAAATATTCCTTTTTAATAAACGTAAAAGTCAAAGTGATTTATACACTGTATAAAATAAGGTTGTGTATTAAACAAAATATGCCTCAAAGAAAGGAGATTGAGACGAAGTCCCATACATAGACGGTATCCTTGGTTTAAGGATAAATCAATTACATAGTTATGTGTGACAAATGAATACACCAAATATAAGTGGATATTAAGTGTAAGAAAATTAGAGGATATTCACACATATTCATAGAACAACATATTCAAGGAGTACAAGTTTATCCCAAAGAATCAAATTTGGGTTAAGAAGTTCCCTTGCAAAAATTTGACAGCCTAACGACGTCACTACAAAATTCAGAAAATGAGTTGATGAGAGATAAAAAGGGTATCTCATCACATGGAAATAAAATTTAAATCAATAAGGATATATAAGAACATATCCCAGCATAATAGTATGTGAATTAAAAGACATAACAATATAAGTCTTTTAAAAATAGGAGTGTGAAAGGTTCCCTTACCGACTTGGGTAACTTTCGAAACGTACACCCCATTGAAGAACGGTCATACAATAAATATGTAAAGAACCATAAATGAAATTATATTACACAAAGAGTATAATGATTGGAAGTACATACACCACTCAAAGTAAATGGTGGAAAATGTAGCATAAATCTCACGGGACTAAAAGTGAGATGAAAAATCCCTTACGAAAACTCGACAGCCTAACAACGCCACTTAAAACTTACACAAATGGATTGATGAGATCAAATAGGGTCTATCATCATATTAAAATAATGTTTACAGAAAGAGGAATATAAAATAACATCCCCCAACATAACAAATATGAGCTTAAAAGAAGTGACATAAAGGAGAGTACTTAAAAAGAAAGAGAGAGGTTAGATCTGTTACGAAACTTCGGCAGCCTAACGGCGCCACTCAAAACATCCAAAATGGACTGATGAGAGAGAATATGGTCTCTCATCATATTAACATAAAAATTATAGTAAGAGTAATATAAAAGAACATCCCAATAACAAGAAATATGTTCTTTATAAGGAATTACATAAAAGAGTATAAAAGAAAGAGAGGAGTAGGATCCCTTACATCGGGTTCGACTTGACTCGATCGTTCTTTAATCTCCTGAATAATAAAAATGAGTTAATTTATAATTCCTTATGAACCTTTTTAATGTTCATTATTATTTTTATATCACTTATTACCATGTCATGAACACTATGTAGTTAGTTTAGTTAATAAAGGTCGTTTAAACGATCATTGCTACTTGAGTCAAAATATGCTCTTTATAATTACAAGTTGTTCATGTATCCATTATATCCAGAGTTATAATAATGATGTATATATCATATATATCATATATATCCAGTATATACATGCATTTATAATATTAAATAATCATTTAGATGTAAGAAATGAAATGCACCGTTCATGGAGACGGTAAGCCGTACGTACGCATGAACGCTAATTTCATTTCTATTTCGTATTTTATAGAATGGAATCATAATGATATAAAGGTATATTATAATTAAGGTATAATATCATATATAATACCATTAATTACATCCTTTATACATCCCACATATGGCATTAACAAATCAAATCACTTTGAGGGGGCGGTAGTCCGCACTTCCTAAAATGACGATATCACGTTTACTCATAATGGTAACCATAATGGATATGCCAAATATAAAAAATACAGAAGCATAAGTAAAACATAAAAAAATTATATATAATATATAAATATAGTGACATCTTAATGGCCACTTTTTAATGTGATATATGAGTGTTGAACAATCATCATTTCGTGAGGCAGAAATTTGCCATCCACAGAAACAGTATGTTCTTTAACCATTAGATGTTGGTGAATGTAAGTGTAGCTCGAATCCTTCTTATGAAAACATACTAGTATATTTAAGATACTGGAATTTTTACAAAATAAATTAATAAAAAGAGTTTATGGGGTTGGAGATGAAAAATAAAACAAAATGACTCAAGTGAAGACATTACCTTTAAATCGGGTAACTTCCTTTGGTTTGAGCTAAAAGGATTCCATGGGAAAACTTCCTCACAATGTGAGGCATCAAGGTGTTATAGAGGGATGTGGAGAGACAAAATGGGAAGGGGGTGGCTGAGCCAAAGGCTTTGTAAGTGTGGGTAGGGAGGTAGAGGTGGGGGCCTTTTATAAGAGGAGGGGAGGGGCACTCTTGGAAAGTAAGGAAATGTTACTTTATTTTAGAATGAGTTTCGAATTTTAATGGTCCCACATTGATGTGTTTCGAGGATAAGGTGATAAGGGTTCAAAATCAAACCCATCCAATAGGTTTTGGAAATGTTTATTTCTTAGATTTTACATTATCTTTCCATTTTATTTAAATCGTTAAATAATGAGGTCATCGCTGCATCATCATGATGTCATAAATAATTTAATTTATTTAATGTCTAAAAATTATAGAAAAAATACTACGATGTAGGAAATATTTTTATATTTCCAATGAATATTTATATTCAAAAATATGACTTGTATAACCCTATTTAAAAATTGTTTTAGTAAAACAACTCATGTTTGTGTCATTTTAATTTTAACACTAAATAAAAAGGTATTTATGTCATTTTCCAACCAAAGTGGCTCCATGGGGTCCCCAAGTTGACCCATGGATTTTTTGGTCGTCCATGACTCATACAATGAGGGTAGAACATTTTTCTAGGTCATTTAATATTATTAAAACATTATTTTTACCTTAAACTACACTAATCACCTCTAATTGCGATTAAAAACTTAATAAGTTACTATTCACCAAAAAATTATTTTAATCCCATTGAACCACATTTTACTTCTTAATGAAAAACATGTATGTCATATTTTTGAAATTCAAAACACAAAGATGGAAAAATTTCATTTAAACGGAAAAATCAGTTTTTATAAGTACCACTTAGTGGTTTCACTATTCATTAAAAATTGAAGTTTTTCAGAAAATTACCAAAATTTTACCCTAAGCTATATTTGATATTCCGAATTAAAAAATGATTTCTATTTTAAAAAATTCAAAACATATAAGTTTCATTAATTAATTTAATAATTAATTCCCTCTGTCAAAACAAATAGCGTGTTTTTATGAAACAAAATGTTTCAAAAGATTGACACTAGTTCAAGTCCGATTTCAAAGTGAAATTAATTCCAACGACCACTATTGGATTAAATGGTAAAAATATATTCTAATTTCACTTTAAAAACATCTCAAAATATAATCTAATCATATAAATAAATCAGATTAAAAAGAGGTTTTGAATTAAAATACAACATTTTTCACTATTCATTAAAAATTGAACTTTTTTCGGAAAAATACCAAAAATTTACACAAAGTAAATTTCGATGTCCCAATTCTAAAGAAGAATTTTATTTTGTCAAACATAACACAAAAAATTTCAAAAAAGTGGATTTAAAAGAGGTTCTGTATCAAAAGGCAGTTAATAAACCTTTTAAAGAATATTAGAATGTTTACGCATAAAATTGGATTCATTTGCATTTTTAATCCTCTAACATTTGTTGTAAAAAGTAAAAATATTTGACAAACTTATATAATCATTTTGTAGTTAGTTCTATTCATTCCCACCATCACAACAGCTAGGCGTTAACTACCATTTAAAATTATATTATTTTATTATTAGAGTGCAACGTAAGATTCCCAAGAAACTCGTTGTTGCGTATTGGGTACGCCATTGAGCATAACATCCCCTTTAAAGTAATATTAATATTTTATTCACAAATATGGATAAATATAAAAATTCCAAATTCTTTATTTACCTGGGGTGTTACAGTAGATGTCATCGTCGAACCCATAGAGGATCCTAGTACGGTAGTCATCCTCAGCGAACCCACTGAGTATCCTAGTACAGTAGTCCTCCTCGTCAAACTCACTGAGGATCCTTGTACTGAAGTCGTCATCTTCGTCGCAACCAGCTCTATGGTTTCTGCACACAGCAGGCTCGATTCCGGGAGGGCCTGCTCCACGAGCGAAGGGGGTCGATACATCAACTGTCACAAATTCCAGATTTGACGTATCAAAATGTTCCGTCTCGTCAACAGAAACTCAACGCGACAGATGGCGTGTCAATCGGACGCCCGGTTTGAGAGTTATTGGCTTTTCGGTCCCAGGGGCTGAGTTGATTTTTAAGATAAAACCAACCCGACTATACTCCAGTTGTTTCCAAGCCTCAATAGGAGTAATCCAAAAGGACCGTCTCACTAAGAGGAATCCAAAAAAAGTCTACAACACATCAATAGGATGTTCGGAGCTCATGTTATAAGCTTTTCTGCTCCGTGGGCCCATTTAGTTTCGTGTTCGAACCAACCCGACAGTACCCAATGTTCTTTGAAACCTTGGGTGTAATATAACGAAACGACCGTCTCGATCCGAGGAGCCCAACGCAACTGAAGGTGCATCAATCGGAGGTCTGTAGCCCAGGATGTGGGTGAAAAACCGGAAGCGGTCCGAAATGGGAGGGGGGTCTTGGCCGGCCCCCACAAGGCCCAACCCCCCTGGGTCGGACCTAACCGGGTCAACCCGACCCGGTAGGGCTCGGCCTAACCCGGCTGGGCGCAGCCCGACCTGGTCCACACGACCCACCCCAGCCTGGCCGGGGGGTGGGGGGGAGTGCGCTGGCTCGGCCAGTAGGCCGAGCAGGGGGGGGGGGTCGCGGTACCACCTCCCTTTTGCACTCTGCGGAAGCGGCGGGGCGCCGCGTACTCCTCCAGATCCCGCGCATTGCGGGATCCGGTCACATGGCGCCGCAGCCTCAGCCACGGCGGCTCCTACCAGTGGCGCACCGGGGTGCCGTTGCGCCGACAGCGCCTTCCGCGGACCACCAGACACGCTCTAGTGGTCTGATTTGCCCGCCATCTGTGCCTGCGGCTCTCTCGGGACCCATTATTCACTGCGATGGCTTCCACATATTGTTGCGATCTCATTCCATTATCACATGTCAACACACACACAGAAAAACAATCTATGGAGGGTCACCGACTATGTTTGTTCTGCCCCCGCCCTCCGCATTAGTTGATAACAAATGGGTCGAACACCAATAATGTTCAACGACAAACGAGGAACAAAACTTAGTTAGGATTGAATTTAATTCTCAACAATAACCCCGCAAATAAATAATAATCCCCAGCCCGAAAATAAATAATCATTCATAGATCAACATGATAAAGAGTTGATCCGCGTTCCTAGTTTAGAGGAAAACAAACATGGGAATATTAACATTCTCAAAATAAACCCCTACCTCTTAGTAGTTCGTTGTCGTGAATTCATCCTCAAGGGGGGTTAAGGTGTCGGTGTCACTTTCTAGAACTGGTATTTGAAAGGCGTCGAAGAAGAAGATGTTTTATTGGCATTCTTCATTCTTTGCTGGGGTGGAAGTCTGTCAGAGGTTCCCTAGAGAATCCTCCAATTTCTTCCCTCCATATATTCTCGGTGTGCCAAAATATAAAGGAGCATGTCATAACATTGCCATTATGGTGTCATTAAAGAGTGCCTACGATATTATTTTACTGACCCATTAATGATCTTCATTGATGTGGATTGTCACCGCCATGTCGCTGCCCCACCACCCAAAAATAGAGAAGGAAAAAAATAAAATAATTCATTTAAATTATTTTAATATTTTTCTCGAATGGTCTGAAAAAAAAAATTTCTCGACCCTGGCCGGCTGATGTTAAGCTTCGCCTAAGCGAATCCCAGAGTTGCGAACTCATCGGTGCCCTCAGATTTTAATTCTGAGCACCAGTTCAAAAGATAGAAAAACTCGCTCATTCGTTCACAGAACATACCCGACCTAAACATCGAAAATTGATTCTGGGCACACTGGGCCTCAGAATCAAGCACCGCTAGAAACTGCGTACTCGTAAAATCTCAATGAATTTTTTAAAAAAAACATTCCTTGAAATTTATGGGTCTTTACATATCATGTATGTTCTAGTAGAAATAAAGTCATTAAAATTGGATCAAGTACAATATGGATTATTTTGGAATTTGATTCGTTAGAAATAATCTTGTTAATTTTTAATTCCACTATATTTAAATAACATAATATTTAAGAATATATTACCATATGATTTTTCCCTATATAACATTAAATTTCATAATTTCCTTGGATTTTTTGTCATGTTCAAAGATCATAATTGTTCCACACTGTGATAAGGAACATGATGTTCAATGGTATTCTTATTAAAATAATATCACATAGTAAAGATAATATCATTTTAGAGGAAATTGAAGATATGTGAATATTTATTATTGGAGGCATATATTCCATTGATGTTTCTTATCATAATGTTTAAACTAATAAATATCTCAGATAAATGTTTATTATTATAGAACCAATTATATAAATTGAACCTATTATATGTGTCAATAGATAATAGTATATATGAATGTGTGTAATAGTATATATATTTTATTTTATTAGTATTTCTTTTCATGATTTATATAAATTAATGTGTTGATGAAAACTATTATTACATAATATCAATCAATAGTATAATAAATCAGGTGCCACATAAGTTACATGGAATTAATGAATAATTTATGAAATGTTTTATCCGTTCCAAATTATAAAAATGATATATCATCCCATTGATTAAAATGATGCTATCTGATTTTGTCTATAAAAATAGTGGTTACATAAACTTTTTCATTTTGATAGTCAATGATAGATATATCAATCATATAGATTGATAATTCAAATAATGAGACATTCTTGAAGAGATATGAAGACAGAGAGGATATATTATATTGATAACATTTGAATGAAGTTTTTTTTTCAATTTTGAATTATCTTCTTTCTCTAGAGGGTTTGTAATTTTTTGTTAGATATAATATTGAACTTTTGGATAGCTCCCCAAATGACACTATAAAAGAGTCAATGTGGATCACACAGAAAGTATATATACGAATCTCAAAATTTAGTGAATGAATATAAAATACTTTAATTCCAAAGTTTTTCATGTTGTGATCAGTGGTGAAAATTAAAAGTTGATGGGTTCACCTATGTAAGCTCATAGAATTCCATCAGAATCATTCATGATTCATGTACCACATGAGGATACCTCTATTGAGATTCTTCATTAGATTCTTCTGAAAAATAATGTTATGATATGTATGGTTAACAAATTCACCAAATAATAAGGAATTTCAGGAAAGGAAACACTATATTTATAAATTATAATAAATTATATGTGAAAAGAAATTATTTGTGGAAATAATGGTGTTCTGTTATTGTAGTTCTAATAATTAATATAAATAATAAATTTATAATATTTTTCGGCATAAGACGAATCATGCATTTTCTGCACCCTGTAGTATTGGGCACATCTCAACAGTATTTTCAAATTTGATTAAAATAATTTTCCACTATGACAGAACTAGACTACAAACTATGTACAATCCTAGGCATATATGTTTTAACAAGAAATATTCATGGAATTTCAGTTGATATATATAAAGGATCTCTATATGAATAATATATGAAGATATAAATTATGACACTATAGAAATTAATTAGTTAGTGTATCCTTACCTAACACAGTTTACACAATGTTTATATCCTTTATATTCTTATACTCCATATATTAAATGATTCATAATATCGACCAAGGTGTCTTGATTTAATATAACTCAACATTTCATGACCCTTTGGACAATTACAAGGACATGAGGATGCACTCTAATGAATATTATCATGCATTCTGTAATCTAGTGAATATGATTTTGGATGACATGAATGGACACAACAATACTAATGACGATATCATGACCAAGAATAATGTATTTTGAATACTCCCATAGAGATAAAATAAAAATATTTCAGAATAGGAGGATAAGAATCCAAAATATCATACATTGAAATAGTTTAACAGAATCCTCATAGAATATGAGATGTTGAAAAATTATAAATATATTTTAGAAGAAGTGAATGTATAGGAAGATACATCCATGGTGATGAAGAATATCTTCATATACGATTATCCTAACGAAAATAATGCTTAATGAGTCATGTCATTAAATTTCCTAAATTTTCAATTTTGAATATAAATTTAATAGAAAACATAAACTCATTTGAGTTTAGTGTGTAATAGTTGGATACATATTTTTTAAGATACCTAATTTATTCATAGATGATGCATAAATAGCTCCTTTTAAGAAATCACCAAATAATAAGAGGTGACAAAGGGGAACAAAAAATGATTCTTTCAAAAAAACAACATTATTTCATTAGAGTATAGTAACTCAAATGAGATAGAAGAGAAATATATTTAATACTCTAAATATATGAAATAAAACATTATTAATGTTATTTTATATAATCCATAAAAAAATAATATTGTGATTGGGAAAAATTTAATGTTGATGTAAATGATTAATATTAGGTTGAATTAGATGCTTTATTTAAATAGATATACATATAGAGATTAAAAACGAAGAGATAAAATTGGTTATTATGAGCAAAATATATATGAATATTTCTATAAGAATATATGAATTTGGATTTAAAGCGTGAAATTGAGGAGCTTAAATGTAAAAAATAATAAAAAATAGGAAAACAGTTTGATTATAAGATTAAAATTAATGATCAATCCCAGATTAGTGATTTTTAAATAGTAATTTGATATACAAAATGAACAACATAAAATATTAATAAGTATATATTATTAATCTACGTTGAAGAAATGATGCCATGAGAGAATTTTAACTCTTAAAATAGATTCTATAAATTAGGTCATGTGAGTTATAAAGATGTTAAATGAGATTTTTGGAGATCAACAATGATATTTAAAAGATTTTCCACAATGGAAAAAGTATTTTAAAAAGAAAAAATTGGTGATGGTTATTATCATAATTTAAAGGTGGGAATAGATGATGTCATGCCATTTGTTCCCCCTTTTAGAGGCAGATTGATGTTGGCATCTTTAGAAACAAAAATACTCTATAAAACATTAATTTCCCAAATGATATCATGAATACACATTAAAATAAATCAAAAAGTAATTTTTTTAGAGTGATTTGAAAAAATGATACATCTGTTATATAGGCAAACATTATTGGAAACTATAAGGAAAACAAAGGAAATAAAATATAATATGGAATTCTGTGTATGATTTTGGGGGATAATATTTATTGTATGTTTGATATGGATATATGGAATAGTATTCAACTCAAATTCAATATTATAAAATGCCTATGTTTTCCATTTTTAATGGTATATATATATTTAAAAAATAATTATTTTAATCGTAAATAGAATCAATTATTATATTTTCAAGGTGATGTTTTTATAAAAGGTGATTGTTAGGAGATGATATTATACAACATTCCTGAGATTCCATAAGGATGAGGGTGGGTTTGGTGGCCCCTCCTCCTTCATCATGTTAGGATACTAAACCATGGGTTCATGTTGATTTGAAGATAGGTCTCAAGGGTGATGATAATGCATATATTCCATTTTCAACAGAAATGGAAACTACCAGACTTTCCCATCATCGACTTTTCTCTTAATTTCCTGAGGTACAATTTCCATAAAACAGAGGATCTAATATCTCCTCTAGAGTTCCATGAGTATTCTTCATTACTATATTTATATATAGTGTTCATGCTTGTTCATATATCATTTAATATTGATATATTTTGTGGATTAATGAATAAAAAATGGTTATTAAGATAGTGTGTGATTATCAGGATCCTAGGGCCATGCAAGAACATTGTTTTATTTAATACTGAGGAAGAACTTGAAAACAATTAATATAAATTAGGATGATCTTCTCACAATTTTTATTTTCACCATCTTCATTGACCATTCAAGCTTCATATAAATCGGGGACGATCCATTATAGCTATTTGGAATCAAAATCATGTTCTATCAACTCACATCTAAAAAGAATTAATATTTAGTCTATTGGTAAATACGTCCTTCACTATTCTTGTGATTATCGTACAATATCTACTCAAAATAAACCTATCATGGAGAAAACATTATGAAATATAA
This sequence comes from Viscum album, assembly GCA_963277665.1. Lineage (NCBI taxonomy): Eukaryota > Viridiplantae > Streptophyta > Magnoliopsida > Santalales > Viscaceae > Viscum > Viscum album. The sequence continues at coordinate 951,588,521 of OY728127.1, forward strand.
CTCTCTCATCCTCTCAAGAAGCTTTGTGGACCATGGTTAAAGTAGTATATATGTATTTAAAATCTATCCTTTATGAGTCGTTGGTGGATATTTGTTTCATCTATCATAGGCAAGGGAAATTTCATCTATATTTTCATATGAGGGAATCCTGATTCCATTTAAATGAAATATTTTGGCCTCTAAATGGGGATAAGAAACTTTCATGTAATATAATGGATCTCAATATTATTCTCCCCGTGATAGAAATTTATCTTTTTTGAATAAGGAATGATTTCATGTAACATTCTATGCTCTTTAGGGTGTTAATAGATCTATTCCCTTATTATAACTAAAGTTCATATGTCATAAAATATTGACGTAGAAAATACAAGTTGTCCCATGGATAATTTAGAACATTTTGATCATGGAGTCGAGGTTCCCTCTAGGGCCATATTTCTCAACTCATGCTTCCAACCTGATGATAATATGATGAATAAGGCATCATAAGAGGGATATAAAGATCATTTAATCATTTCTAGATGGTTTTTTAAGATATGTTATGAGTTATCAATTTCAACATTGACATAAGGATCACTATTGATAATCTCATGTCCTAGGGATGTTTCTGATTCTATTCACAAGAGAAACATATTTGCATGAGAGTGTTTAAATTTTGACATTTAATTGGAAGATGAAATTGGGTCTAATGAAACTTTTGGATGGTAGGTTATGGTATCTAAGTGGAAGGGAATGATTGGAACAAAAATGGACATTATGGATATAATAGTGGATGAGGGCCTTGATGGAGATTTCCAGGTCTCCTCTAGAGTAGAAAAATGTGCTGCCTAAATCTGTGATCCTACAGAATGCAATGAGGATAAAAAATATGGTTTTTTTACTCAGGAATAATAAATGATTGAGAATATAGAAGATATTTTGTGTAATTTTCTTTTAATAAAGGGAGAAAACACAAACAAGAAAAATATTATGTTATGCTTCCCAAACCAATAACAACTAGATTAGTGAGAACACTATATTAAATAAAGGTATATAGAATCTAATAATTTATAGGGGCTCTAGAGGTGGGAGAGTATTGGATTAAATGAAAACCCATTAATCGTGAACTTATAGTTATTAATTCTAATTCTAAATCCTGGATACAAGAATAAGAGGAACACAAGGGACTCCACTCTATGGACAAGGGACTCAAAAAGGCATAAATTATAAAACCTTGTAAATTTTATGTTACAAGGAGTTGGAAAAAGTGGATAATCTGGAACATCTAAACAAAAATGATCATTTAGAGGCCAAATATGAACACTATTTGAGATTCTTTGAATTCCCTCATCATTTCTAAAAAACATTGAGGAAAATTTTCAGTAATATTAGAATGGTAAAATTGATTAATATGAAAAATTAAGGAAAATTATATCATCAAATCACATGTGGATAAATATAGAACATGATAACTATGGATTACCAAAGGCCTCAAAGGTTACACTAGTGAATGGTTTCAAAATTCAGGATGAATTCACCCTTGAATAATTAGATGAACCGTTATCTTTTGGTGCCTATATTTCTCTCATAGAAACCATTGATACTAACATATATCAAAAAATGTAGTTTAACCACAAATATGAGAACGTGATATTGTAATAGAGAGACAGTAAAATTAAATTATGCATGGAATTAGTTGATGAATAATATTCCTCTCGCTGCATTTATTACAGCCGATGTATATTCATGTTTGGTGTGACTATTCAGTGATGGGTCTGTCTGATCTTGTTTTTTGCGGGTTTTTCTAATTGTATCTATAATTATATGGGGGATTTTCAAGATTAGTATATGATAATATATTATGGTAGTATTGAAACTTGTTTATTCGTCCACTAGGAAACTATATGAATCATGATTAATGATTTCTAGACTCCCACATATTAAGGTTGTATTTTTTTTGATGATCTATTTTCAATTTTTCATTCATGTACTATTACTACTCAATAATAATGTGTCCTTATTGAAAACCAAAAAAAATAATTTTAGAGGTAGATGATGTTATTCTATCTTATTAAGAGGCGGAAACTATGTAATGATCTCCACCATTCTTAAACTCAAAGTCATTAATTTAAGAGAGAATGGTTGAGAAGGTTTTAATTGTAAATATTTAATGAAATTAAATAATTAATGCAAGAGTGTTGATCCTTTCAAAATAATTTATATCGGTTATGATATGCAATATGGATTTTTCCATTAGAATTATGTTTTATATTGCAGGTTTCATTATATTTGGAAATGATGAAGTATTAAATATCATTATCTATGTAGAATAAATTTTTTAGTCAAATACATGAGGCTTATAAATGTATTGGTTGTTCAAGTAGTTTTCCAAAATTATTTACTGTATGTCAATTGTCTAACTGAAATAAATAAATAAATTTCATTAAGAAGACTTGTATCATTATCTAAAAAAATGGTGAATTGTGATGATAAGTAATTCCATCAAGGGGAACCTCTATATAATTATTATTGATGAATTCATGTGTTTATAATACATTTAATATGATAAAGGATTTTGGTATAAAATTATTTCCTACTTGAGAAAAAAAATCAATTGATGAATTTCTGAATAATTCATAAATAAAGGAGGTGAATTTTTTCATATTTATGAATGTTGTCTTATCTCACGAAGATATATAGATGTGATTATATACTGTTTATTTCTCATTTATTATTGATGTTTCAGGGAATACATTATTTTTATCATCCAAAATCATAACGTGTTGAATTGAATTACTTAGTATCACAGAAAGACAAAAATAATAGTTGGGTACGAGTTTTCGAAATTCAGAACTGATAATGAAATGAATCACCTCAACATAAAATTGGATTAATACCTTGAAAAAATATTATAAGGAATCATGTATCAATAATGAGAACTCCTAATAAAGGATATTTTTTTGATGTGAAAATGGATCATAAAAAAATCTAAAGAATGATCCTTAATGAGAAGGACCTTCACTAATTGTTTTTTATGGAAGAATTATTTCCATCAATATATATCACTTATCGATTTTTATTATTTCTAGGACAATAAAAGCCTAGCATGTCATTAATTAAAGGGGAACATAACATGAATACACTTAAAAATATTCAGAATAAAGTACTTTATTCTCAAGAAGGATAAACCAGGGATTTTTCAGTGCCATAGTGGTGAAGGAATTTTTTCCAATAATAATCTTTGATGAACTAATACAAGTGTCTCAAAAAATGTACTGGAATGATATTCAAAATATATGATGTTTAGATTCTATAAAAAGTAATAAATCATTAAAAGTAGTGATAAATTATAGAGTAATTTTATGAGGTGATGAGAAAATTAGGTTTTTAAAAAGATTATGGTATTTATTATAAGAATAAATTCATGAAAATAAATATGATGTTATATTTTTTGATAAAAGTAACAGAAAAAACATGGATAAAATTTAAGATTAAAAAAAATATGGGTGAGAATTTCTAAAGATAAAAGGGAATAATAAGTCACCTTAAAAAATCTATTCTATATTTGGATGTTTCAAGGTTCTTTTTAGATGATTGTAATTATAATAATTAGAGATATGTGTTGCATAGAGAGGTAGACTAAATCAAAAAAGAATCAAAATGTAGTGATCTTTTTAGGCCAAGATACAAGAACATTATTAAAATTAAATGAATTTCCATGAAAATAATAATGAATATGAAATCATGATTCAAAAAAGGAATAACTTGTGTTTAAGGGAAACTCGCTAATTAATGGTTTTGATGTAGATGTAATATTATAAAAAATTGATATGTTTGAATGAATTTTATTATTCATACCCATAGAAGTGAATAATATATTCAAGGATAATTGGAGAAAAAAAATTAAATATTCGTCCATGTATTACCTAATGAATATGTGCACATATCTATGATCTATAGTTTTCTTATTCCTAAAGATGAGGGAAATTTTTTTAGTTAACTAAGGTGATTTATAGGGAGAATAATAGAGTAAGAGTATGGTATTAAATACTTATTCAAGGAATGAAGAAGCCTGGTTTTTAGAATAGTGGGGTTTATCATAATCCCTATATAAAAAATCTATATTATAATAGGATAAAACTGGTTATATAAAGATATGATTGTATTTGTAAGATTGAATGATGCACAGTTCTATTGTTGTGTACAATTCATAATGTTACATTTAAAATTAATGATTTATATTATATAAAAGGATAACATGGAGAAGTATTATTGAATTACAAATATGTTATGGATCAATTGAAAATACCAGTAAGGTGGGATGAAATGGAAATAAATACATATATTAATATCCAGTTTATGTTTTATAAGGACTGAATTTTGAAAAAAGATCAAAATTATTGAGTAAAATAACATCATTATTATTCTAATGCACATGGTTGAAACAAGACTTGATATTTTTTTACATATTTCAAGAAATAATGTACAATAAAAATCCTAAATAATAACACTATGATTAATGGAATACAATACCACTATATATCATTAGGATGCATAATTTTGGTATTCATTACAATGTGTCATCTCAACAAGAGTTAATGATATATAGAGATATGGACACAGATTTCCCATTGGATGGTAAAAAATAGTACATGTTGTGGTTGATTCTATTTTATTGATATATTTCTATTGTTGGAAAAAAATTTCATTATTCAGATTCATTAAAAAATATGAAATCAAAATACATTTTGGGAACACAATCATTTTCTAAATTGTTATGAATAATGAATTTATGTCATGATATTAGAGTTCAGTTGAACTTTCAAATTTATATAATTTTTAATAAACCATTTTTATTAATCATAAGAAAAATCATTCCTATAATTAAATTAAAAATATAATTGAGATCAGATATCACTTTATAATAAAAATGAATTTAGGTTGATGGTGCATGGGATCTCTATCCTTAAAAATATATATCCAATAGAACCCTATTTTTTGTTTCATATTCATTTTAGTGGGATGTTATGGTTTTCTATTGATAGGGATTGGGAGCTCCAAATGGATTCCTTGTTGGTGAAAAAATTCATTTCACCTTTAGGTTTTGTGTGAGATAAAACTCCCAGAGCCATGGGGATATCATTTGTATATGAACTTCATTGAACTCCTCGGTTTGTTAATTCCTCATATCGGACTGCCTTTATCACATGTGATGAAGGAATTCTCTTGGTGGATACTAATCCAAAATCTCTTCAATAATTATTGGACCTATGAAAGTACATTATTCATGGGATAATAATGATGTCTTAAGATGATAATACAAGGAACAATATCAAACTCAATGAAATGATTAGTCATACTTGGGGGGGGGGTTTCAAAATAAAAGATTATACCGATTAGTTGTGGTTACATTCATATAATTTTCAATAATAAGAAATGTACCTAAAATTCATGTAATTTTAAAAACATTAATTAGAAAACTGATGTCTTTAGCATAACATATGGGGATATTAATAATGATCTATTTGCATATAAACAATCCACTACCCAGATCTATATAATGCTCCATGGTCTCATTTGGGGATTTAGAAACCAATGATACTATGTTATCTTGGTTCATGTGAGGGTACTCCAAGAAAGATGTCACATCACACACTTTATAAAGAGTTATGTTTCTATGCTCGAATTATACTGTAACCCAATATGGATACCTATGTGTCATAGGTTTTAAATCTTGTTTCGAATGAAAGGATGTTAGATGTCATATTGGATTATGAATATCGGTCCTCATAAGATGTGTGAAAAATATATGGGAAATCAATTGAAAAATATAGGTTCATTCAAAATCATGTTATGATCCCTACATCAGACATGAAATTATCTTTGAAATATATGGGATAGTTTAGAAATGACATGTTTATTAATTTTGATAATGGATATCATTCTATGAATGACACCACAAAACATTTCATGGTGCCTAACATTGATTTTTTGTTTGAAAACATCCCAATTGTGGATTCTTTATTTTTAAATTTATATATAAATTATTACACTAGTGGTGATCCAGTCATTCCTAAGGGCTCCATGAAAAAATAAAATCATGTTGGGGTCTCTATATCTCTACCCTCAAACCTAGTGGATGTGACCATAACATCGTTTATTCCTGGAGATCCTATTGTTGTTTCTAATCCTGGAGATTTTTATTTTAATGAATTATGAATATCACCTCTATTGAAATAGGATCCATTTCATGATCAACCTTTATCCACCTTACTAATGTTCAAGGGACTACATTTGATTCCAACTTATGTATTAATATACTATTTGAATTGAATATTACAACTACACTCCCTACTATGGTTCACTATGATTATTCATAAATAAGTGAATGGAATTATCATACAATGAATCCATCTTCCTAGGTTCCATTGGATATTTCATTTGGAAATATGGAAGACACCGCTTATGATAAACTATATTTGATGGAGTAATATTGTCCTACTCTGGGTAATCCCATGTATCACGGTGCTTTTGGGGATAGAGGGTCTGTTGATTCCTTACACACATACACTGATTCCACATATGAAAAAAATTTGTGAGTGAAAGGGTTTAATATGAACATAACATATATGAATTCATTTATTATTCCCATATCTACCAAATTACATCTATATATTCTACAAATCTTTTGAGGTCCTATGGAGATGGTGAGATATATATTTTGGGAACTCCCTACCATGAAATTGTTGGTACTAGTTCTATATCATTTTTATGGACAATAAATGAATCTAGAATTATTGATACATCAATTATGTTATATAGATGAAAGAAATCAAATGTAATAAAGAATAATGGAATCCAAAAATATAAATATGGGTCCAAATGAATCAATATTTTTGGATTTTACAAGGCATTTAATTTTTTGAAGCACACATAATTACATATTTTCTTCCCCTTTTTTATATAGAAAATTTTTTTAGGATAAAAATATATTATGTTTGGAATTTAACAAGTTTAGTAGAAGAATATTTGAACCACGGGTGGTAATTTAGGTCATCAACACCATTGTTTACCCCAATTATAAAATTGGGGTTGTGCATTCCACTATGTCACCCTAGGTGTATAGGGCCTACCTAGAGGAGATTGAACATGTGGAAATTAAATTGGATTGAGAAAAATATACCTAGTATAGGAGACATTTGAATAAAAATATTTTCATTAAGCTTTATTTTTCCTTTTCTAATGTAAATCTCTTTGATAAGAGAAACTCTATTTCTATAATTACTCTCCATAATCTTAATTTTGATCATCACCCCATTCTTGTCAGTCTTGTTACCCAGTATATGAACATGACTCTTCCCTTCAGTTTAAAAAAATCATAGTCATATCAATGATATTTTTATATTATTATATGGTAGCTCTAGAACTCAATATATATTATCAGCAAGGATTTATCTTATATCTTGAAATTAAAACTCTTGATGTACAATATTAAGGTATGGAGTAGATATAATGTTTGAATCATTGTTAATGAAATCACATAGTCTTAGGCCTAAAATCTCAATGTACATTAGACTATCACTAATATGGATTTCACTTACGATCTCCATCAATAGATCTCCATCTCTTCCAAATAACATTCCTTACTCTCAATGAATGTGAATATTCGAAATGAAACATTTAAGATCAAATGTCTCATGGACATAGATACGAACTAAATGTCTTATAAGTCCATTAAATGACCTGGGAAATCTTTTAGGCCTCTATCTTTCTTGAATTTTGATGGAAATATCTTTCAAGATAAAGCTAACCATTTTTTCAAAATTGTTTCCTACTACCATAATGTTTTCAACTAAAATTGTATTGAGTATGAGTTTATTGACATCATTATTCTGAACCTTATCACCATTGATGATAACACCTTGCTCATCAGCATTCCTGTATAATATGAAAATCAAGGATATTTTTTTATTCAGAATCCCAAAATTTCTCTTGGACTAGATGTATTTTATAATATCATCATTCATTTAAATTTGGATTTTAATGGGTTTATGTTTATAAGGTGGTAACATCATTACTCACAACAGATATTATTCATAGTGGTCTCATAGATCTCTCTTTTACTTTTATAAAAGTGATTGAAAATACATGTGAGATTCATTTTTTTCAGGAGTATTTCTCTTGATATCACTATTTACAATATTATTAGTAAAATTATAGTTAATATTCTTCCACATATTTACAATAAGAACATTTCCTCAAATAAATTTAGTTTTGTTAATTAAATATTAATCAAATATTTCATTCAAATAAATATTTATTACAATGAACATCCTCATAATTTATTACATCTATGGTAACATTTATATCACATATGAGATCAAGAAATAATTAACAAATATAGATTGGAATTGAATCTATAATGTTCTTCATATTTATTTCAAAATCACATTCCCCAGATGGGTGAAATATCTCATTGTTTCATAACACATTACATTTCTCATTAATCGTTCACCAAAAGGATACATGATGTACTATTATGGGGATAGACATGGTGACCATATTTTAGATCTTTTATTCTCAGTTGCTATCATTTATCTCAGTCATCTTCTCACTCACATGGCAATTCACGGAATGATTATGACAATTATTTCCATAAGGTGTCTGTCTAAGCCTAACCAATTACATTATTTTCATAACAAAATTTTTTTTCATAAAAGGAATTTAGAAGAACATAATGAGTCTTAAGGATATACTCTATCATTATGAAAGTGTATGGGGTCAATTAATAAACTAGGATAAATCTTTTGTTTACATTGTAATTGGGTCCATTAATGCTCGTAATTCTATATTTCTGATAGAAATTGTAATAAGAGAGGGATACATACCCTTTAAAAATATTTGAGTTCCTTTTCACTATGGTGGACCAAAATATACTTACATCCTTAATCTTGATGATGAGATAATAAATCATATTTTCGCATGGAAGGGAAAGGCTCTATTAATGGTTGGTCATATTTCAATTATTATGACTACCCTTATTTAAAAGATGGTTCACTCCATTATGGTTTATATATGGTGCATGGAGACAATTAAGAACATAAATGTCTACATTAAATGTATTTTTGGAGTGGTAGTATTATTGAGCATACAATAGTCATAGATCCATGGGATGAATTTTGGAAACCACTCTCCAGTGGTGGTGTGGGAATCAATAGATTTAAATTCTTTCTTGTTCTCTTTGTCTTGATTCATGTAGAATTTGATTCGTAGTGGCACCATGGATTTGTAATTTCAAAGATATAGGTTTCTAGGTAGATTGAATAAGGATAAAACTACTAACACGGAATCATCACATTGGACATCTGTAAAGAATTATTATTCTAATATTATGTATTAATAAAGATGAATTTATAGTAGGAACTCAAATCTCAACTTTAGGAAGGATTATTAGTCATGAACCACACTAATTTTTGAAATTATTCATAGATAATATTAATAAGATTCACATATTTCAATTAAATATTTTTTTGACAACCCTTCACTAAATTTACAGAATGTGGTTAGTGAAATCCTCATGTATTATATCTTATTCCATTAAGAACTTGTTATTATATGAGATCCATTAAATAATAGAATCATTAATATCCAAAAATTATTATTGGTTCTCATCAATGGGCTCTAACCATGATTTAAAAAATACTGAAAAATTCAACAGGGATTGGCTCAGGCCTGATATAATCACTTTGAACTGTATATTAGCATGTAATTGTATGCCTACATATTAATTGTCATGAACCGTCCCCCGGGGCACGTTTCTTCACTACCCCAAGCCCTCCTTCCATAGGCCAGAGGCCGGAGACTAGCACCAAAAGGCGTATTCCCTAAAATGAGAAGGCATTGCTTTTAAACCTGTACAAACACACGTTTCAAGAACACAACAAGAAGCATCATTGAAGTAAACTACTATAGTAAAAAGAGTGCTTAATGTAAAGGGGGCTAGAATACAAGCCCAACTGTAATAGTACAAGTACAACGGAAAGAAAAAATAAAACTAAAAAAGGGGAAACAACCAATGTATCATCCTCCGAGGACCCTACCAGATTGGTAGGTAGAGATCGTCTCCTCATCACTCCACGTTCGCCCGTCTCCTCCAAGTACCACCTAGTCCTGGCTCCCTCAAACCTCTGCCCATCTGCTTGTCATCAGCACAAGACACAATAAGGTATGGGCGTATCCTATGAAACGGTGAGTATAACAATACCCAATAGAGAATTAGAGACCCCCGAAGGTCTCATCGAACTCCAAAAAGGAAAGCCACAATGCATGATCTCAATCACAAAGCACAATGGAATATACATAGCTCAAACCAGGTATACAACATAGAGAATCATAATTATGGTTATGAACCACATAGTATTGCTATGAATGTCGATAGCCATCCACAAGATTCTAAATTAACATCCACAGTCACGACGTCGAACACCTCAGCTACTGGGGAACTATTCTTCTATCAAGTATAGTTGTCCCTCCATGCTACACATAGGTGATTCCCACTAACCATGGACTGCAAATGTACTCATCCTGTTGAGTATCGTGGGTATGTCGTGTCACACAGAGGCTCTCCCCTCCGTGGGTCTACCACATCTCACAAAAGATCTCCCCTTATTGCCGGTTGAGTTACTCCTCCTGTCGAGTATCATGGGTTAGCCACGTCACATAGAGGTTCTCCCCACCGTGGGCCCATATCATCACAGAAAGGCACTCCCCACTGGGTTGTCAAGTCAAACTGAGTCGAAAGGTCAGAAGTTTCCGAGTCTCATCCTGTCATAGGGTTCCGTACATAGCACCTTTGGGAGAACCTCTCCATAATCCATCGATCTTATTTCAACTCGGACGAATTCTCACAAAGAAATAACCCAATGAACCATCGTGTAATAAGGCTTCCAATGCAATAGACGACACATCAATCAGATGCCTTGTTTATGCATTCTTGGCATTTCAATACTAAGGAACGAGTTGGATTCTGGTGCGATCCAACCTGTCCATACTCCAAGTCTTCCCAAAAATCTCATGGAGTTACTCAAAAAAGAACATATCGCTCCAAATATCCTAACTCCATAGGCAGTTTGTCAAACAAACTTCTGATTCTCAAGATAATTCTTTTTATGTGATTCGAGGCCCGGTGGGTCCCGGGTCTGGTCTGACCCAGTTGGACTGACCCGACCCAACCCAGTCTGGGCGGGGTCGTGGGAGACTCGTCCCACTAGGCCAACGTCTATCATTCACAAGGTGTTTATTGGCCCGTATAGGGCATTTACCACGAGGGGATGGCTTGGGAGAGCGGCGAACTGGTAGGGCGATAGGCTGGGAGGGTTCCGGCTCGGGAGGGTTTTGGCCTGCCCGCATGAGGCACGAACTGCAAGGGGTCCGCCCTAGTTGCCACCAGGGGACCGAACCCTAGTTTTCCCAAACAGCCGATGGTTTTCCGGTTTTCATCGCAGCGGCGACACCAAGTGGCTCCGCTAGTTGGGGCGCAGGACCCGCTGGGGAAGGTCCTGTTGGTTCCATCATGGCAAGCCGACATGCTAACCGACCTCTCTAGAAGTGCATGACGGTGCGATGCACCATCTTCCACGGCTCACCAGTGTGTCGGTAGCCTTCCTCCTGTCACCGCAACTAATGAGTCGTGACTTCCTTTGTTCATCGGTGGCACGTGATAGCACGCCCCTCCATTGACTGCCAAGGCATTGTGTCACAGCATCCTCCTGCGGTGTGTATCGATGCTCTATCCCCAATGTAGCCGGTCAGTGTCACCATGTCGTCATTGTTCCTTAGAGGTGAAAAAAATGGCAAGACAGTGGAGGCTTAAGGCTGGGTTCGATAGGCCTGTGCCCTCCACGTTAGCTCATAATCATGATGGGGAGTAAGGGTTTAATAATCAATTGAATTAAACAACGAGATAAACTCCAAAAAGATACCCCACAACAACCTCCTGAAAAGATGAATGAATTGATCATCATCTCGTTTTTCGGTTGACCTTCATTCTTCGTATTATTCATGAACGGAGAAGAGGAAATCATTTAAAATGCATAAATGAATAAACCCCCTACCTCAATGACCTTTTAGCGAGAATCCATGCTTGTAGTTGTATCGTTCTCTTCATCCCCACAACTGGTTCCCAATGAAGCCGCTTGTACTTTATCCATAGGTTCATGGTTTAGTGTCACTTGTCACCTCCTGCTGGGATTGGCTCCGTCCTCAAAGGGTCTGACGTCACGATACTGCTTCAGCACTTCGTTGCTCGGCGAATCTGTGCCGGTAGCTCCCTAGAGCTGTATATAAATAGGGGAGGGGAGGGTATGTAATGACGTTTGAATTTAATGGGGCTCATTAATTATGAATCTTTCTAATTCCCCAACGATGTCGGTACTTAGGTTTGGCAAGTCATGAAATTTATTATCTTGAAACATCGTTGGCCCCACCCCTTTGGTTGTCTGTTGGAGGATATGAAATAATGTAAAATAATAAAATAATTTTAATTTATTTCTTTTAATAATTCACAAAAGATATCTTTTTCTCCGGACCTACTATGGTCAATGTGAGCCCTCCATTATGATAATCTCAGAAATGAATATTCAACAATGCCCTCAAATTTTTAATCCAAGCAACGGTTCAACAGTTAGAAAATTTCGTCATGTGTATATTGAACATACCCGAAATTTTTTTCAAAAATTCATTTCAAGCACTCTAGGCCTTAGAATCACACACTTTCAATTATAATTGACTCGTAATAATTACATATAATTAAAAATAGTTACATGTGAAATCTAGGTCCTTACATTCTCCCCACCATAGGGATTTTGGTCCTCGAAAGACATTACATAGATTAAGGAAACAAATGGGGGTACTCAGCATGAATCTGAGCCTCCCACTCCCATTTTCTATCATGGAGGTTCTTGTCATTCCAGAGAACTCAAAAAGAAGAAATTTTGAAGTAAACTGCTATAGTAATGTGAGTGCTGAATGTAAAGGGGTCCAGAATACAAGCCCAACTATAAAAGTACAAGTAAAACTGAATGAAATAAACAATTGAAAAAGGGAAAATAGCTTCTGAGTGATCGTACAAGGATCCTACGAGAAGGGTAGGTATTGATCACCTCCATAGCACTCCATGTCCGCCCATCTCCTCCACGTACCGCCTAGTCTTGGATCCCTCAAATCCCAGCCCGACTTCTCTTCTTCAATACAAGACACAACAAGGTGCAGGCGTTGCCTGTGTAGGGGTGAGTATAACAATGCCCAGTAGGGACCCTCAGACCCCTGATGGTCTCTCAGAACTCCACAAAGGAAAACCATAAATCATGATCTCAATCACAAATAACAAAGTAATATATACATCTCAAAACACGAGTACAACACAGACTATCAAAATTATGATGCTGACCCACAAAAGATCGCTATTAATGCTAATAGATAGCCACGATATTGTCAAGTAACATTGCCAGTCACAACTCAAACACCTCACTACTGGAGAAATCCTCCATTATTGAGTACAGTGGTCTTGTCGTGTCACACAAAAGAGCTTCCCACTAACCTTGGACTACTGAGGTACTCCTCATGTCGAGTATTGTGGGACTTCCGTGTCACACAAAGGTTTTCCCCACCATTCCACCGCCACATAACACAGAGACTCTCCCCACCATGGGTCTTCTGCATCACACAAAGGCGCTTCCCACTGGGCTATCGGGTCACTCTGAGTGGAAAGGTCCAGATTCGTCATGTCTTAGCCAGTCACGTGGTTCTATACATAGCAGGCTTGGGAGAACCACTTTGTATTCCATTGGTCATATTTCATCCAGAACTAATTCTCACCATGAAGTAACCCAATGATCCTTCCTGTCATAAGGGTTCCAACGCAATAGATGATGCTTCAATCAGATACCTGGTTTGTGCATTATTGGAATTTCATTACCAAGGGCCCGGTTGGATTCGGGTGCAATTGAACCTGGCCGTACTCCAAGTTTCTAAAAAACTCTCATGGAGTAAGTCATAAAGGAACCTCTCGCTCCAAGGATCCCAACTCCATAGATGGTTCGTCAAACAGATATCAAGTTCTTAGGATAAGGACTTTTAAGTGATTTTGGGCCCAGTGGGCCATGAGTCAGGTCCAACCCGATCAGACTGACCTGGCCCGCTTAGGGCACAACCCATGAGGGGGCAGCCCGGTAGGGAGCTAGCCTAGCCGCATGAGGCGTGAACCACAAGGGGTTGTCCCAACTCTCCATCATGGGAGTGACCCCTGATTTTCTTGAACAGCCGAAGGCCATTCGGTTTTCATTATAGTGGCGGCGCCACGCGGCGTCACCAGGTGGCATACAGGACCCACCGATGTGGGTCCTGGTGGTTCTATTTCAGCCCTTCCGTGGGTCGGCTGCCTTCCTCCAGTCATCGTGGCCTCCTTTGTTCATTGGCGCCACGCCACGCCTCCTATTTGGTTAGTCGATGCATGCCGCTCCGATGATCATCATGGCTTTTTGTTGTAGCCTCCTCCTATGGCGTGCATCAGTGATCTATCCCCAAGGTAACCGGTCGGTATCTCTGCGCCTTCAGTGATCCATGGAGGCACAAAAAAATCAAGATAACGGAGGGTTAGATCCGAGTTCGTTAGACCTGCGCCCTACCCGTTAGCTCATAAACAAGAGGAGGATTAAGGGTTTAATAATCAATTGAATTAAACAACAAGATAAACCCCCACAAAGATACCCTGCAAAAACCTCCGACAAAGAAAAATGAATTACCGGTCAAACCATTAGTCGTTTGACCTACGTTATTCATATTATTCAAAAATGTGGAAGGGGATATTATTTAAAATTCATAAATGAATAGAACCCCTACCTTGAAAAACCATTAGAGAGCTTACTCCCTTGAAGGTGAATCGTGCTATTTGTCTCCACAACCGGTTCCCAGTGACGCCACTCATACGTCGTCCTCCTATTCATGGTTCTGTGTAACCTGTCACCTCCCGCTGGGGGTAGCTCTGTCCTCAAAGTGCTCATCATCTTTGTGGTCCTTCATAACATTATTTCCTGGCTAAGATGTGCTGGTACCTCCCCCAAAGCTCCATATAAATATAATAGGGGGGGGGGTGAGTAACGACTTTAGAATTTAATGGTGCTCATTAATTAGGAAGCTTCTTAATTCTCCAATGACATAGTTACTTAGGGTTGGAAGGTCAAGACATTTATTGGGAAGACACATTGCCGACCCCACCCCTTTGATTGTTCATTGGAGGATATGAAGAAAATAAAAAAAATAAAATTATTTTATTTCATTTATTTTAAAAAGTCTCAAAATTTAACTTTTTATCTGGACCCATTGCAGTCAAATTAAGGCCTCCCTTAAGCAAATCCTAGCGCTGCAGATTCGACGGTGACCTTGGTTTTTTAATCCGAGCAACAATTCAAAAGTTAGAAAATGCTGCTCCTGAATTTACTAAACGTACCCAAAAAAAGTTTAGAAATTAATTCTGGGCACTCCAAGCCTTGGAATCACGCGCCGTCAATTTTCACTAAATCATAATAATTCCATATAATTAAAAAAATTACATGTAAAATCAATATCTTTATATTCTTGTTTTTAATGTTTTCATGTTTCTCATTATTCCAGATGTTTCCAATGCAACCAACATTTTTGAGATTCCAACCACATGTTGCATAGTTGTACTATAGATTCTGAAACTAGTAAGGATATCGTCAACATGTTTAAACTACTGATGATGATGTTTGACTTGATTGTTTTGATGCTTCAATGTGGTATAAGTTTGTTATCACTAAATATCTCCAACCATATTAATTTGGATGTAGAATAAAGTATTCAAAATATTTTTCATTGACGTAATCTATGGATCCACTGAAATACCAAGTTCATAATTCAATTATTAATTTAGAGTATTCTTGTTTCATTCATATAGTTATGAGTGCTTCAAAAGTATTTCCATGAAAAAAGAATAAGTGAGGTAACTTTTCTAAGAAGATGTTGAATTGTGGGGATCATCATGTTTATTATTAGTATCATTGAAATTTTATTGAAGCCCCTTTATAAACACTTGATGAAAATTAATTTTTATGGTTCTTAATAATGGAATTTCATCCCCTCTAGACTTGTTTCTTTTTTTATGATCATTTTAGAGAAAGTCAAAGATATTATTTTAGATCATGTAGATTAGAAATGTCACTCGAATATGAAATTCATGGAATGATCTATGATATATACTTTTATAAATACAAAGGGTGGAATAATTTATGGAATAATTGTAATTCCAATTCTATTGGAAGTTCGTAATAAATGGATTCTATCCACTCTCATGGAGTCCCAATGCTTGATTGATGGAATGGATCTATGTTCTCTCTAAACTAAACTACTCAATCACACATACATAGCCATTGTCGAATCATATGGTAAACAGTCTTCAAAAAAATGTTTTTCATATGAATCATAAATGGATGGATGATCTTACTTATGATTCAATATCACATTATTTTAATTTTTTTGTAAAATACTATCTTATAGACTTATTTTGTTCATTTTACTTCAATAAATATCATATGGCCATATTGGATAAGGAACTATTTAGAAAAATTCAAGGGTCACATTATTTAGGAGAAGGATGAGAAATTATTTTTTAATTTAATGTATTTGTCTAATAAAACACATGTTTTGGATATCAATAAAACTACCTTAATCAAATATTTATTTGATAAACAACAATACCCTCTATGATTCTAATCAACTTCTCAAAAATATCTATTGTCGGATAAAGACCCCCTCTCCCCAAGAAATGTCTTTCATTCGAACATGTGATACATGTTAATAATTGGTCGCTATTAGGTACATTGAAAATGGAGTGGAGATTAAATAATCCTAATGATCAATGTTGGAGAGTGCCTCAATAATGAATCATAGGGAAACTATATTAATAAGGAGAAGTGTTGTCTTGTATATGTTGAATTTAAAATTCCAGTGGACAAGAAATCATAATGATGTTATTCATTAATGAATATTCTCAAAAACACATTTTCACATCAATAATAAATCATGTGGGCATAGGTCATATATTCATTGGATATTTTATCTATATATAATATGACTAACCTTGATTAGATTTTCAAGAATAATTTAACGTGTTTTTAAAAAATATAAATGGATTTAATTTAAAAATATCGTCAATAATTTTTTAGGAATTTTTGGGTAGGCTTTTTAAAAAATTAATGTTGAAAATCCTATAATGAAGTAATGAAATGATGAATTGTTGAATAAATGGATTTTAGAAGTTATTGGTATTTATTTTTGGGTTTTTGTTGAAAATTTTGAATTTAGGAGAGTTTTTAATATATATAAAACATATAAGTGATCTCTATAATGACATTATCATAATATTGGAATTAGTGAAATAAATTATTTATGGAAAACTAGTCTATAGGGGAAACTATGATTTGTCTTGTGCTATCCATTAGTTGTAATTAGACTTTAATATAAAATATATGTATGAAATATATATTTCAATGTAATCTAATATTTACTACAAACATTCATTTTGAATGAACTAGACTTTATGGAAAATTTGAAAAGTGGTAAAAGTAGAGTGTGTAAATGTGTAGAAAATAGAGTTGTGAACGAATAATATATATATATTGAAAATTATGATAATTTTATACCGATACTATAAACATGGTTTTTTTGATAACAAATAGACCCCCTAGATAACTATTTCGTAATGAATAATAATTTTAGAGAGGATTGATTGTATTTTTTTACTCTTTACTCATAATAATTATATGGGCCTATATTAGAAACTGTTAATGTGATATGATAGTATAATTTCATAAAAATATTATTTAAACATGTATTTACATGAATTCAATTTATTAAAAATTACATTTTTGTGTGAATATGGAGAAAATTACCTTCATATACATGGAAATGGTGAATCTATCTTATTTATGATGGCAGAGATTCATGACACACCAAAGCAGTTAAAAATACATTTGGATTTTCTTATAATACATTTAATATTATTTAGGAATATGCATGAATGTTTTTCATTTTTTTGTATAGAAAAGGGGATTTTGAGACAACTATTAACTTGAAAATAATATATTTCATTTGAAAAAATGGTTAAACTAGAACTCTATTAGATATATGATCCTTGGACATAATTTAGTGTGTGTGAACCAAATAAAACTATTCATTCTCTTACATTATTTCACATTAATTGTTCCATTTATTGAGATAAATTGTCAAAAGCGTGTTTTTTGACGACATAAATATACATTTTGGGATTTTTTAATGTAATCATAAAATGATTCAGTTCGCACCCCACATAGAATAATTACCCTAGTGTGAGGTGAAAAAAATCCATGTCATAACTTTAATTTCTTTTTTCTTTGGATTGTAATGATTTATGTGATTCATAATATAAGAAATATTATAAATAATAGAGAAACATTGTTTCATACCAATCATAAAATAATTATATCACATTTTTGGTAATCTCATAAAATCCTCTAAAATAACATCCAAATAATATCTCACAAAACTAGGCATCATGTTTAGCTACTATTATGTAATACCCCGTGTCAAAATTTTCCATAGGAGAAGCTAGAAATCTATTTTATGTATAGATAAAGTATGATCACTATCTAGGTAAAATAAAACCACCATTAATCAATTAATATATTTGAAATATTATATAGCGTACAAAAAATAAATTTTGAGAGTGAAATAATATGAATATATTTGAAGCAACATGATGTTTCATAAAAATGAACCACAACTTTCAACTATCTAATAAGAACCAAATCAGATAGCCTCATCCATCTATCCACTAGTGTATTCAAATCCATTGGCCTAAAATCTTCTCTATTGGAAAATCCCTCTAATAAACTAATTCATTGGATATAAGAAATTTTGATGAAAAACTATCAATGTAAACATAACTAGAAATATGGTAAATGAAAATATACATAGAACAACCCTGGGTCATAAACCACAATAGCCTCTATATCCTAAATTATCTAAATATCAACTAATCCTCCTCATTGTGATACCTTTTTGAAATATCTATCATTTTCTTAGTCTTATCTCAATCCAAAGGGACACTAATCTCCTCTATAATGTTCTCCCAAAAAACAAATATGTTCCAGTTCTCTCAATAAACTTATATATTATTGTTGTTTTAGAATATACTTATTATGTTCTGGAACTAAATATCCAATCTATACTAATATCACATGTTCTACTATTGTATAATCATTTCTCAATCCATATGTACATGAGACTAAGACCAAGGATCAACTTGAATCTATTGGGATTTATTTACCTACATTGATTAATTAATTAGTTTATCGCCAAATTTCCACATATAACTGATGAGACACACCCATATATTTGGTATATCTTATATGAAAACCAACCTCAATAAAAATGTTGTTAAAAATTGTAAATGATAACATATCTATATAAAATCAATCAAACCAGACATGGTGAAATCTAAAATATACAATATATTTGAATCTAAAGTGAATTCCTAAGATTCATTATGAAATATTTTACTACGTACTATATAATAATAGGTTAGATTCAAAATGGTACTCCAACTAAATATTCCATCACCTATAATACCATGTGGAACCCTAAATACTTGACCTCATACGAAATCCATTCTATACAATGCAAAACACGATATAAACATCCACATGTCATACATAAAATATTTCAATGTGTTCTACATGTCCCCTTGACTGTCCATGAAATGTGTGAGTGTATACATACCTAGTACGGCCCCTTGAATATCCCTTAATAAAATACTAAATATCTAAGTCTATGTGTGAACATGTTTGCACATTTTAATATATATTTATATATATATATAATAAAATAGTTTTATTATTATTCATCAATATGAACATAGTAATAAAATCAAGAATTTATTTAAATATTATAATATGTCACCTCTTATATTGGTATAGTCCATACATGAGAATAACAGCTTTTAGCATAGGATTAGAAATAATATATGACTTGTGTAGGGAAAGCATAATGTTTATACCCTCAAATAAATAGTTTTATGGTAGAAACCTATTACTATATAAATGGTTTGTTTAATAAAATATTTAGGGAAAATCCATTCTAATGGAAAGGCAGATGTATTATAAAATTTTCAGGGTCTAATACGCATCTCATTCATTCATTTACGCCATCAGAAAAATATATTAATACATTTTTAGGAAAATCAATCACAAACACACAAAAATATTTTTATATATACATGATATATATACCAATTATAGTATAATGAAGAACAATTAATTAAGTCACCATGATCATGAATAATAAACCTATAACCACAATATCTGGTTACCCAATTTCAGGTATTTCATATCTCTATTTTCATTTTACTAATTATATTTATGTGTCTTTGGTCACGTGAGGAAGGAGATACTTTATTTGGAAAATTATATAAATTGAGAGGATGTATGTTTATTTAATTAATAGATTATAAGTTTAAATGTATCAAATTATTGGTGGGTTTCATCTAGAGCTTATAGAACATTAGAGATGGTTTTGTTTTTTTCCAGAATTTGGGTTTTTTTGTTTTCTTGACATTATCATGGCATGAATGGTTGGCATGAAATTAAACCTTTCTTCAGAATTATGTAATAAATTGGTACATGGAGTGTATTTTTTATACACAATTAATTGGTTTCAGGTCTTGAAATGGTTGATGTAAGAATTTTTTAATCTATGGATATGCATTTCAACATATTTTATTTATTAATAAATTCACATTGTGAAATGTTTTCACCACAAGAATTTTTTGAGATTAGTCATTTTTATGGTGTTATATGGTTTATTAATTTTCCAATCTATATATAGAATCTATTTTGACAACTAAGAGATATCTTAGGTTATTTTGGGGATCTCATATCCATCTCGACCATTGTTTTAGTAATTTATAATCATGGTCGTTGAGGTGTGTCTCTAAAGGTACACGATCTTCATATTTTGTTATTTTTGGGGATTTTGATAGCACCAATATGCTAAATTTATGTATTTATTTATCTATGATTATAATTTTATTAATGCATTCTATATCCATTGTGTGACCTTTATACAGTGGTTAATTTATGAGTTGGTTGTGGTGTGGCTTGCATTGGTTTGAGGTATGTCTTATATTATCTTCTCTCATTAAATTTTTTCGTATGGAATTGATTATGATATGTAACAATGGATTCTAGGAAATCCTTGTAATTTTTTAATTCATCATTGTTGGGGGATTCCCTTTTGGGTTTCTATGACATGAGTTTGTGGTATGTTGGTCTGAATCTAGTATATATTGTATAAAAAGTGTTTATTTTGTTTTATAATATGTTTTATAAATGAATTGGAATTAATTTATTGTGGGTTCAATAATTATTTTTTTAGAAAATATTGGTTTTCTATATTTTTTATAAAATTAAAAGTGTTTTCAATGAAATGAGAAATGTATTTTTGAAATGCATCTCAAAGCCTGGTTATGATGATATGGTTTGGAAAATATTGCACATGGGATGCGTTTGGTAATTATGTTGAAGTTTTGGTAATATGCCATGTCTGTTTGTAATGTATACGGGTTCACTCATTGGGTATTCTTCATCTCCCTAGATGTATCGTTCTAGGGAATTATAATACCAATTTGGAGGTTCACATACTGGGGTGTTCATCTTCACAATATATTCAATTCTTATATTTGGAGACCTAATTCACATGGTTTTCTATGATTAGGTATGAGTTTCTATGTTTTCATGATCTACTGTGATATCAGGCATAACATTACATTTTCATGATTCATATTGGATTTGATATAATATTTGAAAAATGATTTTATTTGACCACATTGATATATGTGAAATGACTTGAATATTTTTTTAACATTGTTGTTTTCAAATTAGAAAAGGGAAAATAATTTACCAAGATATTTATATAAAAATTATTTGGCTATTTATAATTCTTTTTTTTCATTAAATTTCATCATATATAGATTGTTTTGTAGTGACATGTTATGGAACACCTAGGAGGGATCATACTAAGCCTGTTTAGCATACACCCTATGCACCCCTTTAGCAGTGTGTCAATATTAGTATGTATTTTTATGAATGGAAATTCAAGGTGTTGCAATGAGGTAACGATTTTTATATTTTCTGTGTTTGTGTATCCTGTGGTGAGATAGTGGGATTTTTCCAATGCTTTCACATGGTGTAGCTATTTATGTTTCAAGGTATATTTTTTCGATTGGAATTTTTCCTTGGAGATTTTTAAGCTACATTATTGTTTTATCAAATCATTTGGTTCCTTTTTTGATATGAATTATATTTCATATTTTACTATTGCACTTTTTTTCACCTATCATGTATATATATACATATTTATATTTCATATTGTCTATTTCATGTTTCTAGAAATCATTCACTCTAATTATTGATGATTCTTGAGTTCAAATCTCCATAATTTGGGGATTGGGAACTCCCATTGGGTATGTGATGGTTTGGTATGGGTTCTAGCATGAGAGTTTATTTGAGTTAGGTTTTTATAGTTTGGTATCAAAAGGGATGGTTTTCCTATGTTTGGCGAAGTTAATATACAAGAGAAAGAATTTTCAAGACCTGAGAGGTATGTTTCGGTGATTTTATCGCCAGATCATTCCATGAGGAGACCCTAATTATAATGGTAGGATGGGATTTCTATCACATTTTTGGAGTTTTTGATCATAGTATTTGTTTTTTCATCTAATTTTCTGGTTTGGACTAAGATTATCTTGTAGTTTTATTGCTATTTTTTATTCAGGTGAAACGGTTTGCCTACCAGCCATCTTCCATCAGTTGATCAAGATGGGGCATTAGATAATCCATAATGGAATAAACCTCATGATTAGAATCATATTGAGGCTATCATGTGGGTGGGTTGTGTTATCGACTAAAATGTACCAAATTTTTAGAACACTATTTCCAAGGTACATCCATGAGTTGTATGATAATGATAATGATCATGAGATTTCTTATCCAAGAATCCTCCATTCTTTAAGAGTATGAATAAACATCAAGAGGTAGAGGGCTGGATTGACTAGATTGAAATGATCCCAAACTTCAGGGATATTGTCGAGAAAATAAAGGGAATGTTTAAATCATTCATATACGAGGGTCCTATCAAATGTTGTTGGGATTATAAGGTACATGCAGACAGACATGTGTTATTGGAATTGAAGAGTTTTAATACTGTCTTATTCCAGTTGTTTTTTAGAGTCTTTGATGAACAAAATGTCTTTGGAGTTTCTCTCCTTGTATCAAGGAGAGAATTCTCTATCCGCATACACCAATCAGTTCATATAGGTAATGCATTTTTCTATACAGGTAGTATAAAATGACCATATGAAGGATTTAATGTACCTATATGTTTTTCAATTGCATAAAAAATTGATGGTGTTTATGTTGAGGATCTCAATTTATATGTATATTGTAGATAAGGATTTGATAGAGGATCAAGATATGGAAGATATGGTTGGCTATTCTTCCCATTCGTGCCACCCGGTGGTAGATTCAGTGGTATATTTAGGATGAAGTGGAAATGAAAGATCAACATATGAATAAAGGGGGTGGTTCTTCATAGTTATTTTCCTAAACACCTTCAGTTATTACCAATAGTGTCCCTCTAACCTTCTATCACTGTTGTGAGTATGGGAACACATCCATTCTTATTCTATACCTATGAACGTGTGTAACTGTTGAGGGAAATATGGTCATGTAATGTGTATATATTAGTTTATGTCTAGGCCTCGTCATGGTCTAGGAATTATAACTTCAAAGTCTAATATGGCACAATAAAATGATCCATAGAATATAGTACTCAATCCACAAGCTTTGGGAGTGATGTACCTTTACAACGTAGGAGATTTTTTAGGCGAAGTAGATGTGGGTCCAGTGACAGTGAGAGGTACTATAAATATTTAATCTATAGTAAATAATTCTTTACTTGATATAGGTTTATGCTAAATTTATTTATCAATTAATATTTTATTTATGCTTTAACATCCTTTGGAAATGATGTCCTCTATTATGGAGTTATTTACACCTATTTTAAATAACCATGATGATGGGTTCCAGTGTACATCAACTTCACTATTGATAGATGAATTTTAGTTAGTCTGGGATTTACATATTGTTGATCTACAAATATTTTATTCCATCATTGGGAAGTATTTACTTATTTCTCACCATGAATATATTGATTATTATCAATGGAATTTTTTCTACATTGCTGCTGATTGGCGCTGTTGGTTGTTTTATAGAGAGAGGGATCTGAGTTATTGTCATGATTGTCTTCCCAACCCAAATATCCTGGGTTTTAATATGTAGTAATAGTTGAGGGTGATGAATTTTATCATATTTTTTATCATCTTGCTATTATTTTGGAAATTACTATCATTTTTTCACATGTCTTCTTTGGTCTTCCTTTTGAGAGGTTGGTAGAATTTACGATTGATAATGTGTCAGATATACAAAAAAATGATACATTCTTATCTTATAGAACTAATAGAGCCGAAAGTGGTCACCATTCAATTTTATGACCGAATGGTGAATGTTTTTTTTCTCACCATTGTTTTCTCTTTACGAAGCACCCGTGGTCATTTCTATCATGTCAAATGGATCACTCCAATTATGTCTGTGCTATTAGATGCTTAACTGATTAATGGTTTTTAATAATTATCATTTTCGTCTTATGGATGAATTCTTTACCATTTAATGTGGGTGATTGGATTTTTGAGATCGTTCATTATTAATTTTATCATCATCTCATTATTTGGGAGTTTAATATACAGAAGATGGATTCTATGAATACATTTGGCCATTATGAATATCATGTGATGAAATCTGATCTAACAAAATATACTTTAGTTTTTATGGCCTTCATGAACCATATAATCCATTAGAATCTCAAAATATTTTTGGAAGTCTTTGTGGATGATATTTTGGTTTATTTGAGATGCATGCATGAGAACGACCACCATTTGAGTTTTTTTTTCTAGAGATGATGATGTGTCATTGTTTTTATGTATTTCATTCAAAATGAAATATATTGATCCATGAAGTAAAGTTCATAGGGAACATGATTTTAATGAAATCCCTATCTCTAGATCCAGATAAGGTGAAGGTAATTTTTTCATGGGTAGAGCCACAAAACGTGTTTGAGATTTAGAGCATCCTATGAATGTTTGGTTACTACTGATGGGTCATCACGGATTTCACAAAGTTGGAATCACCGTTGACTTCCCATAACATTATTGGTGTGAGATTAATGTGGGATTAAAAGCTATAGTATCATTTCAATGATCTGAAACAACACCTAACATATGCTCTTATTTTGATATTACCTGAGCTTGGTAAGTGATATGTGGTATTCTGTGTTGCTTATATGGTTGGTTTGGTTGTCTGCTTAGGTAGTATAACCATTTTTTGGATTAATACAATTTATATATTTGAACGCAAGGGAATAATTACCAAATTCGTGATTTTGATGTTGTGGTGCATTTATATGTTCTTAAATATTGGCGGCACAATCTTTTTTGGAGAGAGGTTTATGGACTTTTCAGGATTTATTTTTTTGAGCTATACCTTTTCAAAGAAAAAAATGAATATCAAAAAAAATTGGTGGGTGGAATAACTTAAAACGATTGAATTCAACATCAAATAAAACCTAGGGATGGGTAATATTGTTACAGATGCTCTCTGAAGGAATGTACCATCACATAATTTTAGAGAATCAAATGTGGAGTGGTACCTTATGAAAAAAAATTCACATTTGAACCAAGATGCTCAAAATGATATATCAAGTATTTTTCTAACCAATGATTATCTATAAACATATATGTTTTAGTCTAATATATAATATTAATATTATGATGATTAATTCAATTGAATTTAGGAAACTATATATGTTGGGAAGATAATTTTTTGTTGGTATCCCCCTTTCTATGGTATTTATATTTTTGGAGATTGGTTTCTCATACCATCATGTGTGAGGAGCTGAAATATGTATTACAAATATAGTTATTTGTGGGACATTCATTCGGGAACTATAAAGATGTATTATGACATGTGATGATGATTCAAGTGGTCGGGTATGAAGTGTGACATTGCAGATTAAGTGTCCCACTATTACACACGCCAATATGGAATTGAAGAGCATCCAAAATATTCTAGGACTATCCATCTTCTTTTGGTGGTTATTTTAAATGGAAAGAGGATTCCATGATATTTTATTTGGATTACCATGGGTTCTCCAAGGGAGTAATTCTATCTAGGTTGTGAATGATCGGTTTATAAATTTGCCTCACTTTATTCTAATCAAGGACACCACTAAAGTTAATGTCCTAGGTAATCTATATCTATAGGATATTTTGAGGTTTCATATAGTTCCCCATGTAATTATTTCATAAGGGGATCCTATGATTACATCATGATTATAGAATAGCCTCATAGAGGTGATGGGGACTCATTTATAGTATACTGAAACCTACAATCCACGAATATATGGTTAGATATAGAATTATATTAAGATCATGTAAGATATTCTGTATGAATGGGTCTTCAATTTTGGTGGATCATGGGAGAGCCAAATGGGACTTTTTATGTTATCTTAACATAATAATTATTAATCATCGATCAGAATGGATACTTTTGAGGCTTTCTATGGTCTCTAATAAAGGTCACCACTTTTATGGGAAGTGGTGGGAAAGACCTCCCAAGAAAGTCCATGTTTCATTTAAAAGAAGCCACCAATAATCCAATATATATGTTTTCTTCATCTTACAAATAATAGTTAGCATAAATCATACTCAGATCATTGGTTCCACCCATTATAAATATCCATTCATGAAAGGGTTTTACTAAAGGTTTCTCCTCATTTTGGTCACTACCAACTTGGAAAACATGGAATGTTGTCTATGATATATATTGGAGCATTTTAGGTCATTAAGTATCTTAGTAAGGTTTAAAATTAGACTAAATTATAGTTTAGTAGATAGGAATTCATGATGTTTAATAATATCTTAGTATAGGATGTACCACACCAATCCTTCTCATGTTTTGTGTTTGGATGTGATCATGTTAGAGCCATACATTATTATTTTAAAGCATCCATTAGAGTCTATTGTCTTCTCTATAAATGTATTAAATAGGAATTTGATTCCATTGGATATAGTATTATAGAGACACATATCATTTTCTCACAATACATGGGAGTGTGAGTCATTGATGAGGGAGAATTGGTTTCACCATCTTCTATAAAACATTCTTTAATGTGACCTGCTGAGTATGGAAAGTCTTTTTGTGGGGAGTGTGTAACATCTTTTTATACACTTTCATATATTTATCATATGTATTTTAATTTTCCTTTTTATTTGGGTGATTTTTAGGGATATTTTGGATATTTATCTTTTAAATGGAAAATAAAATAAATATTTATTATGTATTTTTTTTGGAATTAATGGATTCTAGGTACAAATGTTTCAAACGCTATGCAGGTTTGTTCCTAATTCGGAGAATACCAGAGATTGTTTGGATTTTTTTTCGTATCTAGAGTATTCATTTTCATCCATAAATTTCCACATCATGAATGTTTTACATTATATGAAACCATTTCATGATGTTTTCATGAATTGGTTCAAGGTGAGATTGTTTTATACAAGATGAATCTAGTTCATATCATGAAATGGTCAATGTTCAGATTTTATAATCAAAGGCGACACATTTTTCGGCATATTTTTTTATTTAATACATTCATATTGTGAATGATTTACACATTGTGAAGGTTTTTGAAATTGGTATTTTTATTGTACTCTATGGATGATTAATTTTTCATTCATCCTGATACACCTCTATCATGGCCAATGAGCTTTGGTAGGTGATTTATGGGATATATGCTTCTTCTGGATAATTTGTTCCATGATCGATCATCATGGTTGTTTTGGTGAATCTCTATTTTTAAGATATCTGTCTACTTCTTTGTTTATAATTAATCAAGGTATAACCATTATGATATGTTTATATATCCGTTGATCAGTGATGATAATCTTCTGGATGTTTATAGATCGATTATTTGATCTTCTTATGGAGTCTATCCTTTGTGTTGGTTGTGCTATTGAATTCATGTATCATATGGTACGTTTTTTTATCTTCCCCACTAGACTTTTTATTTTTAATTGATTTTAAAATTTAAGGAATGTATCTTGAACGTAGTTTTTGTCATTATGATCCTCTATGTGGGTGTATAACATTAAGGGCATGTGCAACCTCATTTTGAGGTAGGTGGTTCCATCTCTAATATATGTAGGATGAACTGTATTTCTCTTGCTTTATATATTGTTTTATTATTTAATTGGTGTGATGGAATTACGTTGTTGGAAATGGGTTATTGAGAAACCATGGTTTTCCCCTTGTTTTCATAAAATAAATCTATTTTCAATGAATTGAGAAATAAATTTATGAGATGTTTTTAAAAAAATGGTTTTGATGAAATGAATTGGAAGATGTGGCACGTGGAATGATTTGGGTACTTTGGTGGATATTATAGTAATAGTAATCGTCCTTTGATTTTGTTGGGGGTCTCACCCATTGGGTGTTCCTAACATCTCTAGGCATATTGAACTAGGTATATATTACATCTATTACGTATTTTAATACAGTGAAAGATAAGTAACCATAGTTTGGTGATGAGGTTTCTAAAAGATATTTGTGGGTAACTAGTGGTGTGATGTTGGGAGTTTTCCCATTCTATTACATGGATTTGTTGTTTTTATTGTTAGATTTACTTTATTGTTGGACATGTACCTTAGATACTGGTTGGACAGATTTTATTTGTATCACTTCAACTAGTTCCATTCCCATATGAAATATATTTAATATCTTATAGAACTTCTATTCATCCCATCATGTATATATATATATGTCATGTTGTCTTCTTCAGGTTCAGTGATATTTTTCCCTCTAGTTGTTCATGATTCATTAGATATAGTTTCTAGCCAATGGAGATCTGTAAAACCATTTGTAAATGTGACAGATCAAGACGAGTACTAGTTTCAGTGTCTATTTGGGTTGGGTTTGTTGCAATTTGGTATCAATGGGGTAGGTTGTTCTTATATTTTGAAATATGGTAGATAAAAGATAGGATTATTGGGGAATTTTAGGTAGTTTTTGGGGAGTTCCTGACCATATTTTTTTCGTGGTGATACAGAAGATTGAATGGGATATTGTGATTTTTGTCTCAGGTTTTAGTTTTTTACCATAATCTCAGTTTTTTTACTTTAGGTTTTCTATTTTAAATTGAGATTAACTTTTTTTTATCATTTATTCTATTTTAGTGTGCAATAGTATTCTTTCGAGAAGTCTTCCATATGTTCCTATGGTGTGTGTAGTAGACACTCCTCAACGTAACCCATCTTTATATCAGAATATTATTGAGGCTATCATTAGGTGAGTTCATTCTGTCAACCAAAATGCAATGAAAGTCCAGAACGTATAGTCTAGGTACAAAAAGGACTTCTATATTAATGGGGTCAATCAAGGGAGTTCATATAAGATAACGTTTCATCCTTTAAGGGTATGGATCAACCTCAAGAGGTTGTGTAATAGTTTGACAACATCAATCACATCATTGAATTTTTGGATACCATTGGTAATATCAATTTAAAGAGTGTTGTATTCAGAATAGAGGGTCCCAATAAGAGATGGTTGGATTCCATATAATAGGTGGATGGAAATGTGGACATGTTTTGTAAGGGTTTCAATAATCTCTTCTTACTATAGTTATATCATGGGTATTTGATTAGGGAAATGTATTTTGAGTTCCTCTTCTTGTAATAGGGAGAGAGTTTGGTGTTAGCATACACTAATCGGTAAATAGAGCTTTTTAATTTTTCAACATAGAAAGTAAACAAGTACCATATAATTGCGTCAATATAAAAAAATAGTTTTAAACCAAATATCAGAGCAGAAGTATCTATATTGAATCTTTTGACCTGTGTGGAGATAGTAGATGGTTCTATTATGGTTGAGCTGGATATAGTAGGAAATAATAATTATTTTCCCCATATCTTCCACCAAGTGGATGCTTTAGTGGTGAAAAGGGGAGGAAGTTGAAGTGTAATGATCCTCACAAAAGTGGTAGGGGTAATTTTTAGAAGTGAGTCTACTCATTAGTTTTTCATATATCCATTAGTGTTTCTCTGAAATTCTAACATTGTATAATGGTTGGTCACACCTAGCATTCTTGTTCCACGCTTGTGATGGTATTTAATAGTTCTGGGCACCATGGACATCTACAACATTTATGCCCAGCCATGTTTATGCCTCATTATGAACAAAAATAATTTTCTCCAATGTGTATTGTTGCGTAGTAAGATGCTTCAAATTTGAGAGGGCTCAGGTGTATCACCCCAAGGTTTTAAAAAATAAATAAAATGCATGAATAATTTTTTTTAATTACTATTTATAATTAGACATTAAAAATAATTTTTATTATTTTATGTTTTGAATTTAAAAAATTGGTCATATATAATTGTGTTCAGTAAGTTATTTGTAGTCTGATGGAACCAACTTTTTTTTTCAAAAGAAACATACCCCTATGAATAGTAATATGACTCTAATGAATAGTAAATTGTATTATTGTTTAATTTTCTAAAGGATTTAAGATTATGACATGTTGTTAACTTTTTCAATGTAAAATTAAATCACTTATTGATTTTAAATTGTTAATTTTTAAAATTCAAAATAATTTTATTTAAAAATTAAATTAATAATATTTAGAAAATAATTTTCAAAAAATGGAGCTTATTTTTATATTATACATATTGATAAATGGTCAGGGTGAATTTTTTGGAATTTTCTAAAATTCATGAACGTTTTATGAATAGTGAAATACGGTAAAATTCTGTATATACAAACTATCAGTTAAATAAACCATTTATGACATCATAATTGATGTAAAACCATCTGTTTAGAACTCAAATTACATTCTTACTATTTGGGGTTGCATGAAGAGTATTATTCATAGTCTTGGGCAAAAATACTATAATAATGATTTAAATAATGTAAAATACCTCTACTCCTCCAATATAAATACCACCCTCATTCCCCTCTTCCCGCCACACCTCTAAAGCCATGAGAATTATCTAATTTCATCCAAATTCTATCCCTAATCTCCTTCCCCACGTTCAAGACCTAATGGTCTCACTCAATGGAAAAAATCAAAGGCCTTATGGAGGATATGAAGGAGAAGAGATCAAGAGGTAAGAAATACTCTTACTTTTCATGTGTTTTCATTTCCGTTCCTTTTATTTAATTATAGTCTCTTCCCATAATCTTAACCAAGTGGAATGAAAGCTCCAGAAATCTTTTCTATTGTGTATATTTTCATTTTTATGGATAATTAATCATCACTTTTCTTCTCATTTGCCACTTATTAAAGGAATAAAAACATCGTATGTGATGTGTCAAATTACCGACATCATGGGCAACGTGATTTCAATTTTCATTAATTCCATCAAGTCTGGCCATGAAACTATTTTTACTATTGAACCAAATTATACTATATATTATGTCTCATCCATGGTTCTGTAATCTTTTTGTACACATGGTATAAATTTATAAAACATAATGAGGTCATTATTATCAGAGAACCACTAAAATGATATAAATGAATATCATT
The DNA here is from genome assembly GCA_963277665.1 of Viscum album. Lineage (NCBI taxonomy): Eukaryota > Viridiplantae > Streptophyta > Magnoliopsida > Santalales > Viscaceae > Viscum > Viscum album. Next base: position 951,620,294 of record OY728127.1, read on the forward strand.
AATGTTTTAACTTATAATTCATAATCATTTCTGAATTCAAAAGGAGAAATGGTGTAATTTATAGTTTTGAAAATATATTACTTCCATTCCCTTAAAATTCTATAGTTTCAATCCTAATCGAAAATAATATCCATCATGAACCGATCTTGGAAAACATGTAAAGAACGCGCCAGCCACAATGTAAATAACAAAATATTACAAATAAAATTTTCAAATGATGTTGTTAAATGATCATATAATGTTTTATAAACTATAATAAGATTCATTAAGATATTAATAACACTCTTTTATCCATTATAAAGGAGGTTTAAACACATTTTTAGTAAGAATAAATCGAGATAAGGGAATTCAAAACCCAATTTCCATTCTTTGGGATAACCTTCATCTTTATTAATATGTGGTATGTCAATTGTTGGTGTGATAAATTTCTATTTTATTATGAATATTTATAGTGTATACACATATGCATTCCATTCTATTAATTCACAATCCAATTATATGTTTATGGGACTTTCTGTTTAGAATTCCTTTAAAATTCCGGTTAATTAATATCAATGGGATAATATATATATATATATATATATTAAATTAGTTGATTGTCTTGATTTTAAGCAACTTTATTACCATGATGAATTCCTTGGACATAATTTATGTTGGGTTGATACCATTATATCTCAGGATATGACATGTGGGCCCAATTATAGCTCTCCAATGCATTGGGTACTCCAGAGATGGAATTTGACCAAATTGTTATTCTATTTGTAATGGTGAATGTAAGATTCATATGGTAAATATGTCACAAGGAAACTACATGGTGTTTCTATGCATTTTGTTTTTTATGATTATGGGTTTTAATGGTTTTTATGTTATCACTTGACTAAATATTTCATTCTTTATATCCCTTATGGTGTTTTTTACTCATCCCATGATTTTAAAATGTTTATAACAAGATATAAGGATGGTTTAGAGAACTAAGATAGTCATGAAGAATGATATAGAGGGTTTTCAAAGAAATAATGTTTTAAGCTTTAATGTTTTATATTTTGAAAAAAATGGATACTATTTTTAGTATTATCCTCTTGTATGAATGTCGTATGTTATATATGTAAGGTATCCTAATTTTCTATAATTCTAAACCAAAAAATTTATTAAATGTGTAATAATGTATATTCTTGACTAAAATTCAAGATTAACTAACATTTCGAGGACTGGTCCTTATAGTTGGTATCAGAGGATGGTTTAGATAACTTTAGGGGTTGGGATGATATTAAAATAATACCATAAATGATTTTTACTCTATAGTTATTTTAATAGTTATAGAATATAAGGATTACCATGTTGTTTCAACTATTCTATGTTTTAAAATAATGGTTTTCTGAAGATAAAATAGTGTAGCTGAAGTAGGAAGGCACCAAGCGCCAATGTTAGTCCGAATATGTAGCCTGAAATGGTGGGAATCGGAACCATGATGATTGGATAGTAATGGATTAGTTGAATCAAGAAATAAATGGGTTTGGTATCTATTCTAGAGAGGAACAGGATCTACAATGAAGAAACTTGTCTTTTGTGGATCATTTTATGAGGCTACATCCTCCAACACTCAGTGTAACCATAGATCCATGGATAGATGAAGGATGGATCAATACTCTAGAAATGATATTTTATGTCATGGGAAGCTCAGAACATGAAAAGGTAATACTATCCATGCATAATTTGGAAGGAGGAGCTGATCAATTGTGGTCTCTGGTTAAGAATATGAGAGAAACATATGATCTTGGAATTCTGGAATGGGATGATTTTAAGAGTCTTTTTCTGGAAAAATATTTTCCCAAAACTATTCAATATAGAATGGAGAAACAATTATTTGAATTGATGTAGAAAGATGATGATTCTATGGAATCATATGAAGCCAATTTTACAAGACCATCCTTCTTTGTACTGGATTTTAATTGGAATTTTGAACATAAAATTAATAGATTTTACTCTGATTTGAAACTGATTTTGTGAAGAGCTTTGGCTTCACTAGAGTATAAAAGCTACGAGAATCTTGTTTGTTGTGGTAAAAAAGTTGATATGGATTTTGTTGACACATATGTGCCTCATGATGTCAAGAATAATAATAGGTCAGGTTGGCAAGAAATTGGGATGAACTCCTCAATGAAGTCTATATGTAAGAAAATGAATTTCCCTGGTTGTGAGAAGTGTTGTAAAAGGCATCCTGGTGAATGTCTTGTAAAATTTTGGAAATTCCACTATGTGGAATGTTTTTACACATGTTTTCATAGTGCAAGGAAAATGATCTAAAAATTAATGAGAATTCGATGGTGATATGATTTAACTATAAGGAATTGGTTCATTTTTGCATTATTTTTTCAAAGAAAGTTACTCAAGTAGGGAATCAGCATGATTGGAATCATTATGGTTTGGTAAAATCATTTGGAACCACTTTGGTAGATGTTTTTCCACCAAATGAGATGGTATAAGGTACATTTTTTATTTTTACCAAATTTTAAAATGTGTTGTTTTTTATAGTCTAAACATTTCTTATTTTCTGAAAAAAAAAATTTACAAACATTAGGAATTCAACCACATGAAATGAAACCACATCTCATGTTAAAAACACTTGGAGGATATATTGTGTCAAAAAGAAATTATAAGAATCTTCCAATACTTGTTTATGAAAAGTGTGTTCCTGAAAAACTTGTTGTTTTTCCTCTATTATATTTTGAAGCTATTATAGGTATAGATTTGATTTCTATTTATCATGCTAGGATAGGTTATAATGAAAAAGATGTTTTTCAGGAAGAATTTACTTTTTTGTACAAGAATGAACACATATTATTAATAAAATATCTGGAATCAAAGAAAATGATAAAGGATATAAATGAATGTTATCCTGCTCATATTTTTGATGATAATGGAACAATCTAGATTAATGATGTACCCAGGTTAAATGAATAAGTGGATGTTTTTCCCATAGATATTCTTGGTGTTATTAATAATTGAGAGGTTGAGTATAAAATTGAATTTTTTCCTGATGCTAATCCAATTTCTAAATTTCCTTATCAAATGGCCCAAATTGAAATTTTGGAATTAAAAATGTAGTTTCAGGAATTGTTATATAAAAGCTTAATTCGTGTAACTCCCCGACCCAAGAATCCCGGAGATGGTGTATTACTTTAATAAATTGTCATGATTAAAATTAATCATGTCTATAAGGACAAAAAATTTAGCATTCTTGGAAAATATATTACATACATGAAGATTATATTACAAATTCAAAAATAAAACACAACATAAATAATCCTTTTTTATAATGCCATTATTCCCCTTGCTTAACCCTTAATGTCAATAATAATACACTTCTTGGAATTTGAGGAAAACAAAACATAAGAAAGGGGTGAGCATAGATGCTCAACATGGGAAAAATATTAGCGGAACAAATAAACATTTAAGGAAATATGTGTAATAAAAACAAAATCCTTTTAAACATAGTATTGAACATAATATGAAAAAAATAAATCAAACATTACCATATTAACATGAACATGAATATTCTACTAGTCGAATAATCTCATGTAATAACTAATTTCATAACGAAGTAATGCATAATGCTGGAAATCATAACCTCGTAGTCAAGACCTCATGCCAAGAATAAAAATAAAAATATGGTCAAGGCATTGTTCCAAGACACTAATTTGTCTCATGAGATCTACCGATGCATCAAAGGGTTATAGCGAGCCCTTCGCGTCACTTTCTATGTCTAATCCATTCCTCATATGAAAGTGTTGAAACATAACATAAAAATTCGTATTAAAATTGCATATGAAATGTCGACACATTATCCATAAACCATTATTGGTATAAAAAGTTAACATCTATAGTAAAAAATATCATAACTCATTATATAAAATATGGAAGACTATAGTTTATAAATCTACCTCAATCACTGATAATATCCAAAAAAGGATGTTAAAATAATTTAAAATGATCAGTAAAACTCATTGATAGAAATACCCCATTTTGATGAAATAATTTCAAAGTAAAAAAATTTATAATGGAAGGCATTTAGAATAAATTATTGATTCAATGTGTCTAATACCAATTTGATTCTCTTGAAAGTAATTAACATTTTAAAACATTCATGTCTATATTAATAAATCCTCAAAACCATTTTGACAACATGAACATTCATGAAAAAGATTTAGAAGAATACATATTTAAAACATTTAAAATGATTTTTTAGTTAAATATTCCATAAAAAAATCATTTTGAAAACTATTTTATGAAACATGGATATTGATAATAAATATGTCCCAGTAAATACTTACACATGAACAATATAGGATCATAATGAGATTGAAGAATTAACCATTACCTTATACTTTTCTTTAGTCGAAGGTATGTCTAACCTCCTATATAATGACCATAGTATGTTATTTAATTATAACAGAAAAATATTAATATTTATGATATCATACATGATTTATTTATTACTTTATACAAACCATTTAATAATAACATCCATGTTAAATTAACATTTTGGGTAATAATCACTTTATTTATCATACGTGTTTTAACGTGTTATTCTTGATTGTATCACATAGATCATGATTAAAAAACTTACAAAATTTAAAACATGATTTATATATCATATATATTTATAATATAAATATGTAATATATATATATATATATGAAATGGAAAACACCATTTATGGAGACTGTAGGCCATACGTACGCATAAACGTTGTTTCCGTTTTTATATCATATTGAACTGAAGTAAGTGAATAAGATATATGCATATATATATATATATGTATATATATATCCAATAAAATTATTATGTCATATATTACATACTTATTAATAATATATATTTTTATAATCATTGTTGAATGGTGAACATGGAAATGAATCACATCACGTCGTGGACACGGTAAGTCGTCTGTACATAAAAGCCACAATATAATTCTATTGATGGTGAAATCAGGTTTAATTGGATGTTTTATTATATATACAGAATCATTAACATGTAATATTTATTATTTAATTTAATTATATTCATTATTATACCCATCCAAATAATGAAGCTTTGAATAACAAACCACACCACGACGTGGAGACGGTAAGCCATACATACGCATGTATGGTGACTTTGTAATTCATAGGAAGGATAGAATAATGAATATGGTTGTAAAATATTTAAAATAAGATCATAGTATTTAGAATTTACTGGAGTTATTATTTTGGTATGGAAACAACAATGAAATATGAAGTGGAATAAGAAAATAACTTTGAAAGAGGTGATGAAATAATTACCTCTTCTTCCGGTGCTTCTTTTTTATTTGAACCAAAGGGCTCAATAAGGTGGAATTATGATCAAATTAAGGCCTCTATATTGAATTTTAGTAGTAGGGAGGAGAATTTTGTAGGGTTTGGCCTAGACAAATGGCAATGGAGGTGTGAATTTGAGAGAAGGGGAAGTACCCTTTTATAAGAGAGGTGAGGGGAACATTAGGAATAGATTGAAATATTTTTTTATTATAAAATCTTTTTTGGTTTATAATGGATAAAATGGATTTATATCCTTAATAATGTGGGTGTGGGTGTAAATTCTCTCAAAAAATAGGCTTTAGAAATGTTTATCTCAACATATTAACCTTATATTTTAGATTTAACCCTTAGTTAAATAGTTTAAATCTTCCCATGTCTTCATGTATTCTTACACTATATTCCAATACACTTACAATAAAATGTCACATGAACCTAAAGTGGTTCATTAATTAAATATATATCATTATATAAGTCCTTTATCTAGATCATAAATTTTTAGGAATATTATATAATTTAATAAAATAGTATTGTTCTTAAAAACTCATTTATATGAATTTTGACATCCTTTAGTATTGGTTTTTGTTAAACTCATCAAAACATAATTACATAGAAAAAAATTCATCGCATCAACCCTAAAATGTTATTTTCCCCTATATAATTAGGTTAAGGAATCAAAACTTTCAAATTATATTTATTTTAATATTTATAACATCCTTTATTTTATTCCTTCAGTAATAAAGAAAATATAGCATAGTTATTGTGTCATAAATAAATATAATTATATTATGTTTAAAAATTGTACAGAAAATACCATGATGTAGGAAATAAATTTACCTCTTTGATGAATATTTACAGTTGAAAATATACTTTATATAACTCCATATATTTTTTTCCCAAAAAGATATATTTTTATGTTACAATTTCCTTAACATTAAATTAATTTTTATACAGTTTACTTTTCACTTACAAGTGGCTACATGGGGTCCCAAAATCGACCCAAATATGACCATTTTTGGATATTTATCATCCAATAGAGTTAGGACACATTTTAGGTTAATTTATTATTATTATAATATTTTTTTACCATTATTTATCGGATTTACCCATTAAGTATGGTAAATAAAATATTTACTAAAGTTACTGTTCATAATGTCTAAAAATAACAGTTTCCTACTTACACAATTTGGACATCCTGATTTCAAATATTGAATCCATTTTTCCAATATTGAAAATACAGAAGGTAAAAAAAATTAATTGAAAATTAATTCTCGTTGTCAAAACCAAAAAGCGGGTTTTTAAGAAGAAAATACTATCAAAAGATTGAGATGTGTTTATATACAATTTAAATGTGAAATTACATCCAATGACCTAAATTATATTAAATGACAGAAATATATTATAATTACACTTTTAAACCACACAAAGATATAATTTAACAATATAAAATATTTCTATTAAAAAAGTTGCTTTTAATTAAAAATTATTATTTTCACTATTCATCAAAATATGAATGTTATCAGAAAGGTACCAGAAGTTCACCCTTTGATAATGTTGATGTCACGACCCGACCTCGGGGCCCGTGCCGTGACTACCCCAAGCCCGCCTTCCATAGGCCAGGGGCTGGCGACTAGCACCAAGGCGTAAAATCCCAATAACAGGGAAGGCATTGCCTTTATAAGTAACAACCACCACAGAGTCAGCAAGCGGAAAGTAACTACAAGTGCAGAAAAGTAAAGGGGGCCGGAAATACAAGCCCAACTGTAAAGTACAACTCGAAAGGGAAAAACAGCAGCTGGAAGAACGAAGCGGCTCCTGGGTCGTCCGCCTCGATTCCTACCTGAAGGGTAGGTACAGATGGCTCAGCTCCTGGATCGTCCACCACGGATCCTACCTGAAGGGTAGGTACAGATAGCTCCTCTACTCCACAGGTCCTGTCGTCTACTCCGGGTACGTCCGCCCAGTGGTCCACCTCCGGGTACCGACCTGCTCCGCAAGTCTCAACTGCGATCTGCGTTGTCCGTCGTCTGCAACCAACACAACGAAGTGCGGGCATAGCCCGTACAGGGGTGAGTATAAGCTACTCAGTAGGGACCCCGAGACCCTTAAGGTCTCACTAAATCCAACATGGATATCCACAAAGTAAAGGCAGCAATCACGAAGTAACGTCAGACTCTACTTAGGTATACGCCCATACATATACCTAAGTCATAAAGTAACCCATCCAATCTCAAGGATACACAAAAATCATGAAATCAACGGATAACCATCACCCAGGTATATGCCCATACATATACCTAAGTTATCAAGTGACCCATCTCAATCATGAGGAAACGCAAAGATTCATTGACTCAGCTCAAACCAGGATTTTCATTATCGAAACCGTAACTGCTGAAGAGCTCCGTCTCTAGAGTGTACAGTGGTCCTGTCACGACTCCGAGGCTGCCGCTCACTAACCTATGACTGCTGAGGTACTCCTCCTGTCGAGTACTGCGGGTTTGCGGCCAACTACCGGGCGCTCCGTCCGCTGAGGGTCTGTCGCCAAATACCGGGCGCTACCCAGATAGCCTGCTGAGGTACTCCTCCTGTCGAGTACCGCGGGTCTGCTGCCAACTACCAGGCGCTCCGTCCGCCGTGGGTCTGCCGCCAAATACCGGGCGCTCCGTCCACTGGGCTAGTCGACTCACTCCAAGTCGAGTCGGTCAAGCAGTCGTCAGGTCTCAGCCGGCTACACGGTCTCCGTACTCTGCACGCTCGTCTCCACCGTCGCGGGTCTGTCGCTACAACCAAGCGCACACACTCCGTAGAGTATCGCGGGTCCGCCGCTACAACCAAGCTCTCCACCGCCAAGGGTCTGCTGCTGCATCCAAGCGCACCACCACTGTCAAGTACCACGGGTCCGCTCCACGAGCTACTGGTCGATACTCCAAGTATCACAAGGTCCCGCGAAGAAGTGTCTCAAAGGTCCGTCTCGTCACAGGGGTCTCAACGCAACAGACGGCGCGTCGATCGGACGCCCGGTCTGTGAGTTATTAGCCTTTTCGTCCCAGGGGCCCGGTTGGTTTCGTGAGCGAAACCAATCCCGGCCGTATCTCAACTGCACCCCGAACTCCCATAGGGTATACTCGAAGGGACCGTTACTAAACGTAACCACCAACGCCGCTGACGGCTCGTCAAGCGGACGTCCTGTCTGAAAGATATCAGCTTTCCCGTTCCAGGGGCCCGGTTGGATTTCGGGTACAATCCAACCCGGCCATACTCCGACTGCATCCAAAACTCGGGCGGAGTATGTCAAAAGTTCCGTCTCATCAAGAGGAAGTCAACGAAACAGACGGCGCATCAATCGGACGCCCGGTCTGTGAGTTATTGGCTTTTTCGTCTCCGGGGCCCGGTTGGTTTTTAAGGAAAAACCAACCCGACCGTACTCCACCTGCGTCCAAACCTCGGGCGGAGTATGCCAAAAGATCCGATTCACTAAGAGGAACACAACGCGACTGACGGCGCGTCAATCGGACGTTCGTGGCACAAGATATGAGCGTTTCCGCTCCGAAGGCCCGGTTGGTTTCGTGAACGAACCAACCCGGCCGAACTCAAAGTAACCCGAAACCTTGAGTGCGATATATCGAAACGACCGTCTCGATCCAAGGATCGCGTTGCCGCAGACGGTTCGTCATTCGGAGGTCCGAGGCTCAAGTTATGAGCCAAAAACCAAATCAGGTTCGAAACGGGGGGGTCCGGGTCCGGGCCGACCCGGCCCGACCCCCCCCCCCCCCCCCCCCCCCCCGGGGCGGTGCGGCGGCGGCGCGGCGGCGGGCGGCGGGCGGCGGGCGGCGGCGGCGGGCGGCGGCGGCGGGCGGCGCGGCGGCGGCGGCGGGCCGCGCTGGCGGCGGCGGCGGGCCGCGGAGGCGGCGGCGGCGGGCCGCGCTGGCGGCGGCGGGCGCCGCACGGGGTGGCAGCACGCGGGGGGCTTGATTGCCCCCGCTGTCTTCTGGCGGCGCGGCTTAGCCGCGCCGATTTTTTGAGCAAACCGCCCCCTCACAAGAGGGGGCCTCCTTGAGCGGAACCAAGGGGGCAGCCGGCCCCCTCCCTTTAAAAATAAAACCGCCCCCTCACAAGAGGGGGCCTCCTTTAATTGAACCGCCCCCCCTCATTAAGAGGGGGGTTTGGAGAACCGGCCGGGGGTTTAATCCCCCGGTTTTATGACATCCGGCCGGCCCGCTGGCCGGCCGGTTTTTACCAACGGGACCGGAAATTCCGGTCCCGCCCTCGACTTCCGACGCCGGCGGCCCGGCCACCGGTCTTTCCTTCCGCCGCGGCCCGGAACCGGCCGCAGTCTCCTCGTCCCGCCGCGGCCCGGAACCGGCCGCGGCGTTCGTCGTCCGGCGCGGTGCGACGGCACCGCGCCCCTTTCGCCACACGTTAATTTCTTTCAACGCGGCGCGACGGCGTCGCGTTCTTGATGTTCCTTCCATGGTGTGCGCGCGACGGCGTTGCGTAAAATAAACGCACGATCAACCACGTGGTGCGACGGCACCACGCCTCTTGCTTCCACCCGCAAGAACAAACAAGATCGTTGGAGGGGGTTCGGCCGTGTTCGTGCGGTCCGGCCCCCCTCACGTTAAATTAAAAACGCAACTTAAAATAAATCAAGTTACACGTTAGTCTTGATAAATTCACGATCAAGAATAAAATAAGGAAACCAAAAGAAAACGACAACCCCTACCTTGTCGTCGTCGTCGGACGAGAGGTCGTCGCGGGATTGCTCGTCGCGGAAGAAGGAGGATCGTTGCGTCGACGCGGTATCCGGCGTCGCGTCGCCAATCTTAGTTGCCGAACGAGGATCGGCCGCGGAAGAAGAGGCGTCGCCGAAGAACGTCGCGGGTAAGGCTCGTTGACGTCGCAGATCACGGTGTGCGTCGTCAAAATCCGGTCGCCGGCGTTCTTCACGTTCTTCGCGGGGAGATGAAGAAACAAGGATCCTCTCAAATCCTTTCAAAGGATTTTTAGGTTGGTCTTATTTTATAAACATGCCAACAAACGTAAAAGCGTAAGTAACGAACCATTTAATTCGTTGAATTAATTCAACGAATGAAACAGCCCATTTAATTCACGAAATAAACCGCCCAATTAAATGGTCTGTTAAGAATTAAAGAAAACGCGTCGGTTGACTTTTCAGTTACTTTGACGGGTTTTCGCGGGTGCGTTACTTAGCGAAAGAAACGGCGGGGCTCGTGCGGGCCCCACCTCACAAATATCCTACCAAGGGGTAGGATATTTCTGGATAGCATCCTATCCAGTTCAACTCAGTTCAAGCCGCCTTTAAGTGGCTTCAAGTGGCTTCCAAGTGGCTTAAGCGAAATAAAATAAAGTTGTCGCAAAATTATTTTATTTCTTAACTTTAAGCCCGAAAATTAAAAACCACACCCGAGCAAACGCAACTCCGGAAGAGGCGTTTCTAAGCGAATACCGGCGCTGCGATTTCATCGGTGCCCTCAGAATTCGATTCCGGGCACCGGTTCAAAAGATAGAAAAACCCGCTCGTCCGTTCACTGAACGTACCCGAGCCAAAACTTCAGAAAATGATTCCGGGCACACCGGGCCTCGGAATCAGGTGCCGTCAGAAACTGCATTCTTGTAAAATTCCAAAAAAAATTAAGAAAAAAAATTTCCTTGGAATTTACGGGTCTTTACATTACTCCCACCACAGGGCTTTACGTCCCCGTAAAGCTTCACCACAGACTTAGGGAAACAAAGCGGTACCGAGCACGCATCAGAGCCTTCCGCTCCCATGTGCTCACCTGGAGGTTCCCGCGCTGCCAAAGAAAGTGCACAAGAGGAATCGACCATCCTCCTAGGATCCGCTCCTGTCGATCGTCGATCCCCACAGGAACCTCCGTACTTGTCGCCCTGTCATCGACGTCCAACTCCCCGGGGTCGATGACGTGTGAAGAAACATACACGTATCTCCACAGCTGAGACACGTGGTGAACATTATGCACCCGGTGCGACTGAGGTGGTAGGGTCAAGCGGTAAACTTCCTCGCCTACCCTGCTGAAGATCAAAAGGGTCCATCGAACATCGGAGATAACATGCCGCCTCGGCCACATCTCCGAAACCTCATCGGGTTGAGACCGTATAAGAACGTGTTCGTCACCCTCGAACTCAAGAGGTTTCCCTTTTTAGGTTAGAACTGAACTCAAACTCCTGCTGCCACAGGGGTAGGGTTGACCAACTCAAGAGTGATCGGTCACACCTTCTTATGTCTGAGTTTAACATGAGCTGCCCAGGGTTTCCTTTTCGCCGACCAAGGAAAACCCATTCCGACGTTTGCCTAAAACAGTCAACCGGGGTATGATTTGTGAATCAAAACCATACCCAGATCAACGTCGTAAGGCCTCTACGCTGCCACCAAGAGATTCCAACCGAAACTCTCGCCTCGAGGTCAAATCACACCGTCGGCGTAAGCGTGATTATCGAGTCTCCTCCCAAAGGTATCTCCAGACGTGAGGGTCAAGTCTACGGCTTACCCGGAACCTCTAGGTCTGGGACATGATTCGTGGAAGGGTAGAATGATTGGTTCCTATGTCTATAGATATGGAAGCTCGTAGTAGACATAATTCGTACCCCGAATCATTCTTAGAGCTCCTGGGTCACACTCCTTGACCGCAAAGCAGCTATTCTCCTCCCCAGCCCTCCTGCTCCCTGAGCCTGGCGGGGACTACTAAGTCGGGTGGTCGTAACATGTCGAAATGTACACCACCACATGCTGCTCTCCAAGCTCTGCTTCCACGTCTGCTACCCTGCAGATTCATCTGTCCTTAGCACTTCCTCCTCCTGAAACATTTTACACGCCCGAGTCTCTGAGACTGGCGCTAGTCTCCTGCCTTTCACTGCTAACGTTCACAACCACAAAGGTTCTCTCTAGCATCCTAGCATAGGTAGGAATGCATAGAGGAAAAGAAATGGTTCAGATGTCCTTTAGACACACTTCGCTCAGAAGTTCGAGTCTAAAGAACTGATCACAACGTAACCAACGAGTACCAAGATTGATTGGTAAGCCACGTTGAGTGCTCTGCTTCCGACATGTCGTACTGTCGAAGCTGTATTAGCTCCAGAAAACTCACAACCACCTCCTCAAGCCAGTCCTCAGCCGCCTACGAGTCAGGCTCACTTCGAAACTTGAGGGATTTCTGATGCTAAAACATATGTAAGGCACTAAGCCTGTGGGTCTCTACTGACCAACAGGTAGTGACATAGCTGGCGCTCTACCCGTAGGTACTAATCCAGGTATCGGTTCGCGTACCGAAGCCTCGTTACTATAAGGACCAACCTCATGGTCACTCTCTGGAAACATCTGGAGCTAAGATCATCATCCGCTCTACTAGTATCCAAGCTAGGTGTAGAACTCTAGCATTCGTCTCCATCCAGTCCACTGCTGCCTGGGAAATCTGTCTCGCCTCGTATCCTCAGAGGCCTCTACTGCTGGAACTCGTGCATCGCGCTCTGCTAGCGTGCACCGTCAGCTAGTGGCATCTGCTGCCTAACGGGTGGTGGTGCTGCTGGTACACCACCCGAAGGTGCCAACACTGAAAAAGGGCCCTGCACTGGAGTCTCGCTGCTCGGCGGGCCATCATGAAAGAAACAACGTAACACGATCAAACGATTATACCTGGTGAGCTGACCTGGTTTGAGCTGTTTTAAGGGGAAAAACCTTTGAAAACACACACGCAATCAGTGTTTTCGTGCACAAAGTCGGAAATCAGTTGTCAGGGTCCTGGTGTATGGATACGTCGGCCGCCCGCACCAACACTGGACTCCCTGAACCGAAAACCACACTCGGTACTCTCAACACTATTGCTTCACAGAAAGAAACATCAGAGTTATAAGTTCTGCGGTAGAACCGAACTCCTCTGATACCAATTTGTCACGACCCGACCTCGGGGCCCGTGCCGTGACTACCCCAAGCCCGCCTTCCATAGGCCAGGGGCTGGCGACTAGCACCAAGGCGTAAAATCCCAATAACAGGGAAGGCATTGCCTTTATAAGTAACAACCACCACAGAGTCAGCAAGCGGAAAGTAACTACAAGTGCAGAAAAGTAAAGGGGGCCGGAAATACAAGCCCAACTGTAAAGTACAACTCGAAAGGGAAAAACAGCAGCTGGAAGAACGAAGCGGCTCCTGGGTCGTCCGCCTCGATTCCTACCTGAAGGGTAGGTACAGATGGCTCAGCTCCTGGATCGTCCACCACGGATCCTACCTGAAGGGTAGGTACAGATAGCTCCTCTACTCCACAGGTCCTATCGTCTACTCCGGGTACGTCCGCCCAGTGGTCCACCTCCGGGTACCGACCTGCTCCGCAAGTCTCAACTGCGATCTGCGCTGTCCGTCGTCTGCAACCAACACAACGAAGTGCGGGCATAGCCCGTACAGGGGTGAGTATAAGCTACTCAGTAGGGACCCCGAGACCCTTAAGGTCTCACTAAATCCAACATGGATATCCACAAAGTAAAGGCAGCAATCACGAAGTAACGTCAGACTCTACTTAGGTATACGCCCATACATATACCTAAGTCATCAAGTAACCCATCCAATCTCAAGGATACACAAAAATCATGAAATCAACGGATAACCATCACCCAGGTATATGCCCATACATATACCTAAGTTATCAAGTGACCCATCTCAATCATGAGGAAACACAAAGATTCATTGACTCAGCTCAAACCAGGATTTTCATTATCGAAACCGTAACTGCTGAAGAGCTCCGTCTCTAGAGTGTACAGTGGTCCTGTCACGACTCCGAGGCTGCCGCTCACTAACCTATGACTGCTGAGGTACTCCTCCTGTCGAGTACTGCGGGTTTGCGGCCAACTACCGGGCGCTCCGTCTGCTGAGGGTCTGTCGCCAAATACCGGGCGCTACCCAGATAGCCTGCTGAGGTACTCCTCCTGTCGAGTACCGCGGGTCTGCTGCCAACTACCAGGCGCTCCGTCCGCCGTGGGTCTGCCGCCAAATACCGGGCGCTCCGTCCACTGGGCTAGTCGACTCACTCCAAGTCGAGTCGGTCAAGAAGTCGTCAGGTCTCAGCCGGCTACACGGTCTCCGTACTCTGCACGCTCGTCTCCACCGTCGCGGGTCTGTCGCTACAACCAAGCGCACACACTCCGTAGAGTATCGCGGGTCCGCCGCTACAACCAAGCTCTCCACCGCCAAGGGTCTGCTGCTGCATCCAAGCGCACCACCACTGTCAAGTACCACGGGTCCGCTCCACGAGCTACTGGTCGATACTCCAAGTATCACAAGGTCTCGCGAAGAAGTGTCTCAAAGGTCCGTCTCGTCACAGGGGTCTCAACGCAACAGACGGCGCGTCGATCGGACGCCCGGTCTGTGAGTTATTAGCCTTTTCGTCCCAGGGGCCCGGTTGGTTTCGTGAGCGAAACCAATCCCGGCTGTATCTCAACTGCACCCCGAACTCCCATAGGGTATACTCGAAGGGACCGTTACTAAACGTAACCACCAACGCCGCTGACGGCTCGTCAAGCGGACGTCCTGTCTGAAAGATATCAGCTTTCCCGTTCCAGGGGCCCGGTTGGATTTCGGGTACAATCCAACCCGGCCATACTCCGACTGCATCCAAAACTCGGGCGGAGTATGTCAAAAGTTCCGTCTCATCAAGAGGAAGTCAACGAAACAGACGGCGCGTCAATCGGACGCCCGGTCTGTGAGTTATTGGCTTTTTCGTCTCCGGGGCCCGGTTGGTTTTTAAGGAAAAACCAACCCGACCGTACTCCACCTGCGTCCAAACCTCGGGCGGAGTATGCCAAAAGATCCGATTCACTAAGAGGAACACAACGCGACTGACGGCGCGTCAATCGGACGTTCGTGGCTCAAGATATGAGTGTTTCCGCTCCGAAGGCCCGGTTGGTTTCGTGAACGAACCAACCCGGCCGAACTCAAAGTAACCCGAAACCTTGAGTGCGATATATCGAAACGACCGTCTCGATCCAAGGATCGCGTTGCCGCAGACGGTTCGTCATTCGGAGGTCCGAGGCTCAAGTTATGAGCCAAAAACCAAATCAGGTTCGAAACGGGGGGGTCCGGGTCCGGGCCGACCCGGCCCGACCCCCCCCCCCCCCCCCCCCCCGGGGCGGTGCGGCGGCGGCGCGGCGGCCGGTGGCGGCGGACGGCGGCGGCGGGCGGGCGGCGCGGCGGCGGCGGCGGGCCACGCTGGCGGCGGCGGCGGGCCGCGGAGGCGGCGGCGGCGGGCCGCGCCGGCGGCGGCGGGCGCCGCACGGGGTGGCAGCACGCGGGGGGCTTGATTGCCCCCGCTGTCTTCTGGCGGCGCGGCTTAGCCGCGCCGATTTTTTGAGCAAACCGCCCCCTCACAAGAGGGGGCCTCCTTGAGCGGAACCAAGGGGGCAGCCGGCCCCCTCCCTTTAAAAATAAAACCGCCCCCTCACAAGAGGGGGCCTCCTTTAATTGAACCGCCCCCCCTCATTAAGAGGGGGGTTTGGAGAACCGGCCGGGGGTTTAATCCCCCGGTTTTATGACATCCGGCCGGCCCGCTGGCCGGCCGTTTTTTACCAACGGGACCGGAAATTCCGGTCCCGCCCTCGACTTCCGACGCCGGCGGCCCGGCCGCCGGTCTTTCCTTCCGCCGCGGCCCGGAACCGGCCGCAGTCTCCTCGTCCCGCCGCGGCCCGGAACCGGCCGCGGCGTTCGTCGTCCGGCGCGGTGCGACGGCACCGCGCCCCTTTCGCCACAAGTTAATTTCTTTCAACGCGGCGCGACGGCGTCGCGTTCTTGATGTTCCTTCCATGGTGTGCGCGCGACGGCGTTGCGTAAAATAAACGCACGATCAACCACGTGGTGCGACGGCACCACGCCTCTTGCTTCCACCCGCAAGAACAAACAAGATCGTTGGAGGGGGTTCGGCCGTGTTCGTGCGGTCCGGCCCCCCTCACGTTAAATTAAAAACGCAACTTAAAATAAATCAAGTTACACGTTAGTCTTGATAAATTCACGATCAAGAATAAAATAAGGAAACCAAAAGAAAACGACAACCCCTACCTTGTCGTCGTCGTCGGACGAGAGGTCGTCGCGGGATTGCTCGTCGCGGAAGAAGGGGGATCGTTGCGTCGACGCGGTATCCGGCGTCGCGTCGCCAATCTTAGTTGCCGAACGAGGATCGGCCGCGGAAGAAGAGGCGTCGCCGAAGAACGTCGCGGGTAAGGCTCGTTGACGTCGCAGATCACGGTGTGCGTCGTCAAAATCCGGTCGCCGGCGTTCTTCGCGTTCTTCGCGGGGAGATGAAGAAACAAGGATCCTCTCAAATCCTTTCAAAGGATTTTTAGGTTGGTCTTATTTTATAAACATGCCAACAAACGTAAAAGCGTAAGTAACGAACCATTTAATTCGTTGAATTAATTCAACGAATGAAACAGCCCATTTAATTCACGAAATAAACCGCCCAATTAAATGGTCTGTTAAGAATTAAAGAAAACGCGTCGGTTGACTTTTCAGTTACTTTGACGGGTTTTCGCGGGTGCGTTACTTAGCGAAAGAAACGGCGGGGCTCGTGCGGGCCCCACCTCACAAATATCCTACCAAGGGGTAGGATATTTCTGGATAGCATCCTATCCAGTTCAACTCAGTTCAAGCCGCCTTTAAGTGGCTTCAAGTGGCTTCCAAGTGGCTTAAGCGAAATAAAATAAAGTTGTCGCAAAATTATTTTATTTCTTAACTTTAAGCCCGAAAATTAAAAACCACACCCGAGCAAACGCAACTCCGGAAGAGGCGTTTCTAAGCGAATACCGGCGCTGCGATTTCATCGGTGCCCTCAGAATTCGATTCCGGGCACCGGTTCAAAAGATAGAAAAACCCGCTCGTCCGTTCACTGAACGTACCCGAGCCAAAACTTCAGAAAATGATTCCGGGCACACCGGGCCTCGGAATCAGGTGCCGTCAGAAACTGCATTCTTTTAAAATTCCAAAGAAAATTAAGAAAAAAAAATTTCCATGGAATTTACGGGTCTTTACAGTTGAAATTCGAAAAAAAATAATTTTATTTTACCAAATTCATTTTTTTAGGAGTGTCTAAAATTAATTTTATTATTGTTCACAAAAAACATAAAAAGTAGTTTTAAGAAAATAGTTCTTATAAATATATAAATATTTTCAAAAAACTAATAAATTTTATTATACATATGTTTTATTTATGTGAAAACATTATAAATATAATTTATGATTTATTTGGTACTAATAATATTTCAATATTTAATTTATAAATAAATATATCGTTTAGATAATTATAATACAAATGTGTTGTTTCATCAAAACTCAATATTTTATAAAGTAAGCCTTGTCGGCATTGCGTGGAATATAAGCTATTAAATTACTTTAAAGAGATAATGTAATATGAAATATTTTGTTGTTTCATTCTCCCCTCCTTCAATAAAATTCATCGTCACAATTTGAAATCATTCATCAAAAATAAAAGGTTTAAAATATAAAATAACCTTGTGGAAAACCAATATAAGAAATAGGGTTAATAAAATTGTAGTCTTAAAAAGAGTGAAAGGGAAATGAAAAAGTCATCACGAAATTTTTATTTAGAATAAGAGAACGTTGGAGGAAATGAGAGACACATAATTAATGGAAAAATGTAATTTTTATAGGGAGTGATTGAGCTCATCAATCACAAATAAGTGAACAATAAATGGAAACTGAGGGCCTCAAATCCATAAATCTATGATGATTTAAAATATCATTTCTTCAATAAAACATAATGTATTAGGATAACTCATTTTTTAGATACATGTTTTAAGATGATGGATTAATTTACTATCATGATAAGAACTCAAGAAAACATACTTGATTTCATTGCCTGTCATAATCATAATCTTTTCATTTGGTTGTTTTTTGATTTATTTTGAATTCATATCTTACACTAGTAAATTAATGTTAAAAAATATAATTTATTCCTGGAGTGCATTTGATAAATCATAATATCCAAAAGTATTCCTTTATTTTGCTAAATTATTACTGAAAACCAAATGGTTAGGTCAATGTATCCAAAAAATCAACCTTTAACTTCATACAAAAAAAATCAAGTTTTCAACTTATAAAATTACATCCTTTAGACTTATCCAAAATTCTTGTGTCCAAACTCATAGTTCAAAAATTTATAAGGAAGTTCATCATAAAATTTTGAAGATCTCTTTTATCACATAACAACAAGTGAATACCTTCATCATGTATTCTATTAAAACATGGTAACAACCTGAATTACAATAAAACCTAATTTTAAAAGGTATATACTTCATTATTCCTTCTGTAAAACATAGAATACTAGATTTACTCCTTAAATCACAAAATGATGTAATCTCTAACAATGATGGAATAAACCAACCATTAATTGGTTCTAAGGTAGTCAATGATATCCAATATACTTTATCCAACTCAATTATCTCTTATTCCAAAATCATTACCTCAGCCTAAGGAATATTTTAATGTTTATCTTTCTCCCAACCATATATTTTCCAAAACGTTTATCCTACTATTGAGCCACATTTCTTAGTACCATACAATTTCAAATTCTCACTGGAATAGTACTACAGTGCAATATTTATTTATTTCTGTAATTCATATAACAAGTACATAATTGATACAACACTCAAATGGCATAATTCATTAATAACAACATAAGAACACTAGTCTTTCCTCTTCATCTACTATAGTATAATTACATGACTATTATCGTATAGTATCATTTGGGGTATACTATGATGATTTTGACATTGATTTTCGTAGTGTCCCAACTTCTTGTAGATGAAGAATTGTACATTTAAATCCTCTTTCTTACCCTTGCAGTCACGAACGCGGTGTCCTTTTTCTCCACACTTATAACAAAATCCCATTCACTTCAAGCCTTTACCAAAGTGATTCATTCCACAAATTATCAGATGTGTTAAAATCCTTCTTTCTCTTATTCCCTTTATCCATAATTTTCTCTTCCATCCACTTCGTCTCTTTCTTCCCTTCAAATCCATAGGACTCAAATAATTCATTACAAATGTTATTAACACATGATAATATTTCATCTTATGATTAGAATACATGGGAGACTATTTCTCCACTAAGGTTTTGCTTAAGACCATGAAATATATGATCCTTATTACTTTTTGGATCATGTGTATTGCAAGAGTTATCATTCCTTCTAATAGGAACCATTTTTAAATGATGACATACACTAGGTTAGATCATTTCATAATTCATAATCCAAAAACTATAAAAATTCTCAACAATAATTGATGATTTTCACACATCTAGTATCATAATTATAAAAATGATTTCATTGATGAAATATTTACTCAAAAATCCTTCATAGTTTTTTGAAACGAAAATGTGAATTATCCTGAGCATATCCCCCAAGAGTGTCAAACCAGGTTAGCAGTAAGACCCTATTGTCGTGTACTAGGATACCTCAGGTAAATCCCAAAACTCTTTTTCTATTTTTTCTCTCCTAGGTACATCTTTTCCAGAACCACGTCCAAATGTAGTATCCATATATAGATGTATTTCTTGGAAACCCAAATAATATCTATATTACAATATTTTTTTGTATGTTCTATATTAATCCTTAATATCTATCTTGGGGTAATATATCTTAATCAAAGTTTATCTAAATCTAGTTTCAAAGGTTATTTCTAAACTTCATCTAACACCAACCATAACTCCCCTACCCAAAATTCCCAAAGCTGGTACATTATTTTAATACTTTTTCATGATTATAGGTAATCCATTCCTAATGGATAGCACAATTTAGTATTATTGAAAAATTTATTACATTCATCAAAATTACATTACACATTCGAACATAAAAAAACATCATTAATGCATTGAGAACACCGTTATTCTCCTAGCTTAA
The DNA here is from genome assembly GCA_963277665.1 of Viscum album. NCBI lineage: Eukaryota > Viridiplantae > Streptophyta > Magnoliopsida > Santalales > Viscaceae > Viscum > Viscum album. Next base: position 951,640,557 of record OY728127.1, read on the forward strand.
CCCTGCGTATCAAACATAATACACTTATTGAAATCCTAGGAAAACAAAACATAAGTAAGGTGTGATCTCAAATGCTCAGTAAGGGTAAATAATTTAGCGGAAACTATAATCATTTAATGAATGATGTGTAATAATTACAATAGCCTTTAGAACCTAATATTAAACATAATATGGAAAATATAAATCAAACGTCACCATATAAACATGAACATGGATATTCGAGTGGTCTCACAATCACATGTAATAACTAATTTCATGAGGGAATGCATAATTCTTGACATCATTACCACATAGTCAAGGCCACAAACAAGAATACAAATAAATTTTTTTTCAAGGCCTTGTGCTAAGATATTAATTTGTCTCACGGGACCTACCAATGCATCGAGGGGATATAGAGGGCCCTTCCCATCATATACTAAGTCCAATTCAATCCACATATGAAAATTTTCAAACAAAACATAATCATTTATATTAAAACTACCATATGAAATGTCAATAATTTAACCATAAACATGGAATGGTATAAAAAATCACATCTATAGTAAAACTGATCATAACTTATTCAATACAATATGGAAGACTGTATTACAATAAATCAATCATAATAAAGAATAATATCCAGCAAAGGATGTTGACAAAGGTGAAAATGATTAGTAATACTCTTTGAGAAAAATACCCATTTTTCATGAAATCATATAAAAGTCACACAATTTATAAAGGAATAAATTTAAAAGATATTTCTGAATCAATGTGTCCCATTCCACTTTGAAACTTTGGAATGGAATTTAAATTTTAAAACATTAATGTCCATATAAATAAATCCTTAAAACCATTTTGAAATCATGGAAATTAATGAGAAAGATTTAGAATAGTAAATATTTAAAACATTTAAAATGCTGTTTTAATTAAATAGTACCTTAAAATAATCATTTTGAACAATCTTTTATTAATCATGGACAGGGATAATAAATATGTCCCAGAAAATACTTACACATAAAAAATCTCGGATAATAATGAGATTGAGGAATTAACCCATACCTTGTACTTTTCTTTACTAGAGGGTACATTTAACCTCCTGTATAATTACCATAGTTTGTTTTTAATTTATACAAGACCAATATTAATATTTATGATATCATACATGATTTATTTATGACTTTATACTACCCATTTAATAATAACTTAAATGCTAAATTACCATTACATGTAATAATATCTTTCATTATGGTACATGTTCTAACGTGTTATTCTTGATCATATCACATAGATAATGATTTAAATACTTACAGAATATAGAAAATGATTTATATATCATATATATTTAGTTTATAAAAATGTATAATAGATATATATATGAAATGGAAAACAATGTTTTTGGAGACGGTAGGTCGTACATACGCATAAACGTTGATTCCTTTTTCATATTGTATCGAACTGAAGTAATTGAATTCAATATATGTAAAGAAACACACACACATATATATAAATTTATAGTAGCAATATTATTCTATATATAACATATTAATAATAAATATTTTTATAATTATCATTGAATGGTGACCGTGGAAATAAATCTCGTCGTGTCATGGAGATGGTAATCCGTACGTAAGCACGAGCGACGATATCATTCTATTGTTTGTGAAATCATGTTTAATTGGATGGTATATTATATATAAAGAATCATTAACATGTTATATTTATTATTTACATCAATTATACTCATTATTATAACCATCCAAATAATTAAGCGTTGAAAAAAAACTACACCCTGATGTGGAGAAGGTATGTAACACCCCAAGCTTCCACAATACGCTTCTCGGTGAATAATATAGTAGCGTGTGTTGTACGCAACTTCAAGTTCTAGCACACACCACGACTAAAAAAACTAGCCGTTTTGAATAGTAATACCCACTTTTTGAAATTTTAAAATTTTATCTATCAAAATAGACTTCATTTTTGGATTTGGAATATCGAAATTATACTAGGGTGGAATTTGGGTACTTTTCGGATAACTTTCAAATTTTGATGAATAATGAAAATTACTAAATTTTTATTAAAAACAACTTTTTTAATCAAAATAATTAGTACTGATAAATTATGAATTTGGGTTGTTTTAAAGTATATTTAGAATATATTTTTACCATTTAATACAATGTTTTCCATTAGACATAATATCACATTTAAATCGGAAATAAACAAGTGTCAATATTTTGATAGTTATTATCTCTTAAAAACACGCTTTTTGTTTTGACAGTGGAAATTAATTTTAAATTTGGTGAACTCTCTGTGGAATGGTTATTTTAATAATCACAAATCTTAGTTTTATTTATTTCCTTCTAATATCTTGTTCAACTTGTTCTAAATATTTTTAAATCATATCGACAATGGTTTATTTATGATCAATGAATGGTTATGGTTGACTTGGAAGTATTCTGGATTGAATAGACACTTTGTAAGAATTCCATTTCTGGAATCACCGATAGTCATTTTCCGGAGTCACTATTAATGAACGGTCTCACCGATAATGAACAGTCACACCAATGATGAACGGTCGCACCAATGATGAACAGTCACATCGATGATGAACGGTCGACACCGATGATGAACGGTCTCACCGATGATGAACAGTCATACCGATGATGAACAGATTCACCAATAACTATCTATGATACTATGCTACTGATGCTAAGCTACCGATACTAATATACCGATTCTATGCTACCGATACTAATCTACTGATGCTAAGACACTAATGCTGTGATACCGATGCTAAGACACTGATGCTAAGACACCAATGCTAAGACACCAGTGATGTTGAGACACCGATGCTGATGCAAATGAAACTGATGCAGATTCAAAATGTCTCACCAATCTCTTGACTCACCGATAGTCATGTAAACAATTTGAAACTCTATAAATTCGTATTTAATTTTAACAGTAATTTTTGATGTTTTTAATGCAATTAATGATATTTAATGATAGTGGTTGGCATGTCCAGAGACCGTACCTCGTATCTATGGAAAGGTAATTATTCCCATTGCTAGAGCTCATGGAATAAAAAAGGAAGATCGACCTGCAGTATGACGGATGGATAGATGCGTGAAAAGGCGTAGAGAAAGAATTCTTCCTTGAATATACATGTGAGATTGAAGAACACACGACATAGTGGAAAAAGTATCTTTTTGCAAGATCTAAAGAAAACTCTTATGAACGCAACCCAGCACTACTGAAGATCATACGAAGAACACTGTAAATCATAGAACACTCTTGCTTCTGAAGAACATCAATCTGAATCACGATACTCTGTTTTTTGAACAGAAAACCATAGAAGGACTCAGAAGTATCTCTTCTAAATCCAACGATTCCAGATATGCACTTCCAATCACTACATCTTTCTAAACACTGATACATTCTCTCTTAGTGATTATTTTACTTACATTTTTTGAGCAGTGTGTGTACTTCATACTAACACACTGTCTCCTGTGATGAACTGGAGGATATCAAAATCCTCAAATCACAATTGTTTACTCTTGTTTACCCATGAAAACTTTGGAAGAGGTCCTTGTGTGGCCTAGGCATTGTTTTTGTTTCCCAAAAAGAACTGTTGTAAAGGTCCCTATGTGGCCTGGATAGTAAGTCACTATTGTTAACCTCGATCCAGGGTGTGGATCAATTTATATAAATTGATGAGAGGACTAAGTCTTAGCTTGAGACTGAACCTGTAGGTTAACTCTACTGCACATTTTAATTTATGTCTATAAGTAATCTATACAATTATTCGGCTGCTATTACATTGAAATACAAAACTATTTTAATGCTACTTTGATAGTTAAATTAGCAAGTGTTTATACTTATTGTAAATCAGTAAGTCAGTTTCAAAAGTTAATTTAATCATCAGATTAATTTAACTGAGACCTAATCAATCTTTGAGAAACTGATTAAACCTTCACACTTTGTATATATTCACTACAGTTTAACTTTGTTATTAAATTGGGGGATTTTAAGAGATATATTTCTTAATAGAAATATTAATTGGAACTCAATTCAACCCCCTCTTGAGTATCCACTCCGACCAACATTTGGTATCAGAGGATTTGTTTTTGTTTAAAGATTTTTGAAACACTCTGTTTTTCAACTGTGATTTTAGTATCATCTTTAAATATCTTAAAATTCTGTTAGTCCTAAATTTTATCTTTTTAAATTTTATTTTCTAAAATATAGCTATGGATAATAGACTAAAGGGTGTTACTAATAACATGCCACCTTTATTTAATGGTACCAACTATGCACAGTGGAAAATTAAAATGAAAATACATTTAGATATTATTGGTTTTGATATCTGGACTGCTATAGAGTCTCAATATAAAATTCCAGAAACTGAATGAACAACTTGTGATGAACCTATAAAGACTGCTTACAATAATAACTGTAATGATATGAATGCCATGTACTATGCTTTAGGGGATGAGGAAATTAACAAAATATCTTCTTGCAAAACTTCTTATGAAATTTGGTATACTTTAGGTGTTTCTCATGAGGGAACAACTAATGTTAATGAAATGCGATTGAATACTTATACTATTAAATATGATAATTTTAAAATGAAAACCGATGAACCCATTTCTGATATGTATCTCAGGTTCAATGAGATAGTCAATACAATTAATTCACCTGGTAAATCTGTTCCAGCAAAGGAACAAATCATGAGAATCTTGAGATGTCTACCAGAATGATGGAGAGACACATCTGTTTCAATCAGAGAATCAGGTGACATTGGAGCCCTGCCTGTCAATGATCATATTGTTAAGCTTATGATGTATGAGGAAGAACTCAAGGTAAATAATGAATATGATGATGAACCAAAAAGGAAATTAGTGGATTTCAATTCTACTGCATTAAAGATCAAGGACAAGGAAAAAGATCAAAGACAAACTAACAGTCCAACAAGGGAAATTTTAGACTCTAATAGTGATGCTGAAATGGCTCAAATAGCCACAAGGATTAAGAAATTTTATAGGAAGATGCAATTTTTCAGAAAATCAAATTACAATGGAATGTAGTAAAATAAGGGACATTGGAAGAAGGACTGGAAAAAGCCAGATAGAAGTGATGATGTTGTTTTCTATGAGTGAAAAATAAAATGAAACATTAAATAAGACATCACAATGTTAAAATTCAAGAAGAAATGTGATTAAAAAGATATTAAGTACAAGAGAGCTATGAAGGCTACCTGGAGTGCATCTGAAGATAGTACAAGTGAATCTGAAATTTCTGATTCTGAGGAGAATCATACCAACATGTGCTTCATGACCAACACATCCGATGTAACTTTAGATACTCCTATTTTAAATTCTTATTATTCTAGAGATAATGCTGAATCTGAATCTGATTCTAAAAACATGACTAGTGAGGAATTATTTGAATATTGTAATATGCTGGAAGAGACATAAAATGAACATAAGGATAAATAAAAATCATTGATGAAACAACATTCTCTCACCACAACTGTTAAAAATGAACTTACTATTGAAAAATATAAAAATGCTCAACTATTAAAGGAAAACACTGAACTGAAAATGTAAAATGAGAAACTTAGAAAAGAATTAGAGATGTTTACAAATGGAAAGGATACACTAACTCAAATTCTAGGAATGAAAGTAGCTCCCAAATACACAAATGTAATAGGCTACAAGCATGGACAGAGACATATTACAAAGAATAGATTTATTCATAAATCTGGATAGAATACTGGTAGTTCAAGTTCTGGACATTCATATGCTTCCACCAGTAATTCAAATAGTTATAGATCAAATAAGGTTTATCTTTCAAAATATAATGTTTCTGTAAATTGTATGAAACCCATAAGACAAATGTGGGTACCAAAATATTTGATTGCTAACCTGTCTGGACCCAAGAAGATCTGGGTACCAAACACATTTTCCATATAAATCTGTTTTGTAGAAACCTGTTTGAAGAGTTCTCACAAGAAGGTATGGTACTTGGACAGTGGTTGTTCGAGACACATTTCTGGAGATTACTCATGCTTTAAAAGTCTAATCAAGATTGATGGAGGCCATGTCACCTTTGGTGATAATTCTAAAGGAAAAATCATCGTCCTAGGCCAAATTGGTAACACTGATTCAGTTTGAATTTCCAAAGTTTTATTTGTTGATGGACTGAAATATAATCTGTTTAGTATTTCTCAATTGTGGGATGATGGTTTTAATGTCAAATTTGGGAATTATTTTTGTAATGTTTTTAATTCTAAAAATGTTTTATTCTTTTCTGCATTAAGAAGTGAAAATGTTTATGAAGTTGATTTAAATTCTTTAGCTAAGAAAAATTTTACTGGTTTAATTTCATTTCACAAAGAGTCTTGGCTTTGGGACTGATGATTAGGACACTGCAACATCCATTCACATAGAAAACTAACTAGGAATAACATGGTTTGAGACCTACCTAAACTTGAATTCCCAATTGACAATGTTAGTAATCCTTGTCAAAAGGGAAAGAAACATAAAGTTTCTTTTAAATCAAACAAAGAAGTTTCTACATCTCAACCTCTCGAGTTGGTTCACAAGGACTTGTTTGGACCATCAAGAGTTTCTAGTTTAAATGGGAAGGACTATGTATATGTTCTAGTAGATTAGTTTTCTAGATATAAATGGGTATACTTCTTAGATCACAAAAGTGAAGCTTGTTCTTACATTATTAAATATTCCAAATCTGTAGAAAATATTAGTGGACTTATGAATAAAACTCTAAGAAGTAATCATGGCCGTGAGTTTGAAAATCAGGAGTTTGAATCTTATTTCTCACAAAATGGTTACAGTCATAACTTTTCTTCTCCAAGAACACCTCAGCAGAATGGTGTAGTAGAAAGAAGAAATAGAAACCTTCAAGAAATAGCTAGAACCATGCTTAATGAATATCACCTGCCTATTTAATTTTGCGCTGAAGCAATAAATACAACTTTTTATATCATTAATAGAGTTTTAATTAGACCAGTTCGTAATAATACCCCATATGAGTTGTGGAATAATAGAAAAAATAAAGTTTATTACTTTAGAGTCATTGGCTGCAATGTTTTTATTCTTAATACAAAGGATAATCTGGACAAGTTTTCTTCTAAAAGTGATGATGGAATTTTTCTTGGTTATTCTTTAACTAGAAAAGTCTATAGAGTCTTTAATAAGAGAACCAAATCTGTGGACGAATCTATTCAAATCATGTTTGAAGAAACTTATCTATATGTGCTTAAAACCTCTTTTGATAATCTTGAAGAAGATTTATCTGTTCAGGACCTAAATGACAAATCTAAAGAACCTGCTATAAAGACAACCAGTTCAGTACTTATTCCAGAATCATTTCCTAATGAACCCATACCTATATATTAATAGGAAATTTATAGTTCTACATTTACTATATCAACTAGAATTCTAAAGAATCATCCTTTAGATTCTGTTGTTGGTAATCATGATAGAGTGACATAGACTAGAGCTTCTATAAGAAACCAGGTTGAACATCAAGCCTTTCTTTCACAGAAAGAACCTAAAAATGTCAATGATTCTCTTAATGATGAATTTTGGGTAATGGCTATGCAAGAAGAGTTAAATCAATTTGAAAGAAAAAAAGTCTTGGAATTAGTTGACAGACCTAAGGACATTTTAACAATATGCACAAAATGCGTGTTTAGAAACAAAGATGACGAGTTTGGAAACATAGTTTGTAACAAATCTAGGCTAGTTTCAAATGGATATAGTCAAGAAGAAGGTATATACTATGAGGAAACTTTTTCACCTGTAGCTAGATTAGGATCCATTAGGATCTTACTTACATATGCTGCTCATCTGATTTTCAAGTTATATCAAATGGATGTCAAAAGTGATTTTCTAAATGGTTTTATTGTTGAAGATGTTTCTGTTGAAAAGCCACATGGATTTATTAATCTAAATTTTCCAAATCAAGTATTTAAACTTTATAAATATTTATATGGCATAAAACAGGCTCCAAGATCTTGGTATGATCGACTTAGTAATTTTCTTATTTCAAAATGTTTTACTAAAGGGATTGCTGATCCAACTCGTTTTATTAAAATAATTTCTAAATATGTTTTATTTGGTCAAATATATGTTGATGATATTATTTTTGGATCTTCTAACATTCATTATGTACTAAATTTTCAAAGTGCATGCAAAATGATTTTGTAATGTGTTTAATGGGAGAACTGAAATATTTTCATGGATTTCATGTTTTTCAAAATGAAAATGGAATTATTTTGACTCAAAGAAAATACACAAAGGATATTCTAAAACGTCTTGGTTTGGATAGTATTAAGGAAAGTGATACTCCTATGAGTAAAATCTGTAAATTGGATGCAGATGAGGCTGGGAAACCAGTGGATCAAACCAATTACAGAGGTATGATTGGAAGCTTACATTACCTTACTGCTAGTTGACCAGATATTATGTTTAGTGTGTGTGTGTGTGTGCAACATTTCAAGCTAACATGAAATAATAACATTTAATTTCTATTAAAAGAATTTATATGTATCTTAAAAACACTATAATATTAGGCTTGTTTTATCCAAAAGACAATATTATTTGCTAATCAGTTATTCAGAGGCTGACTTTCCTGGTTCCAAGTTAGATAGGAAGAGCACATCTGGAACATGTCATTTATTGGGTCAATACTTAGTATCTTGGTGTAGTAAGAAATAGAATTCTGTTGCATTATCTACTACTGAAGCTGAATACATTGCTACTGGTAGTTTTTGTGTACAAATTCTATGGATGAAACACACTATTTTGCAATATGGATATGATTGTAAGCATATTTCAATTAACTATGATAACACTAGTGCAATTAACATTTCAATGAAACCTGTGTATCACTCAAGAACAAAACACATTGATATTAGACATCACTTTTTGAGAGATCACTACCAAAAAGGTGATATTACTCTGGAGTTTATAGGTACTGAACATCAATTAGCCGATATTTTCACCAAGCCCTTAAATTGTGAAAGGTTAAACTCGATTAAACAAGAGTTGGGTATGATAGATCTGTGAAATCGATCTGTGAAACCAATCTGTGAAACTGATCTGTCGAACCAATCTGTGAAACTGATCTGTCAAACCGATCTCTGAAACTGATCTGTGAAACTGATCTGTGGAACCGATATGTCAAACTGATCTGTGAAACCAATCTTTGAAACTTATCTGTGAAACCGATCTATCAAACTGATCTTTGAAACTGATCTGTCAAACCAATCTGTCATGTTGACTAGTGCTACCGATTGGGTCGTAATATTTTTTGTGTGTTTAAAAATGACGTTGTTTTAAATAATCGATATTTTATTATTTATAACACTAAATGATACAAATAATGACACACGTCTATTACATTCTCTAAATCCTGCTGACCTTCCAATTCACACCGAACTCTCTCTTCTCTTCTCTATAACGCTAGCCTTTTGAATCTTTCCAAGCCTCTCAATTGTCTCAAAACCTCAAAATGGCCATGAACAAGAGAAAGATCAAGGCATCTGAAGGAACTTTACCTATCAAGCGTGCTCGAGGTGATATGAGCGGTACGATGTAGAGGTATGTGAATCTGGAGGTAGAAACACGAGAAGTTATAGCTAAAAAGGAAATCTGATCGGAATGGGTGTTATCTAGCAAGTTTGTTCTCTTGAAAGTATTGGAAACTCAGGGCTGGAAGGAGTGGTTCTATAATAATGATAGAGTCTTTTACTTGAAGCTAGTTCACAAATTCTATTTGAACCTGGATATCGATTTGGACGGAGTAGAGGCTGCGAGATTGTCTTCTATAGAAAAATGGAAAAAGATTACGTTTTCATCTAAACAATGGGCTGAATGTATAAGAGTACCTCACAATGGAAGATACGAGGACTATTCTGGTAATATTCCTCCCACAACTGATTACATTTCATATGAGTTAGACCTGGAGTTTTTGATAGGGTAGTCTGAATCGCAAAGGATAATTGCTGCTGAGTTGGATGGTGAGAACTGGATCCTGTTCAAATTTATTCAACATTAGGTATGTATGAGAAAATGTTATTTTGCTGTAGTAAAGTATCAAGATGTTTTTCTACTATTTCTTTTGCTGAATGGTGAAAAGATAAATCTATGAAGATATTTTCTGAGCATATTGTTGAGATGAAAAAACCTTCAAAGAAAGATACCACTCTGTTTTATTGTAAACAAATTTCATCCATGGTGAAATTCATAGGCTATGTGGATGATGGAGATTAGTGTATCTCATTGGTTAGCTTTTGTTTAAACAAAGTTATTTGTAAGATAATTAAAATCAATTGGAACCCATGGAAGAAAGATTGGGTTGCTGATGAAGAAAAGTTATATGAGTCCTTCAATCCTACTGATCATCCAAGGAGACAAAGGGAAGTAAGAGATCATATCTTAAAACCCTGTGAGGAAGTGATCTATTCTGATGAAGAAGAGGAAGTGGTTGCTTCTAAAGAAACTGGTGAATCTAGTAAGAAAGGAACAGAAGAAGAAGAAGAAGCTGATGAGAATCTAAATGCTGAAGAAGAGGTTGAATCATATCTTGATGAATGGAGTGATCCTGATACTGTTATCCCAATGAGAAGAAGGATGGAATTTGTTTCAGCAAGTCCTCCTCTCAATTTACCAAGAATTGAACCGCTTTTAGATGATGAAGAAGAAGGCAGGACTACTAAATCATCTTCTGAGGAGTATGAATTCGGAAGTATAGACAGTTCTAGTGAGAGATCAGTTAATGATGATGACGATGATGATAAAGGTGGTGATGGTGATAAGGGTGATGCTGATGGTGATGGTGGTAGCAGCGATAGTGAAAGTAATGGTGATGATGTGGCTGATGATGATGTTGATGCTCGACCTATTGAAGGTCATAATGTGATTATAGATGATACTCAACCCCAACTTATTGAGCAAGAAAATCTCCTTGAGGCCAAGTGGACAGAACAGTTGGAGAGTGGTGAGGATGGAGAAGTCCTTCCTGAAAATTTGGGACTAGCTCAGTTTGGGAAACCTATATACCCTTCATGCAAAGTGGCGTGGGAAGAGCATCCAGGTCTTTCTGTTCTAGGATTATACTACCCATAGGAAGATGAAGGTTTATAAGTGGATCCTTCATGAATAAGTTATTCTATTAAGGCTCAATTTGTTGCCTATTTTTTGCAAAGAACATATGTCAGACCTGATCCTTCACTATCTCAATGTAGACCCGATGCGGCAGATACTCAGTTAGACTTTGATAATTTCAAGGTTGAATTGATTAAAGTTGTTTGGGAGACTGTGAAATGTGAGTTATCTCATATTCCTGCTCTTACTCCTTTGACTTTATCTGATTCTTCTATGAATGATTTGGCTCAAATAGTGGCAAGCCTTATAAAACCAGACCTGTGCAATTAAAGTGAATCGATTAGTAGGCATATCACCTCTTTGAATAAAACACTTATGGAGTTAGGTAGCAATATTGTTTCTTTGTCAGGTGAGTTCAGAGAAACCATCTCTGGTATGATGCAGGTTTTAAGAAATCTGATAGAACATCAGAAGAAAGACGATTTGAGGAAGTAAAAATCTGAGATTACTCAGGTTATTGCTTAGGCTGGAAATGCCAAGGTGACCAAGATCACTGGTCGAGAATTAGATACCTTAAGAGATGTTGTTAGAGAAGAGCTGGCAGATCTTGGGATGATTTTAGATTTAGATTCATTGAAGAAAATGAAAGAGAATACTGATCATGTGCATAAAATGGTACAATTGTATTCGGCTGATGCTACAAAATCTCAATAGGAGATTAAGGAGAAAGTAGATCATTATTTATCTAATATCTACACAAATCATGAGTTGAATCATCATTTTAAAGTACTGGCTGATAATCTGAGACTTCCTATTGTGACTCAAGTTTTTAAAGCTCAAGTTCAGTAGTTAAAAAATTTTACCCCACTTCAGAAAATTTCATCCAAAAAAGAATGATTTCGAAAAAGCCATGAAATACGGTGGAGAAGTCATTCAGGACTTCATCAACTTGCTAAAACCCTACCTTCATGTGAAATCAAAAGCCGTTGTTTTTCCTACAGCTGAGACTCGATAATCATCAGATGTTTCTGCCGACCAGATGTCTGTTTGTCAAGCTCTTTCCAGTATTAGACCAGTCATTCAACATCAACCTTCATAACAACCTTCTTCGCAACAGGTGACCTTGGAACCCACAATTCGTCCAGCTCAGGTCATCCTACCTCCTTTATCCATAAGTCCAGTTCCACCTTCTACCCAACAACCTTCTGGACCTTCAATTCCTCCTACTGCTAAAGGGAAATCTCCCTTACACCCAGAGAAATAGCTGTTACTATCAATTTTTGAAATGGTGTTTGTTTTCCTAAACTGTTCCCTATTGTCTATAATATGTGTACTCTTTGTTATGGAATCTTCTTTCTTGTATTCTTTATCTCTTATGTTTGATAATCCCAAAGGTGGAGAGAAATCACGGAGAGAAAATAGGGGAATCATGCATGCATATGTGAACTTAGGGAGATCATGTTTTTTGGATGTGTGAAATGAATGTTTATACGAGCCCATGCTGGCTATTTATCACATGCATGTATACATAGGGGGAGAAATGTTGAAATAGGAGAATTCCTCGGTTATATATATGTTCTGGTTGCTATTCTAACCATGTTTTATCCTTTGTAATATATTCTTTTTTATACGGGGATCATAATGAATGCAATACTATATTATCTCTTCATTTATGCCATTAATTTGTGATTATCAAAAAGGGGGAGATTTTTGAACTCTTTGGGGAATGGTTATTTTAATAATCACAAATATTAGTTTTATTTATTTCCTTTTAATATCTTGTTCAACATGTTCTAAATAAGTTTAAAACATATCTACAATTGTTTATCTGTGATCAATGTATGGTTATGGTTGACCTGGAAGTATTCTGGATTGAACAGTCACTTTGTAAAAATTCCATGTCTTGACTCACCGATAGTCATTTTCCTGAGTCATCGTTAATGAACGGTCGCACCGATGATGAACGGTCGCACCGATGATGAACGGTCGCACCGATGATGAAAGTTTGCACCAATGATGAATGTTCACACTGGTGATGAACGGTCGCACTGATGATGAACGGTCACACCGATGATGAATGGTCTTACTGATAAATATCAAATCTACTAAGCTACCGGTGCTAATCTACCGATACAAAGCTACCGCTGTTAAGATACCGTTACTAAGCTACCGACACTAAGACACTGATACTGAGATACTGATGCTGAGATACCGATTATAATACATCGATGCTAAGACACCGATGCTAGGACACTGATGATTTTGAGACACCGATACTGATGCAACCGAAACTGATGCAGATTCAAAATGTCACACCGATCTCTGGACTCATAGATAGTCATGAAAACTGTTTGAAACTATATAAATTCTTATTTAATTGTAACGGTCATTTTTGATGTTTTTAATGTAATTAATGATATTTAATGATAGTGGTTGGAATGTCAGGAGACCGTACCTCGTATCTATGGAAAGGTAATCATTCCCATTGCCGGAGCTCGTGGAATAAAAAAGGAAGATCGAGCTGTAGTAAGACGGATGGATAGATGCGTGAAAAGGCATAGAGAAAGAATTCTTCCTTGAATATACATGCGAGACTGAAGAACACATGATGTAGTGAAAAAATGATCTTTTTGGAAGATCTAAAGGAAACTCTTATGCACACATCCCAGCACTACTGAAGAACATAAAAAGTACACTGGAAATCAGAGAACACTCTTTCTTATTAAGAATATAAAGCTGAATCACGATACTATGTTTTTTAAACAGAAAACCATAGAAGGAGTCAGAAGCATCTCTGATAAATCCAATGAGTCTAGAGCTACACTTCCAATCACTTGATCTTTATATGCTTTGATACATTCTCTCTTAGTGAATATTTTACTTACATTTTTTGAGAAGTGTGTGTACTTCATACTCACACACTGACTCCTGTGCTGAACTAGAGGATATGAAAATCCTCAAATCATAATTTTCTACTCTTGTTTACCCATGACAACCGTGGAAGAGGTCCTTGTGTGGCCTTGTCATTGTTTTTGTTTCCCACAAAGAACTGTGGTAGAGGTCCCTGTGTGGCCTGGACAGTCGTTCACTATTGTTAACCCCGATCCAGGGTGCGGATCAATTTATATAAATTGTTGGGAGGAATAAGTATCAGAATGAGGCTGAACCTCTTGGTTAACTCTTCTGTGCATTTTAATTTATTTCTATTAGTAAACTATATACTTATTCCGCTGCTATTGCTTTGAAATAAAAAACTATTTTAAAGCTACTTTGATAGTTAAATTAGCAAGTGTTTATAATTATTATAAATCAGTAAGTCGGTTTCAAATGTTAATTTAATCTTCAGATTAAGTTAACTGAGACCTAATAAATCTTTGAGAAATAAATTAAACCTTTACACTCAGTATAGATTCACTATAGTTTAACTTTGTTTTTAAATTGTGGTATTTTAAGGGAAATATTTTTTAACAGAAATTTTAATTGGAACTCAATTCACCCCCACTTGAGTATCCACTCCGACCAACAAAATTAATTTCATCCACTTCTATGTTTTGAATTTGGAAAAATGGACTCCATATTTGGAATCAGGATGTCCAAATTTTGTACATAGGTAACTCTTATTTTTAGACATTTTGAATAATTACTTCAGTAAATATTTTATTTACCGTGGTTAAAGGGTAAAACTGGTAAATAAGGGTAAAAAATAATATTATAATAACATTAATTTACCCTAAAACGTGTTCTAAACCTATTGGATGATAAATTTCCGACCATGGAAATCTTTGGGTCGATTTTGGGACCCCATGGATCCACTTTTAAGTGATAATGACACTTTATATTAATTAAGTTAAAGTAAATACAAAAATGATATAAGCATATATCTTTTAGAAAAACAATTTTTCCAATGTGTTATATATGTTATATTTTAGACTATAAATATTAATTAGAAATTTAAAAATATTTCCTATATTATGTTATTTTATTTATAGTTTTTAGACATTAAATAATTTAATTTATTTTTGAAACAATGATGATGCATTAATTACGTTATTAGTGAAATATTAAATTAATTGATATTATAAATAGTGAAATAAATATAATTTGAGATGTTTAATGAATGAAACGAATTTTTTAGGTTACTATGACATGTTAGTATTGATTTAATTAACTTTTTTGGAAATAATCGTGCTGTTATAATTTTTACAAAAATCATATACCAAATAGTGTCAAAATTGACAAAAAAGAGTTTTTAAAACAAATATTATATTTTTAATTGATATTAAATTCCTAAAAATATGAGGTTCGGCCAAAGGACTTGTATCATGATAGGTGTATCATTAATGGACCCCTTTGGGGGTCTCTTGGTGGTATATAGAAAGTTTATTAACTATATAATATAAAAATACATAATGACATGGTAAGTGTCAAACTAATTAACCAAGAGTTAAATCTAAAGGATAAGGTTAATATAATAACCGAAACATGTCTAAAATCTATTGGTTGAAAGGATTTCGATCCATACCAACCATAGTATATGAATAATCTATTTTGGAGCCATAATAAACCGAATATAAATTTATTATAATATAATACTTTATGTTTTTCCTAAAGAGCCCCTCCTCCCCCTTATAAAAGGACACAACTTCTAACCAATACTTCACACCTTAAAAGCCTTTTGGAATGGAAAAACTCTGTGAAAATATACTCCAAATGTCCCTCAATTCAACATAGATGCCTAATTTTTATCACAAATCCATCCTATGGATCTCTTTTGATCAAATCAAAAGGAAGAACCCGAAGAAGATGTAATGTTTTCACCACCCTCTTTCAAGTTCCTTTCTTCTTCCACTTATTATTTCTTCATTATTTCCATTCTAAAATAATAACCCTAATATATTAGATATACTGTGATGTTATTTTAAATATGGTACAACCATATTCAGTATTCTATCCATCTTTTGAATGACATGTCACCATACGTGCGTACGTATGGCATACCGTCTCCACGTCGTGGTGTAATTGTTATTCAATTATTTATTATTTTCATGGGTATAATAATGATGTTTAATTAATGTAAATAATAAATATAACATGATAATGATTATATATATATTATATAACATCCAATTATATATTATTTTAATATCAAAATAATGATATTTTCGCTCGTGCGTACGTACGGATTACCGTCTCCACGAACGCGATGAGATTCATTCCCCATCATATACATTGAAGACTAAATTTCTTTTGATGAATAAAAATAATTTCTAGAGACATGATATCATTCTGGATATGAATAAGATATATCCCATCCATAACAAATGTGGCTCGCATAACAAATAATATAAAGGAAAACGAATCCGTTAACACCTGAAATGACGAAAATACTATGATATTATTAACAAATCAATGTGAAAATATAATATATGATATAATATTAATGTAAATGATTTTTTATAATTAAATAACAATTATTTAACCATTATAAAGGAGGATAACCTACCTTCGACCAAGGAAAAATTATAAAGTAAGGGGTTTCTTATCTCACTTTTAATTCCGTGATATTTTCATTGTTCACCACTTCTTTATTGCATGTGGTGTGTATACTTCCCATGACAGTATTCATTGTGTAATATAATTTAATTTATGTATATTTACATCATCATTTTATGATACATCTTCCATGGGTGTATGTTTTGTAAGTTACTAAATTTATAAGGGAATTTGAAATTTCAATTTCCACTCATTCGGCTTTACGCATACTTCATTGATTATTTTACACCAAGATTATGTGTGGAATCACTATTCATTTTCTTATGTCATAATTTCCACTCCCCTTTCTATAGATATAATTTTTATACACATAATCACTCCATTGATAAATTCTCAAGTCATCGATATGAACTTGATAAGTGTAATTTTAACTCAATCTCTATTTATTGAGTTAAACATCCAATTCATTGGTGTTATTTTTATAGGAATATGTGTAAATGTCCTATGATTTATTTACACTGAATATCCAATCATATTGAGTGTATTTAAATTTTTCACCCATAATTATGTCGTTGAATTTTCCTTAACCTATGGACATGGTCTTTATAAGAGACTTAATCTCAATTTACATCCCATTGAGACTTCTTTGTTGATATACACGAAATAACTTTTATGCGGTGTATATAATGTACTTTGACATAGTATATCATGAATCCCTTTATTCTCATGATATTACAATGTTTTGATTACCTCATTTATTTGTATTCAGGTGTCTCTATTTTGGTTAGAAAATCTAACAAAAATATCATTTTTAAATGTTTTAAAGACTTATTCATCTAAATATTTCTCCTTAATGTCCATGTTTTAAAAATAGTTTTAAGGATTTATTTATAGTGACATTAATGTTTTAAAATTAAAACTCCTTTTAAAAGTTTCAAAGTGGTATGATACACTTTGATTCAAAAATTTATTTTTTAATGGATTCTTGACAAATAGTGTGACTTTTAAATGATTTCAAGAAAAATGGTGTTATTTCTCTCTAATAGTTTTGATGGTTATTTTCATCTTTGTCAATGTCCTTCATTATTCTCAATTGAGGTTAATCTGATACAATACAATCTTCCATATTATATCGAATGTGTTATTTTTCACCGTGGATGAGATATTTTTATACCATTCATGGTTTGTGGATCAAGTATTGACATTTCGTATGCTAGTTTTAATACGAATGTTTATGTTATATTTCAAACTTTTCATATGTGGAATGAATTGGACTTAGTAAGTGACGGGTGGAGCTCGCTATAGCTCCTCGATGTATCGGTAGGTCTCATGAGACAAACTAGTGTCTTGGCACGAGGCCTTGACAAAATCTTATATGTAGTCTCAGCACGAGGCCTTGGCTATGTGGTTATGATAGTATGGCATTATGCATTCCATCATTATGAATGTGGTTGTTGATATTGCATATGATTATTCGACTAGTATAATATCCATCTTAATAAGTAAATGGCATTATTTCATTTTATCTTTTCCATATTATGCTGAATTTCATGTTTAAAAGGTGTTTTTTAGTTATACATTTACTTATGTGTTTATACTTTTCTATGAAAGCTTCTGCTATATTGTTATCCTTACTGAGCATCTGAGCTGACCACTTTAAATGTTTTATTTTTCCCAGGATGTGAAGAAGTAATTTATGAATGACCTGCAGGGATAGTATGAGGGGATATGAAGACTAGATGTCATTGTAGTTTTTTTACCTTATGATGTAATGTAAGACTTATAAATATATCTACTGTTTCCAAGACTACTAAACTAATCGGTCATTCGAGACTTGATCATTTGTGATCATGATAATGTTATGTAATAATGCACTGACTTTGTGTAATTGGGGTCAGGGCGTTACAGTTGGTATCAGAGGAAGTTTAGTACAAACCATGGGAGCTAGATTTTGATAAACTCTTATTAGAGCACATAGCCCGAAGATAGACATTGAATATTAGTATAGAAGAACTTCTTAGAATTTTGGTATTGTAGAGATTTTGTGAGTATTTCGAGAAATACATCCTTGTCTGGATACGATCCGGTAGAGGCAGATCTAGCACAAATGTACCTATGGGTAAACCCCAAAAACACTGCTTTGATCTAGACTCGAACGAGAACTGGTGCACGATAACGGGCCTTGCGACACTCTTGGTTACGACAGTCCCGGGGGATATTCTTAAGATAATTTACAATTTATTTACAAACCGATTTGAAGTATTATATATAAGATGAGAGTAAATGACTATGGTTAATCCTAATGTGTTTCAAATTTAGAATATAGTGACATTATATTCTCTAAATGATTTTATGACTATTGTTACTCACACAATGATTTCTGGTTATAGTCAATGGCTGGATTCCAAGGAAGTCATAGTGACTTTGAGAATGATGTACAAGGTGGTAACATTGGTGGCAATGGGAAACAAAATGGAATGCTGATGGGCGTAAAAGATATCATCTTCATTCCATATCAATCTTCCAAAAATATGATCAACAATATATATATTAAACAATTCCCGGACTCAATAAAGAAGAGAAAGGTGATGAATGATAAGAGCTCTAGTAGTGGAGACCATGGAGAAAGGAATCCTCAATTTCCATCACGCAGTAAATGTAGAAAGAGACACCTAGGAAAGTGTCTCAATGGGACAAATAAATGTTTTACGTGGGGGAATGAGGGACATAAAGTGAAGAATTGCCGAAGAAAAATGAAGATTACTACAGAAGAATATAAAAATGGTCCCAAGAATCCATTTACAGTCATTTGCTGTAAATGTAGGGCACCTGACCATTACCCGAGTGAATGACCTATTCTATAGGATATTTTTTTGGTCAAAGAAGAAGCTATTTGAAAATAAATGGTTGGAGAAATGTTTAAAAAGTATTAGTGCTCCTTGTTGATGGTTTTACTTTTGAATAATATTCTCCTGTATTTGTAACCCTACAGTTTTCCATGAGAGAATGATATTTGAGGAAGAATTATCTTTTCTCTTTTGGAAATAGTTATAAATAAACATTTGGTTTTATATGATCATTGGGTTTGAGGCAATTACATGTTATTATAATTTGGGATGAAAATGAAAGGTATGAGATAACATTTGTGGTTAAATTATTTTATGGTTACTTTGAGGAAGTTATCTCATTTTTTGAATGTTATAAAATATAATTTTTGAAAAAGGAAAACATGCAGACCGTGTGACAACCCATCGCGTCGGACAATGATTTGGGAATCGAACGCACAACCAAAGTGCGATTGGGATTTATCGCCTACCTCTAGACTACGTGAAGTTCCTGGTTAGTGTGACTATTATTTTTAGATAAATGATTTTATTGATTAATAATAATTTGATTTGGGATCTTATGTATTATAAAATGAATACCCTTAGTATAGGAAAATGATTTGGTTATTATGTGATAAATTTTATTTTGGAAGATGTTCACTTTGTTGGGAAAAGTATATGCCCAAGGAAAATAGAATAGTATGGGATTTCATTTGAGGAGTAATGGTGGATTTTTATCTATGTTTTTATTGTGGATTTATAGTGACTTGGGTTATTTATGGAAATCATTAACCTATAATATATAATATGTGATTAGGTTAATTACTTTTAATTATGTGACTTTAAGAGTAATTAATGTTATTTGGAGATACCATTCAACGTGGAAGACTACATAACCAAATTCTTCTACGTTTTGGGTTTCAATATTTTTTGGATTTTATTAAAGTATTTTAAGGACAATTATTTATTGAATTCTATTTTATTAACATTGGGGTATTATTGGTTTAATTTTAGAAATTAAGATTAGTGTTTCTTTCTCTAATGAAATAACCATTTGGGGGATCATCAGATCTTATACTAACCTTTTTGGTTTTGATTAATCTCTGAAGACAAGGTAAATATATATTTTATTCTTTTTTGGATCATGTGATTCTATAAGAATTTTATTGTATCTCTTCTAGTGTGACCAAGTCTTCTGGAAGACTCATTGTTTAAAAATGAGTTAGTAGTAGAAATATATTAAAGAATAAAACATTACATAAAAATTAATTTTATCTCTTTATGTTCTTAGTCAATCCCAACAATGAATTCCTCATCTTTATGTAATGTAACTTAAAAAAATGTTGTCTGTTTACTTTTACTACTGGGAAACTAATGACAGTTTGTCCCATCAAAAGTGTTTGGTTTTCATATTGTTAACTTTCTCCTGATCATGTTTTCTATCCCTCTACATCAGAACATGACACTTATTTGATCATCCATATCCATTTTTTTCTACATGGAATCCTGGTATAGGTTATCTTGGGTGACCTTTGTAGTTCTTTTTCATTCTTTTAAAGTGATAGTTTTATTGACCCTTTTTCCGATGTGGGACATTACATTATATTCCAAAGCCCAATATTAAAAATTGTGAGGACTCAATTTATTGAAGTAGGGGAGAATGTAACACCCCAAGATTCTATGGTACGCTTCTCGCTGAATAATAGAGTAGCGTGTATTGTACGCAACTTCATGTTTTAACACACACCACAACTAATAAAACTAGCCGTTATGAATATTAATACCCAATTTTTAAAATTTTATACATTTTATCATTCAGAATGGAGTTCATTTTAGGAATCGGAATATCGATTTTATCCTAGGGTGAAATTTTGGTACTTTTCGGATAACTTTCATATTTTGATGAATAGTGAAAATTACTAAATTTTTATTAAAAACAACATTTTTAATCGAAATAATTAATAGTGATAAATTAAGAATTTGAGTGGTTTTAAAGTATATTTAGAATATATTTTTACCATTTAATACAATTTTGGTCATTAGACATAATTTCACATTTAAACCGGACATAAACAATTGTCAATCTTTTGATAGTTATTATCTCTTAAAAACACACTTATTATTTTGACAGTGGGAATTAATTTTAAATTAATATCTGCCACTTCTATGTTTTGAATTTGGAAAAATGGACTCCATATATTGAATCATTATTTCCAAATTTTTTAAATATGTAACTCTTATTTTTAGACATTTTAAATAATTATTTTGGTAAATATATTATTTACCATGGTTAAAAGTAAATCCAGTAAATAAGGGTAAAGATATAATATTATAATAATACTAATTTACCCCAAAACCTGTCATAACCCTATTGGTTGATACATGTCCGACCATGGGCATCTTTACGTCGATTTTGGGACCCCATGGATCCACTTGTAAGTGATAATGACACTTTAAATTAATTAAGTTAATGTAAATACAAAAATTACATAAGCATATATCTTTTAGAAAAACAATTTTTACAATGGGTTATATATGTTATATTTTAGACTATAAATATTAAATAGATAGATAAAATTATTTCCTACATAATTTTATTTTATTTATTATTTTTAGAAATTATATATTTTAATTTATTTATGACACAATGATGATGCAATAATTACCTTATTAGTGAAATATTCAAATAATTGATATAATAAATACCCTAATAAATATAATTTGAGACTTTTAATGAATTACAAGAATTCTATACGTTAAAATGACATGTTAGAATTGATTTAATTAACTTTTTCGAAGTAATCATGCTATTATGATTTTCACAAAAACCAAATAACAAATAGTGTCAAAATTGTCATAAATGAGTTTTTAAAACAAATATTATATTATTAATTGATTTTAAACTCCTAAAAATCTAAGTTTCTGCCAAAGGACTTGTATCATGATAGGTGTATCATTAATGGACCACTTGGAGGTCTCTTGGAGGTATATAGTAAGTTTATTAACTATATAATTTAAAAATACAAAGTGACATGGTCAGTGTCAAACTAATTAACCAAGAGTTTAAACTAAAAGATAAGGTTAATATAATGACCCTAACCTGTCTAAAATATATTGGTTGAAAGGATTTCGACCCATCCCAGTCTTAGGCTTTGAATAATCCACTTTTTAGGCAATAGAAACCGAATATGAATTTATTATAAAATAATACATTTTGTTTTTCCAAAAGAGCCTCTCCACCCCCTTATAAAAGGACACTAATTCTAGCCAATTATTTATACATTAAAAGCCTTTTGGAATGGAAAGAATCTACCCAAATATCCTCCAAACATCCCCAAATTTAACCTAGAGGCCTTAGTTTGATCATAAATGTAGCCTATGGAGCCCTTTTGGTCAAATCAAAAGAAAGAACCAGAAAAAGGGGTAATGTTTTCACCACCCTCTTTCAAGTTCATTTATTCTTCCACTTCTTATTTCTTTGTTATTTTCATTCTAAAATAATAACTCCATTATCTTATATATAATTTGAGGTTATTATAAATATGGTACAACCATATTCAGTAGTCTATCCATCCTTTGAATGACATTTCACCATACGTGCGTACGTACGACCTACCGTCTCCACGTCGTGGTGTAATTATTATTCAATATATTATTATTTGGATGGGTATAATAATAATGTTTAATTAATTTATATAAAAAATATAACATGATAATGATTCTGTATATATGATATAACATCCAATTATATATTATTTTAATATCAAAATAATGATATTTTTGCTCGTCTGTACGTACAGATTACTATCTCCACGAACGTGATGAGATTCATTCCCCATCATATCCATTGAAGACTACATTTCATTTGATGAATAAAAATAATTTTTAGAGACATGATATCATTCTGGATATGAATAAGATACATCCCATCCATAATAGATATGGATCACATAAAAAATAATATAAAGAAAAACGAATTCATTAACACCCTAAACCAGAATAATACTAAGATATTATTAACAAATCAATGTTAAAAGATAATATATGATTTCATATTAATGTTTATGATTTTTTTATAATTAAATAAGAATAATATCACCATTATAAAGGAGGTTAACCTACCGTCGACCAAGGAAAAAGTACAATGTAAGGGGTTTCTTTTCACACTTTTAATTCCGTGAGATTTCCATTGTTCACCACTTATTTATTGCATGTGGTGTGAGTACTGTACATGATTGTATTCATTGTGTAATATACTTTAATTTATGTATATTTACATCATAAGTTTATGATAATTCGTTAATGTGTGTATGTTTCAAAAGTTACCAAATTGATAAGGGAATTGGAAATTTCAATTTCCACTCATTCGCCTTTACGCATACATTATTGATTATTTTACACCAAGAATATGTGTGGAATCACTATTCATTTTCTTATGTCATAATCTCCACTCCCCTTTCTGTGGATATAATTTTGAAACACATAATCACTCCACTGATAAATTCTCAAGTCGTCTATATGAACTTGATAAGAGTAATTTTAACTCAATATCCATTTATTGAGTTAATCATCCAATTCATTTGTATTGTTTTTACAAGAATATGTGTGAATGTCCTCTGATTTATTTACACTGAATTTCCCATCATATTGAGTGTATTTATATTTTTCAAACTTAATTATGTCATTGATTTATCTTTAACATAATTATACGGTCTTTATAAGAGACTTGATTTCAATTTACATCCCATTGAGACCTAGTTGTTGTTATACACCAAATCACTTTTATGTGGTGTATATAATGTACTCTGACATAGTATATCATTAATACCTTTATTCTCATTATATTAAAATGTTTCTATTACCTCAATTATTTTTATTCTAGTGTCTCTATTTTGGTTATAATCTCAAACTAAAATATCATTTTTAAATGTTTTAAAGACTTATTCTTCTAAATATTTCTCATCAATGTCCATGTTTTAAAAATGGTTATAAGGATTTATTTATATGGACATTATTGTTTTAAAACTAAAACTCCTTTTAAAATATTTAAAGTGGTATGGGACACTTTGATTCAATTTTTTTTTAAAAGGCCTCTTAACAAGTAGTGTTAATTTTAAATGATTTCAATAAAAAGGGGGATACTTCTCTCTAATAGTTTTGATGATTATTTTCATATATGTCAATATCCTTCATTATTCTCGATTGAGGATAATCTGATACAATACAATCTTCCATATCATATAGAATGAGTTATGTTTGAATGTGGATGTGATATTTTTATACCATTCATGGTTTGTGGATCATGTATTTACATTTCATATGCTAGTTTTAATATGAATGTTTTTGTTATATTTCAAGATTTTCATATGAGGAATGGATTGGACTTAGTTAGTGATGGGTGGAGCCTGCTATAGCTCCTCGATGCATCGGTAGGTCTAATGACACAAACTAGTGTCCTGGAACGAGGCCTTGACAAAATATTATTTGTAGTCTCGGAACAAGGACTTGGCTACATGGTTATGATAGGCTGGCATTATGCATTTCATCATTATGAAAGTGGTTATTGATATTTCATTTGATTATTTGACTACTAGAATATCCATGTTAATAAGTAAATTGAATTATTTCATTTTATCTTTTCCATATTATGCTGAAGTTCAAGTTTAAAAGGCTTTTGTTTTAGTTATACATTACCTTAAGATTTTATTCTTATATATGAACGCTTCTTCTATATTGTTATCCTTACTGAACATCTGAGCTCCCCCTTTAAATGTTTTATTTTTCCCAGGATGTGAAGAAGTAATTTATGAATGACCTGCCGGGATAGCATGAGGGGATATGAAGACCAGATGTTGTTGTAGTTTATTTTTTACCTTATGATGTAATGTAAGACATATTAATATATATAGTGTTTGAAATACTACTAAAATAATCGGTCATTCGAGACATGATCCTTTGTGATCATGCCAATGTTATGTAATAATGCACCGACTCTAGGTAATTGGGGTCGGGGCGTTACATGGTAAACCGTACTCACGCACGTATGGTGACTTTGTCATTCATATGATGGATAGAATAATGAAAATGGTTGTACCATATTTATAATAATAACATCACAGTATGTATTTTGTACTTGAGTTATTATTTTAATATGGAAACAATAATGACATAGGAAGTGGAAGAAAAAAAGATCTTTGGAAGAGGTGATGAAATAATTATGTCTTCTTCTGGTGCTTCCTTTAAATTATAACAAATGGATTCCATAGGTTGGATTTTGGATAAAATTATGGCCTATAAGTTGAATTGAGGGTTGTAGAGAGGATATTTGAACAGGGTATTGATGATCCTAATTACATTAGAGGTATGAATTTGAGAGAATAATAAGTACCTTTTATAAGAAATGTGAGGGGAACAATAAGAAAAGATTGAAATACTTTTTTGATAATATAATTTTCAGTTTATATTGGCTTAAAATTGATTTGTTTTATTGATAAGGTTTTTATGGGTATAAATACACTCAACCAATAGGTTTTATACATGTTTAGGCAAACATATTAACCTTATCTTTTATATTTATCCCTTAGTTAAATAGTTTAACTCTTACCATGGCTTCTTGTATTCTTACACTATATGGTTAATAAACATACTATAAAATGTCAAGAGAACCAAAATTGGTTCATTAATAACATATATACCATTATATATGTCTTTTGGACGAATATTAGATTTTTAGTGATATTATATTGTTTAATAAAATTGTATTTGTTTTAAAAACTCTTTAATGTCAATTTTGACACTATTTAGTATTTTTTGTTAAAGTCATCAAAACGTAATTACATAGAAAAAAATTCCCTTATTAAACACTATCATGTAATATTCACCAATAAAATTCGTGTATTGCATCAAAACTGTAAAATTATACTTAATTTAATATTTATAATATCCTTTAATTGATTCCTTCCTTAATATGGAAAATACTGCATCATTATTGTGTCAAAAATAAATATATTTATTTTATGTATAAAAATTATAAACAAAATACCATGATGTAGGAAATATTTATATCTTTATAATGACTATTTATGGATAAAAAAATCACTTATATTACCCCATATAAAAATTGTTTTACTAAAAGTTATATGTTTATGCTATATTTTCCATAACTTCAAATTAATATTTATAAAGTGTCATTTTCACTTACAAGTTTCTCCATGGGGTCCGTAAATCGACCCAATGATTCCCATGGTAATATATTTATCAGAAAAATAAGCCTAAGACACATGTTAGGATAATTTAATATTATTATAGTTTTATTTTTTACCATTATTTACCGGATTTACCCTTTAACTATGATAAGTAAAATATTTACTAAAGTTACTATTCATAATGTCACGAAGTAAAAGTTACCTATTTAAACAATTTGGCCTCCTAATTGCAAAAATTGAATCCATTTTTCTAATTAAGAATTTGAAGAAATTAATTTAATATTAATTCCTTTTGTCAAAACCAAAAAGCGGGTTTTTAAGAGGTAAAAAATCAAAAGATTAAAATGTGTTTGTGTAAAATGTAAAGTGAAATTAAATAAAATAACCTAAATTTAATTAATGAGAGAAATATAATCTAATTATACTTTAGAAAACTCAAATTTATAATTTAACACTGTAAATTATTTCAATTAAAAATATTGCTTTTAATTAAAATTTAGTATTTTTCAATATGCTTCAAAATATGAATGTTATAAATAAATTACCACATATTCAACCTACGATAATTTTGATATAAGGAAATAGAAAATGAAGTCTGTTTTAACAAATTCAATTTATATGAGTTTCTAAAATTTATTTTATTATTATTCAAAAAAGAACATAAAAAAATAATTCGTTTAAGACAATAATTTTTCTAAATATATAACTATTTTAACAAATCATATAAATTTCATTAAAAATATGTTTAATTCATGTGAAAATTTTTTAAATAACATTTAAAATTTATTTTTTATTATTCATATTATAATATTTTATTGATAAATAAATATATCATTTAAATAATTATAAAACTAATGTATTGTTTCACAGAAAATCAATCCTCCGTATAACACAAGCCAAGTTGGTGATGTGTGAAATATAAGTTATTAAAACACTATAAAGGTATAACATACTATGAAATATTGGGTTGTTACAATCCGACCTAGCACTTCACCATAGGGTCCTCTTATCACTCTTGTTAAAAAATGATGGTCCAATGAGGCTTTGCATAAATTATAGAGCCTTCAATATCATTACTGTTTAAAAAAAGTATCCTTTGCCTCATATAGATAAATTTTTTTTCATCTCGAGGGAGAGAATTATTTTTTGAAGGTTGACCTGAGTTCGGGGTACCATCAGTTGAATGTAGAGGATGAAGACATCTTGAAGACTGCATTTCATAGTAGAT
Organism: Viscum album; assembly: GCA_963277665.1. Lineage (NCBI taxonomy): Eukaryota > Viridiplantae > Streptophyta > Magnoliopsida > Santalales > Viscaceae > Viscum > Viscum album. The sequence continues at coordinate 951,668,419 of OY728127.1, forward strand.
ATGCTCATTATGAATTTGTAGTTATGCCTTTTGGGTTATCTAATGCACTTGATGTATTCATCGATCTAATGAATAAAATATTTCATGTGTTCTGGGATAAATTTGTGGTTCTGTGTATTGATGTAATTATGGTATATTCTAGAAGTAAAGAGGAGCATGATAAAAACCTAAGGGTTGTTTTGAAAACCCTTAATGAAATAAAACTATATGGAAAATTCACAAAGTGTGATTTTTCATTTCAAAAGATTTATTTTCTTGGGAACATTGTAAATAATCATGAAATAATAGTTGATCTTTCCAAAACAAAAGTGGTTGATGAATGGCCAAGACCTAAAAATGTCAGAGAGATTCATAGATTTATTGGATTAGTAGGTTATTACTGATGGTTTGTTAAAAACATTTCACGGTCATCTAGAAAGCTAACTAAGTTATCACAAAAGGGGTTAAATTTATTTGGACAGAAGAATGTGATTTTTCTTTTCAAGAACTAAATAAGATATTGGTGAATGCTCCAGTTTTGGCCTTGCCTTCAGAAATGGTGAGTTTTTCATCTACAGTGATGTTTCATTGAAGGGACTTGGTTATGTTTTGATGTTGAATGATATGGTAATTTATTATGAATCAAGAAAAATAAAATAGCATGAGTTAAATTATCCCACACATGATTTGGAATTAGAAACAATGGTTTTTTCATCGAAAAATTGGAGGCACCATTTATACAGAGGCAAATTTCAAATATATACTAACCATAAAAGTCTGAAGTATATATTCACACTGACAGAATTGAACATGAGGCCGAGAAGTTGAATTGAACTAATAAAGTATTATGATTTCACGATAAATTACCGACCAGTAAAAGAAAAAAAGTGGTAGATTCCTTGAGTTGAAAACCTCACACATCATTAACCATGTTATGTTCAAAACATGATCCATTGATTTATTATTTGAAGAATTTTGGGTTATAAGTTGTTGGTTCATGGAATAAATCTATTTTGTTTTAGGTTTTAGTAAAGTCATCGTTATAATACATAATTAAGAAACTGCATAAGGAAGACTATGAGAAATAGATGAAAGTATTATTAGTTAAAATGGGTACATTTCTAGAATTTAACCTTGATAAAGATTGTGTTTTTTGATATGGAAAAAGTTTTTTTTGTGCCTTGTGATTCCCCGTGAAAAAATTATTTGTTGTGTGAAGCTCATATTTCCCCATTTTCAGTTCATCCTAGAAGTACTAAGGTGTATAGAGACCTTTAGAAGTATTACTGGTAAGATGGAATGAAAAGGGATATTGCAGAATTTTCTGTGAAATGTTTGACATGTCAACAAGTTACATCAGAGCGAAATTTACCAACGGGGGGTGCTTCAGCCTTTTCTAGTGCTAGAGTAGAAATGGTAGAATATATCCACAGACATCCTGGTGGGAGTAACTAATACTTCTCGAGGTAACAATGTGATTTTGGTTATTGTTGATCGGATGAAAAAATATAAATTTTTTGTTTCTATTCAAGATACAGTGTCATTGGATCAGATTTATAGACTGTATCTCAAAGATACTATCAGGTCATATGGTGTTACTCTATCTATTACATCTAATAGGGATCTCAGGTTCACTATTAACTTTTGGAGGGGGCTTTAGAAGTCGTTGGGCACAAAATTAAATTCCAGTACATCTTTTCATCCTCAATCAAATGGGTAGTCGAAACAAATGATTTAGACTTTGGAGGATATGATTCGAGCTTCTTTAGTGGACTAATATGGAAGTTGGGATCAACCTATTTATTTAGTTTTGTTCTCATATAATAATAATTTTCATTCCTTTATATAGATAAAAAATTTTGAGGCATTATATGGGAAGTGGTATCAAACTCCAGCTTTTTGGGATGAAGTCGAGGAACGGAAGTTTATGGGACCAGAATTTGTAGAGGAATTGGCTAAGAAACTAAAGATGGTCCATTATCATCTGAGGACAGCTCATATTAGGGTAAAAAATTATGTAGATAACAGAAGGAAGGACTTCTATTTCGAGGTAGCTGACCATGTTTTCATTAAAATTACTCCTTGGAAAAGTGTGATGTGTTTTGGTATGAAATGAAAGCTATTTTAGCGGTTCATCAGTACATTTTAAATCCTGGAGAATGATGGACCAGTTTCATACTAAGAAGATTTTCCTCCAAGTTTATCTCAGGTACATAATGTTTTTCATATTTTGATGTTGAGAAAGTAAGTTCCGCATTCATCACAAGTCTTGAGTCCAGAAGCAGTTCAATTGGAAGAGAACCTTTCTTATAAAGAGAACCAGTTCAGATTCCTGATCCAAGGCATCATTTATTGTGGAATAAGGTTATCCATGAGGAAATGGCTTTCTGGATAAACGAAATTGTTTAAGAAGAGTCATGGGAATCTAAAAATTCTATGATTTAAAGGTAGCCTCACTTGTTTAATGAATAAATTAAATTGTGAGGCTTTAATTTCTAGAAGGTGGGGATAATGTTACACCGTAAGGTATTAAAAAATAAATTAAACACATGAAATATTTTTTAATTAGATATTTATAACTATCCTTTACACATAATTTTGTGTCTTCTATGGTTTGAATTTTGAAAAATGGTATTCTAAAATTGTCATCAATATGTTATATGGAGTCTGATGGAACCAACTTATTTTGATGAAAAGTAAGAAACCCCTATAAATATTAATATGAATATTAATATGGCCCTAATGAATATTAAATTGTCTGACTATTTTATTTTATTACGGATTTAGGATAATGTCATCTTGGTTTATTTTTCAATGTGATATAAAAGAAGTTATTGAATTAAAATTGATAATATTTTAATTAAGTATTATTTTATTTAAAAATTAAATTAATAATATTTAACAAATTATTTTCATAAAATAGAGAATTTGTTTTCATTAAACAAGTTGAAAAATGGTTAGGGTGAATTTTTTGGGAATTTTATAACATTCTTGAATCTTTGATGAATAGGGAAATACGGTAAAATAAGGCATATTAAAATTAATAGTTTAATAAACTATTTATGACATCATAAGTAATGTAAGACCACATGGTTCAAACTCATATGCCATTATTACAATTTTGGGTAACATGAATTATGATTATTCATTGTATTAAGAAAAAAAATTATAATAATGATTTAAATAATGTAAAATACCTCCTCTCCTCCATTATAAATACCACCCACATTCCCATCTTCCTCCCACACCTCTCAAGCTATGATCATCGTCTAATTTCCACCATATTCCCTCCCCAATCTCCTTACCCACACCCAAGACCTTATGGTGTCACAAAAATTCCAAAATAAAAGGCCTTAAATGGATATAAAGAAGAAGATATGAACAATTAAGAAATTGTAACACCCCTAGCATCTATGATATGTTTCCCTTTGAATAAGGCATTACCTTTCGTTGTACACAACATGGAGTTTTAATACACCGTGACCAAAAAAACTAGACATTATGAATAATAATACCCATTTATTGAAATATTATAAATTTTACTTTTCCCAATGGGCATCATTTTTGGATTCGGAATATCAAAATCATTTTAAGGTGAATTCTTGGTATTTTTTTAAACATTCAATTTTTTCATGAATATTGAAAAACACAATGTTATTGTTTAAAACCGACATTTTATTTAAAATAAATAATTATTTTTTAAAATTTATTTTAAGTAAAAATTGTTACATAATACCTATATATGTATAATTTAATTCATTTAAGTAATTTTATAATAATATTAGATACATAAAATTTAATTGAACTTTTTACTGTCTTTTACCCACCTTCTAGGAGCATTATCAAATTTTCATAAAACATAATTTTACCGCTTCTGTGAGTTTAATTTTGAAAATATGAGAGACACAGTTGATATTATTATGTACAATTGGGTTCATTAAGATGAATATAATTTTTGGTGAATAGTATCTTTTGACGTTTATTTACCACGATTAAAAGTAAATAGGGTAAATAATGGTCAAAATGATATTATAATTACCCAAAAACATGTCCTATTTCTATTGGAAAAATGTATTTCGAACAAAAACAACCTTAGGAATAAAATATGATCCTTTAGGTTCACTTGGATAAGATTAGTACATTTATTAATATTTAATTTAAAGAAGAGTAAAAAGTGTTAAATTTAAATTTTCATAAGTTAATAATTTTCAATATAGTGTTATACATACGATAAATTCTACTATAAATATTAATTATAAAGCTAAAAATATTTTCTACATTATGGTATTTTATTTATATTTTTTACAAATTAAATACTTAAATTTGTTTATGACTCAATGATGATGCGGTAATTACATTATTAATGAATGATAAAAATAACTGATATTACAAATATCCAAATAAATTTAATTTCATTCTATTGAAGAATTAACTAATTTTATAGGTTAATATGACATATGATTGATTAAATAAATTTGGTTCAATGTAATCATGCTGTTATTACTTTAACAAAAAAATACCAAATAATATCAAAATTGACAGAAATAAGTTTTTAAAACAAATTCTATATTATTAATTGATATAATATTCGTAAAAATAAATGTTTTGGAAAAAATAATTAGATATCGTTAGATATATTAATAATGAACCACTTGGGGTTCTCTTGGATGTTTATTGTATGTTTATTAACCATGTAATATAAAAATACAAAGGGACATGGTAAATATCAAACTATTTATCTAAGAGTTAAATCTGAAAGAGAAGGTAAATATGGTGTCCTAAACCTGTATAAATTATATTGGTTGAGATGAAATAGGCCTATCCCTACCATAGCCAAGTAATAATTCTTCTTGGAGCCATTAGAAACAGAAAATTATTTTATTATAAAATCATATCAATCATTTCCTAAGGTGCCCCTCACCTCTCTTATAAAAGGGAACTTAACCTTCTTTTAATTTCACACCTCCAAATGCATTTGGCTCAGGCAAAACCTGCCCAAAAATCCTCCCAACTTCTCTCACTGAGACCTAATGTCCATACATTAATCATAAAGCCTACCTAAGAATTCCTTTTGATCAACTCAAAAGGGAACACCTGAAGAAGAGGTAATAATTTCATCACCAATTTCAATGTTCCTTTCTTCTTCCACTTCCACATTCGTTGTTGTTTCAATTCCAAAATAATGACTCAAGTACCTTATACATACTCTAATGTTATTATAAATATGGTAACACCATATTCATTAATCTATCTATCCTATAAATGACAAAGTCACCATACGTGTGTACGTATGGCTTACCGTCACCATGTCGTGGAGTAGTTTGTTATTCAAACACTTAATTATTTGGATTTGTGAAATAATGAGTATAACTTATGTAAATAACAAATATAACATGTTAATTATTTTCTATATATGATATAATATTAAATTACATATGATTCATCCATTAATATAATGATATTGTCGCTTTTGAGTACGTATGGATTACCGTCTCCACGAATGCGATGAGATTCATTCCCCAATGTAATCATTCAAGAAACATTTTTATTTTATGTTTAAAAATAATGTTTAAGAACCTATTATCATTCTGGATATTAATAAAATACATCATATCCCTACTGATCATGGCTTACATAACCAATCATATATTGTAAAACGAATCAGTTAACACCCGGAATGATGACACAACTGAAATATTATTAATGAAGCAATATTAAAGGATCATGTATGATATCATATTTATGTATATAGTTCTTTTATAATTTATTAACAATTATTTAACTATTAAAAAGGAGGTTAACGTACCATAGATCAAGAAAAAGTACTAGGTAAGGGTAAATTTTACAATCTCTTTAGTTATCCGAGGTTGTTAATACGTAGGTATCTACTGAGACCTCTTTATCATACACATCTGTGATTTCATAAAAATATATTCTAAAACATTTTTAGTAGTCACTATACTATGGTTCAAAGACATTTATACCCTTATTTGACCTTATTTGTTTTTAAAGGATTATTTCTGTCATTTTCCAACCATGGTAATTTATGACCTATTTGAAGAAATTAAGGTAAGAATGTATTGTTTTGACTTATACGGCGGGTGTGGCTATTTTCCACCATTATAAGACCATATAAGCTAACATTACTATATTATAAGAAGAGTTTCAAAATAAATGTTGTAATTTAAAAATATGAGACTTATAAATGATTTCAAAATAGATAGAAGTATTTCTTTTAACTAGTTTTCATTTCATCTATGTCAACAATCATTGATGGATTTTAAACTTTTTTGAAGTTTAATTAATATGATACAAATCTTCCAAATTGTATTGATGGTTTTGTGATATGATTGAATGTGGATGTGTTATTTTTATACCATTCATATTTTACAAATAGAGTATTAAATTTCGTATTCTAGTTTTAATACGAATGTTTATGTTATTTTTAAACATTTTCATATGAGGAATGAATTGGACTTAGTAAGTGATGTGTGGTTCCCTCTTTAGATACTTGATGCATCAGTAGGTCTCATGAGACAAAATAGTGTCTTGGAACAAGGCTTTGAAATAATCATATTTTTAGTCTTGGAACGAGGCCTTGACTATGTGGTTATGATGTACAGAATTATGCATTCCATCATTATGAAATTGGCTATTGATATTTCATGTGATTATTTGAATGGTAAAATATCCATGTGAATAAGTAAAAGGAATTATTTGACTTATATTTTCATTATTATGCAGAAGTTTAAGATTAAAAGTATTATGTTTTTGTCTTATACATTTCGTTAAATATTTATACATATTTATGAAAGTTTCCTCTATATTGTAATCTTTACCAAGCATCTGATCTCACACCTTTCAAGGTTCTATTTTTCCCATGATGTGTAGAATTAAATTATTACTGACCTATTGGGACAGTCTAAGGGATATGAATGTGGTCAATGCAGACAATGTGGTTGTTGTTTTTCATTTTATAATGTCATGTAAAACTTATGAATGTATCTAGTACTTCCATGGAAACTGACCTTATTGGTCTTTCCAGATTTGATCTCTTGTTACCATGATAATGTTATATGATAATGCACCGACTCTAGGTATATAATTTCTATGTATTATAGTTTGTATCAGAGGAAGTTTAGAGGAAACCGTGGTTTCTAGATTTATAAAAACTCAGATTAGAGAACATTACCCTATGATAGACGTTGAGGATTAGTATAGAAGAACATCCTATAATTTGGAAATGTAGAGATTTTGTTTATTTTCTATGAAATACATTAATGAATGGATAAAATAAGGTTAAGGAAGCTCTAGAACAGATTTACCTAGGAGTGAAAACTCCAACAAGGTGTTTCGGGCTTGACCTAGGGTATCCTGCTACCCGACAATGGGATTTGTTGCACTCTTGGTTACGACACTCCTAGGGGATATGTTAAGGATAATTCAAATTTTCTCTACAAACAATGATGAATGATTTATGACTATATACCTCAAATAAGAAAACATTTTTATGATTATGGATTATATCCATTAAATGTTCAATTTATGTTAAGTGTTTTACATGTTTGTAATTTTGTATTTCGATTCATAAACTAATATAGTCTCTTCCAATGTATTGAAATGTCACATAGTGGAAGGAATGGAAACTGCATCAATGAATAGGATCTATATAGGGAATTCCCTCCTAATCATGATAATTATAATAGATCTGGTGATGCAACGAGTATTGATTAGATTATCACCATACTACGAAAACTCGCTCAAGTTATGAATAATAACCTTATATGTATGGAGCACCCTGATTGACAACGTGGAGGGACAATATTAGTCCACTTCATGAGGAAAAACCCACCAACATTAAATGGGTCTACAAGTCCATTTTTATCTGTGCAATGAATAAATTCCATAGAAAAAATATTTCATTAATTAGGGAGTATCGAAAGTGAAATAGTTATCATGGTAGTTAATCTCCTCAAATGAGATGTAGATCAAAGGTGGTCATTGATTCAAAACACAAAGGAAGATGATAAAGTATCAAATATAGAATAGAGGGATTCCGAAAAACATTCATAGAAAAATAATTTCCTCATGGCCATCATGTGGATATGGAAATACAATTTTCAAGTATGAGGAAAACGGAGGATGAGAATCTCTCAAAGTATGAGGATAACTTTACAAGGTTATAAAAGACATGCATCATATTATAAATGTAACCCAAGGAGTTATATTTATCAATTCTTAGATGGGTTAAAACCATTTCTTTATTGAGCATTAGTCTCACAGTCCTTCTCATCATATGAAGATGTTGTCTCATGCGCAATCAAGATATAAAAAAAACTCTCTATGTATTACAACCTTAAATCAAATCCAGAAAAGAAGAGATCCACTGAAGACTCTGAAAAAGAAAATAAGGGGAAGAAGGAAAAGGATGAATATATAGCCGACCGTAAATGTGGAATGAAACACCCTGATACTTGAATGAAGGGAATGGGAGTTTGTTACATGTTTGTTGAAAAAGGATACCAAGATCATGGTTTCATGGGAATGAAAGAGGCTATAAATGTTGAATGCTACAATTTTAGAGAAAATGTGCATTATGAAAATGAAGGTCTTAAGCTCCAAGGAAACATTTCTAAGAAACAGCCAAGGGATCAAGGCCAAGATTCTAAGATCACTACTACTGAGGTTGAATCTCCGAAATATGTGGTGGCATGTAATTTAATGGTTTCCTCATGTTTTGGCAATCCTTTATTTGATTCTGGATCTTCACACTATTTCATATCTTCCCAGTTTTGTAAGAAAATTAGATATTTCAAATTTGATTTAACTAGGGAGTTGCCAGTCAAAACTACTATAGGTAGTATCATTGTAACAAGGATTTGTTAATGAATTCCCTTTATGGTATATAAACGTTATATATCTTCAGATCTCATCATTATACCCATGATTGAATTTGATATAATCCTCGGTATGTATTGGCTTTCAGACCACGATGCGAAAAACAATTTTAAGAAGAAGGAGGTTACAATTTTCGATGATGATAAGGAGTACCTTATCTTTAGAGAAGAAATTTCACCGCCTAATTCTTATCTAGATCCCCACACAGTATCTCAACTAAATTCAATTATTGTGGAGTAAGAGAATGAAATAACGATGGGTGAGGAAAAGAATATTCAAATAGAGGATATACTGATTGTGCAAGAATATGTTGATGTGTTTCCTAAGGATTTACTTAGAAATCCTCAAAAATGAGAAATTGAGTTTTCCATTGATTTAATTCCTAGTTCAAGCCCAAAACCGAATACCCCATATAGAATGTCCACTTTGGAATTTGTGGAACTAAAGAAAAAACTAATGGAATTTAGTAATAAAGGATTTCTTCACCCTAGATTTTCTCCGTGGGGATCCCCTGTTCTTTTTATTAAGAAGAAAGATGGATCAATGTGGTTGTGCATTGACTACGTGGAGATTAATGCTATAACAAAAAAGAAAAAGTACACCCTACCTCACATTGATGATTTATTCAATAAACTTTATCGAGCTCAATATTTTTCAATGATTGATCTTTGGTCTGGATAAAATCCGTTGTGTGTGAAGAAGGATGACATTCTGAAAGAAGCATTTCAGACCAGGTACGGGCATTACGGATTTATAGTAATACCTTTTGGATTGACTAATGCACCCTCTATTTTCATAGATCTAATGAACAGAATTTTCAATGAATATTTTGATGACTTTGTAGTGGTATTTTTTGATGATATTTGGTATACTATAAAATCCATGAAGATCATGAAAATCACATGCACACTATTCTGAAAACCCTCAGAAGAAATGAATTATATGTGATATTTAGCAAGTGAGAATTCTATCTTCAGAAGATTTCTTTTCCTGGCCATATGTTCTATAAATATGGAATCTCTGTTGATCCTTCTAAGACAAGAGAAATACAATATTGTCCCACACCAATGAGTATAACTAAGGTACGCTATTTTATTGGTTTAGAAGGTTATTATTGGCGTTTGGTCAAGAATTTTTCCTGATTGGCTAACCCATTAACCAATCTCACTTGTAGAGGTGTTAAAATTATTTGGAAAAAAGAGTGTGAAGAATGTTCTGAAGAACTGAGGAGAAGATTAGTCAATGGTAGTATTTTGATCTACCGTAGGGGAAAGATTGGTTTGTTATTTATAGCAATGTTTCAATGAATGGACATGGTTGTGTCCTTATAGAGAATGGTATTGTTATTTCCTAGGAATCAAGATAGTTAAAAATTCATTAACATAGCTATACCACTCATGATCTTGAGTTAGAAGTAGTGATCTTTGCTTTGAAGATCTAGAGACACTATCTCTATGTTGAAAATGTGAGATTTATACTAATCACAAGAGTTTGAAGTATATTTTCTCACAAAAATAACTCAACATGAGGCAATGACGATGGACTGAACTACTCAAGGATTATGATTGGACTATACACTACCACCCGGGGAAGGTAAATAAGGTAAAATATGCTTTGATTAGAAAGGATCATGGAGTTTTTAACAAGATGAGAATTGAAAGGGATCCAATGTTCATGGATCTAGAAAAAATGGATATGGGAATAACCATAGAATGTGAAACATCCATAATTTTTCAAAATGGATTCCAAACCATCCTTACTAGAAATGATAAAGAGTTATTAGACAGATGATGAGCAGTTTAAAAAAATATTAAAGCTATAAATGATGGGATATTGATTGAATTCATATATGAAGATGTGATTTTGAAATTTGGGAATAGACTTTGTGTTCCCGATATACACGATCAAAAATGGAATTTTTGGATGATTCGCATAGCTCCAATTTCTATATAAACCCTAGGATCCCCAAGATGTATAGATATTTGAAGAAACATTTTTGGTGGGATAAAATAAAGAGAGGGATAAATGATTATGTGTCAATATGTATGGTTTTTCAACAAGTTAAAGCTACAAGACAACATCTTAGAGTATTCATGCAACCTCTTCCCATACCTGAGTATAAATGGGATGCTATTACAATGGAATTTTTCATGTGGCTACCAAGGACTCCTAGAAAGAATGATGAAATATGGTCTTTGTTGATCACCGTACCATGTTATCAAATTTTCTTGCTATAAGAGATGATTTACCACTTAATCGTGTAGAAAGACTATATAATAATGACATTGTAAGACTTCATGATGTACCCATTTCGATTGTTTCTGATCGTGAGCCCTGTTTTACATCAAGATTCTGGAAAAGTATTCCGAAGTCCTTGGATACTAAACATTGTTTGAGCACCGCCTACCACCCTCAAACTGATCGACCGTTAGAACAGACTATTGAAAACATAGAAGACAGGTTAATGTCTTGATCATTGGACTCTCAAGGTATGTGGTATCAATATTTACCTTTTTTATAATTTTCCAATAAAAATAGCTTCCATTCAAGTATTCAGATGGCTCCATATGAAGCATTATATGGAAAGAGATGTCGCACACCAACTTGTTGGGATGGTGTTGGTGAAAGAAAACTCATTGGTCCAGAACATGTTGAGGAAACAATAAAAATGTTTAAAGTTATCCAAACCCACATCAATGAAGCTCAAAGTAGGAAAAATATCTATGACAATAATCAAATGAACGATTTTGAATTTCAAGTAGGTGATAATGTTTTCTTGAAGGTATCTCGTTGGAAGGGTGTTATACCTTTTGGTAAGAAGGGAAAATTATGTCCCAGGTACATTGGACCATTCAAAATTCTAGAATGAATTGGAGTTGTAGCATACCATTTTGCTAATCTACAAATTCTCTTCAAATATCATGATGTGTTCCACATGTCACAGTTGAGAAAATACATCCATGACCCAGTGCATGTACTCATATATGAGGAAATTGAACATGAACTTGAACTATCTTTTTGCGAATATCCTATCATAATTCTTGATACAAGAGAACAAATTTTGAGAAAACAGATGACCCGTCTGGTAAAAGTTCTATGGAGAAACCATAAGATGGAAGAGGCAATGTGGGAACCCGAGGAACATATGATGAAGAACCATCTGAATCATATTATGCAATAAATTTATTGAAATTTCTAGGGTGAAATTATTTTAAGGAGAGGAGAATTTATCATCCGAAGCATCCACAGTACGTTTCCCTTTGAATAATGAAATAGCATGCACTGTACGCATCTTGGAGTTTTAACACCCCACGACCAATCAAACTAGCCATTATGAACAGTAATACCCACTTATTGAAATTTTATAAACTTTATTTTTCAAAATGGACTTCAATTTTGTATTCAGAATATCAAAATTAGATTTGGGTGACTTTTTGGTATTTTTCTGAAGAATTTCAATTTTTGAGGAATAGTGAAAAACACTACTTTATTGTTTAAAACTGACTTTTTATTTGTATAATTAATTATTTTATATAAATTTATTTTTGGTTAAAATAGATACATAATACGTGTATATGTTCAATGTAATTCATTAGAGTCATTTTATAATAACATTAGATATATAAAATTTTATTGAACATTTTATCGTCTTTTATCCACTATCTAGGAGAATTTGAAAATTTGCATAAAACATAACTACACTTCTTTTGTGAGTTTACATTCGAAAATCTAAGATACACATTTGACATTATTAAGTAAAATGTGGTTCAATATGATGAAAATAATTTTCGGTGAATAATATCTTTTGACTTGTATTTACCACAGTTATAATTAAATAGTGTAATTAAAGGTAAAAATGATATTATTATTACCATAAAACATGTCCTAATTCTATGGGATATGTTTTTTTGGCAAAAAAATTCGGAGAAGAAAATACGATCCTTTATGTTCACTAGGATTCGATTAGGGAATTTATTAATATTTAATATAAAGAAGAGTCCAAAGTGTTAAATTCATGTTTTCGTAACTAAAATGTTTTAATATAGAGTTATACATAAGATAAATTAAACTATAAATATTAATTATAAAGCTAAAAATATTTCCAAAATAATGGTGTTTTATTTAGAATTTTTAGACAATAAATAATTAAATTTATTTATGACACAATAATGATACAATGGTCACATTATTAATGAATGATTAAAATAATAGATATTATAAATAGAAAAATAAATTTAATTTGGGAATTTTGATGAATTAAATAATTTTATAGGCTAATATGACATTTTAGGGCAGATACAATAAATTTAGTTCGAAGTAATCATGCTGTTATGACTTTAACAAAAACAAAGTACCAAATAGTGTCAAAATTGACATAAATTAGTTCTTAAAACAAATACCATATTATTAATTGATATAATATTCCTAAAAATATATGTATCTTCCAAAGGACTTATATAAGGATATATATATAAATAATTAACCACTTAGGGATTTCTTGGAAGATTATTGTTTGTTTATTAACCATATAATTATAAAATACAAAGAGACATGGTATAGGTCAAACTATTTTACTAAGAGTTAAATCTAAAAGATATGGTTAATATGGTGAACTAAACCATCTAAAACATATTGGTAATGAGTATTTCGACCCATACCCACCTTATCCTACAAATAAATTCTAATGGATCCATTATAAACTGAATATTATTTTATTATAAAATAATATTTCAATCTTTTCCGAAGGTGCCCCTCACCTCTCTTATAAAAGTGCACTTTCCCTTCTCTTAATTTCACACTTCATAAGACATTTGGCTCTGCCAAACCCAGCCCAAATATGCTCCCAACTTCCCTCAAATAATCCTAGAGTCACTAATTTTATGACAAATCCAACCTAATTTTCCCTTTTGATCAACTCAAAAGGAAACACCCGAAGAAGAGGTAATAATTTTATCACCTCTTTCAATGTTTTTATCTTCTTCCCCTCCAACATTTATTGTTGTTATCATACCAAAATAAGGACTATAGTACCTCATACATACTGTGATGTTATTATATTTATGGTACAACCATATTTATTATTCAATCCATCCTGTAAATGACAATATCACCATACGTGCATAAGTACGACTTACTGTATCCACATCGTGGTGTAATTTGTTATTCAAACACTTCATTATTTGGATGGGTATAATAATGAGTATATCCAATTAAAATAATCAATATAACAAGTTAATGATTCCATATATATGATATATCATTCAATTACATACGATATCACCATCAACATAATGATTTTGTTGCTCGTGCGTACGTACGTATTGTCGTCTCCACGAATGCGATGAGATACATTACCCATCGTAACTATTCATGTATAATTTTCATTTTTTGATTACAAATAATGATTAAGAACTTAATAGCATTCTATATATGAATCAAATACATCCTATCCATAATGAGCATGGTTTACGTAACAAATCATATAATGGAAAACGAATCATTTAACACCCGAGATGATGATACTACTGAAATATTATTAACAACAAAATATTAGAGGATTATATAAGATATTATATTTTTGTATATAGTTCTTGTATAATTTAATAACAATTATTTAACTATTACACTGGAGCTTAACATATAATTGATCAAGGAAATGTAGATGGTAAGGGTAAATTTTACAACCTCTTTATTTATCTGTGGGTTTTAATACATAATATCATCTGGGTCCACTTTATCATCCAAATCTCTATTTTCATAAAACTCTATTTCCAATAATTTTTACTATTTAGTAGACTATTGGTCAATTTCATTTATACCCTTATTTTACCATATATGTTTTCAAATGAATCATTTCGTCGTTTTCCAAACAAGGTACTTTATGACCTATTCGATGAAATTAAGGTAAGAATGTCTTTTTTAACTTATAGGATGGGTGTGTCTATTTACAGCCATTCTAAGACCTTCGAAGCTCCCCTTAAAAGATTATAAGAATATTTTAAAAATATATTTTTTCTTTTATAATTATGTGACTTTTAAATGATTTAAATATAGAGATAGATATTTATTTCAAATACTTTTCATTCCATATATTTCAAGATCTTTTGATGGATTTTACACTTTTTCATTCCATCTATTTCAGCATCATTTCATATGAGGAATTTATTTAACTTAGTAAGTGATGGGTGGAGCCCGCTATAGCTCCTCGATGCATCAGTAGGTCTCATGAGATAAACAAGTGTCCTGGAACATGGCCTTGACAAAATCTTATTTGTAGTATTGGCATGAGTCCTTGACTATGTGGTTATGATGTTCAGAATTATGCATACCATCATTATGAAATTGGATATTGATATTGCATTTGATTATTTTACTAGTAGAATATCTATCTGAATATGTAAATGGCATTATTTGATTTATATTTTCCATATTATACTGACGTTTAAGTTTAAAAGGCATATGTTTTAGTTTTATACATTGCCTTAAATGTTTATGCATATTTATTAATGTTTTTGCTATATTTTTATCCTTACTAAGCATCTAATCTCCCCCTTTCTATGTCTTATTTTTCCCCGGATGTGAAGAAGTAAATTATGATTGACCTTCAGAGATAGTCTAAGGGATTTGAATGTGGTCAATAGAGACAATGTTGTTGTTATTTTTCATTTTATAATTTAATTTATAACTTATGAATGTATCTAGTACTTCCACTGATACTAAATGGACTGGTCTTTCAGGATTTGATCCCTTGTGATCATGCCAATGTTATGTAATAATGCACCGACTCTGGGTAACTGGGGTCGGGGAATTACAGAAATCCTCTTTCTTTTCATGTGTTTTCCTTTCCTTTAATTTTAATTAATTATAGTATTTTACACACATATTATCCAAGAGGCATGAAAGCTCTATAAATCGTGTATATTCTGGACATTCTCATGTTCATGGAAAATTTATCATCATTATTCTTCTCCTCTTCTACATATTCTAGGAATAAAAACATTGGATGTGATTTTTTGAATTACAGACATCATAGATGATGTGATTTCAATTTGATTTAATTATATTATGTATTTTTATGAAACCATTTTTATGGATGAACCATGTTATAATTTATTTTTTATTTATCATCTATTGTTATGTAATCCTTTGGTATATATGGTATTAATTTACTAAACAAAATGAGGTCGTTGTTATCTAAGAACCAATAAAATAATCTAAACGAACATCATTAGTGTTTTAACTTACGAATCATCCTCATTTCAGAATTGAAAATAATAAAGGTGTAATTTATGGTTCTAGAATTATTTAACTACGATTTAATTCTAATTGTAGTGTTTCAGTCCCAATTGACAAGAATATCCATCATCAATCGATCATGGAAACCATGTAAAGAATGCACCTGACACAATGTAAATAACAAAATATTACAAATAAATGTATCTAATGATGTTGTTAAATGATCATATAAGGTGTTATAAACATGAATTTTGTCATTAAGATATTAATAACATTATTTTAGCAATTATAGATGAGGTTTAAACACATTTGAAGTAAGTAGAACCCGAGGAGAGGGAATTCTTACCTTAATTTCCATTCTTTGGGTTAACACTATTCTTTATTAATTATGTGGTATTTATATTGTTGGTGTGATGAATTTTTATTGTATTATGTTTATTTATTGTGTATACACATATCTATTCCATTATATTAAATCACAGTCCAATTATTTATTATGGGACATTCCTTTTAAAAACGCGTCAAAATTCTCCGTAATAAATTTCAAAAGGATTGTTTATATATATATATGGAATGCGTGGTTTATCCTTATTTCAAGATACTATAATACCATGATGTTTTCCTTGTACATTATTTGTGTTGGTTTGAGCCCATTATATCTGAAGATATGTTGGTTTGAGCCCATTATAGTTGAAGATATGACGTGTGTGCCCCATTATATCTCTCTAATGCATTGGGTACTTTGGAGATGAAAGTTGACCAAAAGGTTATTATATGTGTAAGGGTTAATGTAAGAGTTATATGGTACATGGTGTTTCTATGCATATGAGTTTTTGTGATTTTGGGTTATAATGGATTTTATGTTATTACTTAACTGAGGATTTCTTTCTTTATATCCATCGCTGAGTTTTATACTCATCACAAGTTTTTGAAAAAAAATTCCTAGGATATAAGGATGTTTAAGCAAAAAAAGGGAGTCATGATGAATTATATAGAGGTTTTTCAAAGAAATCATGTTTTTATATTTAATTTTTTATATTTTGAATTAAATGGATAATATTTTTAATAGTATCCTCTTGAATGAATGTGGTATGCTATGTATGTAAGGTATCCTAATTTTAGAAAACTCTAAACCCAAAAGATCCTAAATTTGTAATAATATATATTTTTGTCTAAAATTCAAGATTAATTAATGTTTTAAGGGTGATACCTTATATCAGGCCACATGCCTCATGAGGGAATCACCTTCATAGAGTAGATGAGTTTTTGGTAGAGGTAAATATGATTACAACAATACCTTCTTTATTTCATATATAGTAGGGATTCATTATTGATTGAAATTATTCCCACTAATTTAGTAGTAATAATATTTTTTATATGAATAAATTTACAATGGAGATCATTTATGTTGTTATGGAGTTAGAAAAACCTCTTGGAAAGCTGATAGAGTTGTAGATTTATTGTCATTCTAGTTCTGTTTTGATAACTGTTGAAGTGTTAGTCTTTGATTTCCCCTTTCCATATTCTAATATATTTTACATTATCATCAGGATATATTGTCTCGTTTCTCACCATACTAAATTAGATTACTATTATTAGCCTAATTTTTATTTTCTACATATGGGAGATATTAGGCGTTTCCAAGGGAGTGGGATATGAGGTCTAGTTTTTCTTGACCTTCCTACTCCAAGCTCATGAGTTTTCTTCTATTGGATAAATTGACCACGATATCATTTCCATCAGTGTTTATTTTCCCACTATTGTTCAATAAATTACTGATATTTTCTATGATTATTTATTTGGTATTCCACTAAAGAGTGAGGTAGATTTTAATATTGATCTCATTATAGGTGTGAATATGATTTAGATACATTTTCTTCATATGGAACTAGTGGAGTAGAACATGGTAAATATTTTCTTAGATAACCTGATGGAAAATGGATTAGTTTCGAGTAGTGTTTTTCGTTTAGAATCCCATGTTAACTTTTCATTGAAGGTAGATGGGACAAACTGATTATGTGTGGACTATCCGAATTTGAAGTCTATGAAGTTTAATAACATGTATCCTTTTCGACATGATGATGATTTTTTGAAAAGTTAATACATGGGGGGATGTTTTAAAAGGATGATCATTGGATTTGTTATCATCCTCTCAATTTTCAGTATTCTAATATACTGATGAAGTCTTTTATAGTTATTTATGGATATTATGAATATCTGTTTTCAATTTAGTCTGAATAAAAATAATACAGTTTTTAGGTATTTAATGAAAAACATATTTCATGAGTATATTGACACTATTTTTGTAGTGTTTGTCTTGGGAAAAAACCCATCAAGGAATCATTTCAATGTTTTTATGTTGATTGATTTTTTTGAAAAATAAGTTTTCGACAGTCACTTTTGGTGTTCCAGAGATATTTTTGACAATGTATGCTGACAATGATCAAATATAATGGAATGGATTCCCTTGAAGTGATATAGAACCTCATGTATACAAGTTGTCCCCATTTCCAATTATTTTTCCAAATTTTTATGGTCCAAAATTTTTTGGATGGATAAAAAAAATGTGGCTTTCCATAAATTCCTTATAAATTATGAAAAATGAACGAGGTTTGAGAATATTGTATATTTCTGAATGTAAGGAGATACTCAAATACATTCTGTGTTGTGAATGGTAGGATTGTCGATGGTCTAGAGCATCATGAATGCATGATGAAAATGGGTACATACCTATGACTTTAATAAATAAATAATCATTAATTCAAAATGGGTTAAATATGATTCTCCATGACTGTGAGATGCTTCACGAACAAGAAATTTCACTAGTTCTTCATGAAAACATGGATCATCATGAATGAGATTGGAGATCTTAGTTAAATTGAAGTGACAGGGATGGAGGTTTCTTGAATTTGAAGATGTTACTATAAATAGTAAAATACCCCCTCATAAGAGTATAGAAAATCATAATGAATATTAAGAGTCTCTGAAATTGTGAAAGATATTCTTGTGAAAAACACTTTGAAGAAAAAATAATCAAAATTGCTATTAAATACGAATGAAATATGTATGTATCATGAAATTAATGAAGTTAGAGAAGTCTATGAAGGTTGAAAAAAATTGTGAGATTTTTGAAAGATAAGATAGCTTCACAAAATTTGATTTTTTTGTGAAAACTAAGTGAGATTCATCAATGGGAGTTTCTTCATGAAGTCTATGTGAGCATTGTCAAATAGCCGAGGTTCCCGAAAGCAGTGGGCATCACAAAAGTGTTCATAAAGGATTTCCTAGTGAACTAGGGTAATTTGATTTTCATCATTTTGATGAATGTACAAATTCAACAGATCATATACCTAAAACATATTGGGTATTTATTATGTATAATTAATGGAACTACATATCCATAAAATTTTTGGGGTCATTTCTCATGGAGTGATAAAAGTATGAGGATGACGGTTATCATATCAACTAGTAGTGATCCATTGAAAGAATGATTGAGGGAGTTACTCTTGGGAAGCTATGATCTATCCCATAACATTATAAATGTAGTGAGCATTGGAACAGAAGTTATCTAACCCAAATTTCATTTTGTTAGTGAGACTTTGTTGATTTAGTACATTGCTATATTCCCATTGTATGATCCTTAGATGTTTGACAATGAGGGTGATCCGAGAAAGAAATCTATGATTCCTTTTGCATTCCCTCCTACTTCTCTTTCACAGAATCACCACAAGATAAATAGGGAATGAAAAATATCATTAGAAACACAAAAGGTAAAATAGTGTAAACCCTATAATAAAGAGGTCATGATCAAGTGGGGCTTGAAGAATTTGGAAAATAATATCAATACCTCATTCACCCCCCTCTTAGAGTATCTATGTTCCCTTTTAGGACTAAAAATTGGAATCAGAGAATTAGCTTATTTTATCATATTTTTTTCCATGCATTGGTTTATTAAATTATTGAAATTGATGTTTTTGATTTAACTTATCTTGGTCTTCCAATGAAAAGGGACTAACTTCAATGGAGAATCCAATGTCTAGTATAATTTAATAGCGTGAAAGTATCTATGGAAAGACTGTGTTTTGGTTTACAGTAACTAAAAATGTATTATATTATGATACCACTTCATCATTAAATGATACTTCATGAATGAATGTTGAAACTGACATGAGATGTGATGTTGGACCCACTGATGATGAATAAATTCTTATAAGTCCAGTAATAGATATTGTCAAAATGACAAAGGAATTGGAACATTAATTAGAATAAGAATAAAGCCCGAAGTTATTTGTATCTAAATAATGGATATTGAAGTTAAAAAGATAAATAGTTTAAATAAAAGTGTTATTGATGTGTCTACCTCTAGTAGGGAGATTAATTATTCTAATGATGAATAACTACAAATTATGTCCACAATGATAGAGAAACTCAATAAGGATGACATTGGAAATTACCTAGACTAATATGAAATTTGAAATAAAAATCATGAAATGAAGATCTTGCTACAAATAAATCTAAACTACTTCACAAGAACCAAAGGATAAAATAATAGAATTTAGTTTTTACTGATTATTTTTCCCATAAAAAATAAATTAATTGAAAAAATTTACTTAGTAGATAAGATCAAAAGTTATTATAAAAATGAGTTGATTAGTGTAAGAATCCCAATATAGAACATAATGATCAACATGAATCAAGGGATATAACAATTCAATGATCAAGAAAAGATTTAGAATCATTCATTAAATTAGTGGAGAAATTTAATTCTAAAGGAATTGTAAATTGAAGGATTATTTTCATTTATTATTTTACTATAATTTTGAAGGTAATAAATAAATGAAAATAAAATTTTCATCTTCAATGGGAAACATGAAATGATTTTATCATTAAAAAGTCCATCCATTTAGGATGAATCAGTATTAGATATGTTAAACCATGACCCATGAATGTTTGGAAGAGAGCTATGAAATGTTCCAGATATTGGAAAAATCATGTACGCACTGATGATATACAAAGAAAGGAATTTACATGATGTAATGAAAAAATTTGTTTTTATTTAGGATTCATGGCCGCACGTAAAGTTATTGTGTTTCATATTTTGAATATATTTATTTTTATGAAGTTTGAAATAATACTAAAATTGAGAATAAGTATAAAGATATTGATAAACTTGATGAAGTGTCTCTCTAATGAAAGTACATGTCAAATTAAATTATTTTTAATGATAGGGAATCACAATAAGTATGAGTCAAGAAGACTAAGGGATCAACAACATAATAATAAGAACACTAGATTAATCAATATCTCAATCATGAAATGACGAAACAATGTAGTTTTAAAACATGATATGATTTATATGTTCTAATAATTTGAATTTGAAAATATGTTTCTACTAGAAAAAACAAAGGAAAAGGCTCATGAAAGGAGATTCCCAACTATATTAGTGTTTAATGGGAAATCCTATACTGGATGGAAAAATTAAATATAGAAAAAATAAGTTTAATGTCTGAGAGGAAACCAAAGGGGATCAAAAAAGGTTATCAAGAAACTCCTTTTTTACTATCACATCCTCTCTCTTAGAAAAAATGTTATTAAACCTAGAGGAAAAAGGTATCAGATACTCTATTTGTGAGTAAGAATAATGTTTGTTTACATAAGGACCAACCACTAGAAAGAAATAGTGTAGTGATTTAGAAAGCAAATAAAAATAAAATGAATAAAAATATTTCAACAAAATCCTAATACATTACACAATGTGAGATGTGTATGTAGGATAAGAGACATCTAATATTGATAAAATAAGAGTAGAATACCAATGGAGTGATTCCTATTGAGAGAAACAATCATGAAAATGGAATTTTGGTGTAGCATCAAAGAAGGAAATTTTTACAAGTGGCATTAAAAAAATATCCTAAAAAATACTAAGCCTACAGAATCTACATATCATAAGGAGACTGATTATGTTGGTAATGAATGTCTAGTTAAAAGGCCATAATAGTTAATGTTGTCTTGGAAATCAGAACAAGAATAAAAAGACGATAGTGATTTTCTAAAAACAATTAGGGGAATATTCCATTAGGATAAAATTAAATCCTCATAATGAAGATTCAAGATATAACTATCTCCCTATTGTTTTAAATTCCATTTATTGATGGTCTAGTGTTTTAGGTTTTATAGGAGATAAACTACATGTCAAATCGTTATTATAATATGGAATGTAGTGATATGGCTTGCTCCCTAATATCAACGGATTCAAATCAATTTCTACAGTTTATAAATAAAATCTTAAAAATTCCATGAAATGAGTTTTTTTCTATGCATTATTGATATGTATGGATGTAATTGAGGGTAATGAAGTGTGATGTTGTTGTTATGTTCTTCTATAGTTTCCTAAACAGATTTCGGACGTAGTAGTGTTTGCAGCTTTTTCTGTCTTGTTGTCATATGGTAAATTCAGCCACTAAAAATCTTATTGGAGATAGCTACAACGGGAAAATGATATTGAGTAGGAGAAGTTTCTTGAACATGAAGTAGTATGTGAAGAAAATATGTAGGAGAATAATAATGTGGGTGTGCCTAAATAGTGGGCCCATAAATAAGAAGAGATTCATATCATAGGGTGAGAATTCTGTCTTCTAATAACATGCAGTGTCTCAATGGTATAAAAATGATGATATTTTATATTTTATGAAATCCAAAATACTAATTGGGGGAGGTGTGTAAATTCATGGATTTCATGAGTATTAATTTATTCTCTAAAAATATGATATCAACTGGATGTTTTTAGCCTACCACAATGATGCGAAAGAAGATTAATAGCATTTTTAACAATTAGTCTCCCCACATTGAAGTGTAATTAAACATAGAAAATAATCTAAAAATTGGCATTAGTTATTTATATCAGTCTAATGATGGAGGTTTTTTGGTATATTTTTTGAAGACCAATAGATAATGTTGTCATTTGGACAAAAAGGTATATCATAGTAAGCTGAATTAATATGAGAAATTATTAGAAACGTATAATTTTAGTTGTGAAAAGGGTAATTACAAATAGAGGGTATTAATGTTGTTGAAACTTTTTCACCTTATCAAGGATAGAAACAATCAGATTATTCTTCTCCATACAAGTGAAATGGAATTTCAATGATTTGGAGATGGACATAAAATTAGAATTTTTGAATGGGGTTCTAGAATAAGATGTATATATAATGAATCGAGATGGTTTTTTCATTGATGAAGATGAGAACATAGATTTTCAACTGAAGAAGACACCATATGGGTTAGACCAAGAACAAATAGGATGATTTTAAAGACTAGATTAGTTTCTTAAGAAGATTTATTTTTAGCGTGGTGGAGTAGATAATAATAACCATATAAACAATGATATTAATCAAATTTTTGTTGTTAGAGTTTGACACAAGGAAATAATGGTATAATTTTTTATTAATCAAAACATTCCATGCATGTTTTGAGATGATTTGGAAATGATTATTCCATGTACTTGACAACTTTTTGGGATACTCAGATGAATTATCAAGGGATAATGATGCAATATATCAATGAAATCCCGAATAAATACACTTACTTGTAGTAAAAAATAATACATATGTATATCAAGGGAATGTTGTATTTTATTTTAATGAATAATTAATAATTATATCATAGTTATTGGGATATTCAGATGCAGATTGGGCTGGTTCCACATATGATAGAAAATTCACATTAGGTGATGAATTTTATCTTGAAGGATTCAGTATTTATTGGATAACCAGTAAAAATATTTCATTTAATTGGTCACCATAGAATATAAATATATTATGGTCACTCAATAATGCATGCAATTATTGGGCTGAAGTTGTAGTTTGATGATATGGGAGTTCAAGTGGAGTATCTGATCTAATTCCATTGTGACAATTCATTTTCTGTATATCATAGGAAAAATTAATTATATCACTCACCGATGAAGAATATTGAAATCAAGTATCATTTTTCTTAGGATAAGTCAGTGAATGGTCCTGATATGTTGGATTATCTCCCTGTAGAACTATATGTTGTAGTCATTCTCACAAAGGCCTTACCCAAATAACCATTTGAATGACATTGAATTGCTCATTGAGTTTAGTCAAATCATCTCACATGATACTTTTGGATATCGGACCCCCATTTCAAGAGGTATGATGTTTTTTCCAAAATGTGTTGATTTTTGTTCTTTACTCTCTTGTAGACCATATCGATGTGTTCTTCAGTTTCATAGAAGAAGTGGGAGAAATTATGGATATAAAAGGTAGAAAAGTTATTCTTCAATAATTGGGCTAAAGAATTATGGGGAGAAGTAATATTCTGGTAGATTTAAATTATACTATTCTATTGATGATCCATCAAAGGTTATATATCACAAAATTTTTTTTGTGATGAAACTAGATGAATAGTTTTCGAAGGAATTGATTCATTAATGAACATTCCTTACTAGTCATGTTTCTCCCATCGAGCAAGGATCATGTGGGCTTAGAGTGTGTGTTGGAAAAAAATATGATCTCCATATAAATTGAAATAATAGAATTATGGTAGAATATTAAATAATATTCAATGAGGTATCAGAATATGAAGAGATTTCAACGAACCAAAAGGGAAAAAATTATGGGGGAAAATCCCTCAATATATAATTTTAGGGTCTCTGGGTTGGTGCTGTTTGTTGGAAACCTGGCTTTCAAAGGTATTTTTTTGAGTTCTAGAGATATTGTGGATATGATTTATTAACAAATATCAATGAAAAATTGGATTCCCTATAGGCTATATAGAAAATTTCTTATATAAGGTGGTTCTATATCAAAGTGTTTTTCATATTTTTGGAGTCCTAAATTTTGAGGTTGGATTAATCATTGTGAAATTTTGATTTCCATGAATACCTCATAAAAATAAGGATACTAATTAATGTAAAAAAGAAAAGAGTTTCACAAATGTAAGGTTCTTTACAAAGATATTGAGTGTCAAAAAGTATGGGTTTTATGATGTTGTAGAGCATCGTGAATTCGTGATGAAAAAATGGTAGATCGCTATTACTACAATAATTGGATCATCTTGAATGAATGAAGGATTGTTGACATTTATCCTAGATTCTGAGATTATTCAGAAATGATAAATTTCAGAAGTTATTTTTGATTATATGGACCATTTCAAATAAGAAATTTTTCTGGCACTTTTCAAAAAAAAGAAGAATTATGAACAAGATTGGGGAGCCTCGTGAAAAAGTGATTATAAGATCGATGGATGTAGAATGGGATGGAACGCCTATAAATAGGCCTATACACCCAAAAACTTGTTGAAAAAGCCTTATCAAAAATCCAGAGGCTACGAATTCATTAAATATATTCTGGAGAAAAAATTTATTAAGAAATGATTTTAACAATGGCTATAAAATCCAACGTAAATTTGCATGCATCATGAAAATAATGATGTATGAGAACGCTCTAAAAGATGACAGAAAGATGGGATATTCCAGAAGCCTTTGTGAGCATTTTGAAAGGAGGTTTCTTTGAAAAGGCGATGTGATTTTTTGAATGTATGTTGCTTTGTGAAGTTTATTTGAGATTTGAGAAATATAAGAGCTTTGTGATGGCAATGAGCATCAAAAAAGTTAAAAAAATGGGTTTCCTAGTGAAATTTGGTAAATATATATTTATAAAGGTAATCATTGTATAACTTCAACATATAATCTATATTAAATAGTAAATTTATTCATTATGTCTAATGAAGGGACCTAAATGTCAAAAAAACACCATGGGGATCTTTTTAATGGCTGTTTAGAAATGGAAGAGGATGAAGGTAATCCAAACCCCCAACTGTGATCTATAGAATGAATGATTAAGGGATTTACCCTTGGCACGTAATGTAATACCTATAAATATTGTAGAGGCTGTGAGCCTAGGAATATAAGTGATCTAGCAAAAATATAATTATGGTAGTGAGATTTAGTTTATTTGGTACATTTGTACATTGTCAATGTATACTCCTTAGATGTAGCCCAATGAGGGTGAACAAAGTAAAAATTTGTGTGTCATTGTTCATGTTCATCTTATTTATGATCATTTGATCATCATTAGATAAATATATAAATAATAAGAACATTATAAACACATAATAGAAAGTAAATTAAACCTTTAAAGAAATAGGTCTAGATCCATTTCAGTAAGACGAATTTTGAAAGGAATATCCATACACTAATTCACCAACATATTAGGGTATCTAAGACCCATATGGTCCTATATTTTTTTGGATGACAATTGGGTTTATTTATGATCTGATTTTATGAAAAAATTCTCTTTATTTTTGGTTCTACGGATCCAAATGAGTTATGTTTTTTCTGTAAAGCATTTGAACTAAAATTTTAGGATCTAAGAAGTGATTTTCATGGGGATTATGATTTCTGATCATGGATTATTAGTTGATCCTGAGAAGGTGAATAATTTTTTTCAAGGTGATAACCACAATATGTCATTGATATTCATATCCACCTTGGTCATGTTACGTACAATAGATGGTTCTTCAAGGATTTAAAAAATATGGCATCACTTTTTAATCATAAGGAGTATATGATTTTTTTAATATTCTAATGTTGTTATGTATTTAATGATTATTCTGGATGACTTTAGATCACTTATTCCTCTCGACGTCTTCAACCACATTATAGGAATTACCCCACTCATGATTTAGAGGTTGTGATAGTTATTCTTATGAATAATGTTTTGTGGAACGTTAATTTTTGATACAGGTTCATTGTATTTTTTGACCATAAGTTTTTGATCTATATATTTTCATAGAAATAATTGAATCTCAGATAAAGGTCATAGGTGGAATTATTTATATCATTTAAAATCAATATTTCCTATACCATAGAGAAGGGGAATGTCATTGAACATTTTTTCTGTCGGAAATTATCATCACATGATGTTATAGACTTGAGAAAGGAGTGTAACATTATGGTACTATTAACTAATTGGAAACATGATGATTATGAGGATGTTTATTGTTTGATTCTTGAAATATTTAATTTATTAGAATTCTATAAAATTAGAATCTTAATAAATTTATTCGAATTTGGGAAATCCTATATAATGCAGAGACTGTTTATGGTTGGTCTCTCAATTCGTATGTTATTCATTTTTTTTAGGATCATTTTTTCATCTCTGTATCTATGACGAACTCATCTTTGTTTAAAAATCTTATATCTATGTGGTATGGTGTTCCAGGAATTACAAATACGTATTATGAAATGTGAATTGATTATCATGGTTGGGTATGAAGCATGACATTGAAGATTATGTGTCATATTGTTACACCTTACAATGGATAAACGTTGTGAATTTGAAATCATCTCTCTTCCTCCATCCTATTTTGGTGCCTCTTTGTAAATAGAACGAGGTCTCAATATTTTTTTTGGATTACCAGAAATTACCTAAGGGATGAATTTCATCTAGGTGGTGATTGATCATTTGAAAAATTCATCTCACATTATTCCAATAAGGGTCATTAGTAAAGCTGATGACCTTGGTAAGTTGTCTGTATAATAGATTGTGAGGTTTTATGATGTTCCATATACAATTCATATAGATTGGGATCCAAGGATTAAATTAGAATTGTGGAATATTTTGAAGGATTCAATGAATAGTCTTTCCATGTGGTGTATACCCTACCATCTATAGACAAAAGGTCGGATGGAGTGAGATATTCAAATCCTTGAGGATTTTCTCTATTTATGGGTCCTACAATTTATTGAATCATGTGATATCCAACCGGGATAGGTTTATTTTCTTATAAAAAAATATATCAGCTTTCAATCATTATGTATAATATTTAGTGTTTGTATCATATCTTTTGTAGGTCATCACTTTGTTGGAAAGA
The DNA here is from genome assembly GCA_963277665.1 of Viscum album. Classification (NCBI taxonomy): domain Eukaryota; kingdom Viridiplantae; phylum Streptophyta; class Magnoliopsida; order Santalales; family Viscaceae; genus Viscum; species Viscum album. The sequence continues at coordinate 951,696,430 of OY728127.1, forward strand.
GGTGCGAAACGCCTCTCTTGTAAGACTGAGTCTCATTCCAGAGTTGTCAGCAAGGATCCATGATACACATTAGCATCTTGTTACAACTGAGAGACTTCAGAAATCCTATATGGATAAAATGTTCTTTCCTTTAGAGTTTTACCGGGGGTATTATGTTTTCGTGAATTTTTCTCCATACTTGGGTCACCGTTAGCTTCAACAATAGGGAATGTTGGACAGTTTGAGATCACATAGCAGCTTTGGAAGTTTTATTATCAGATGGAATTTATATTTCAATTTTTATGAAATAATGATGGTTTCAAAAAATCTCAGTTAAGGAAGTAACATTCTGATACCTCTCACATTTTGAGTAAAAATGTGATAATTTTGGATCCAAAAATTTCTTTTGTGGAGAATCCAGTGCAGATCATTGACTTGTAAGTATTGGTTTTTTGTTGTCATTCTATTTTTAATCGTAGTATTATAGAGAAATATATTAGATTCAAACAAGAAAAGGGTGTGAATGTCATTGATGAGGGATTAGTTACGTCAGCTCATTCTGAAAAAAATTTATCTACATGACTTCATTGGGACAAAAAGTCATATTGTGTGTTTTTTTAACATCCTGTTATAACTTTTCAGTATTTTCTATCTCTGTTTAATATTTTAAAATAGTTTTGTTACTTTTTGAGTAATCAATGGATGTATAGCCATTTATGGATAAAATTATCTAATGTTAGGGTATGTATGCTTTTGGGAGTTAATATATTCCAGGTATAAATGTATCAAATGATCTGGATATTTTACTCCAATTTCATAGAACATAAGATATGGTCAGTTTTTTTCTATAAAATCTAAACTATTCATTGTCGGTTGGATTTCATCACTTCATAGAAGGTTTATATTACATGAAATGTTTTGGTTATATTTATTTAATTGGGTCATATTGTGAAATTATTTAACAATGTGAATTATGTTCACATCATTAAATATTCAATGTTGGAATTTTTTAATCCTACGGTAAGATTTTTTCAGTGCCTTTCATTAGTTAACATATTCATATAATGAAAAATTTACATATAATTATTTTTTTGGATTGGAGGTTTCTAGAGTTCTGTAAGGGTGAATATTTTTTAATTCCACGTGAATGTTATATCTCATCACCTATGATCCCTACCTGGAAATTTTGGTGATCTCTTCTCCTTATATACCATTAATTCATTGATTGATCATCAAGGTGGTAATGGTACATCTCTCTGGGAAATAGATAATTCTAATTATTTTTTCCACTGATCATAGTAGTTCTATTTGTTCTATTTTTATAGATATTTTGATCAATGATAATAATATTCATGATCCTTTCTAGATCTGTTGTGTAATCCTCTTTTTGAGGATATCCTTTTGTGTTGGTTTTGGTGTGACATACGTGTTTCATGGGGTAGGTGTTGTATTATCTTCTCTATAAACTATTTTTCTTTTGGAATAAATTAATATATATAGGGATTTATTCAAGCTACTGCTTTTTTCCATTTTTTATTCGGGGTTTTCAGATTCCACTGCAGGTGTGTGATACCTGATTTTGTGCTAGGTGGTTCTATATCTCGTTTATATTGGTTGGACTATTTTTATCATATTTTTTTATAATTCTCTATAAATAAAATTTTATAATCAATTTGATTATAGAGATTGGTCAATCAAAAAATGGTGTTTCCATTTATTTTGGTATAATAAAATGTATTTTCAAAGCATTTTGAGGTTGATATATGAAATGGTTTTCAAAGCACATGGTTGATGATATGGTTTTGTAAATGTAACTCATGGGAACCACTGCATACTTAGGTAGAATGTTTATTAACATCCCTCATGCATTGATATGTTCAGTGGGTTCACTCATAGGGTGTTCCTACCCTCCCTAGGCAGGTTTCCCTAGGGTATTGTTAGGATTATTAGGGGGTTTACTTGTTTGAGTGTTACTATTCTCTCTTGATTAAATGTAATATATGTAGTCTTTATGTGAACAATTTTATATGATTCAGTATGAGTGTCTAGCTAGCCTGGCCTAGTGTTATCCGTGGAATGATGTTACCTTTTATTTATTTTTTTTGGATATTATTTTGTATCAAATGTGATACATACTTTCATTTGGATACATTGACATATGTGAAATGCTTTGAAACTATTTTACCTTGATTATTTGGAAATTTGGAAAAATGATAAATTATTTTACCATAATTTTGATATAAAAACTATTGATATATTAACCATGTATTAGTTTATTTAAATTTTAGAATGTTTATTTATTATTAAAGGGACTTATTATGGAACATATGGGTGGGATCCTACGGATCCTATTTATCTCACACATTACACACCCCTTCAACTGTGTGTAGACATTGAAATTAATTTTAATGCAGGTGACAGAAAGGTATCGTAGTGAGGTGGTGAGAATTCTATTAACTATGTCTTGGTAGCTAGGGGTGAGGTGGTTGTAATTTTCCCACACAATCATTTGGAGTATGTTTTTCAATTTTATTCGTAATTTTTTGCGGGGATTGTACTTTGTATATTTTTTAGAATAATTTTAGATCTAACACTTAAGTGGTTTTCTTCGAATTTGAATAAAATTTCTTATTTACTCTTCCACTATTTCTTCATATTGTGTATATAAAAAATTGCATGTTGTATGCTTTCGGTTATGTGATATTGTTCCATGTTTTTGTTGTTTATGCTTGAGTGCTAGTCGCCAACAGGTGGGGATCAGACTTTCCATTCAGGTATGTATCATATTGGGTTTGGTACAAGGTTTATATTGTATCCATGTTAGGTTCGTGACACAATAGTATTAGAGGGGAAGGTTTTTCTCAGTTCTATGATGTTCATTAGTTGGAGATAGGATGTTCTTTACTTAAGAGGAAGGTTGTGGTGAACATCTGGCCAGCTCTTTCCATGATGAGACTCATGTTACAAAGGGTTGTTGGGATGTGTGTCACACATTTTTAGCTTCTAAACATAATATCAGTTTTCTCTAATATTTTTTTTGGTTTTATGGGAGATTATTTTATTGTGTGATCATTTTATTGGATTAGTGTGAATTAGTATGCCTCTGAGAGTTTTTCATGGAATCCTTATGAGATTTTAGTAGATGATCCTCAAGGGAATCCAACAATGGATCACAATATTATCAAGGCTATTGTGAGGACTATTGGTACTGTCATTAAAAATGCTACACAAGTCCCGAACAAAATTGTCCATGTTTAATATTGAGTTATAGATTAATGTGATCAGTCTCAGGAGTTCTTCCGTGAGAATCCACAATCTTTGAAGGGTATTAATGAACATCAATAGGTGGAGGAAAAAATGAAAAATAATTGTCATGACATCGACTTCCGAGATACCCCTGATCTTATCAATTTATAGTTTGGGACATTCTGACATGGGGGTCCCAACAAGAGAAGGTGGGATTATATTTTTATAGGTGGATAAATATTTGGGCTTGTATTGGATGGCTTTCAAGACTTGATTCTTCCAGTAGATCTATATGGAGTCTCTGCTGAGAGATATTTCTCTAGAGTTCTTCTCCTTGTAGGAGGGAGAGAATGCTATATTTGCATGCACCCATCTGTTTTTTGTGGTTGTTCGTTATTCGATAGAGGTAGTAATGAATGAACAACTGATGTCAAAGACTTAACTAAAATAATTATGATAAAACATCACAACCAAAGTACTTAGGATGAATATATAAACTTATCGGGAGATAATATAATGGTGTAAAATGGTGGATATTGTTATGGTAGGAAAGGCTGATCATTCAATCCAATCTCTTCAACCTAGTAGAAGCTTTAGTTGCATGAATGGGAGGAAGATGAGGTTCCATGATCATCACATTAGTTGTTGGGGATTTTCTTCATAATGGTACTCCTCTACATGGTTAGTCACTTTATGTTGTGTGACTCTAAGCTTAAATTAGTGTGGATTGTTTGGGAACATCTAACGTTCTTGTTCTAGGCCCACAATAGAACCTAATAGTTGTTGTCACTGTTATTATATATTGATTTTCTATAAGGATATTTTTATCCATATTCAGGTTCAAGGATCATTTTATCCAATGTCTACAGTGGTACAATAAGATTCAAGAGTAAAGAATATTTATGCAATAGATGAGTTTCTATTGGAGGTAGATGTGGGGCCACGAGTAGTGAATGATTCCATATTTATTACATCTATAATACATACCAATTTATTGGATACAAGTATTTCCAAACTTTTTATATTTGTACATATTTTATATAGGCTTAAACATCCAATAGATCTCATATATATTGTTAGGGAGTTAGTGAAACCATTTTCAAAGAGAAAATATCAAGGTTTTCAGTGTTTTTCTTGTTCACTATCAATACCTATTGCAGATAAAGTAGGGATATCCCCATTCTTGATTGGAATATGTCTAACATCATAATTAGGATAGATTGGATTATTTCTCACCATGGTTAGATTCATTTTTGTCGTAAGTTCATTCAATTATTTGTTGCTGATGGGATATAATGGGTGTTCCATGGAGAGTGGGATCCAAGTTTTATTTTTGTAAGAACGTCCCACCCAGAGCTCATGAGTGTTTTTTCTATAGTATTAGATTATTCTGATGAAATTTACTCCATTTTTTATCTTCCTTCTATTTTTTAGGACATTCCTGATGTTTTACAAGAAAATTTCTCTAGTCCTCATCCTATGAGGGAGGTAGAGTTTAAGATTGAAATGGTTCTATTTACACATCCAATTTATATGCCTTCATATCAAATGATTCTAGAGGAGTAGAAAGAGATAAATATTTATTTGGTTAAGCTGATTGAAAAGGTTTTGTTCACCCTAATGTTTCTACATAGTCATTCCCCCATGCACATTTCCCAGAAGATGGATGGCTCAATCCAATTGTGCATGGAATATAAAATTTTGAAACCTACAAGGGATAAAAATATGTTTCCCTTTAACTATGTGATTGAATTTTTATACATTTAATGTGGTAAAGATTATTTTTTGAAGATCGATCTTCCGTAAAGTTATCATCAAATCAAAGTTATGAAGATTGGTATACTAAGGATTATATTCAAGAGAAAGTATGACTATTATGAAATTTTTATGATGCTATTTATTAAGAAATTCTCCTACAAATTTATTTCATTGATTAACAAAATATTTAATGAGAATCTATAAAATTTTATTCTTGTTTCTATTTATCATATTTGGTTTCTTTACGATCGAATCATGAACATGAGAACTAATTGTGTTCGCTTATAAAGGTCCCATGAACTCCCAGATTGTTTGGAATGATTTTAAAAATAAATTTCTAGATCCATGATGTTATTTTGTTGGGAAATATTTTTTATAAATAATTATTATTCATTGATCTAGTAAAGGTGATATTTTTTTCTCACTGGAAGAGCCACAGAATGTCACTGAAAGTCAAATACTCTTTTGTCTTACTCGGTAGTGGAGATGGGTCATCAATAATATATCAAATTTGGCATAACCATTGACTGATTTTACCATTAATGGGGTGAAATTAATGTTGGATTCAATGCCTTAGACTTCTATAGATATTTTGAAAAGACTCCTCACATCAGATCATTTCTAATCTCACCTAAGCCCAATAAGGGGTTTGTGGTTTTCAATGATTATTATGATACTATTATAGGAATAATTATTGTGAAGGATGATCTATTGTAGATTATTGATATATCTAGATTTAACTTACTGAGAATAATTGACCCACTCATTATTTAGATATTTCCACGGTTATGGATGTACATAAATGTTGACATCATTATCTCTTTGGGGAGAGGTTCACATTATCTTCCAATTAAAAATATCTTGGATATATCTTTTTTGAAATGATTTGAACGACAAATAGATGTATTTGGTGGAATTCCATCATATATTGAACAAATAACATAACTACACCAATGGGAAGGGGAATTTCATTGTAGACGCTCTCAAGAGGAATATACCATCACAGGGAAATCTTGAATTGATGGAGTGGAACCTTGTGGGACTCTTCACTTGATTGTGGATGGATGATCACGATGATGTTTTAGGTATAGTTTTGAGCAGTGTTCAATTATCTTCATCACCCATTGAATATGATCAATAGGATCAACGACAGGATGATGAATTTTGGGTAATTCAAGAAGCACTATATGGTGGGTAAACAATTTTTTGTTGGTATATTTCTTGAGATGGTATTCTTAGTTTTATGGATATTAATGTCATCAAAATTATTGTGATGATCATATATTTTTCAATATCATACTTATTTATGATCAATTAATCCAAAAACTATAATAATGTAATAATACATCAGGTGGTGATTCTGGTGGCCAAGTATGAATCCTGACATTACATATTTTGTGTCTCACTATAACACCTTCCAACAGATAATGGTTTAACATCGGAAAGAATTTCCTTTTCTCCATCCAAATATATACCATTTTTTAAATTGGGAGAGGAGACCATAGATGTTGTTGTTGGATTATCATAGACAATTTTATACAGGAATTATATCTAGAGAGTGGTTGATTAATAGACAATGCTGACTCACTACATTCTAGTTAGGCATATGAAAAATGTTGAAAAACATGGTAAGATGTATCTATTGTAGTTTGTGAGGTTTCGTAGAGTTCCCTCATCCGTTAATTTTGATATGTATCCCAGGGTTACTTCATGATTCTAGAAGAGTCTCCAAGATGAATTTTGGATTATGGTCTTGATGATTATAGCATACCATCCATATATAGATTGATAGATGGAACATTCGATCCAAGTCATAGAGGATATGATTCAATCATGTTTCATGTATATCATTGGATCATTGGATAACCATCTTGGATTGGTTGACTAATCACAAAAAAAAATCAGCCATCAAAGTATAATGGCCAAATATATGTCTTTTAATTTTCTCCCATGAGGGTTGCATATTTTTTGTTCAGAGGTGGGTCAGACATCTCTTGTTGGACATTGTCATGTTCAGAAGACATCAATTGGGATTCGAGATATATTTTTTCATCTAGTCAAAACATAAATTTGGTGAAAATAATATGTGGATTGTCAGTATCTTCCTTGGGAGTTTTTCATTAGTGATTGCGTTTTCATGAATGTTTCCCCTCGGTTGGGTCACCTTCTTCTTAAAAAATATAAATATATACCCATAGATATGTTAGATAATTTGATATCATAATGAATATTTGGAAAGTATACTTATCAGTTGTCATATCAAATTTAGTTGGTGAGAAATCTAGACGTTTTCCACATATCCCATCCCAAGAAGTACCATCCGGATCCCTCTCATGTTTTTAGTTGGAAAGAGATCAAGTTAGAGAAAGGCATAAATATTTTGGAGCATCCAAAGGAGATCACTAACTCTCTTGTAAAGGGCATATGTCAGAAGTCAATTCCATTAGTCAGTGTGTTGTGAGACATAGATAATATTCTCATGAGACATGGGAGTGTGATTAGTTGATGAGGGAGCAGTGTCTCATCTCTTTCCTGACACCATTCCTTCACAAAACATCATAAGGATGGAAATTATTTTTTTGGGAGTTTTCAACATCTCATTTCCCTCTTTATGTTATTTATTATCTCTCCTCTCAATTTCCACTTTTTTGGGTGAATTTTGGGGCTACCGAAGAGGGAGAGCCTTGTATTGTAGAAATGCTTTAATGTTTGGGGATATATATTATTTGTAATTAATGATGTCTAGGTATAAATTTGTAAAATTATTTATAGGGTTCTTCCTAATTCGGTAGAACACCAAAGATGATTTAGGTTCTTTTTAGAGTCTGAACAATTTTTTTTGTTTACAAGATGATTTCATGTCATGAATGATTTACATGACAAGAATAAGTTTTTGGATAGATATCTTGAATTGGTTCATGTCATGAATGATTTATAGATTTTTAATTGAGTTCACATCACAAAATTTCATAAAGTGTGATTTTTTATTATTTGGCAATTCATTTTAGAGACTTTTTTAAATTAATCAATACATATCATAAATCATTTTAGTGTAGAGAATGTTTCATGATTAGTGATTTTTAGTAAACTATATAGGTTGTTAATTTTTCATTGACATGAAGCTTCTCACTTGAGAACTAGGAGCTCTCCTATGTGATTTGGGGATATGATTTCTTTCCAGACCATTCACAATTTGATTGATCACTGTATTTTTTGTTGTGTCTCTCTTTAATTAGTTGACATTTCTTCTTAATTTTTTTCATCGAACATGGTTGCACCATTGTTCTATTTTTTGGAAACATTAATCTATTATGATAGTATTTTTTGTCATTTTCTGATTCGTTGTGTGATATTATTCTAGAGGTTGACAATTATGTTTGTTTTTGTGCGACATGGTAGTTTTCAATGGTATATTTAAAGTGATAATTTCTACCAAAATTTTGTCATAATGAGTTGTTTCTAAGATGAAATTATTTATTATAGGGTCTATGATCTTTACTTTTATTTCATCAGTTCTGTGGATAAATTTTAGGTGTATGCCACTTTAGTATGTGGTAGGATGATCCGTCTCTATTCTATATTCCGAAAACTATATAGAAATTTATTTATAATTTTTTTTATAAATAAACTTTAATGGGTGCATTTTTTCAGTGTAAATGGATTTTTGGGAAAATATGGTTTCCCCCTTTTTATTAAATAAGAATTTAAATTCTAAACATTGTGAAATAGATTTATGAAATGGGTTTCAATGAATTGTTTTTAAGAAATTGTCTATAATATTTAGCACATGGGGAGTATTGGATACTTTGGTGGAAGGTGTAGTAAGACGCCTTATTTTTTGATACTACTGGGGGATTCACTCAAGAAGTGTTCCACTTGTACATGGTCCTATTATTCTAAGGACTTGATTGACCTATTGGAGATTTCACATGCTTGGGTGTTCCACTTATATCGATATACAATGAAAATATCTAGAGACTGGATGTATGTGATTGTATGTGATTTGGTACTACTATCTAAAATTTCCTAAACTAGTGTGATCCTTGTACTTATGTTACCTATGATTTACTTTTATTAGATTTTATCTAATATGGAATACAATATTTGAATTGAATTGGTTGATATATGTGTTATTCTTTGAAACAATATTACCTTGAATATCTGGATATGTGTAAAAGGTAATAATGGTTTATCGTGATTTAGACATCAAAACAATTTAAATGTTTATCGTTCCATGTTTTTATTATTGTTTTAAATGTTCGTATTATTTTAAATATACTTGTTATGGGACTCCTTGGTGGGATTCGACTGAGCCTAGTTATCTCACACCTTGCGTGCCCCTTTAGAAGTGTCTACACCATATTATGTTATTTGACTCGAGGAGAGAAAGGTGTTTCAATGAGGCTATAAGGATTCTATAAGATTTATTTTGGTTGTTTGTAGTGAGATGGGTGGATATTTCCCACACAATCAATTCTAGAAAATGTTTTAGTTTTTATATATATTTGAATGTTAAGATTGTACCTTTGAGATTATTTAGCTTCATTGGAGTTGTATGAATTGTAGAGGTACCTTTTTATTGGTAATATATTTTTTGTATTATCCATCCACTGTTTGTTATTATCATATATATATATATATATAGATATTATGTTCTTAGCATTATGTTGGGAAAAATAATTCCCCCTATTTTTTGTTTATTCATGAGGCCTATTCGCCAGTATATAGGGATCATGAATACCCTTTCGGTATGTTATGGTTCAGGATGAGTTCTAGTTTGAGAGGGAATTCGGGTTGGTTTGATCACAATAATATATTTAATTCTTATTTATAATTAAATAAATAGATATGTTTTAGTATTAATCATTAATAATTGTACTAACACAACATGATTTTTAGTTACGCATGATATTTTGATATGAAATAAGTATATCATGGTTAGGAAAATTATAATTACAATCCATCATATAACAATTTTTCAAAAACATTTCATAAGTAAATTATAATATTCTATTTATAACAGGTAAGCGGTGAATAATGTCATATTTAAGAATGAGATTGAGTAATAAATCAAGGTTGAAAAAGGATTAATGAAACAATGTTCCATCTATTGCGTAGGTGATATCTAGTGATAAATAAAGAAATTGGATAACAACAGTGTTCTTCAAACAAAAATACACTTATAAAACACGGAAGAAAAAATTTAGGCATATATTCAAATCTTAATGTTCTAATATGAAATTCAATGTTCACATTAAAAGGATTGCTTATTTTATAAAACATGTTTAATAAAATATTTCCATGGAAAAACTACCACTTAAATTTAAGGAAATGATTAACATTTTGCACTAATATTACTTTTTATTAATGAAACATAAAATAAAATTTAATCTCTTAAATGGAGTATAAACATTTACAATGATATTAAAAATTTATTTTTTAACAATAAGTAGTTTTATAAAATTGGGATAATATTAAAAGAAATAGATACAACAGAATCAATGTTTTATATTTAAAATTAAATTAATAGTCTAGTATTTAAATACATTATTTTTTCTGTGAAAAATACATAATAATCAATTCAAACCATGTATAAACTAATCCATTATTTCACATACATATTATTTTTTCTACCTCACCAATAATGTAACTATTAACTGGTGATAATGTTTGATCACTAACATATAACATAGTCAAGTTATAAGAAAATGAAATAATATCACTTATTTTAACGTAGTAATGTGGAAAAGAAGGTTTTTTAATAAGTAATGGAACCCCTGATCAAATATTATGTTTTTTTGTGTCATCATTTTTTATATAATAATGCATGACATTTTATTTATATTTATTACACAAACTAACACATAATTTTTATTATTATCAAAACATATATGAAAAATAATAGTGAAAAATAAAAATAAAAATCTAGATAATATAATAAGTGAAGGTATGATGAAAACCAATAATAAACCTTATTTAAATGTTACAAAATTTGATATAGTGAATTTACACATTAAAATATAAAAAAATATTATTTCTATCTTTGACTACATGGGTATACGGACAAACATGTATGAATATATTCATCACAAAGATTAAACTAAAATTCCATTATAGTACAAACTAATTTTTCATATGAAAATAAAATTGAATACCTATACATTTATAATATTGAAAATAATTTTTTTCTTTGTAACACTTATTTGTGATAATATGTGGAAAAAATATTTTAGGATTAGCATAAAATTCAGTAAATGGATTGACTCCTATTCAATAAAAATTTGTAAAATCTCATAGTAATACCAATATATAACACCACAAGCTTCCACTATGAATTTCTCTTTGAATAATGTAATAGCTTTCATTGTACGAAACTTCGAGTTCAAGTACACCACGACCAATCAAACTAGCCGTATAAAAAGCTGTTATGAATTGTAATAACCACTTTTTGAAATTTTATTAATTTTATTTTTTAAAATGGACATTGTTTTTGGTTGCAGAATATCAAAATCAGATTAGGCTGATTTTTTGGTATTTTTCTAAAAACATTCAATTTTTGATGAATAGTGAAAAACATTGTGTTATTGTTTAAGACCGACTTATATTTAAATAATTAATAATTTTTATTTAAATTTATTTTTAAAATAAAAATAGATATATAATTCTTATATTAATCAATTTTAATTCATTGGAATCATTTTATAATAAGACTATATATATATAATTCTATTGAACTTTTTAACCTCTTTTACCCACCTTGTAGGAACATTTGAAAATTTGCAGAAAACGTAATTTTACCGCTTCTGTGAACTGAATTTCAAAATTCCAAGAGACATGGTTGAAAATAATAAGTAAAATGAGGTTCAATTGGAAGAAAATAATTTTTGGTGAAAAATATTTTTTGAATTTTATTTTCCACTGTCAAAAGTAATAGGGTAATTAAAGGTAAAAATAATATTATAATTACAGTAACACATGTACTAATTCTATTGGATAACTTTTTTTCGACCAAAATCATACGCGGGACAAAAATATGATCCTTTTGGATCCACATAAATTAGATTAGGATGTTTATTATATTTTTTTTATATAAGTGATAAAAGTGTTAAATTTAAATTTTAATAACTAATCCATTTTAATATATTGTTATACATAATATAAATTCGACAATAAATATTAATTACCAATATAATAAGATTTAATACATCATGGTATTTTATTTATAATTTTTAGACATTATATACTTAAATTTATATATGACACAATGATGATGCAGAAATTACCTTATTAATGAAAGATTAAAATAGACGATATTATGAATATTTAAATAAATGTAAATTAAGACTTTTGATTAATTCCACGAATTTTATAGTTTAATATGTCATGTTAGGGTGGATTTAATAAATATTTTTATAAGTGATAAAGTTTTTCTGACTTTCACAAAAACCAAATACTAAATAGGGCCAAAATTGACATAAATGTTATTTTCAAACAAATACTATTTTATTAAATGATATAATATTCCTAAAAATTTAATATTCATCCAATGGACTTAGATAAGGATATATATTTCAATAATTTACAACATAGGGTTATATTGGTATTTTATAATATGGTTACTTGAACTTTTCTAAAACCTATTTGTTGAGAGTATTTCGACCCATTCCCACCTTATCCTCGAAATGAATCCATTTGGAGCCACTATAAACCAAAAATTATTTTATAATAAACAATATTTCATGTTTTTTCTAAAGTGACCCCCACCTCTCTTATAAATGGGTTCATCACCTTCTCTCAAATTCACTCATCAAAAGCCTTTTGGATCAGCCAAAACATGATCAAATAACCTCCCAAATAACCTCAATTCATCCTAGAGGTCTTAATTTGATCTTAAAGCCATCCTATGGACCCCTTTTGTTCAAATTAGAAGGAAACACCTGAAGAAGTGGTAATTATTTTATCACCTCTTTCAAGTTATTTTCTTTTTCAACTTCCTCATTATTTTTTTTCTCCATACTAAAATAATAAGTCTAGTACCTTCTAAAAACTGATGTGTTAATATAAATATGGTACAACCATATTCATTACTCTATTCATCTTATTAATGAAAAATTCACCATAAGTGCGTATGTACGGCTTACCGACTCCACGCCGTGGTGAAGTTTGTTATTCAACTCTTCCTTATTTGGATGGGTTTAATAATGAATATATTTGATGTAAATAATAATTATAACATGTAAATTATTATTTATATATAATTTAACATCCAATTATAATTGATTTCACCATTAATAGAATGATATTATCGCTCATGTGTACGTACGACTTACTGTCTCTACGACACGATGAGATTTCATTCCCCAACCTAACTATTCTAGTATAATGTTCACTTAATGATTCAAAAAATAATGTTTACGAACTTATTATCATTATCTATGTGAATAAAATACATCATATGCAAAAAAAAAACAAGACTTCCCTAACAAAAAATATAATTGAAAATGAATTAGTTAACACCTGAAACAATGATACTAGAAAAATATTATTAACAAAAAAATATTTGAGGATCATATATGATATCATATTTAAGTATGTGAATTATTTTATAATTTAATAAAAATTATTTAACTATTATACAGGTAGTTAAAGTACCCTCAACTAAGGAACAATACATGGTAAGGGTTAATTTTACATTATCATTATTATCTGAGGTTGTTTGTAAATAAGTATCTACTGGGACATCTTTATCATCAACATTTGTGATTCTTAAAATTTTATTTCAAAACATTTTAACTATTTCCTAAAATATGAGTTAATGTATTTTATAACCTTTTTTGACTTTTTATAATTTTTTTAAATTAATCTTTTCGTCGTTTTCCAAACAAGATACTTTAGTCCTATTTAGAGAAAACAATAGAATGAATGTTTTTTACGTATACGGTAGGTACAAATATTTTCTGCCATTATAAAACCTTCGAGCCATCCATTATAATATTATAAGAATATTTTCAAAATATTTTTTTTATAATTACGTGGCTTTTAAGTGAATACAATGTTGAAAGAGATATTTCACTCAAATAGTTTTTTATTGATTTCATCTATGTCAACATCCTTCATTAGATTTTACTTTTGTCTGAAGTTTATTTATTATGATACAATCTTCAATGTTTTATTGAACGTTTTGTGATATCTTTGAATGTGGATGTTCTATTTTTATACCATCCATGTTTTATGGTTAAATTATTGAAATTTCGTATGTTAATTTTAATACCAATGTTTATATTATGTTTCAACATTTTCATATGAGGAATTAATTGCATATAGTAAGTGATGGGTGGTGTAACATCCCAAGTAAGTAATGAATAATAGATATTTTTCTATATGTCTATTAATGAATTAGATAGTGTTTTAGAGGCTTAAAATTAAAATAAATCCAATCTTAAGCATGGAATACACTAATATTTTTAAAAGATTCTTTTACTATCTTTTGATGGAAACCATTTTTAAATCTATCTTTTGACAATTTTATAAGCTATTTTTGTCAAAATAAACTTATTCTTTATTATTGGGACATCAAAATTTACTTTGTGTGAATTTTTGATATTTTTCTGACAATGTTCATATTTTAATGAATAGTGAAAAATACTGCATTTTACATCAAAACTGCTTTTTAATCTAATTTATTTATATGATTAGATTATCTTATGAATTGGTTTTAAAGTGAAATTAGAATATATTTTACCATTTAATCCATTAGTGGTCATTGGAATTAATTTCACTTTGAAATTGGACTTAAACCGGTGTCAATCTTTTGATACTTATTGTTTCATAAAAACACGCTATTTGTTCTGATAGCGGGAATTAATTATTAAATTAGTTAATGCGACTTATATGTTTTGAATTTTTTAAAATAGACATCATTTTTTAATTCATAATATCAAATATATCTTAGGGTGATGTTTTGGTATTTTTCTGAAAAACATCAATTTTTGACGAATAGTGAAACCACTACGTGGTAGTTAAAGAAACTGATTTTTCGTTTAAATGAAATTTTACCACCTCTGTGATTTGATTTTCAAAAATCTGACATACATGGTGGTCATTAAGAAGTAAAATGTGGTTCAATGAGATTAAAATAATTTTTTTGGTGAATTGTAACTTTTATGTTTTTAATCGCGATTAGTGGTAATTACTGTAGTTTAAGGTAAAAATAATGTTTTAATAATTTGATATGAGCTTGAAACATGTCCTACCATCATTGGATGTGTCATGGACGACCAATAAAATCCATGGGTCAACATGGGGACCCCATGGAGCCACATTGGTTGGGAGATGACATAAATAACTTTTTATTTAATGTAAAAGTAAAAATGACACAAACATGAGATGTTTTACTAAAACAATTTTTACATGGGGTTATAAAGATAAGATTTTTGATTATAGATAGTCATTGGAAAGATAAAAAGATTTCCTACATCATAGGAATTTTTCTATAATTTTTAGACTTTAAATAAATTAAATTATTTATGAAATCATGATGAAGTAGCGATGACTTCATTATTTAACGATTTAAATAAAATCGAATGATAATGTAAAATCTAAGACCTAAACATGGACAAGACCTATTTTATGGGTGGATTTCGAACCCTTATCACCTTATCCTCGAAACACATCAATGTGGGACCTCTCAAATCCGAATACAAATTTCAAATAAAGTAATATTTCTTTACTTTACAAGAGTGCCCATCCTCTCCTCTTATAAAAGGCCCCCACCTCTACCTCCTTACCCACACTCCCAAAGCCTTTGGCTCGGAAAAACACTGCTCCTTTTGTCTCTCCACTTCCCTCTCTTACTCCGTGAAGCCTCACTTTGGGCAGAAGTCTTCCCAAGTAAGCCTTTGAGCTCAAACCAAAGGGAGTTACCCGATTTTAAGGTAATGTCTTCACTTGAGTCCTTTTTTTTATTTTGCTTCTCCAACCCCCTAAAATCTTTTCATTCATTTCTTTTGTAACAACTCTAGTATCTTAAATATACTAGGATGTTGTTATAAGAAGGATTCAATCTACACATACACACACCTACATCTAATGGTTAAATAACATACTGTTTCCGTGGATGGTGAATTTATGCCTCCCGAAACGATGATTGTTCAACATTTCCTTCAACACCATCAAAGGTGGACATTAAGATGACACTATATTTATATACGATATACAATATGTTTATGTTTTACTTAAGCTTCTGTATTTTTAATTATGGCCATACCTTTATGGTTTCTATTATGGGTAACGCGATATCTTCATTTAAGGAAGTGCGGACTACCGCCTCCTCAAAGTGATTTGATTCGTTAAATACCATATGTGGGATGTATAAAGTATGGAACTATGATATTATATATGATATTATACTAGAATTATAATATACCTTTATATCATTATGATTCCATTCTATAAAATATGAAATAGAAATGAAAGTAGCGTTCATGCGTACGTACGGCTTACCGTCTCCATGAACGGTGCATTTCATTTCTTACCTCTAAATGATTATATAATATTATAAATTCACGTATATACTGGATATATATGATATATATGATAAATACATCATGGTTATAATTCTGGATATAATGGATACATGATAAAATTGTAATTATAAAGGGTTTATCTTGACTCAAGTACCAATGATCGTTAAAACGACCATTATTAACATAAAGAATTACATAGTGTTCATGACATGGCAATAAGTGATATAAAAGGAATAATGAACTTGAAAAAGGTTCTTAAGAAAGTATACATTAACTCAAGTTTATTATTTAGGACATTAAAGAATGACCGAGTCAAGTCGGACCTGAGGTATGGGACTTCGTCTCAATCTCCTTTCATTGAGGCATATTTTATTTTATACACAAATTTCTTTTATACGGTGTATAAAACCCTTTGACTTTTATGTTTATCCAAAAGGATTCTTTTTTATACGAAGCGTTTTACAAAACGACAAAAGGGAATGTTTTTGTCGTACGTATGCGGCGACAACGACTTCTCCACCGCTGTGACCATTATTTGAGTTTCATCTTCCTCTACAAGCCATACCTTCTTTTTAAAAGAAAAATAAATACCATGTTTTACTTTTCTTTTATTTTGGTACTGAAAATGGTTTTCATAATGTTTTTATATCCATGTGTTGTATTGATATCTTATAATTGAAAGGTGGAAATGTTATGTTTCCTTTATGCATGTTTTATGTGATACGATTATGTTGACGTTCTTGGGAATTATTATGAAGACGGGTGGTTCTGTGATAAACTAAGGGCGGGTGAGCCCGATATAGCTCTCCAATGCATTGGGTAACGCGAAGGAGTGAAACTTTACGGTTTCTCCAAAGAGATTTAAGGAATATACTGTGATGGGTATTCCAACCGTAACCAAGAGGGTTACTCCCTACGTAAGAATGATATGAATGCCACAAGTTACCTTTATGTCTTATAATTTCTATGATTTATTCATGATTTGATGAGGTATGTTAAAGTTCTTATGTTTTATGGGTAAAGTATGATTTCATTCTTATGTATATATGTGCCCATGTTTCCTTTCCATATTTTTATATCCCTTATTGAGCTTTTTATGCTCATCCCAAGTTTTTTTAAATGTTTTTCACAGGTCAAGGGAAAGGTACATGATATGATAATAGTGTTAGGGAAGTGTCAAGAAAGAATCCATGTTTTATTTCAAATATGTTTCCATTGATAGGAAAAATGAATACTTTCTTTTATATAACCACTTTGTTTAAATGTGGAATGTAATGCAAGATTCATGATCTAATTCTCTAAAAATCTAAACCTAAAAAGATCCTCAATGTGTAATCTTGTAATAACTCAAGATTAAGTAAGGTTTAAGGCTGGGGCCTTATAGTTGGTATCAAAGGTCGGTTTGGATAACTTTAGGAGTTAGAATTCTATTAAATGATTATCCAAAAATATTTTTTTTAAATGATATAGCATTTTAAGATTACCATGTTGCTTCATCTGAGAAATATTTGTTCAGAATGGTTTTCCGTAGAGGAAACAAGGAAGCAGTGATAGGAATGCATACCAAAGTAAATAACTTTCTGAATCAGCATACTGAGATGGATGGAATTGGAACTGAACAATTTGTTTAAGTAATGGCGCAGTTAACTCAAGCAATAAATGGTGGTGGTATCCATGCACGAGATCAGCCAGATCAACCACAGAGGAACATGTCAGTGGTGGAAAATTTCATGAGGCAACATCCCCCATCATTCAGAGGATCATCTGACCTTGTGCTAGCTGAAGGGTGGATTAAAGCACTGGAGAAGATTTTCGATGTCATGGGGTGTTCAGACAATCAAAAGGTTAGTCTTTCTATTTACCGTTTGGATGGTGAAGAAGATCAGTGGTGGTCGATGGTTAAAAATATCAGGGATGCTAATGATATTGATGCTCTTGACTGGGATGAATTCAAAGGTATGTTTCTTGAGAAGTATTTTCCTAAGGATGTTTGACTTAGGATGGAAAAGCAATTCTTGGAATTGAGGCAAGAGGAAGAATCAGTGGATGCCTATGAATAAAGGTTCACTCGATTGGCAATGTATACTCTGAATTTTATCCGAGACCTTGATAGTAAAATCAATCATTTTTACTCAGGATTAATGCCAAAATATCGAAGGGCATTAGATTCTCGTGAGTTTAATATTTATGAAAATCTTGTTCGATATGCTGAGAAGGTGGAAATGGAGGTTGCCGATGATCAAGTGTTCTATAACAACCAACAGAAGAAGATACCGAGGTGGCAGGTGAAAGGTAAGAATTCATTAAATAAGTCTGATGGTAAGAAAACTAAGTTTCCAGTTTGTGATAAATGTGGAAAAAGCCATGCTGGGGAATGTCTTCTGAATTCTAGAAAGTGCTACCAATATGGTGAGATGGGACATAAGGCTCATGAAAGCACTGAAAAAGATCAGCGTGATGGTAAGACCAAATTTGATTTAATGTTAGTGAAATGTTATAAGTGGAATGAGATGGGTCACTATGAAAACGTGTGTCCGACAAAGAGCTTGAGTGATGGGAACCAGTTAGACTACAAGAAAAAAGGGGTGGTGAATTCCTTTGCAACTACTTCAGCAGATGTCGGGCCGTCAAATGAAGTTGTATCAGATACATTGTTTGTTTTTTCAGATTATGCCAGTGTGTTTTTTGATTCAGGGTCTACACATTTTTTCATCTCTGAAACCTTTTCTAGTAAAATGGGAATACCATCTCAAGAAATGACTCCTGAAATTTTGGTAAAAACACCTGGGGGAAATGTTGAGGCAAAATGAATTTATAAGAATCTTCCTATCCTTATATGTGGAAAGAACCTACTTGCAAACCTTATTGTTCTACCTCTAGTAGAGTTTGATGTTATCCCGGGTATGGATTGGCTCTCTATTTACCATGCTAAGATTGAATGTAGAGCTAATGATGTTTCTTTTCAGTAAGACTTTCAGTTTGAGTACAAGAATGAGCCCTTACTGTTGATAACTTATCAAGAGGCCATGAAACGTGTAAAAGATGGAAATGAATGTTAACTTGCACACATCATTGAAAATAAAGGAACTGTTCATATTAATGATGTGCCAGTGGTAAATAAGTATCCTGATGTTATTCCTTATAAGTTTCCTGGAATAATACCATATCGAGAAGTTGAGTTTACTATTGACTTAGTTCCTGATGCTAAGCCAATTTCAAAACCCTCTTATCTAATGGATCAAATTGAAATTTTTGAGTTGAAGGAGCAATTGCAAGATTTATTAGAGAAAGGTTTCATTCGACCTAGCACATCACCATGGGTTGCTCCTGTTTTATTTGTTAAAAAGAAGGATGGTTCAATGTGACTTTTCATTGATTATAGGGCCTTGAATAATATCACTGTTAAGAACAAATATCCTTTGCCTCATATCGATGATTTGTTTGATCAGCTCCAGGGAGCTCAGTTTTTTTCAAAGATTGACCTGAGATTGGGGTACCATCAGCTGAAGGTAAAGGAGGCAGATATTCCGAAGACCGCATTCCGAACAAGATATGGCCATTATGAATTTATAGTAATGCCTTTTGGGTTAACCTATGCACCTACTGTATTCATGGTCTTAATGAATAGAATTTTCCATGAGTTCTTTGATAAGTTTGTTGTGGTTTTCATTGATGATATTTTGGTGTTTTCTAAAAGTAAAGAAGAGAATTAAAGACATTTAAGGGTTATCTTGCAAACCATAAAAGAAAAGAAACTGTATGGAAAATTCAGCAAGTGTGAGTTTTGGTTGCATCAAATTTCTTTCCTTGGTCACATTGTTTCTAAAGAAGGGATAATCGTTGATCCTGCAAAAACAAAAGTTGTGGAAGACTGGCCAAGACCCACAAATGTAACTGAGATTCGTAGCTTCCATTGTTTGGAAGGCTATTACGGAAGGTTTGTTAGAAATTTTTCCCAGTTATCTAGTCTAATGAATAATCTAACTCGGAAGGGTGTTAATTTTATCTGGGTGAAAGAATGTGATGATTGTTTTCAGGAATTGAATAGAAGATTGGTGAATGCTCTAGTTTTGGCACTACCATCCAAGAATGGTGAGTTTGTTATATACAGTGATGCTTCATTGAAGGGACTTGGTTGCATCATAATGCAGAATGATCAGGTAATTGCTTATGCTTCACGACAGTTGAAAACTCATGAGGTAAATTACCCTACACATGATTTGGAATTATCTGCTGTTGTTTTTGCTTTAAAAATTTGGAGGCATCAATTGTATGGAGTAAAGTGTGAAATATATACCGATCACAAAAGTTTAAAGTATATATTCACTCAGAAAGAATTGAACATGAGACAGAGGAGATGGCTAGATTTAATCAAGGATTATGATTGTACAATTCATTACCATCTGGGAAAATCAAATAAAGTGGCCGATGCATTGAGTCGAAAAAGTAATGCTTCATTAGCAATATTGCGTTTGGAATGTGATCCTTTGGTTAAGGATTTGATAAAATTTGGAATAGAAGTTTTTGGTGCAGGATGTTATTCTGATTTGTTTTAGGTATCAGTGAAATCTTCCCTATCAAACAGAATCAAGCAAGAACAGAAGTAAGAAAGTGAGTTTCAGAAAAAGGTAGAGCTGGTTCAGAAAGGTAAGTTTCCTGGATTCAACACTAATAATGATTGCGTTTTGAGATTTGGGAAGAGATTGTGGGTGCCTTGTGATTCAAAGTTGAAGAGAGAGTTGTTATGTGAAGCTCATAGTTCTCCGTTTTTAGTTCATCCAGGCAGTACTAAGATGTATAGAGTTCTTCGGGAGTATTACTGATGAGATGGAATGAAAATAGATATTGCTGATTTTACTGTGAAGTGTTTGACTTGTCAGCGGGTTAAAGCAGAGCGGCAGTTACCGAAAGGGATGCTTCAGCCTTTACCAGTGCCAGAGTGGAAATGGGAGAATATATCCATGGAATTTGTTGTGGGATTACCGAAGACATCTCGAGGTAATAATTCAATATGGGTTATTGTTGATCGCTTGACCAAATCTGCTCATTTTCTTGCTATACGAGATACTTTTTCCCTAGATAAACTTTACCGTTAGTATCTTAATGAGATAGTCCGGTTACATGGAGTTCTTCTCTCCATTGTATCTAACCGTGATCCCAAGTTCACTTCTATCTTTTGAAAAGGCCTTCAGAAGTCATTGGGTACTGAATTAAATTTTAGTACAGCATTTCATCCTCAATCAGATGGGCAGTCAGAATGAACAATTCAGACTTTGGAGGATATTCTACGAGCTTGTTCGATGGATTATCAGGGAAGTTGGGAACAATATCTTTCTTTGGTTGAATTTTCATATAATAACAGTTCTCATTCCAGTATACAGATGGCACCATTTGAGGCGTTATATGGGAAGTGGTGTCGAACTCCAATTTTCTGGGATGAAGTGGGTGAAAGGAAGTTTATGGGACCAGAATTGGTAGAAGAGATTGCAGAAAAAGTTCATCTGATTCAGAAACACATGAGAACAGCTCAGAGAAGGCAGAAGAGTTATGCGGACAACAGGAGGAAGGATCTCTCTTTTGAGGTAGGTGATTATGTTTTTCTCAAAGTATCACCTTGGAAAAGTGTGATGCGATTTGGTATGAAAGGAAAGCTGAGTCCCATGTTCATTGGACCATATGAAATTCTATAGGGAGTTGGATCAGTTGCTTACCGAGTGGCTTTACCTCCGAGTTTATGTCAGGTACACAATGTTTTTCATGTTTCGATGTTGAGGAAGTATATGCCAGATTCATCTCATGTTTGGTGTCGAGAGGTAGTTCAGCTGGAAGAGAACCTATCATATGAGGAACAACCGGTACAGATTTTTGACCACAGGGAGAAAGTGTTATGAAATAAGGTGAATAATCAGGTAAAGGTTTTGTGTAAAAACCACATGATGGAAGAGGCAACATGAGAATCTGAAAATGCAATGAGGGATAAATACCCCCATTTATTTGACAAGTAAATAAATTACGGGGACACAATTTTCTAAATGGGGTAATGATTTAACATCCCAAGTAAGTAATGAATAATAGATATTTTTATCTATGTCTATTAATGAATTAGATAGTGTTTTAGAGACTTAAAATGAAAATAAATCCAATCTGAAGCATGTAATACACTAATATTTTTAAAAAATTGTTTTACTGCCTTTTGATGGAAAACCATTTTGAAATCTATCTTTTGACAATTTTATAAGCTATGTTTGTCAAAATAAACTTATTCTTTATGATTGGGACATCAAAATTTACTTTGTTTGAATTTTTGGTAATTTTCTGACAATGTTCATTTTTTAATGAATAGTGAAAATTACTGCATTTTACATCAAAAATGCTTTTTATTCTAATATATTGATATGATTAGATTATCTTTTGAATTGGTTTTAAAGTGAAAATAGAATATATTTTTACCATTTAATCCAATAGTGGTCATCGGAATCAATATCAGTTTGAAATATGACTTAAACTGGTGTCAATCTTTTGATACTTATTGTTTAATAAAAACACGCTATTTGCTCTGACAGTAGGAATTAATTATTTAATTAATTAATGCAACTTATATGTTTTTAATTTTGTAAAATAGACATCATTTTTGAATTTAGAATATCAAATATAGCTTAGGGTGATGTTTTCGTATTTTTCTGAAAAACTTCAATTTTTTGACGAATAGTGAAACCACTAAGTGGTAGTTAAAGAAACTGATTTTTCATTTAAATGAAATTTTACCACCTCTGTGATTTGATTTTCAAAAATCCGACATACATGGTTGTCATTAAGAAGTAAAATTTGGTTCAATGAGATTAAAATAATTTTTTTTGGTGAATAGTAACTTTTATGTTTTTAATCGTGATTCATTGGATGTGTCATGGCCGACCAAGGCAATCAATGTTTCAACTTGGGGACCCCATGGAGCCACATTGGTTGGGGAATGACATAAATAACTTTTTATTTAATGTAAAAGTAAAAATGACACAAACATGAGATGTTTTACTAAAAAAATATTTAAATGGGGTTATAAAGATCAGATATTTGATTATAAATAGTCATTGGAAAGCTAAAAAGATTTCCTACATCATAGTATTTGTATTATAATTTTTAGAATTTAAATAAATTAAATTATTTTTGACATCATGATGATGCAGCGATGACCTCATTATTTAACGATTTAAATAAATTGGAATGATAATGTAAAATATAAGACCTAAACATGGCCAAAACCTATTGTATAGGTGGATTTCGAACCGTTATCACCTTATCCTCGAAAAACATCAATGTGGGACCTCTTAAATCCAAATACCATTTTCAAATAAAGTAATATTTCTTTACTTTACAAGAGTGCCCCTCCTCTCCTCTTATAAAAGGCCCCCACCTCTACCTCCATAACCACCCTCCCGAAGCCTTTGGCTCGGCCAAACACTACTCATTTTGTCTCTCCACTTCCCTCTCTTACTCCTTGAAGCCTCAATTTGGGCATAAGTCTTCCCAAGTAAGCCATTGAGCTCAAACCAAAGGGAGTTACCCGATTTTAAGGTATTGTCTTTATTTGAGTCCTTTTGTTTTATTTTGCTTCTCCAACCCCCTAAACTCTTTTTATTAATTTCTTTTGTAACAACTCCAGTATCTCCAATATACTAGGATGTTGTTATAATAAGGATTCATGCTACACTTACACACACCTACATCTAATGGTTAAAGAACATACTATTTCTGTGGTTGGTGAATTTATGCCTCCCGAAACGAATATTGTTCAACATTCCTTCAACACCTTCAAAGGTGGACATTAAGATGACACTATATTTATATATGATATATAATATGTTTATGTTTTCCTTAAGCTTCTGTATTTTTAATTTTGGGCATACCTTTATGGTTTCCATTATGGGTAAACGCGATATCTTCATTTAAGGAAGTGAAGACTACCGCCCCCTCAAAGTGATTTGATTCGTTAAATACCATATGTGGGACGTATAAAGGATTGAACTATGATATTATATATGATATTATACTGTAATTATAATATTCCTTTATATCATTATGATTCCATTCTATAAAATATGAAATAGAAATGAAAGTAGCATTCATGCGTACGTACGGATTACTGTCTCCATGAACGGTGAATTTCATTTCTTACCTATAAATGATTATGTAATATTATAAATGCATGTATATACTTGATATATATGATATATATGATACATACATCATGTTTATAATTCTGGATATAATGGATACATGAACAACTTGTAATTATAAAGGGTTTATTTTGACTCAAGTACCAATGATCGTTAAAATGACCGTTATTAACTTAAATAATTACATAGTGTTCATGACATGGAAATAAGTGATATAAAAGGAATAATGAACTCGAAAAAGGTTCTTAAGAAAGTATAAATTAACTCTAGTTTATTATTCACGACATTAAAGAACGACCGAGTCAAGTCGGACCTGAGGTATGGGACTTCGTCTCAATCTCCTTTCATTGAGGCATATTTTATTTTATACACAACTTTCTTTCATACGGTGTATAAACCTCTTTGACTTTTACGTTTATCCAAAAGGAATATTTTTTATACGAAGCGTTTTACATAACGACAAAAGGGAATGTTTTTGTCGTACGTATGCGGCGACAAAGATTTCTCCACCGCCGTGACCATTATTTGAGTATCAGCTTCCTCTACAAGCCATACCTTCATTTTAAAAGAAAAATAAATACCATGTTTTACTTTTCTTTTATTTTGGTATTGAAAATGGTTTTCATAATGTTTTGATATCAATGTGTTGTATTGATATCTTGTGATTGAAAGGTGGAAATGTTATGTTTTCTTTTTGCAAGTTTTATGTGATACGATTATGTTGAGGTTCTTGGGCATTATTATGAAGAAGGGTGGTTCCATGATAAAATAATGGCGGGTGAGCCCGATATAGCTCCCCAATGCATTGGGTAACGCGAAGGGGTGAAACGTTAAGGTTTCTCCAAAGAGATTTAGGGAATATACTGTGATGGGTATTCCAACAGTAACAAAGAGGGTTACTCCCTACGTAAGAATGATATGAATGCCTCAAGTTACCTTTATGTCTTATGATTTCTATGATTTATTCATGATTTGATGAGGTATGTTAATGTTCTTATGTTTTATGGGTAAAGTATGATTTCATTCTTATATATATATGTACCCATGTTTCCTTTCCATATTTTTATATCCCTTACTGAGTTTTTTATGCTCATCCAAAGTTTTTTTGAAATGTTTTTCACAGGTCAAGGGAATGGTACATGATATGATGACAGTGTCAAGGAAGTGTCAAGAAAGAATCAATGTTTTATTTCAAATATGTTTCCATTGATGAGAAAAATGAATACTTTCTTTTATGTGACCACTTTGTTTAAATGTGGAATGTAATGTAAGTTTCATGATCTAATTCTCTAAAACTCTAAACCCGAAAAGATCCTCAATGTGTAATCTTGTAATAACTCAAGATTAAGTAAGGTTTAAGGCTGGGGCCTTATAGGTGGGTCCCTCTATAGCCCCTATATGCATAGGTAGGTCTCAAGAGAAAAACTAGTATCTTAGCACAAGGTCTAGACAAAATCTTTATTTGTAGTCTTGGAACGAGGCCTTGACTATTTGGTTATGATGTCCGACATTATGTATTCTATCATTATGAAATTGGATATTGATATTACATGTGATTATTCGACTATTAGAATATCAATGTGAAAATGTAAATGCAATTAATTGATTTAATTTTTCCTTATAATTATGATGTTTAAGTTTGAAAGTCTTGTGTTTTAGTCATATATATTTGTGTAAATGTTTATTCTTATTTATGAAAGTTTAATCTATATTGTTATCCTTACTGAGCATCTGATCTCACCCCTTTGTTGTGTTTTATATTTCCTAAGATGCGAAGATGTATATTAATATTGACATGCAGTAATAGGCTATTAGATATGAGTTTGTTCAAAGGATATACAATGTTTTTGTTTTTCCATTTTATAATATAATGTAAAACTTATGTATGTATCTAGTACTTCAAGGATACTAAATTGATCAGTTTTTTGGGACATTATATGTTATAATCATTACAATGTTATGTATTAATGCACCAACTCTAGGAAACTAGGTTCGGGGCATTACAGTTTGTACAATATGATGTTTAGTATAATCCTTGAAAACTATATGTAGAAAAAATCTTATTAGAAAACATTACCCCAAGATAGACTATGAGGATTAGTATAGAAGAACATCCTAGAATTTTGGTAATATATAGATTTTGTTTATTTTACAAGAAATAAATCCATTTCTAGATACGATTAGGTAGAGGTGGCTCTGGGATAGATGTATCTAGGGGTAAAACCTGAAAACACTGCTTTGGGCTAGACTCGAACGAGAACTGGTGCACGACGACTGTCCTTGGTGCACTCTTGGTTACGAAACTCCCTGGGGATATTCTTAGAATAATACAAATTTTGATTAAAAAACATTATGATCGATTTGTGAGTAAATACTTTCTCAAAGAAAACATTTTCTTATGTTTATATATTTTATTCATAAATAATTCAATTTATGTGAGGTATTTTACTAGTTTGGAATTATGTATTGTGAATCACAAAGTAATCTAGTGTACTCAATTGTTTAGAAATGATTCCTAGAAGAAGGAATGGAAAATGTATAAATGCATGTAATACATGTTGGGATTTCCCTCCTACTCAATAGAATTATATTGGAGCTGGTGATGCAACTAATTCTGAATATCTTATAACCATACTGGGACAAGTCACTCAGGTTATGAATAATAACCATACATGTAAGGAGCAACCTGATCCACAATATGGAAGACCAATGTTAGAACATATAAGGAGGAAAAAACCACCAACATTAAATGGTAATACAAATCCATTTGTATCTGAACAATGGATAACTTACTTAGAAAATATATTTCATGTTTTGGGGAGTAGCGAAAGGGAGAAAGTTTTCAAGGAAGTTTATCGCCTCACAAGAGATGAAGATCAATAATGGTCATTAATTCAAAATAAAATAGAGGATGTAGAAGTATAAAATATGGAATGGATGGTGTTTACAGATCTTTTATTATAAAAATATTTCCCCAATGAACATCGAGCAGATATGGAAAGGAAAAATCTCAGTCCGAAGAAAAATGAGTATGAGAATGTCAAAAAGTATGAGGATAACTACACATGGTTAGCAAGGCATGTAGTAGATTATACACCTAACCAATGGATTAAGATTGATCGATTATTTGATGGGTTAAAAACAATTCTACATCAACCATTTGTCTCACAATCCTTCTCGTCGTATAATTATATAGTCTCATGTTCAATCAAGACAAAAAATTAATTCTCTATGTCTTATAACATTAATGAAATTAAAGAGAATAAGAGATCTGTTGAACACTCTGGAAATAGAAATAAGGGGAAGAAGGGAAATATTAATTTTCTGTCCTTTAGTAAATTTGGGAATAAACACCCCGGTTCATGCCTAAATGGATGATATTTTTTTATAAGTGTGAAGAAAAAGTCCACCAAGCATGTGATTTAATGGGAAAGAAAGAGTCTATAAATTTTGAATGAAACAATTGTAGTGAAATTGGGAAGTATGTAAATGAATGTCCTATGCGTCAAAGAAACCTAACATAGAAAACCCAGAGGGAGATAGGCCAAGATTAGGCGATGAAAACTACAGAGGTTGAAGTTCTAAATGATGTGGTGGCAGGTAATATAATCATTTACACAAAATAAGGCAATGATTTATTTGATTTGGATCAATGAATTCTTTCATATCTTCCCAGTTTGAAAAGAAAATTATATATTTCTATTTTGACTTAACAAGGGAGTTATCAGTCAAAACTACTAAGGGAGGTATAATTAGAAAAAAAATTCAATCAGTTACCATTACAGTATATAAATGGGCATTATCTATTGATCTTATTGTCAAACAAAAGAATGAATTTGTTATAATCCTCGGTAAGGATTGGATTTCAGACCATGATATGAAAATTTATTGTCTGATGAAAGAGGTTACTATTTTTAATGATGATAAGGAATTTATTATCTTTAGAGTAGAAACATCACCATATGATTCTCATCTACATCCACACCCAATTACTCTACTAAATTCAAATATTGGGGAGGAAGGGAGTGAAATAACTATGGGTGAGGAAAAGAAAGTTAAAATAGGGGATGTACATATTGATCTAGAATATGCTGATGTGTTTCTAGAGGATTTACCCTGAAATCCTCCAGAATGAGAAATTGAGTTCTCCATTGAATTAATTCCTAGTTCAAGGTCCCGGTTGAAGACCCATTTAATAGTGTCTACTATGGAATTAGTGTAACTAAAGATAAAAATAAAGGATTTGAGTAATAAAGGATTCATTCTCAATACTGTTTCTCTTGGGAGATCCCTTGTTCTTTTTGTTAAAAATAAAGATGGATTTATGAGGTTGTGTATTGAATATTGGGTGATCAATGTTATAATAATAAAGAAAAAGTATCCCCTACCATGCATTGTTGATTTATTTGATCAACATCATGGAGCTCAATTTTTTTCAATTATATACATTCGATCTGGATACCATCAGTTGTGCATGAAAAAGGAAGACATTCCAAAGGCATCATTTTGAAACAGGTATGCGCATTATGAGTTTACAGTAATTCCTTTTGGACTGACTAATGCATCCTCTTTTTTCATGGACCTAATGAATAGTGTTTTCAAAGAATATCTTTGTGAATTTATAGTGGTATTTATTGATGATATATTGATATAATCCTAAAGCTATGAAGATTATGAAAATACATTTCACACTACTGTAAAGACTCTTAGATGTAATGAATTATATTAGAAGTTTATAGAATGTAAATTAGGGCTTCTGGAGATCTCTTTTCTTGGCCATATTGTCATGTAAGGATGGAATCACTGTTGATCCTTCAAAGACAAAGGCAATAAATTAATTGCATGAATTGATGAGTGTAACTGAGGTACATAGTCTTGCTGGTTTAGTAGGTTATTATTGGTGTATCATCCAGAATTTTTCCTTATTGGTGAAACCATTAACCAAGATCACAAGTGAAGGGGTTAAATTTGTATGGAAAAAAGAATCTGAATAATGTTTTCAGAAATTGAAGAGAATATTATTCAATGATCCTATCTAGAATATACCATCGGGGAATGAAGGGTTTGTTATTTATAGTGATTCTTCAAAGAAAGGTCTTGGTTTTTTCCTTATACTTAATGATAGAGTTATTGCCTATGCATCATGATAACTAAAAAATTCAGGAACAAATATATCCTACACACGATCTTGAGTTAGAAGCTGTAATAATTTCTCTAATGATATGGAGACACTATCTGTTTGGTGAAAATGTGAGATACATACTGATCACAAGAGTTTGAAGTATATTTTATTACACAAATAACTCAACATGAGTCAAATATGATGGCTTTAACGATTCAAGGATTATGATTTCAATATAAACTACAACGTGGGGAAGGAAAATAAGGTGGAAGATTCTTTAAGAAGAAAGGATCATGTAGTTATGAACAATATGAGAGTAGGAAGGGATCCTATGTTCATGGATCTAATTAAGATGGATATGGGAATAATCATGGAAGGTGAAATAACATCACTTTTCAAATAGTTTCCAAAACATCTTTACTAGAAAGGATAAAACGTTCTTAGGCTGAAAATGAGGAGTTTCAAAAAAAAATTAAAGCTTTGAATGATGGGAGATTGATCGACTTAATATAGGAAGATGATATTTTGATATTTGGGAAGAGCCTATGTGTTCCCGATATACCTAATCAAAAAAGGTAATTGTTGGATGGTGCTCATAGATAAAATTCTCTATACACCCTGGTAGCACTAATATTAATATAGATTTTAAGGAACATTTTTGGTGGGGAAACATGAAGAGGGACATTACTGATTATGTGTCAAGATGTATGATTTGTCAACAGGTGAAGGCTAGAAGATAACATCCTGGAGGAGTCATGAAACCTATTCCCATACATGAGTGGAAATGGGATGATATTATGATGGAATTTTTCATGGGGCTATCAAAGACTCCTAAATGGAATGATGCAATGTGGGCCATTGTTGATCATCTTACAATGTGATAACATTTTCTTACTATAATAGAATATTTACCACTTGAAAGATTAGTAATACTATATATTAATGAAGTTGTAAAACCTCATGGGGTACCCTAATCGATTGTTTCTGATCATGATCCCCATTTAATATCATGTTTCAGGAACTGACTTCAGAAATCCCATGATACTGAAATTAGTTTTAGCACTGCCTACCACCATCAAACTAATGTAAAATCAGAACAGTTTATTCAATCCTTAGAAGACTTGTTGAGATCAAGCTAACATGACTTTCAAGGTATATTGGAATAGTACTTACCTATGATAGAATTTTCTTATAACTATAACTTACATTCAATTATTTAGATGACCCCATATGAAGCCTTATATGGAAAGAGATGTCACACACCAACCTGTTTGGATGATGTTGGTGAATGAAAAATCATTGGCCCATAACTTGTTGATGAAAAAATGGAAAGATTGAAGATTATCCAAACCCACATCAAAGAATCTCAAAGTAGGAAAAATAGATAAGTCAATAACCAAAGGATGGACATGGAATTTCAAGTAGGAGGTTATGTTTTATTAAAGGTATCTCCATGGAAAGGTTTCATACAATTCGATAAGGAGGGTAAATAATGTCACATGTACATTAAACCTTTTGAAATTTTAGAACGAATTGGAGTTATAGCATACCATTTGGAAATGCCACCAAGTTTCTTAAAATTTCTGGACGTGTTCCACGCATCACCATTTAGAAAATACGTGCCAGACCAACACATATACTCACCTATGATGAAATCAAACTGGAATTAGATCTGTCTTATTGTGAATAGCCTATCATGATCCTTGATAACAATGAATAGGTGTTGAGAATCTGAATGACTAATCTGGTAAATATTCTTTTGAGAAACCATATAACGGAAGATACAACATGAGAACATGTTGAACTTATGATGAAGAACCAACCGAATTTTTTTATTCAGTAATATTCTAGAAATATTTTGTATGAAATTATTTTAAGGATGGCAGAATTTAACACCCCAAGCATCCACTATATGTTTCTATTTGAATAATGCAATAGTTTTTGATGTACACAACATCAAGTTTTAGAAAACCATTACCGATCAAACTTGCCATTTAAAAAGTAGTTATGAATATTAATACCCACTTTTTGAAATTTTAAATTTTCTAAACAATGGACTTCATTTTTGGTTTTGGATTATCAAAATTAACTTAGGATGAATTTTTGGTATTTTTCGGAAAACCTTTATTTTTTGATGAATAGTGAAAAACACTACGTTATTATTAAAAACAGACTTATATTTAAATAATAATTATTTTTTAATTAAATTTATTTGATGTCGAAATAGATACATAATACCAATATTAGTCTAATTCAATTCATTTGATTCATTTTATAATAAGATAAGATGTGTAAAATTTTATTGAAAATTGTAATGCCTTTTACCCACCTTCTAGGCACATTTCAAAATATGGATAAAATATAATTTTACAACTTATGTGAATTTAATTTCAAAAATCCATGAGGTTCCGTTGACATCAATAATTAAAAAAATTTTGAATTGGAGGAAAATATTTTTTTGGTGAATAGTAACTTTTGAATTTTATTTACCATAGTTAAAAGTAAATAGGATAATTAAAGGTAAACATGATATAATAATTACCCTAACACATATCCAATTTCAATTGGATAAGTATGGTTTGACCAAAATAAACCTTAGGGAATGAATATGACCCTTTTTTATCCACTTGGGTAAGATTAGGTCATTTATTATATTTTATTTAAAAACAGTTAAAAGTGTTTAATTCAAAATTTTAATAAGTAATCCATTTTTAATATAGGGTATTACATAAGATAAATTGGACTGTAAATATTCATTATAAATATAATAAGATTTAATAAACCATGGTATTTTATTTATAATCATTAGGCAGTAAATAATTAAATTTATTTATTTCAAAATGATGATGCAATAATTACCTTATTAATGAAATATTAAAATAGATGATACTATAAATATTGAAATAATTGTAAATTGAGACTTTTGATGCATTACATGATTTTTATATGTTAATATGACATGTTGGGGTGGATTAAATATTTTTTTAAAGATATAATGTTTTTATGGCTTTTCAAAAAACCAAATACTAAATAGTGTCAAAATAGACATAAATGAGTTTAAAAAAATACTATTTTATTTAATGATATAATATTCCTAAAAATATATGATTCGTAAAAATAAATTAGATAGCATTAAGTATGTCAATAAAGACCCACTTCGGGTTCTCTTGCCTTTTATAGTAATTTAATTGACCATGTATTATAATAATACAAGAAGACATGGAAAATGTTAAACTATTTAACTAAGAGTAAAATCTAAAATATAAGGTTAATATGGTGACCTAAACATGTCTAAAACCTATTGGTTGCGATTATTTCAACCCATACCCACCTTAGATTTTAAAAAAATCCATTTTGAGCCATTAGAAAGCGAAAATTAATTTATAAAAAAATAATATTTCAAGATTTTCCTAAAGTGACCCCCACCTCTCTTATAAAAGGGTACTTCCAATTCTCTAAAATTCACACATCCAAAGCCATTTGTATGGACAAACCCTGCTCAAATATCCTAAATACTACCCTTAATTGATCCTATAGGTATTAATTTTATCCGAACGCCATCCTATGGAGCCCTTCTTTTCAAATAAAATGAAAACACCCGAAGAAGAGGTAACTATTTCATAACAACTTTCATGTTATTTTCTACTTCTAATTCTTCTTTATTAGTTGTTTCCAAACTAAAATATTAAATCTAGTACCTTATAAATGATTATTTTTATTATTATAAATATGGTAAAACCATATTCATTATTATATTCATCCTATGAATGAAAAATTCATAGTACGTGCGTACGTACGGCTTACCAGCTCCACGTCGTGGTGTAGTTAGTTATACAACAATTCAATATTTGGATGGGTATAATTATATGTATAATTGAGATAAATAATAAAGATAACTTGTTAAGGATTATTTATATAAAATATACCATCCAATTAAATATTATTTAACCATGAATACAATGATATTGTCGCTGGTACGTATGTACGACTTATCATCTCTACAACATGATGAGATGTCATTCCCCATCGTAACTATTCAAGAATAATATTAATTTGATGATTAAAAAAAATAATGTTTAACAACATAATATAATTTATTATAATAATTAAATACATCGTATCCATAACAAACATGACTTACCTAACAAGACATATAAAGGAAAATGAATTACTTAACACTCAAAACAAATATACTACTGAAATATTATTAACAAATCAATATTATACTATCATAAATGATATCATATTTATGAATTTTAATTCTTGTATAATTTCATAAAAATTATTTAACCATTATACATGATGTTAATGTACCCTCGACAAAGGAAGAATATAAGGCAATTGTTAATTTTAAAGTCTCCTTATTATCCGATGTTGTTTGTACGTAAATATCTATTAGGACTTCTTTATCATGCAAATATATGTTTCTTAAAAAGTAATTTCAAAACATTTATAATATTTACTAAAATATTTTTAAAAGTCATTTATACCCTTGTTTTAAATAATTTTTTTTGAAAGGAATCTTTTAGTTGTTTTACAAACATGGAACATTATGACCTTTTTGACAAAATTAAGGAAGGAATGTTTTTTAACTTATATGGAGGGTGTGCCTATTTTTCACCATTAGAACACATTCAAAGATTCCCATCAAATATTAAAATAATATTTTCAAAATAAATGGTTTCTTTTATAATTTCATGAATTTTAAATGAATAAAAAGTAGGAAGAGATATTTCAATCAAACAGTATTTGGATTGATTTCATCTATGTCAACATCCAACATTGGATTTATGTTAGTTTGAATTTGATTTATTATGATGCAATCTTTGAAATGGTAATCAAGGTTTTTTGATATGTTTGACTCTGTATGTGCTATTTTTATACCATTCATGGTTTATGGTAATTTATTGACATTTCTTATGATATATTTAATATAAATATTAATATTACGATTCATCCATTTGATATGTGGAATGCATTTGACATAGTAAGTGATGGGCGGGAACTGCTATATCCCCTTGATGAATCGATAGTTCTCATGAGACAAACCATTGTCATCTCACGAGGCCTTGATAAAAACATTATTCGTAGTTTTGGGATGAGGCCTTGACTATGTGGTTATAATGACCGACATTATGCATTCCATAAATATGAAATTAGATATTTATATTACATGTGATTATTAGACTAGTAGAATATCCATGTGAATAATTAAATAGAATTATTTGATTTATATTTTCTATATTATACTAATGTTTAAGTTTAAAAGGACTTTTTAGTCTTATAGATTCCCTTAAATATTTTTTCTTATTTATGAATGATTCCACTATATTGTTATCCATACTGAGCATCTGAGATCACCCCTTTCTTGTGTTTTAATTTTCCCTAGATGATAAGAAGTATATTATATTTGACATGAAGGAATAGGATATGGGATATTAGTGTATTTAAATGATATACAATTTTTTCTGTTTTTTCATTTCATAATGTAATGTAAACCTTATGTAGTATCTGTTACATCAAATGCTACTAAACTGATTGGTCTTTTGGGTCTTTATCTCTTGTGATCTTGCCAATGTTATGTAAGAATGCATTGATTATGAGTATATAGGGTTGTGGAATTACAGAAATGATGAAAATACCAAAAAATTAATTAAACCAATACCTGTAACCAAAATTATATAAATTCCAAAACACTATAATCAATGGGGATGGAGTGTCATAGAAAAAATTATCGAAAAACACCTAGAAAACTATTCATAATTTACATGATTAAAATATCAAAATAATGATATCC
This sequence comes from Viscum album, assembly GCA_963277665.1. Lineage (NCBI taxonomy): Eukaryota > Viridiplantae > Streptophyta > Magnoliopsida > Santalales > Viscaceae > Viscum > Viscum album. The sequence goes on from OY728127.1 coordinate 951,732,028, forward strand.
GATTAATTCCCTAATTCCATAAAAAATTGAAGTAAATATATGGTCAAAACCATACCCTAATCCCTTACTAAAATAAATATGATTAATATAATGAAATAGAATGATTAAATATTTTTTTATATGAAATTTTGAATCATCTTTGATTTTGATGAATTTCATAAAGAAGTAGTTGGAGTCATTGAAGATCCCATATCCAAGGTGAATGTAAAAAAATAAAATAAGGTGAGGTGTGGGAAACTATGAGTAATGGGGGATTATTTTTATTTTTATGATGATGAACCATCATTAGATCTCGTGGTTTGAAGTGGGTGAAAGGAGGTTTAGTGTAGGTTCCCCAAAACCAAACTATTTGTACATTGGATTACCTTAATAATGAATGTTATGAATGTGGCACCCCAAAAAACTAATGTAATAACCTTGTATTCAATGTCCTGTATTACACGCGACACCAAGTGTGTATGGTAATATAATATCTAAACACACTATAACATATTAACTATTTTAAATAGATTATTAGTATATTGATGAACACAACATCGAGTTACCTTATGTGACATGCAAGAGAGAACTTCCACAATAGTTTTCATTACACGCAAAAGTGGTCTTCCTCAATATCTTGAGATACATGCAAGAGAAACCTTTCACAAAGGCTAACATTATACACAAGAATGAGATTCACCAAACAACGATATATATTTTAAAAATATAATTGTAATAAGACATAAAGTAGCAAATATGTATTGTATTAACTAACATAAGAAAATATATGGTTTATAATAATTAAATTTTAATTCATAGGTTAAAAAATAGTTTAAAATGAATATTGGGACCAATTGAATATAAACAAAATATTTTTATATACGACCATTTTTTCCCATGAAGTTATTTTTTCCTAATAAACTAAAGTAACTAAAATTATTTGATTATTTTAATTTAATATTTATGTTATATATTCAATTAAATATTTTTGATATTCAACCGTTAGGATTGATATGAATAAGATAAGAAAAAACCATATTTTACACAAATAACCAACATTTATATAATGGCTATTTTACAACATTTTAATGGAGAACACATATTAAATCTCAACTGGTACACTGTAATAGAAATTATATTTCAAAATAAAAATATTATTTTAATTACAAACATATGAATTACGTTAGGGTATATTTTGATATTTTCTGAGACATTTTAATTTTTTAACAAATAGTTAATAATACATCATTTTTTATGAAAACATATTTTACGTCTAATTTATTTATAAAGAAAAATTAAGAATTTAATCAGGTTTAATGTTTAATTAGATAATATTCTTATAAATTAATATAATAATATTACTTTTAATTAATTTAAATTAAAAATTGATTATAAATACATATCCAACATTAGAATGTTTTCCTTTAAAAACATGCATTGGTATCCCATCAGCTATATCAATTTTCTTTTAATATCTGCCACTTATAAGATTGGAATTTGGATAAATGTATTAAATATTTTGAATTTGAGTAATTTTTAAGATTTAATAATATAAAAATTGTTTTTTGCCTAAAATATTAGTGAAAGTTATTGAAATTAATTATAATTATTATGGTTAAATTAAGCATACTAATAGACTAAACTTGTAACTTAAGTGCCAAAATAACAAAGAACATTTTCCAACACCTATTTTCTGAACATAAATCAGGCATGAAACCTATATTATGAAATTTTTTTGGTTTAAAATGACATTTTTTGGTAATAACATGTGACAACCAAACTTGTTTCCAAAAATAAAAAAGAGAGTCGTTTTCCTTCAATATAAATGGCCACCACCTCTCCAAATTATTCACATATATCAAACCTCTTAAGTTAGGAAAATAATAAACATAATAGTATCTCAAATTCCTCCACATATACTTAGAATCCACCATTTTTTAATATAGAAATCCATTGATTCTTTTGGTTTAAACCAAATGCAGTTACCCAATTAAGAGGTAATGTCTTCTCTAATGTTTTTTAGTTTCATTTCCATTCTACACCCACTAAAATCAAAATTTTATATTATTTTACACAAAAACCAGTATATTAAATATACTAGGATTTTAATTTTATTTATTCCACCAACACAAACACAAACCACCATCTAATGGGTAATGAATAAGAAGTTTCTATGAACGGTGAATTAATGCCTCACAAAACGATGATTGATCAATTTTCTTTTACAACCTCTGGTAGCTGAAAATATGATGGGAAAACTACATATATATAATATATATGTTTTTTATAATTCTATTATTCTTATATAATTTTAATTTATAAAATATTATTTCCAAGTTGTGTAAATACGATAATTTTGTTTGAGGATGTGTCGACTACCCCCCCCCCCTCAATGCAATATCACTCGTTCATTCCATGCAAGGAACGTATAATGGGTGTTGTTAAGAAACATATGTAAAATTTATGAAATTGATATGATAATGGAATTATAATGTAATTATGTATCATTTATTTTTTTTTCTTTAAATACAATAATATAATGAATACAGCGTTCTTGCGTACGTATGGCATATCGTCTCCATGAACAGTGTACTTCATTTCTAATATCTAAATATTGTGGATAGTAATAAATAAATATTTAATTAAAATATTTTATAATTTATTCAGGTTTTAAATTTTTCTAATGATAAAACCAAGATATTTCTAATACTAACAACAAATAAAACGTTTAATCAAACTTGACAAATAGGGAAATTAACACAAGAAGTAGTCAAAATAATGGATGATTGTTAACAAATGGGTAATACGATATTATAAAAATTATTATATGATATTGTAAAAATGAAAAGGTTCTAAAAAAGTATAAAATTAAAATAATATTATTATACCAGAATTTAATGTACATCTACTTGAAAAAAACTCAAGGTATGGGATTTCCATCTCACTTTTACCATTCACGAGATAAATGTAATATTCACAACTTACTTATTTTATATTTTCTACCAACTACCAAATTTGATATATTATTTCGTGAATTTATTTACCATAATGGTATTTGTATGTTTCATTTGATTATTATTACATTAGTGTATTTTTATTCTTATATAATGGATTCTTGTCCAACTTTAATTTTCATAAGGCATACGCCATATTCACCACTAACTAATTTTGTATGGTGTAATTATATCCCCTTTTAACATTATATCATGAATCCATTTTCTTCATGTTTTGAAGAAAATATCCACATGGGTATTATTAATTAAATGATTCATCAGTTTTGGGACACTTTGGGATGTTTAATGATTAATTTTCTCAATGGTATTCTTAATGATTAACATTGAAATATCATTTCCCTTTATGATTGTTAACTTTATTTTGGAAAAAACACATTATTATAATAATTTTTCATTGGAACATGCCTTGTATATCTGTATTTTAACACAATGAAATACTATTATTTCCTATACCATAGACCATTTTCATGTGGTGTCCACATTGAATGTTATTTAATCAATTATGTAATTATTGATAAATCCATATATTCTATTCAAAATGGATACATTTTGTTATTTTAAATTGTTCAACAATATGAGAAATGCTAGGGAATCATATGATAAGGGTGGGTACTAGTTATAGATCAATCCTTGATTCATCGTTAGTCTCATGATACGAATCATTGGGCCAATAAAAAGGGTTTTTACAACATATTTTTCAAACCATTTTGAGAATGTTCCTGACAGTAAATGTACCATGTACCTAGGAAACATGGAAGAAAATAATAATTCATTTCTTCATTAATATTAATTCATTATTACTCTATTAGATGTTTTATCAATATATCTACATATTCCTTTTCATTTTTAGTTTTAGTTATTATTTATCCATGATATTTTTTGTCGACCTATCTATGGATAAATTCCATTTTCAGTTGTTATGATGGATTTTTTTTGTTTTCCACCCTACCATTTTTTTTCCTTTTAGTTTTATTTGAAGATAATTTTTTTAGTTATTAAATTTACATATTTCATATGTAGTTCCATTTAGTAAATTGATTACATGGAATGTCTGTTTAGTTATTTCCCCTCTATATTGACTATTCTAATTAAGTTATTTTCACATACACTATATTTTTCTCTTATAATAATTTGAGATGACCCTTATTATGTTACATTCCCAATAAATATAAGAATCATTATATGAAAGATATTAATGAATTTACAAATGGATTTGATTTATACCTGATGGTATTTATTTAGAATGAAGAAATCAATATTTTATAATTAGTGTATTGATTTGTAATTAAATACTCATTTATGTATATGGTTTACCAAGAATATTGAACTAATAGGTCATTCTGGTAATTAATCCTTGTGATCATGGAAATTTAGTTGATAGATAACCCCAACTTCTGGCTATCTAGGGTTTTTTCACTATAGTTTGTATTAGAGGAAGTTTAGTAGCAATATTCAAAACTACATTTCAAAAAACCTAGAATAGAGAACATAACCTAAAGGTAGAATTTTAGGATAATTATAGTTAAAACCCTCTTAATATTGGTAATTTATAGATCATTTGGGTATTCTAAGAAATACATCCCTATCTGGATACTATAAGTGGATGTGGTTCTGGTACAGAAGTACCTAGGAGTAATAAAACCAACAATGAGTTCCAAGCCCGACATGGGTAACATGGTACATGACAAAATTCCTTACTACACACCAGGTTTAATATTCGTGAGGGTTATTCTTAGTATAATTTACTTTTTTTACAATCCATTATGATGGATTTGAATGGATAAAGACAAATAAAGATCAAGGTTATACATGAGGTGTTTTATATTGAAGATAATCTATCATGATTTAGTTTCCCTAAAAATAATATTATCGATGAAAATTATACCAAGGAAGGATTACTTTGGAAATAAATAGATGTTGTATTTATTTGTTGAGGAAGTATGGAAAACCTTAGTTAGTAGGATATTTTTATATTAACCCAATTTCGTGGATTTCCATCATATTTATTTTTTAAATTATATTAATTTGGTTTTTAAAAAGTAAAACCATTAGTCCAGGTGACAACCAATCACATCAGACAATGAAGTGAGTTTTGAACCCATGACTGAAGGAAAATAAGGTTTTTATACCGATCACTGACCTGTGAAATGTCCTTATTGATTTTTTATTTTTTTAATTAAAACAATTATTGAATTAATATTAATGATGTACCAGAAGTAACATTATTGTGGATTAGAGATTAATGTATTAATTAATTTGGTTTTGGATGATAAATACAGGAAAATAGTTAGACCCTTAAATCAATTATATTCCTAACGATTATTTCAATGTTTCTGTTAGTTCTTCATGAATAAAAAATATTCATTACTGGTAATTAATTTCTCATAGTAATGTAATGGATTAAAATTTTATTGAAGCAGACAATAAAGTTAAAAATGTTCATATCAAAATGAAACAAATCATAATAGAATATTTTTTTATATTCTTGGTTAGTAAATGAATTAACCAAAATTATGATAATGGATTTGAAATAAAAAAAATCATAATTTCTTAATTACTATTGAACTGATGGCCTTCCAAATAATCCATGATTTATGGCTTTGAGGTCCCCAAATTTGCATTGATCATTCAATTTTTTGGGAATGATCTCCTTATTCTATCCCTATAATTATTTATTTTTTCCTCCAATTACGTATCTCTATGTAATAGTGTAATTCTCCTACTAAGAGACCTAGTTACAAGGTATTCCTTATGATCATAGTACTTCCCAATCTCTCATTTGTACAATATTACTTATGAACCCTTCTCATGATGTGGGATTTCAAACATAAGAAGTATTAAACAATCTATCACTATGATTGAGTTTAACTATCGAGGTTGAAATTTAAATAACGTGGGGAGAAATGACACCCTGAGAAAAAACATAATTAAGAACCTTGTATTTTAAAGTGTGTATTAAATGAGACATCAAATGTGTAAGGTAATATAATATCAAAATACTCTATAATATACATAATATTTTAAATAGATTTTTAGTATATCAATGAACACAACACTGGGTTATCTTCTGTTACACCCAAGATTGGCCTTCCTTGATATGGTCTGTTACACGAATGAACGACCTTCCTATATATCTTGAGTTACACTCTAGAGCGACCTTCCTCGAGAGATTTCATTATACGTATGACTGATTTTTACCAAACGACAATATATTTTTAAAAAACTATTGTAATAAGATATAAAGTATTAGTTATGAGTAATATTAACATAAATTAGAAAATATATGGTTTATAATAATAAAATATAAATTTATAGGTTAAAATTAAATTGTAAATCCATATAGGAACCTATTGAATTTAAAGATAATGTTTTTATATAAAACATTTTTTACACTCTCAAATCATTTTTACCCAAATAAAATAAAGTACAAACAATTAGTAAATTATTTTAATGGAATATAAACAATATATATTAAATCAAATATTTTTAATATTAATCCATTATGTTTGATATGGATAAGATAAAAACGTTATTTTACAATAGAAACCTATATTTTTATAAAGGCATTTTAACACCTTTTAAATGAGAACCCATTTTAAATCTACATTTTGACACATTAATAATTTAATATGTAAAAATAAAATTCATATTTGAAAGGAAATCATATGAATTAGTTTAGGGTAATTTTTTGATATGTTTATGCGAGATTTAATTTTTTAACAAATATTTAAAAATACTGAAATTTAGCTCAAAACAGCTTCTTTATATAATTTATTAACAAGGATAAGTTAATATTTTAATTGGTTTTCAATAATTATTATTTATTATTTTTATCAGTTAATAAAGTATAGGTCATTAGAATAAATTTCAATTTGATATTGATTTTAAAAACCTGTCCAACATTCGAATTTTTTTACTCTAAAAACCTGCATTGGCATCCCATCTGCGTGATTGATTTTATTTTAATTTATACCACTTTTTGAATGAAATTGGGAAAAATAGATTCAATATTTTTAATCATAATAATTCATAATTTCTAATAAGACTCTTATTTGACAAAAAATGATTAGTGAAAGTGATAAAAATAATTATATTTATTAAGGTTAAATCAAGCATAATAATGGACTAAACCGTTAACTTAAGGGCCCAAATGACAAAGACACTTGTCCATAACCCATTTTTGGACATAATTATCCCATTAATCTTCAATTATTATTTTGTTGGGGTTTTATTACTTTTTTAGGTAAGAATTTGTTCACTCGTAACTTGTTTCCAAAAATAAAAAGGGAGTGTTTTTTCTTCACTATAAAGGCCACTACCACTCCCACTTCTTTACACCTCTCAAAGAAATTTTTATCAGATGATCCTAGCCTAAATAGTCTCCAAACATCCATCTGCTAGACCTATAATCCTTTATTTGGCCTAATGTAATCCATGTACGATTTTGGCTCAAACCAAATGATGTGACTCGATTAAGAGGTAACATCTTCCCTCATTTTTTCCTATAAATTATACACCACAAAAAATCACTTTTTCTATTATTTTACCAAAAAATAGTATCATAATGACACTACGATTCTGCCATTATAATGTTCCATCCTAAGCATACACACACATCCATATAATGGATAACTAATATATTGTTTCTATGTACGGTGACTTACTCCCTCACGATACGAGGATTGCTCACTTCTCCTTTTCCACCTCTCATGGTGTCCATTATGATATATAACCTATTTATATATAATATATATTTTATATATAATGACTTTATTATTCGGAATTTTTTTAGAACATACCATTATGTTTACCACGTTTTGTAATAATGATAATTAAATTTGAGGAAGTGTGGACTACCGCCCCCTAAATGCGATATGACTCGTTCAGGCCATACATGTAACAAATCAAGGGTGGTGTTATGAAAAAAATGTAACATGCATAACATTGATGTGATACTAGATTTTTAATATACATTTTTATCATTTATTTTTCATTATTTTATTAAAACAATTAAATTAATGTAGTGTTCATGCATACATATGACCTAAAGTCTCCATGGATGTTTCCCTACAATTATAATCTCCTAATATTATAGAAAATTATAAATACATATTTAATGAAAATATAAGATATTTTAATCATGTTTTACATTTTATATGTGATGAAACCATTAAATATCTAAGAATAATGACACATAACATGTCAAAACAAACTTGAAAAACTTGGAAATTAACATAAAAAATTGTCAACATAATGGATGATTGTCAACAACTGGGTAATAAGATATTATAAAAAATTTATATACTATATTATGATATTTAAAAAGGTTCAAAATAAAGTATAAAATTAACAATATTTTGTTATAAAGAAAATTAATTTAGTTCACACAAAATGAGACTCTAGGTAGGGGATTTCCATCTCAATTTTTTACATCAATGAGATAAATGTCATTTTCACCACATAATTCTTTTGTGTTGTGTAACTAATGACCATTTTGATATATTATATCATTAATTAAATTATCATCATGGTATTTAGATGTTTCTTTTTTTATTATTACTTTTGGGTCATTTGATTCTTATGTATGAGATTCATGTCTTACTTTTCCTTTCGAAAGGAATACTCCATATACACACCTTAATTATTTTGTAACGTGTATGTACTTCCCATTTTATACATGATATCATTAATCAATTCTATTTATGGTATGAAAAACATACATTCATTTGGAATTTGAATTATAATTTTCATGTGGTATTGGAAAATTTAGGATCTTTACTAATTAATTTACTTAAACATGTTCTTAATGATTATATTTGAAATATCACTTCTCTTTGTGATTGTTAAATTTATTTTGGAAACAACCAATTTAATTTAATTTTTTTTCAATGGAACATAACCAGCATATCCATATTATGAACCAAAGGATATTAATATTTCCTAAACCATATATCATTTTCATGCGGAGTACACTATGACAGTTATTTAATTAACTCAGGAATTATTGATAAATAATTATCTTCTATTCAATATGTACAAAATTTGTTAGGGAATAGTATTCATGAATATTAGAAATTCATTGGAATGGTATGAAATAGGTGGGTCATTTTTATAGATATCCCTTTAATGCATTGGTAATCTCATGAGATTAATCATTTGGCCATTGAGAAGGGGTTTTATGCTAAAATTTTAAACTTTCTTATGAATGGTCTTGATGATAATGATACAATGTACCTAGGAAACATGAAATCCAATAATAAGAATTTACTTCTTTTTTATTTAGATTTTGTTCATCCATGACATTTTTTTTGACAAATCTATATATGAATTTTTATTTAATGGGTTTAGTTATTAATCATCCATGATATTTTTCATCGGCAAAACTATGGATACATTTCAATTTAAGTTATTTAGATAGAATGTGTTTTAGTTTCATACATTTCCATATGTGTTCTCCCTTATTTAGTTATTTTAATGGCATCTGTTTCTAGTTATTATAAGTCCATATTACTTATGTACTTCCATTAATTCTATTGATTACATGGTAAGTATCTTCAGTTATTTAACTTTCCATTTTAACTATTCTCATTGATTCATTATCGCATCATCTATATTTTTCCGTTATAGAGCTTTTGAGCTCACCATTATTATTTTTTCCCAATGAATCCAATAAGCATACTATGAATGATATACAAGAATTTAATAATGGATTAGAGTAATCATTGAAGGTGTTTAATTAGAAAGGAGAAAAATATATGTTGTAATTAGTCTACTTATATGAAATTAAATATTGATTTATGCATCTACTTTACCAAGACTACTAAACTGATTAGTCCATCATGAATTTATTCCTTTTAATCATGAAAATGTAATTAATATAAGACACTGGAGTTGGGATATATGGGATTGGGTCTCTTAAGGAATATAGTAATTATATTTTCACATTATGTGTATTTTAATATATATTACATTAATATGATAATATATATATAATATTTTCATCCATTTTAAGGATAAACGAATTACCTAATAATAATTTCTACTTGAATTTATATGATAGAATTATATACTATGGTTAGATTAGATGATCATATGGGACATTGATGATAACAATTTTCATGTTCTAGAGGAGTATCAGATATTGAGACATTTTCTCAGAATGATGTCTCACAGTAATTCATAAGAGAGGATATTATGGGAAACTAATAACCAATATAAATTTCACATGTCAAATATATCATCGTGTATTCTGATTTATGAATATGTTTATTTATCCCTATAATTTATATTACCATTAGTTCAAATAATGATCCACATACATTGATTTTCTAACATGCCTATATGGGATATGCTGAACTAGGTCCCTAATTCAGTTCTACACGTAACCTTAGGCATGCCTCCTCTTACAGCAGGGGTTACTGAATACAAATAGAGATCTAAGGGGGTATTGTGAGGACACTATATCTAGATATCATAGTGTTTTATGAAAATATAGTTATTCAATCATCATATATATCAAAGTACAAATAGGAATAAATAGACAATAACACCTTAAAATAAAATAAAATGGAAGAACATAAATATAAAAATGGATGGATAACTAATTTATTACATTAACTGATAGAATATCATTCTCATATATACATATCTGGATCCCTACTAGGATGATCAATTATATTAAATTTTAAAAAGAAAATATGTGCACTATGCCCTATTGAAACTCTGAGTAGAATCTCATATATTCTACTAACACCGTTTGATCCATACATCCCAGTCATGTGAAACATACACCATGACTGAACCCAACCCGTTCTTGCAATAAAAGGGTGACAGACTCTAGAGTAATCATTTTAAATGGTGGCACCATATGGGAATGAGTACAACCATACCAAAAATGATGTATAATTCGAATACCAGTCTGATAAAAAATGTGTACAGATAAACAATAGAGTAAATAATTAGAACATAAATTATGATACAGTAAGAAAACTATTTATCTTGTAACCCAATTGTCCCTCAGGTTCTTTGATGAAACCCATTTCAAATAATCTACATTGACGCCAGATGGTTGAAAGATTCATAAAACGTAGGTTGAAAAATACATGAAATAAATATATGGTGTTTTATACATAATATAACCCATGAAAGCATAAATCCATAATCCCACTCAAGAACCTAGAATATGGGGCACCATTTTCGATAATTAAAACTACAAATCATATTTAAATTGTAATTACCACATTTCCAAAAGCCCAATTCTGGTGCCTAACATAATTATATTGGTACTATGAACAAGTTCTCATATCACAAATGATTTAATAGTTTAGTATCTTTGGAAAATTAGGGAAAACAATTATGACATTACGACTTTTTAATGAAATACAATATAGAATCCCCATTGTAAACACCCATAAACTCATATATTTAACCTGAAAGTCATTCATAATATAAATCGTTACATCTGCCAGAAAACTAAATAATAAGAATAGAGTGTGGTCAAATTCTCAATAAGGGTAAGCAATACAGTAGAAGAAATCATAAATAAAAATTTAAAAGTATGACAAGGTAAAAAAACAAAACATATTCCATTAAATAAAAGTATTGAGAATAATTTGGAAGGAATAAAAGATAATTAAGTAATTTTATTTAAATAATAACGTGAAACATAACCACAAATATTCTAGTAGTAAAATAATCAAATAGAATTTCAATAACTAATATCATAATGATGTAACACATATTGATAGATATCAAAAATAAATTGTCAGGGCTTTTTCCAAGACATCATACATTAATGTGTAAAAACATGGTCTATTTTTTCTTATGAGACCTATCAATGCATCGAAGGGCTATAGTGGGCCCCACCATTCAATTATTAAGTCCCATGAATTCCTCATATGTTTAATAACTGAATTAATAATAAATATATAAATAAAACTATTCCATACTACTTTTAAATGATTTAATAATAATCATAGATTAAAATACCCCAAAAATTCATTGATAATTTCTTGATAGAAACACACTTTTCATTTAAAAAGAAGAGTTCTTTTGGGAAATAAACTATATTTTTAATCAAATAAAATTATATACCAGAATATATAATAAAATAAAATCTATGTACAATTAAATTGTGTTTTAGAAATAAATATTATCCAACTAATGAGAAAACCATTAAAAATTATTTTTGAGAGACTTCAGAAATTGTCAACTTCAGTATGGTTTATGGGAAGAAATAAAGTACTCTTTAAAATGAAATATTAATAATTTTTTTAAAAAAAGAAGGAATGACCAAAGATATTTTTCACGAAATAAATAATGAATTTATCGAAACCATGTTTTGATAAACTAGATTTTGGATGGTACTTGAAAATGTAAATGAAATTGGAATGTTCCTTTTAATCGAGCTTTCTTAACTGGATGAATTGAAAATGAAACCTTATAAAATGCATATTTATCCACAAAATAATGATGAAATTATCTGTAAAAATGAGTTTAGAACATATAAAAAAATTAAAATAAGTATTTAAAAATAAATAATAATTATTTTGAGGAAAAGATAGGGAATGTGTAATCCTTATGAAAAATGTTGGTTTGAGAAGAAACCCATACCACAATGAAAAAATTCAAACCATATACCACAATAAATTAATAATAATTAGATGAAACATCTAAAAACATGATGATAATAAGATTCATGATATTATTCAATGAATTTCATTATACATAATCCAAACACGTTAAATAGTGGTGAAGAAGGCATATCTCATGGAAATAAATGTGAGATGAGTAATTCATTACCTCAAGTCCTAAAGCATTCATAATTTTTTCTTAAAGATCGGGATACTGATATTAGATTGATTAATAATTTAATTAAAAACATATTCAAATGTTATTTTATTCATTACAATTTTATTATGTTCATTTATGTCATTTCCAATGAGTTATGAGATTCAATTTCATCATTCAGGAGTATTCTCTTCATTAGTTTTCATGATAGGTTCACGTGTATAAATTAATGAATGATCATGTGAAATAGTAATAATTATTTAGAGTCTAAATTAAATTTTATTAACTAACATATAGATTATTTATTGGTCTTGTATATCATTTTTCCCAATATGAGGATGAATCATTAGATAAAACATTAATAATAGTTTTTTGGTTTATTTTGGATTTTTTCGTTCATCGAGCAGTCGTTTTGATTTAATAATTAATATTATTTTTATATACTAGTTCTATAATATTAAATAATATTATACAAATATATTAAAGTTTTTTTATTGTAAAAATGGTTTTATGACCAGGCTTTATGGTCGAGTAGAAAAAAATCTCATTTTCAATCTAGGAAGTAAATTGGCACCTTACAGACAATGTTTTCAAATTTTGAACAAAAAGTGGAAGAGAAAAAACTTGATAGTGGATATAACACTATAATTATATAATTCCATTATATACAAGATTATATATTTTTCATTAATGTTTTTAAATATTAGTTATGAAAATGATACGAAAGGAAAAATATTGAATGAAAATTAAAAGAATGAATGGGGGTTTAACTCTTCAATTCTTCTACTTGAGAACCTACATAAGGAAATTTGAAATGGTATTTTTTTGAGACCAAAAAATCAATAATTAATGGTATTGGTTTCATAGAGTGGTTGTTTAGAAATTTTATAATAATAAAGGCTTTTGAGGTGTGGTGAGAAGAGGTTTTGAGGGTGGTATTAATAGTGGATAAGAGGGGTGTTTTTTAAAATATTTTTCTAATTTTTTTTATTTTGGCTCAAGACTATGAATATTTTGAGCATTATAACTAAATACATTACTACAATAAATGAGAGTTAGATTTATTGTTCTTACATCAGCAATAGGATAAATAATTCTGTATTTGACTTACAATATATATATATATGCCGTAAATTTCCATATTTTTACCATTCACCAAAAATTCATGTATTTTAGAAAAATTCCTTACCCTAATTTTTTTTCAAAATGTTGAATTCAAAAATGAACACCATTTTTGGGAAAAGAATTTTCTAAATTTGAATATTCTAAATTTTAATTTAAAAAATCCTTAGTTTGAAAAATAATGATTTTAAAATTATAACTAATATTATAACACTTTGAAAAATAAAATAGGGTCTCATAAACTTTTATTATAATCCTATGAAAACCAAATATTAATATATTATTCTATTTTATGAAAATAAATATTATTTTAAATAATTATTTTAGTAATAAAATAGTAACTATAAATTTTTGTTTCAAAAAATAAGAATACATAATTTATCATTTTTAAATCATTTATTTACTTAGTCAATAATATAAATATATTATATTTTCATTTATAGGATACCAAAATTTTATTTATACACTCATATGTGATTTTAATATTCTATTGGTCAAATTACAATTCATAATGGCCACATTAAAATTCCAACAATCATATTACTTTTCATCCAAAATTGAATGTTATAAAAAAATACCAAAAATGTAACGAAAGTAAATTTTTTTAAAATTTATTCAAAAATTGTTTTTATTTTTTAAAATAAAATTTATAATAATGTATAAATTTTAATTTAAAATAATTTCACCATTAAAAGTTGGTAAAATCGCACTTAGAAAAATATAGCCTTTTGGTGTAAAATCTGATTTTTTTGTATCTTATTCCTATAAAATCATTGGGATGAATGTCAAATAATTTTATTAAATATATAATATATCAATTTAATAATTTGGGTAATACTATTCATTGCATCCAATTTAACAGTTATGTTATATGGTTATTTTAAAATTATGTTATTTAATTGTATATCCTTTTTCGTTTAAGCTTGTTGTTGTGTGAAACCTATGCTGTCGAAAAATAAAATTTAAAAAGATAAATACCATTAAATCATAGGGTGTTACATTCTCTACTCAATTAATAAATTGTCTTCTCACAATTTTATTTTGTTCTTTGAAAATAAAAGGTTGATTCTTCAAAATTTATAGGTTGGAACCCATCATTAAAAATAAAATATCCTCTATATAAGACGGAGAGTGAAAAGTGTAGGTCAACACAAAGAAAGGCATACAAAAGAGAAAAAATTAGTTGGATATGAATACCTACAAATGGAAGAGAAATATAAAAATCATTATAAGATTATGAGTGATAGAGAACATGCTAATTAGATATTTACCCCTCATAAAACATAAATTTGAGATTAGTTAAATGGTCATTGGTTTCTAAAAAAGAAAATTAAACAGAAAATATTTTTTTCCAAAATCAATTTATTGGGTTCAGGGTTTATTTTACAATCTATATAAGAATTTCAGAAAAATAAACATACATGATTACCATCAATGTCATAATCTCATCCTTTTTTTTATTTGAGCTATCAAAAATTCATTTCATAAATTTGTAGAAGGATATTGAAGAAAACTATTTATTAATGAATACATTTTATGAATTATAATATCCAAAATTCATTCCTTCATCCATTAAATGTTTACTATATAAAAAAATTGTTATAAAATGTTATCCAATATAATATAGCTGACTTTTTTCTTAGTCTATAATATACTTAATCCATTCCATAAGTAGGTAATCTTATGACTCATCTAGAATATATCTTTCCAAATTCAAAGACCAAGGAGTTAGAAGGATGGTCGTGAAATTTAAAAAATCAACATAGTATTATATTCCACAAAAAACAAAATGTAAATCATATTGTCACATAAAAAATATATTAGTATCTTGAATATGTTTAACCTTAAATATAACAAGAATTCTTCCAAATCCCTAAATATGATGTATTGTTTTACAATTCTTATACATATCATGAATCTTATAAACAATGAATTATTTATAAAATACTCAAATAATATAATTCTTGAGTCTAACCACCAAAATATTATTCATTATCTTCTTCTATGGTATTATCATAATCTTGACCATGACCCCTTTTCATATTCTAAGCTACATTCCTTTGACTTCTGGGACCAACATTGGAATAGGGCCCCTTATAATTTCAAATGAGGCATTGAGTATTGGAAATTTGTTTCGTTCTCTTTCAATTATTAATATGGTGACCTTTTTATCCACACATGAAGAAAAAAATTTTCACTTAATCAGATAGCAAGGTTTTATCTTCCAAATTTGTCGCATGTTGAAAAATAATTTCGTCACTTATTATTTGTATCCACCATTTTACCTATCATCATCTTCTTCTCTTTCATCCTTTAGAAACAATAAAACATGGTCGATTATTTCCCTATCTTAATAGCACATGATTATTTATCCTTATATAATGAGAATTTTGGGGATACTTGTTTCATTTGAAGCATTGATATAAGACCATAAATGATATTCTCATTCTTATACTTTAGATCATTTGAATTGGTGAGATTCATATTCATTCAACAAGACTCTATTTCTAAATAATGGTTCCCTCTAAAGTTGGTTATGAATCATAATGAATAATTTAAAATTAGAAAACCCATTAACTGAAATTGAAAATTTATTCATAGATTTTCTTGTAATCATAAACATGGTTTATGTGGGTATATATATTCTTTTAAATCCATCCTAATGGTTTGAAATGAAAATGTGAATTATCCTAAGATTATATCATGTGAGTTTCAAACCATGTTTGTATTAAATCTCATTATCATGTACCCAGTTATGCCATGATAGGCCCGATTATCCTTGTTATAGGTGTTACCCCTAGGTACATATGTTCTAGAACCATGTCCACTTGTCATATCCAGACATTGATATATTTCAATAAAGACCCACGTAATCTCTACCTTACCAAAATTATTTGCTTTTTTAAGCTTAACCTCATTGTATTTCTTTCGGTTGAAATCCCTAATTAATTTTTTCACAATATATTTTCCAAGGATTCTACTAAACATTCATTGATACCAATTGTAATGACCCTAACCCTAGTTTTCGGGAACCATGGCATTACATAATTACATAGGTACATTGAATAGTTTTTCACTTCCCAAAAGGCAAAATACTATATTTTATCTGGAAAAAATAGATAGAAAATATTTGTTTCTATAAAACATTGAAATTAAAAACAAAATATCAATTCCAATGAAAAAAATATAAGCTCTAAGGCTTACCATTACAGTCATTTATAATATAAACCTTCACATCCTGAGGAAAAATAATACATTACAAAGGGGTGAGAATATATTATTAGTAAGGGAAATTAATAAAATAGAAGTTGTCATTAATAAATATAAAAAATAAGGAAATGTGAGTAACTAAAACTAATTCCGTTAAAGCATAGTCTTGAGAAGATTATGGATAGAATAAAAGTTGAATTAATAATGTCATATAAATTAACACATGAAACATATCTAGGGATATTATACTAGTCTAATAATAAAAAATAATATAAATTAATAATATTACAATGAGAGAATGAGCAATTCTAGACAACATAAACATACCACCACATATTTTCCAAAGACACCATACATAAATTGGTTAATATTCAGTCTAGTTTGTTTCATTAAACCTATCGATGCATCGAGGGCCTATAGTGGGCACTTCTGGTCACTTACTAAGTATAAATAATTCTGCATTTAACGAATAATATATTTAAAAACATATAATTAAATCAATATTTACCGTTAAAATTTGATATATTGGAATCAAAATCATATAAGAAAATACTCCCATAAAATCATTAATAAATTTTTGATAGAAACACCCTTTTACATATGATAGAAGAGTTATTTTGGAAAATCATTTATATTTATCATAAATTTATATTTTAAACATGATAATCCATGAAAATAAAATGTATTGAAAATTAAATCATGTTTTAGGTATATATTATATCCAACTGAAGTGAAAACATTTAAAATGTTTTTTGAGAGACATTAGAAAATGGAAAATTCAATTCAGTTTAAGGGAAAATATAAAAGAGTCTTTAAAATGGAAAGAAACATAATTGGTTGTACAAAACCCAGAATCAAAAATGATATATTTTAAAAAAATGGTGAATTTATAAAAATATTGGTTTATTAAAACATATTCAGGATTGTATGAGAAAAGTTTTAAGAAATTTTAAAGATCCCTTTATCCGAGATTACTTCACAGGAAGAATTTAAAAGGGAGCCTTATAAAACACCTATTTTCCCATTAATTATAGGTGAACTGATCGGTATAAATGATTTTGGAACATATAAGTAGTGTTTAATATAATTATCTATATAAAATCAGAATTATATTGGGGTAAGGAAAGATAAATTGTAACCCAAATTGATAATGGAGGTTCAAGAAGAAACCCTTAAAACTGTTTAAATAGTCAAACCGTATGCCCAATAAAATTTTCAATAATAAAGTGAAATATTTAATAAAATGAATATAAATCTATTATTTATATTATACATAAAAGGTTAGTACACCGTAGACAATAAATAGTAGTGAATAAGGATTATCTCATGGAAATAAAAGTGAGATGAGGAAACCCGTACATTATGTCGAAAATATTTCTTCACTTGTTCTTAAAATCATGGATAATGAAAATAGATTCTTTAATAATTTTGTTGATATCCTATTAAATATTTATTTAATTTATTATAATTTTATTATGTTCATTTATGGAATTTTTGATGAGTTATGAGATTCAACTTCAACGTTTGGGTGTGTTTGTTTCATTGGGTTTCATGATTGGTTCACTTGTATACATGTACAAAAGATCATGTGAAATAGTAATAGTTATGCAGAATTTAAATTACATGTTATTAATATAAATCTAATATATTTTACTATATTTTTTATATTTTTTCATATATGAGTATAAATTATAAGATAAAATGTTAATGATAATGGTTTAGATTTTTTTTCATTTATCAGTCATCATAGAGTAGTTTTGTGTTATTAAAAAATATAATTTATATATTCAAGTTATAGAAAAAAATAATATTTAATTAATACACTATAAACTTTTTAAAAGTTAATATTGTTTTTCTTTCTATATTTTAAGGGTTAATTGAAAAATTAAAACTCATCTTCCCCAAAGGCAATAAATCTGAACCTCATGGATGATGTTTTTATTTTTAGAACAAAATGGGGAAGCGAAAATAATTTCTGATGGACATTCAATTATCCTGAAAAAATAAAGTATATATATGATAATAGTTTTTTCATGAATGTATGAAATGAGTAGTTATGGAAATCGTATTCAATGAAAATAAATTGAATGAAAATTAAAATAACAGAAGGGGAATTGCCTTTTGAATTCCTCTCCATGAGAACCACATTTTGGATCATTGAAATTGAATTTTTGTGAGATAAGAAAGACCAAAATTTTGGGGAGTGGATTTTGAGAGTTATTGGGAAGAAATTACCCAACCATAAATGATTTGGTTCAATTTGGAGAAGAGGAGGTGACTATTGGTATTTGCAGTGGAGGAGAGAGAGGTGTTTTTTGAAAATTTTATTCATTTTTTTTATTATTTTGTCTCACGACAAATAATAGTTTTAGAATTATAAATAAATATATGAAAATAATTAATGGGAGTCCAAGATTATGGTTCATACATTATAGATGACCCATGGAATAGTGTACTTTACTTATATTGTATATAAACATTAAATTACCATATATTACTGTTCAAAAAAAATTCGGGTACTTTGGAAAAATCCAAAAAATTCACCCTAACCAATTTTTTGCATATATAATTAATAAAGGGACTACATTATTAGAAATTAATTTTCTAAATATGAGAAATTTTACTTTTAAATAAATTCATTATTTATTCAAAAATTGCCGATTGAAAAATTATACCTAAGTTTATAACACTTTGAGAAATTAATGAAGGTCTCACAAAAATATATAATAGTTATAAGAAAACCATTTATTAATTTGTGAACCTATTTTTTGAAAAGAATTAATTTTTTAAATATTTATTTTAGTTATAAAATTTAAAAAAAAACTCATGTTTCACCAAAAAAATGACACCTAATTTTCCATTTTCAAAACATTTATATACTTAATAAATGATATAAATATAATTTATTTTCATTTATTAGATACCAATATTTTATCTATACATTTGTAGGTTATTTTGTTACTATATTGTCCATATTACTATTCATAAGGATCACATTACTTTTCCAATGGTCATATTAGTATTCATAAAAAATGATAGTTATCTAAAAAATAAAAAAACTTTAACGAAAGTAAATTTTGATATTATGAATTCAAATATAAATTTTATTATTTTAAAATAAAAATATTAAAATATTAAACATTTTTATTTAAAACAATTAATCTTGTAAACGATGGAAAACTGCATTAAAAATAATATGACATTTTATGTGTAAAATAGGATTTATTATTATCTTATGCATTTAAAATAATTTTAATGAATGTAAAATAATTTTTTTTTAAATATATAATATTACAATTCCATAATTTTGTAATACTATTCATTCCCTCTAATTTAACCGCTTGGTTATAACTGTCATTTTGTAATAATTATATTTAACTATTTATCAGTGTTTTATTAAACATGTTTTTTTGTGAAACCTATGATGTTCAACAAATTAAATTTTAAAATATTCCTACCTTCAAGTATTTGGGTGTTATATTTTACCCATGTTTAAGAAATTATGTCCTTTAAATTATAAATTGTTCTTTAGAAATCAATGGATGATTATTCAAAATTACTTAGTGAGAAACCCCAGTCTAAAATTAAAATATCCTATTATGAAGAGAGATATTAGGGGTGAAGGTCACCAAAAAAATATTCTTTCGAATGGTATAACATTAGTAGGAAGTGAATAATTGTACATGGGAAAAAATTAAACAATCATGTTGTAGTGGATAGTGATAAATAACATTGTTGTTAGAAAGTTAACCATCATAAAAACCAATATTTATTAACATATAAAATAACGTTGATTGCATAGAAAGATATGTAAATATGTAATATTTTGGTTACAAAGCTTGTTTTCTTAAGTTGAGGGATTCTTTCACTTTCCATAGAAACACTTCCAAAAAATAAATATACATGATTCTATTTCATGTCATAATCTCATCCTTTGGTTGCGTATTAATATATCTCCACATCATTTCACAAATCTTGATATGGAAATTAAATAAAAGTTTTTATTCATGATTAACCTTTATAATTAATAAGATCCCCAAGTCGTTCCTTCATCCTTTTAAGATTTAATGGATTCAAAAATGTTAGAACATGTTATCAATATGATAAATCATGCTTTTTTCTAATAAATAATTTCCTTAATCCATTCCATATGCATTTTATCTTAAGGATCATCCATAATATGTATGTCTATATTCAAAGAACAATGATTTTGAAGAAAGGTCACTAAATTTCCAAAATCAACATAGCATTAGATTCCCAACATAAAATAATTTAACTCTTAATGTTACATAAAAAATATAATAATACTTTGATCACCATTAACCATAATGGAAACAAGAATGATTCAAAATACATAAAGAAGAGTATTTTTTATAACCCTTATATACCTAATGAATCTTATAAATAGAGAAATATTGATAAAACACAACAGTAACAAAATTCTTGAATCGAAACACATGCATATTAATCATTCCTCTTAATCTGAGGTAGTATAATAAGCTTGACCATAATCCCTTTTCTTATACTGATCTATATTCCCTTGACACATGGGATATTCAATTGTATTGTACCACTTATCATTAAATTTTATTCATTGAATGTTGGAAATTGATTCCTTTTCTTGAAATTATGAGCATCGTGTAATTTTTCTCCTCACTTTATGAAAACTCATTTTCCTCTAAAGCATATTCCAAGGTGTTTCCTTCCAAAATTATCACATGTGAGAAAATATGTCAGTCACTTATTCTCTTTATCCATAATTTTATCTCCCATTATATTCTTATCTTTATTCCTTTAGAAATTATAAAATATGGAGACTTCATTCTCTTTCTTAACAGCACATGACACTCTATCATCATTTGAACAGAATTTTTGGGAGACTTGAATACCTCCAAATATTTCCATAAGACCATAAATTAAATACACATTCTTAACCATTAGGTTATTTGTATTGGTGTGGTTCACTTTCTATTAAATAAGGTAAATTTATAAACAATAGAATACACTAAATTTGGTTATGAATCATTATTCATAATTTCTAATAAGAAAAACACTTTACATGAATGGAAACATTATTCATAGGTAATTTCAAAATCCTAAAATGGGTTTCTTTTAGGACATTTGTAATTTTAATTCCATTATAATGGTTTGTAATGAAAATGTGAATTATCCTAAGAATATCCCCTGGGAGATTCAATCAAGATGCATAATAAGGAATGTTATCCTGTAAAAGGTTATGCCAAGTAAGGCCCGATTCACATTGTTAGAGCTGTTAACCATAGGTAAATCAATGCTATAACCATATCCGGAAGTAGTATCCAAACATGGATGTATTTCATTATAGAGACAAATAATATCTTTCATACCAAAATTCTAGGATATAGTTCTATTCTTACCCTCAATGTATATCATATGGTTATGTTCCAATATAAGTTTTTCTAAATCTATTATCCATGGTTTCTACACAAAATAATATTATACCAACTATAAATACCATGAACCTATTAGCATGGAGTTTGTGGCTTAATTACATTGTAACTGTGAACAAGCATTCGCATCCCAATGGATTAAACAGTTTAGTATATTTTCATAACTATATACAATCATAATTGTTACAATAGAAAATTGTACAGAATAATAATATAGAAAATACATTTTTAACACCCATGAAACCCTAGATTAACACTAAATTTCATTCATAATATATATCATTGCAACTTGGGTAAAAATAAAACATCTGAAAGGGGTGAGCTCAAATGATTAGAGAGGGTAGGAAATAAAGTGGAAGATATAAAAAACAAACCAAAACAAAATAAATAAAGATGAATAACTAAAACACATCCCATTAAAACATCATATTGATCATAACAAGGAAGGAATAAATTATGAATAAATAATTTTTTATAAATAATCATAAGAAACATGACCATGTATATTCTACTAGTCGAATAATCACATGGAATATTAATTACTAGTATCATAATAATGAATTTCATCATGTTGTACATAATAAACATACCGTCAAGTATTTATCCAATAAATTACACATAAACATGCAAATACCTAGTCTTGTTTGTCTAATGAAACCTACTTATGCATCGAGTGGCTATAGCAGGCCCTTCCCATCACTTACTATGTCCAATGCATTCCTAATATGCCGAATAATCAATTTTAAAATATATATTTAAATAAATGTGTCCCATAAAACTTTGATGTATATTAATCATAATCATAGATGAATATACACAAATAAAATCATTGATAAATTCTAGGGTGAAATACCCTTCTACTTTGAAGATTAAAGTTATATTTGAAAATTATTTATATTTGTCATAAAATCATATTGTAAAAATGAATATATGAGAAAATAAATGTCATGGACAATGAAATTACTTTTTAGATATAAATTATTTCCAAATGAACTGAAAACATGAAAAAACTGTTCTAAGATACATTAAAAATGGGCCACTTCAGTGTTGTCCAAAGGAGAATCTAATAGAGTCTTTAAAAGTGAAATTCTCGTAATTGTTTGCATAAAACCAAAAATTGACAAAATTATCTTCTTGAAAATAAATGTGAATTTAAACAAATAAAAGTTTTGTGAAAAATAGTATGGATAGTTCTTGAAAATGACGAAGAAATTCAGAAGTTTCCATTAATCGAGCCTTCTTAATAGGACGAATTTAAACAGAATCCTTATAAAACACATATTTCCACATAAAAAAGATGAATTGATTTTGATACATGAGTTTTAAACATATACATATAATGTCTAAGATGAATTTAAACAATAATGAAATGTTATATTGGGGAAAACAAATAGAAATCATGACCCAAATTAAAAATGGTGGTTCAGAAAGAAACACATACCAATTTACAAAGTGTTGAACCGTATGCCCAACAAAATTATTAATAATCAGATGAAACATTTAATACTATAAAGATAAATAGATTCATCATATGATTCACATAACTACCTAATGTTTTATAATTGTAAAATCCATTCTTTTATTTTTTCCATATAATCAGATGAAATCACAACACAATGAACTATAAAGTGATATGTGACCTTTAAATATTATATTGTTACTTCTGTGATATATATTTCAAAAATTTGACGTACATGGTTGTGATCAGAAAAATGTTTGGAGTCTAATGGAACAAAATTAATTTTTTTGAATAGTATCCAACACATATGAATAGTAACCTACCCTTATGAATAAGAATATTACGCTTATTAATTGTAAATCATCCAAAAAATAGTAACATCAGCCTTGAATGTATAAATAAAATTTAAGCATCTTTTAAGTGATTATATGACCATAGTAAAAATGATGGTATTTCTGTAAGTAATAAATAATTAATTATGATTAATTAATTAAATTAAAAGGAAATATATATTCCTAAATGGATTTAATAAATTAATAATTTCATGTCTTCAGTTTTTAAGATAATTTTTTAAGAAATTATGTATATTTTTAAACCATTATAAAATCACTTATAGTTTTAAAATCCGTATTTTTTAAGTAAATTAGGATTCTAATTAAAAATTATATTTATCACATTTGGAAAATTATTTTTGAAAAATAGAGTTCATTTTTGGATTATACATGGAGAAAATTTGTTAAGATAAATTTTTGGGATTTATCTAAAGTACATGAATTTTTTATTAATTGTAAAATACGATAATTCACAATAATTGCTAAAACCTGACTTTTTGGCATCATACATGAGTCATGGATGATGTAAACAGAATTTGGATTGAACTCCCATGAAAATATTACTATTTTTTGTCACATAAATCATTACTAATTCTTTTATTATGGATGAATAATAAACTATTGATTAAAATATTAAGAAAACCCGCATCCCCTCCACTATAAAAACTACCCACACTTCCCCCTTCTCTTCACTTATCTTAAGCCTCGTGCCTTCCAAAAATTATACCCAAATCTATCCCCAAGCTCATCCTCTTCGCCCATCCACCGTCAGCCTCCTCAAAAGACAAAGTCATCTATCCTTAAGAGGCTCTAAAAGGAGATAAACTCATGATGTAAATTACTCTTTCTGATTCTTTTATTTTCAATAAAGTTATTTTTTAATTTTTTATTTCCTCAACTCCATTTAACCAAATGTTATGATAACTCTAGTAACATACATGTAATTTAACTTTATTACACTATTTAGATATTTTATCATACTCTCTTCTTCCCACTCCTTTTAAACAATAAATGAAAACACCATCCACGATGTGTTGATTTATCACATTTAAGGACATGTGGTATTCAATTTTCATTACCATCTTCTATAATTGTCATGAACCCATTTTATTAGTTGAAAAATATCATAATATATGTATTTTATCTTATTTAATGTTATGTGATCCTTATAAATTAATTAGGTAAAATAATCATACAGAACGAGTTAATTATCTGCAAAATCGCCAAATTAAACCAATGGTTTATAATTAATGGTTTATATAATGATTCACCTTTACTAAAAATAACATAATTAATTTTAAAACCACATAACCTCATAGATGTTCAATATTAAAATATAACCTAAATTCTATACAACCATTCTCATCATAATTTTTTATCCGAACATCAATATAAGTAAATAGATCATTAAAACCAAAGAAACAAATAGAACAGAACATTGAAATTGAACTTCATAACCAATCAAAAAGTTTATCAATGTACTAAATAAAGTTATTCTAAATAATTTATATTTAAAATATGTTCTGTACTTATTGATTAATGAACCTAATTTTGTTTTTCAGGGAATTAATATCATGTCGTGAACACCAATAGAATGAAGGTAATGGATCCTCTCTATTGCACTTTTATTCAAGGATGTACTCTATGTTATGCCCTTTTAAGTATAATTTCTAATGATGGGGTATTATTTATCACCTTCTCCATAATTACCTCATGATTATTAAATTATGAAAAATCAGTTTCTCTCTCATTATGACCTCCTAAATACACCCGATACCATGCTAATATTTTGTAAAGGATTATACTCAAACCTCCATTATTCCATTGGGTTTCTCTATTGTTCTTTTTACCCAGTGATGATATCATTTCTTATTATGTATAACATATAAATGTGGTTTATATGCTACAAAATCATTTTTCAAGATCCATTCATCATTCTCTTTTGGAGATATACATGATTTTACATATTTTCCTCCATGATACTTTCCAATAAGAAATTTCTTTTTATGGGAACTTCCCAAATTTTAAAAAAAGTTCATGTGCACTCTACCATTTTTTTTAAGAAAATATTATTTTTATAAAATCATTATCTTTATTATGAAAAAATTCTTCTTTCTCTTCAGGTTTTTTATAAATGATTATTCCCTTTTTTATTTTTAATTCTCTTTAGTATTTTCCTTAAAACCACACGAAAAGGTTTTAATGCTAACAATTTCCTAAATACTCTTCGTACATGTTTTCACTTATATTTGAAATCACTTTCCATGATATATGAATATTTTTTCTTATTAATGTCCTTTACTATTTTAATTCCTTTCACTCGTGGATACTTTTATGATACTCCCATTCATTATGCTTTATGACATGAATATGATACCCATTTCACTCCATAGCTTCCCTTATATTTATAAATGAATTATTATGAACGATTGATTATGTATAATTATTTATGTGGAATACATATTAATTAACATGTTAAGATGGGTGCACCAAAATATCGATCCAATGCATTGGGTAACATTTAGTCTCTTGAGACGTTATGTACAATGGTCTTGGCAGTTTGTCTTGACTCATGATACCATGGGTAACGGTCTTAGTGGTTAACCATGACTTGTACTATTCTATGTGCAATGGTCCTTGAACATGATAAATTCATGATTTAGTTTTCTTCCCAAATACTATTAATTCATGTTTATATGAACCCATGTTTATATGTTATGATTCTAAATTCCATTGATATCATTTTTTCATGATCTCCAAACCTTGTGCTAAATCCTTATTCTTATTTTTAATACCTTATAGGGTTTTTAGCTCATCATTTTATTTCAAGGGATCCCCAGGGTACCCTATGCAGTTGTAAGGGCTCAAAGGAAGTTAGGATCTCTTTATGATGATTAAATAATGATGTTTTTTTAAGTTCCATTTCTTCATTTTTCTGTACCTAGTCTTCCAAGACACAGTACTTTACGATACATGTATTGTAATCTGATGTTTAATTATGCTTCAAATAATTTATTGTAATATGTAAAAGGATAGGGTCATTATTGTTGGTATTAGATGATATTCGAGTAATTTTTATAGACTAATAATAAATAACTTATATATGAACCAAAAGGTTGAGACTATGTATATGAAAACACCACTCACTTTTTTTATTTATAGAGTAAGTTGTTTATCATAAAAATACATCTGTGTCTTGAAACAAATAGGAAGATGTGGATCTGTCACAGATGTATCTAGGGTTAGTACTTGAAAATGCTTATTTGAGCAAGAATCGAATGTGAACTCATGCATGACAACAGACCTTGCATAACTCTTGGTTTGACAGTCCTAGGGGATGTAATTTAGTAAAATCGTGAGCTTGGTACAAACCATTAGTAATGGAATAAAAAATCACATAAGAATATTTGATAATAAATATATCAAGGATAACCTAGAATTAAACATATGTAATCACAAGTCAGGATATATTTCTCTTTTACAAGTTTATCCAATTATGTTCAAAGTTTATTCTTAATGATTAATATGAAAGAATTAAAGGCATCTAATTGTATATTCTTTTTCAAAGATAATGATGGGAAATATAATAACATGTTCAAAAAATCAATGCGATAGGGAATGTGAATATTTCCCTTATGATATGCACGATATCATGGGAATGGGTGCTCAAAATCATGATATTACTTTCTCAGTATAATCAAGATATGAATAATAACAATAATCATGGGGAACACCCTCCTCGTCCTAGATACGAGAAAGTTTCCCTTGAATCCTCCTCAAGGAAATGGCCTCACATGTTTAGTGGATCTTTCAATACCCTCCTCACAGAACACTAGATTAAAGCCATTGGAATGATATTCTCTGTCCTCCAAATCAGAAAAGAATATAAATTCGTATTGGAGGTATATCATTTTAATGTGGAAGTTTATCTGTGCTGGACAATGATAAAAAAATATGAAGCCTTAGGTGGAAATTTATTCCATATATTGGGATGAATTCAATATATTGTTTTTTAATAAATAATTTTCCATGAACCCTATACAATTGGATGGATAGAGGGTTCCTCACACTCAAGCAGAAGGAAAATGATTCAATCTGTGCGTATAAAGAAAACATTACAAGGCTTGTGAGGTACACCTCTGGTATTTTCTTGAACACCGACAGAATGTTGGATGGATTGTTTAGCAGACTAATGCTGAGTCTATAAAAACTGTTGGTGATTCGAGACTTTGAAGGATATGAGGATAATTTTTGTTGTTCCCTTAAGATTGAAATAGAGATCAGTTACTCTAAGTAGTATCATGGGCCCGATGAAAAAAAGAAGAAAATGGAATCTAATTTGGGTGGTCCTGAAAATAATTTTCATGATGGAATGAAGCTCGATCATCCCATATGTAAAAATTGTGGGAAGAAGCATCCTGGGATCTATCTGAAGGGAACCAGGAATTGCATCAAATGTGGAATGTTGGGAAATGTGGCTATAAATTTTCTATGGGATATAAATAATCCTACTAATATTAAAGAATAATGGAAGGTTAACATCAACACTCAGCCATTTGTGTAGTATTAAAACTATAAATAGCTTTGGAATTATGCCAACAATTTACCTTAGTGGTAGGTTGTTGGAGGAAATCAACACCAACATCCAAGGAAAAAATGAAGTGCTTATCATATCACTACTACTGAGGTGATTCCAAAAAATGATGTTGTGATAGGTATACTAGTTATTCATTCAAGAATTTTAAACAAAATATTTGATTATTGTTCTACAAATTCTATCATATATTTAATGTTTAGTATAACTATTCAAACAACACCTCAAAATTTGGAGGATAAGTTATATGTGAAAACAAAAAATTGGAAAATTGTTGCATCTATGGTTTATAACTCCTCACCAGTTACTATTTTGGGACTGAATCTCCCATAAAATCATGTCATACTTCCTTTAGGAGAGATTGATTCTATCATGGGAATGGATTGGATACCTTTATACGAAGCCAACATCAACTATCAGGAAAGGGAGATAACTCTTCACATCCCGAAGCATACTATAATTCATTAAAATTATAAGGAGTAAGTTTAATCTCCATTAGATTAATCTTATCATGTGTGGATATTTCAAGCTTATGAGAAATAATATCTAGCACCAATGATTGAGACAAAGGACAGAATCATGTTTGAGGACATGCCCATCATGAGGGATTACACTATTTTATTTACTAAAGAGTTTCCTAGTATTCATCATGACTGAGAGGCCTATTTCTCAAATGAACTTATTTTTGGATCTCTACCAATATCAATGTAACCTTATAGAATGGCCACCATAGAGTTTGGAGAGATAATGAAGTAGTTATAGGAGGATATGGAGAAGGGTTTTATATTCATGAGTGCTTCACCATGGGTTGCGTCAGACATCTTTTACAAGAAGAATGATGGATCAATGCATCTCCGCATTGATTTTCATGATCTAAAAAAATAATGATAATGAAAAATTATCCCCTACAATAGATAGATAGCTTGTTAGATATGCTTAATGGAGCTAGTTATTTCTCAAAGGATTACCTTCGGTCATGATATCCCCAACTAATTGTGAAAATGGAAGATATTCCCATGATTGACATTCGAACGAGGTATAGAAACTATGAGTTCAGAGTTATTACCTTTTGAGTCACTAATTATCCATAAATTTTTATGGATTTAATGAATAGAATATTTAGAGATTCCCTCAAAACTGTGTGATAGTATTTATTGATAATATTCTGATATACTCCAAGATCAAGGAGGAACATGAGGATCATATGAATACAGTGTTAAAGAAACTATGAAGGGAGAAGTTTTATGAATAGTACAGTAATTATGAGTTCTGGATAGAGGTGTTATCATTATTGGTTCATGTTATCACCAAAAAGGAATATTTGTGGACCCTACCAATATAAAGGTGACTGCAAAGTGGCCCAAGAAGACATCCAAATCAAAGATTCGTAGATTTTAGGGTCTAGCTAGGTATTATCAATGATTTTTGAAGAACATTTAAAGATTGTAAAACCCAATGACCAAGATGACACGTAATGGAGTGAAGTTTTTATGGACTCAAGAATTCGATGACTATAATAAGGAGTTGAAAACGAGGATTGTCATTGTGCTAGAACTAACACTCCCAAAAAGTAGAGAACTCCATGAGTTGTTCAATGATTCTTAAAATAAGGTATTAGATTTTGTGCTGATGAAAAATGGTAAAGTGATAGCCTATGCCTCAAGGTAGTTGAAAATCCCTGAGAAAAACTATCCTATGCATGATCTTCTGTTGGTTGATGTGATCATTTATTTAAATATCTAGTAGAATTATCTCTATGGACTAAAGTGTGAGATATATACTAATCACTGGAGTCTCAAATATATATTCACACAAAATGACCTTAATATGAACCATCAAAGATGGATATAGCTCAGAAAGGATTATGACTGCTCAATCCACTACCATCCTAGTAAGTAAAACAAGGCAGTAGATGATCTAAGCAGAAAAGATCTTGAATTTTTATCAATGATGATAATTAAAAAGGTTCCAATCTTTTATATTTTTAGAGGTTGTACATGTGAATAATTAAAGGAGGAATGTCATCAATCCTTTCTCAAATGATTTTTAAAAATTGGAAATGCTCGGTGTTCATGATTGATGAGGAAGGAGTTGTAAGATTTGGTTCATGATTATGTGAACCATTTGATCCATCGACAAATAAGGATCTTCTGAATGATGCAGATAGATCAACCTTCTCTATCCACCGAGGGAGCACAGAGATGTATCTAGATCTCTGAGAGAACTTTTGGTGGGATAATATGAATAATGAGATTGCTGAATATACATCAATATGCCTGATATTTCATCAAATGAGGATGAAAGTCATAAGTCTAAGGGGATGATTTGACCACTACCCATACCAACAAGGATGTGGGAGAACATCACCATGTACCTTTTTTCTAGACATCTAAGGACATCCATAGGTATCAATTCTATATGGGTCATTGTGGATCCCCCTAAAAAGAAAACTCAATTTATCGAAATTTGAGAGGACTTCATAATGATCAACTTAAAAAGATATATATCAAATA
Source organism: Viscum album (assembly GCA_963277665.1). Classification (NCBI taxonomy): domain Eukaryota; kingdom Viridiplantae; phylum Streptophyta; class Magnoliopsida; order Santalales; family Viscaceae; genus Viscum; species Viscum album. The sequence continues at coordinate 951,763,469 of OY728127.1, forward strand.
GGTGGTAAGGATTAATGGAGTACCACTATCTATTGAATCCAACTGAGATCCTATATTCACCTCAACATTCTGGAAAATTATCCAACGTTCTCTAAGAATAGAAATAAGGATTAGTACGGTCTATTATCTTAAAACTAATGGCCAATATGAGTGAACTATTCAGAAACATGATCATATGTTGAGGGAATGTTATATGGACTTAAAAGGGGGATGTGACCAACATATTCCCCTGGCTGAATTCTCCTAAAACAATAGTTTCCAGTAAATCATTTGAATAGAACTATTTGAAAACCTTTATGGGAAAAGGTGCATAACAACAACGTGTTGGGATGATGTCAGCGAGCATAAGCTGCTAGGAGCTGAAATGGTCGATGAAATGGTGGAGAAGCTGAAAACGATTCAACATCACATCAAGGCAACCCAAATTAAACAAAGTAGTTATGAATACAATCGTTGACAAGAAGTTGAGTTCAAAGTTGGATATTTGGCATTGATATGCATATCTCCATGGAATAAGTTCTTGAGGATTGGTAATAAAGGAAATCTAAGTCTGAGGTACATCAGACCCTTCGAGATTCATGATCATGTCGGGGATGCGGCCTATTTACTAGCACTTCCACTTACCATGTATAATGTACATGACATCTTCCAAGTATCCCTCTTAATAAATTACATACCAGACCCTTCACATGTACTCACATTAGACATGGTATAATTGGAGAATAATCATTCTTACGGGGACTAGCCAGTGAAGATCTTGGATTATAGAGACAACGTTCTATGTAAAAATAATACTCACCTTGTCAATGTACTGTGGAAGAACCATATGTATGATGAGGAAACATGGGAACTAGAGGAGGAAATGAAAGCAAATAACCCACTCATATTTATGTCTTCGAATGTAAAACAAAATTTTGAGGCTGAAATTTTTAAAGGGAGGAATAATGTAATGAACCAACGTTTTATAAATTGAAGATACCATCCTTTAGTTATGTCATATAATCACATGACATCACAACACCATGATCTACTATGTACCATGTTACCTTTAAACACAATATTTTCACTTTTGTGATTTAAATTTCTAAAATCTAACATACACAGTTTCAATCAGTATGATTTGTGGAGTCTAATGGAACAAAATTAATTTTGGTGAATAGTAACCTACCCTTATGAAATAGTAATGTACCCTTATGAATAGTAATACAACCCATAAGAGTAGTAAATCATCTAAAGGAATAGTAACCTCACCCATGAATGTATAAATAAAATTTAGGAATCTTATAAGTGATAATATAACAATAATAAAAGTATTGGTATTTTTGTAAGTCATAAATACATAATTAAAATTAATTAATTAATTTAAAATAAAATATATTTTCCTAAAATGTATTCATAAATTAATTATTTTATTTATTCTAGTTTTGATACAATGTTATAATATCTTATGTAATATTTCAATGAATGATATAATCAGTTTTAGTTTTAAAATATGTAAGTTTCATCTAAATAATGAATTTAATTATAATTTAAATAAATCATATATAATTTTTTTTTGAAACAACTATTTTATTTTTTGATTCTACATGTCAAAAAATGTCTATGGTGAAATTTAGGGATTTTTCTAAAATACTTGATTTTTTTATGAATAGTAAAATTAGATAATTTACAATAAAGGCTAAAACATGAATCTCTGAATCATGCATTGGTCATTGATGATTTAAATGGACATTGGTTTGAACTCACATGAACATATTTCTTTTTTTGTCACAATAATCAATAAAATTTCTTGTTTTATGGAAAAATAATAATGTAATGTTTTAAATATTATGAAAACCCTCCTTCCCTTCACTATAGAAACCACCCACACTCCCCTATTCTCTTCACTCCTATTAAGCCTTGTTAATTCGCTAAATTCTTCTCAAATATATCTCCAATATCCTCCCCAACTTCAATAAGCCATTGGTCTCCTCATAGGAAGAAATACACTACCCTTTAGAGGCTCTCAGAAGAGATAAACTCAATAGGTAAATTCCTCTTTCCGATTCTTTTGTTTTCTTTCATGTTCTTTTCGCTTCATTTTTTCTTTCCTCACCTCCCTTAACCCAAATGGTTTGATAAATAAGGTATCAATTTTTTTTGTTAATCTATTATTATAATTTTATATTTTATCAAAATCTCTACTTCCCCCTCCTTTTATACTACAAATCAATACACCATCATAGATGTGTTGATTTATCACATTTATGGATGAAGATTTTTCAATTTGCATTACCATCTTATAGACTTATCATGAAATAATTTTAATGGTTGAAATAGATCATAATAAATGTATTATATATTCTTTAATGTTATGTAATCCTTATAAATTCATGACGGAGAATAACAATACAAAATAAGATAATTATTACCAAAATCACCAAATTAATACATGCATTAATACTTCATCGTTTATATAATGATTCTCCATAAATACAAATAACCACATGAATTTTTCAACCATATAACCTTAGGGATGCTCAATAATAAAATATTAACACAATTCTACACAACCACTCTCATTATAAATGTGTATTTGAAAATTTATATAAGTTAATCGATCATTAAAACCACGGAAACAGACGGACCCAAATAATGAATTTGAACCTTATTACCAATCAAAAAGGTTATGAATGAACTCAAAAAGGTTATAATAAATCTTTTAAATATAAAATAGGTTATGTAATTCTTAATTAATGAACCTAATTTTATTATTCCAGTCATTAACATCAAGTGGAGAATGCCAACAGACTTAAGGTAAGGGATCCCCTCTATTTCACTTTTATTCAAGGACGTCCTCCATTTTATTCAAATTTTCCTATAATTATTAAAAATGGGGAAGGATTTTTCATCTTCCCCATTAATCCATCATGATTTACAAAATATGAGAAATCCCTTTCTCTCTCATTAATTCCTCCTAACTACAACTAATACCATGTCTATATTCTGTAAGGGATTCTACCCGAACCGCCATTATTTCTTCAGGTTTCTACATCATTCTTTTAACCCAAATGATGTTGTGGTTTATTTTTATGTAAAAATTCTGTATAATTTTTATGTTCTCCTAAATCATTTTTCACGATCCATCCCTCATTCTCTTTAGTGGATATACAAGATTTTATGTGATTCCATCCCTGATACCTCCCTATAAAAAAACTCATTTTTAGAGAAATTCCCAAATTTTAACCCAATTTCATGTATACTCAAACATTTTTTTAAGAAACCAAGGTTCTTATAAAATCAGTATTTTTATTATGATAAAAAAACATTTTTTTACTTCTACATATATATATATAAGTTTATTCCCATTTTATTTTATCTTCTCTTTAGTATTATATGAAAACCTCACTAAAATGTTTTAATGCTATGAATTTCCTAAACACACTTCATACATGTTCTCACTTATATTTGACATCACTTAACATGATATAATTCTATTTTACCATAATAATGTATCTGTATGTTTTAATTCCTTTCTCTCAGGGAATCATTAATGATACACCCATTCATTATGCTTTAGGACATGAAGGTGATACCCATTTCTCTCCTTGGGTTCCCTTATGTTTATGTATAATTGATTATGTAAGATTATTTATGTGTAAATAATATTCATGAACATTTTAATATGGGTTAACCTAGATATAATTTTCAATAATTGGGTAAATTTTAGTCTCATGAGACGTTATGTGCAACGGTCTTGGAAGTTAGCCTTGAATCGTGTTACCATGTGCAACGGTCTTGGTGGTTAACCTTTACTTGTGCTCCTATATGTGCAACAACCCTTGACATGTGATAAAGTCCAGATTTATGTTTCATACACATTACTATGAATTAATTATTATATGATCCCATGTTTTTATGTTATGATTCTACATGACAATTTATATCATTATGTCAGTATCTCTAACCCGTGTGTTAAATCCTTAATCTTATGTATAATCCCTTACTGGGTTTTTAGCCCATCCATTTGTTCATGTGATTCCATTATTACCCTATGAATATGTAAGGTAACCAAGGAAGGTATGATATCTTTATTAATATTAAGTAAATAAGTGTTTTTATAGTTCCATGTTTTCAGTTTTATGTACCTACTCTTCCAAGATACTAGACATTACGATCATTGTCTTGTAATATGATGTATAATTATGCTTAAAATCATGGAATTTCACATGTAGATGGATATGATAACTATAATACATGAATATATAGTATATATACTCCACAATGAATAAATAGTGGTGAATAAAGCATACCTCACAAAACAAAGTGAGATATGGAAACCATTACCTTTTGTTTGAAAGAGTTCTGCAGGTGTACTTAATGACCCGGATAATGAAAATAAAATCATAGATACTTTAATTAATAACCTAATAATAATTTATTTGATTTATTATAATTTTATAATATTCATTAATGTATTTTTTATTAGTTATGAGACTCAATTTCACCATTTGGGAGTGTTCGTTGTATTTCTTTTCCTGATTGGATCACTTGAATACATATAAGAAAGATAATGTGAAATTATACTAGTTATGAAAAATTGAAATTATATTTTATTAAAAAAAATATGTGATATTTACTCATGTTATATATTATTGTTTCTTTATATTTTTATGAATCATTAGATTAATGGTTAATGATAACTATTGGGATTATTTTGTCATTTTCCATCATCAAACACTAGTTTTGATTTATTAATTAATATTATTTATATATACTAGTTCCATAATATTAAATAATATGTAAAATATATATATATTATAGTCTAGGTAAACCTTTAAAATTGTTTCATTATTATCTTTAAAGGCTTATTTTATAAATGAAAACTCATCCTCTCTGAAGGTTGTAAATTGACACCTCACAAATAATGTTTTCATTTTAAGAAAAAAAGGGGAAGATAAAATAATTGATTGTGGATATCACATTAAAGAAATAAAGATTCATTATATATATGATACTTCTGTTATCATGAATGTTTTAATTGATGTGTTATTGAAATGGTAAGAAATGAAAATAAATTGAAACAATTTAAAAGAAAGAAAAGGAATTTACCTCTTGATTCATCTCCTTGAGATCTTCCAAAAGAATATTTAAAATGAAATTTTGGTGATACCATAAAGACTAGAATTTGTAGAATTTGTTTGGGAGATGTATTGTATAGAAATAGTAAATGCTTCAAGGCTTTGTTGGTGTGAGGAGAAGTGGTGGAATTCATATTGGATGAGAGGGGTGTATTATGAATATTTTATTCCTTTGTTTATTATTTACCCCCAAGACTATGAATAGTTTGAGCATTATTAATAAATATATTAAAATATTGAAATGTGATTATAGATTATGGTGGTTATTTCAATGATGACTCAAGGAATAGTGTATTTATCTTATCATTAGTATATAATGTAAATTACTATATTTTACTCTTTACTAAAAAACAATGTGGTTTTGAAATGTCCCAAAAATTCACCATAACAAATTTTCAACTGGTAGAATTAAAAAATGAACAAAAAATTTTCACAATAATTTTCTATATATGATAAATTTAATTTTTAATTAAAATCCTCATTTAATAGAAAAATATAGATTTTAAATTTATAACTGATTTTAAACACTTTCAAAAATAAATTACGATTTCATTAAATTATTTTATATTAATAATACAAAAAATATCAATTTAGATATCAATTTTATGGAAATAAAAAAAATTAAATAAATATTTTAATTATAAAACCATAAATAAACATTAATGTATCTAATAAATAAAAACTCTTAAATTTCCTTTTTTAAAACACTTATTTACATATTAAATGATATATTTTAATTTTTAATATACAAAAAAATTATGTGTACCTTCATATGTGATGTTTCTATTCAGTTAATCATATTACTCTTTCTAATGGTCACATTACTATTCCAATGGTCATATGAATATCTATAAAAAATCAATGTTATTAGAAAATTACAAAATAATAAACCAATGTAAATTTTAATATAACACAATCTAAAATAATGCTTATTTATTCAAATATAATTTATAAAAGTGTCAAAATTTATATTTGAAACATGTTTTCAATTTAAATTTGGTAAAACTACATTTAGAAAAATATATCCAGTTTAGAGTAAATTTGTATTTATTCTTATATTATGCATATATTTTTTTGAATAAATATAATATTTTTTTATTAAATATATAATATATCAATTCAATAATTTAATTAACAATATTCATTCTAAAAATTTAATGATGATGTTATAACAATCAAGTAATAATAATGATATTTAATTGTATATCATTTTTCGTTTAATCTTGGTGTTGTGTGAAGCATATACTATTGATAAAATTAAATTTAAAATGATACATATAATAAAATTATGGGGTGTTACATATAATGTTGGTGCATCAGTCCAACATCTATTCATTCAATAATACAGTATTTCATAGAGCATTAGTCCAGCTCCTAAATCTTTAATGGAGAGTGTCAGTCCATTATCCATTCCATCTTTTAAAATAGCATGCCTAGATCATCAGTCTAGAACATAAATCATAAATCATAAAATTAGTTTCCAAATACATTTTCCAACACCTAGTCCGCATAGAATGATGTCTCCACCTAGAGCATCAGTCTGACACCTAACTCATAAAGTTCATTGTCAGTTCCTAGAGGATCAATCTGAATCATAAACCCTTTTAAAATTTATAAAACACTATGGTTCTATATCCCTACCTTTAAAAATAATATAAATTCCAAAGCCTTCATTTTAAAAAATAAAATTAAATATTTATTTAGTCATTTTACATAAGGGACAAAATCAGACCCATTGGAAATAAACATTTGAAATTTATATAAATTCCAATTTTATATCAATTGGTGTCAAAACCTTATTTTAAGAACCATAATAATGTCAAAACATATATATATCCCATTTAAATAATTAATAGAGCATAAATCCATCATTTTAAATTATAACAATTTCTAAAGGCTCAAAAAAAATTCATAAAATAATAACACCTAAAAATAACAAATTTTATCATTTCGAAATCCATTATAAAATTTGAATGTTATTCCCACTAATAGTTTTACCATTTTATGAAGCCATCAAATGTCCCTTAATAGGTAGTTTCCATTATAACACAACAATATTTTATGGTATATTTTTTTAAAATAAATTTAATCTCTTCGGTAGATTCTGTTTCAAGTTACTCTAAGTTCAATTGATGAACTATATAAAATTATGTGACTATTATAACCATACCATTAAAAAATTAATTTATTAATTGTACTAACTATTTAATTAAAAATATATTTTTACATATTTAGAAATAAAATTCTCTGTCAATCAATAAAAACAAATAAAATGTGAAATTAAAATAAATGTTGTTTTGAAAATCTATATTCATTCACATAATATATTTATATCATAATAAAATTAATTATCCTAAATTTGTGAACTAAATTAATTATATTTAAATACTATACATTTCATCAATGTTTTTATCAATCATCAAAAGATTTTACTAGATATATGATATGAATAAATCTAATTTTATGCTTAAAAATATATTTTTATAAAATTTAATTTTCATCTTGTTTTTTGAACTTTTATAGAAATAAATATTTTAATCAAATAGATATTCAATTTTGAAAATTTATCCCAATGGTAGGTTGTAAATATAGTTAATCTATGTTTTACCTAAGTAATAAGGTCATGGTATTTTATAAAATTTTATTAAATTAGTATAATTAAAACCAAATCATATTATTATAAAAAATATATATGTTTCATGGAATCTGTCCAATGAAATTTAAAAAATATAATATATAAATAAATGAAAGCTAAAAAATTTCACTCTCTTAGTAGTAAAATTATATTATATGTTCATATAGGAGGAAAATGAATTTATGAATGAATATAAATTTTAGTTTTGTGAAAACGTGAAATTATCTTCATGTGGAAAATTTATTTTTATTTTTTGGTAATAAATGTTTCTCTAATGCTTATAAAATATTTTTTCAATTAGTAAAAATGAAAATAAATGTCATTAGGAATATAAAAATATATATAACTAGAGATATTTATAATTTTACAACCATTTTTTTGGATTGATATGACATATTATTCACGTTTTAATGAATTATATTCCAAATCCAACATTGAATGGATGTATTTGAAGTAAATTTAAAATAATATTTTCAAATTTTACATTAATGACTTCTTATAAAAATTAAAACGTATTAAATTATTTAAATATCATTAAAATCATGAAATATAAAAATGCAATAAGATGTAGTCTAAATAATAGTCTATTTTCCTTTTATAATCCAATACTTAACTTAAATTTAAGATTATAACCCTTTATGAGTGAAATATATAATATTGTGTTAAATGTTAAAATAGGTTAAATAAGGGGTTATACTAAATGAAAACATCTTTTATGTCCTAAAACCTATAAAATTTACTTTCTTATTACATTTCAACAATACAATACTTTAGGATTAAATCAATATCCATTTGGAGGCATTTTAATATTCAAAATGAATTTATTATAATTTAATTATTTAAGAAATTTCAAATGTTCCACTCACCACAATTATAATCGGAAACACATTCCTTTTCTTATTTACACTACATTGAGAACCTTATCTCGACCAGGAAATTAAAATTAATCATTTTGATATTATTTGTCTTGTTTTTGAGTTTTTGGTCACCAAAAAATACCCTCCTTATATTCCTTAAGAAATGCTCTGAAGAAGGTATCCTTATGAAGAGTGAATTGTCATACAAGACCTATTTAAATTTATTTATTCTTTTACATAAGCTAAGTCTCATTAATTTATAATTAAATATATATTTTTTGTCTTCAACATATATAAATTTTATTATTGTCGTGATACTACTATTACCCAACCTCATTCCCATTAAATGGGAGTGAAAGTATCACTCGTTCACAAGTATGGATCATTGTCTCTGCATAGCGGTGAAATTAATTTATCATCCCCATATTTTATGGATGGGTATTATATGGTTTTTAACTATTAATATAATAATAATTACATTATTAATCATATAAAATGATAATATAATATCTACCTTCTTACCTTTCAGTCAATTGGGAAATAGTGACATTGCTCATACATATGTGTGGACTACCACATCCATAAAGTGATGTGATTTGTTTTTGATTTATATTTTACAAGGATTCCAATGAATCTAAATTTAATGAATTTATATAGATTATAATATGTAAAAATAATTTAAGAAATTTTGTTAATTATATAATTATCTTTCCTACCATCTATTGAAAATTGAAAACAATGTTCAAGCGTACATATAACATACCATCTGCAAGTATTATGTAACTCATTTTCTATATATAACTTGTATTCATTATGATTAATATGTATATAATGAATTTATATTTTAATAATATCATTATTAACAATCTACGTATAAAAAAATTTATTATATTATAAATTTCTAAACTATCAAACCCAAATATATATGAGAAACGAATCAGTTATTAACCAATATAGTAATTTTTAAAAATTAATTCTTATTAAAAAGATGATAAATTATTACAAGTAACTAAAAAAATGTATGATATATATTATTATGGTTCTATAATTTGTTTATAATAATTCTATATTTATTTTACTATATCTTCTAAAATAAACAATGCAGAATGGACATGAGGTAGTGGTTTATTTCACAATTTCATGATTATTCAAAATTGTTTATGTTTAAGTCTATATAGTGGGGATATTTTTACATAATATCCATTTTTACATAAAATTTATTATAGGATAATTCCATTACTCTCCATTTTTTAATGAATTGTCTTCTCATGTTTTAGTTTTTAAAAAAACTATTATAAATGAAACTTTTTTTTTCATTTCTTGAACGAGGTTCTTTTTAACCTTTTTAAAATAATATAGAATAAATATTAATTAATATATATTCCTTTAATATATTTTACCACCTTCATGAAATTTTTTTTAAAATATTTCATTACATATTAATAGGGTTATTTTCAAATAAAATTTATTACTTCATACATTTGTTGTTTATAAATAATTGATTTTAATGTGAAAAGGGTGTTTTCCTAAATATAATTCTAATTATCTTTTTTAAGTATTTTCATATATGTCAACATCCTTTGTTGCATACAATAATTTCATATGGATATTATATTATTATAACTTATAAAATATTTAATTTCATGGTTTAGGATATGTTTGGCTTGGTTTGTACAATTTTGAAACCATTCACCATATTATTATTTTTGGTTTATGGTTTTTTTATATGGGTAATTATTAACAGTTCATATTATAATTTATATATGAATTTTTATGTTGAAAATTTTCACCCATTTCATATGAGGAATTTATTACACTTATTAAGAGATGGTATGTTATTTCTATAGCCGCTAAATTCATCAGTAGGTCTCATTAGATAAACTAGTGTGGGTATTGGCTGAGGCCTTACTCATTTATGTAAGATCTCTTAGAATGAGACCATGGAAGTATGTTTTTGATATATGAAATTCTATATGTTCTTACTATGAGTTTATTTATATTATTTTCGTTTGGTTATTTTTATTTTTTATGATATCCATGGATAATTTTCAAGATGATGTGATTTTTTATATGGAATTATTTTATCATCAGTATTTTATTAGCTATTAATATCTATACATACATTTTAGATTAAGTGGAATTTTTTGTGTAATATTTTACCTTTCAATATTGTTTATTCCTTATTTATTCATGTATTCTTCCACTATATGCATAACCTTTCTAAGCATCATAAATCAACCATTTCATATGATTATTTTTTTCCCAGATATAAATATTTGTAATATTATTTATATGAAGGGATATTCTATTGTATAAAATTGTGTACTCAAAGAAAATATTATTTTGTTTTTTCTTTAAATTCAATATAATTATAAATTATGTGTCTATTTTTACGAGACTAATAAACTATTATGTTCATTGGTATTATATTTTTTATAACTAGTTGTAGTTTAGTAATGTGGCCACTAACTATCGGTTACTAGGGTTTATGTCTTTATGCATGGCATTAGAAAAAGTTTAGTAGAAACACTGAGAACATGATTTAGGAAAACAGATATTAGGGAACATAACCCTGTTTTATTCATTGATAACATTCTAAAAGAAACCAAAATTTTGATTCTGAGAATAAATATACAAAAAAAAATTAATTTCTATCATGTCGTTTTCTAGTTTAAAATTGTACATTGTGATTCAAAATCCAATCTAGAATAGTCCATTGTTTAGAAATGGTTCATAGTGGATGGAATTGAAGAAACATTTATGTATGTAATCCATGTAAGTATTTGACTCCTCAAAGAGATAATAAAGTTAGACCTAGAGCTGCATTTGCATACGAAAATATAATAACAATATTGGGTTAGCTAAATAATGTTTTGACCCACAACATTTCTTGTACCACAACATTGTGTAACAATGATAGAAATTTTCATGATTTAATAAAATTTGTTAGTTAATTAAACTAAAAATAACATTGTATATGAATAATGGATAAGTTCCCTAGAGAATATATTACCCATATTTGGATTTAATGAAAGGGAGACGGTTGTTAGGGAATATTATATTCGATTAGGTGAAGTAAATCAATGGTGGTCATTGATTCAATAAATTAAGGATTATGAGGAAATAACAGGCATGCAATTGAATGATTTAATGTAAATTTTCATTGTTAAATATTTTCCTCACAACCGACAAACAGATATGGAGATACAATTCCTGAATCAATGTTAAAGGGATGATCAAAATGTTGGTAAGTGTCAATACAAATTTACAAGTTGAGAAAGGCATAAGGAAGAATAAATTTGAAATTTAAAGAGGAATATTGACCATTCCAACGATGGGATTAATCTAATACTTATAATGGAACTATTTTACAAAATATTGTCATCATACAATGAAATAATTAAATGTTCAATTAAATTATAGAATGAATTATTCATGTCATATGGATTATATGGAATGAATGAAAATAATAATGAATACAAGGACTTTGGAAAAGTAAGTAAGGTTTTATAGGAAGAATTAGGGGTGTGATTTAAATCTGGAAATATATATTGAAGAAAATAGCATGGAACATGCTTACTGGGAATGATATTTTTCATCATGTGTTGAGAGAAATGACACCAAGATCTTGATTGGGATGTTTAGAAGGTGGAATCCAGTATTAAATTCTTCAACTCTATTAATATAGTACACTATGAAAATAATTGTCCAATGTGTCAATATAAATTTCACATGAAAATTCCAATGTAATAAAGAAAATCATATTCAATAATAACATCTGAGGTGGAAGTTCATAATGATTTGGTGGAATGTAATTTAATCATATCCTCAAATATATCCAATGACTTATTTTTTATGGATCATTGAATTCAATTATATATTCAATGTTTTTAAAGAAACTTATTTATTTCCCTATCACCTGAAAAACGGATTTATCATTCATGACTGATAGTGGGAGTCTCACCGTAATAAAGGTGTGATAGTCAATTCCCATTTGGTAAAATAAATTTTCAATATTTTCTGAAATTATTGTTAAAATAATGTTGTATTTTCATATAATCCATGTTAAAGTCTCGATTTCATAATATAATGTATCAATTTATGTAAGAATCTGGTTCTTATTCTTGAGCTATGAGTTTCTTATTTTCACTTTCCCTTAAGTGTTTTTGAGAAGATAAAGAAAATGGGGAAAATCTTAAATTTTGGTATTACATGCCATGTAATTTTCCACACATCATGTACTTTGTCCGTATGGGATGAGTACACAGGGCGTGTAGCCATGTCGACGAGGAAAAGTGTAAAAACTGACTAAACGCTGTGTTGTAGGTATTTATATGCCGTGTAGTAAGTCGGTTGGAAAATAGTAAGGCGGTGGCCAGCTGTGTGGCAGTACACGCTGTGTACTAAGGTTTCACATGTCGTGTACTCATGTCGATAGATGAAGAGTGCCACGCTGGTGAGAAGCTGCTGAAGGAACAGTTAAAAAATGAAAACTACACGCCGTGTACCCAATAGTACACACCGTGTAATTTGTTTTTTTCGCTTAAAATTGGCAGTATCCAACCATGTTCACACGATTGGATTAGAACCAAATAGGAGCTCGGGGAGACGGCCAAATCTTTGTGGATAAATCGGTCGAGAAAATGGAATATGATCCCGCTTCCGTCGATCATGGTTGAACTCCACGAGTATGCCCTCACTTCTCCTTGAGTTTTTCTTTCCCATTAGTCTTTTAAGGGATGTTATTTGAGTTTGAAAGAGGTTATATTTTACCTCAGATCATTTTTGTTCTCGGACTATTTAAGGATCATCGGTCGTGTATATCGATGATGGGCGTTTAAGGTAGGTGGATTTGTGTAATTTCCAACTGTTGTGCGTTTGTGTGTATTTCTGAACTACGAATCCATTTAGGGTATCGTCTGGCTAAGGCCTTGGCTATTTAAATACCTAGAATTGTATAGGTAATTAAATGTGATAATAAACCGCGGTTTGAGATCACTTCTTGGATCTCGGACCACCCCGGGGGTGCATTCCTCTCTTTAGCCATTTGGCCATCATACCCCAGGGTATTCCATGTTTATATTATTCATTACTTTTTCCTTGAGAGTAATTGTATTTAAATTTCATGTTAATATGTTGGGAATGGCCCGTTTACTTGTTTATATTGAGGGAAGAGATATATTAGCCTGAGAGCATGGTTGATTAGCCTGAGGGCGTAGTTCTATTAGTCTGAGGGCAATACCTGAGGGAAAGATTCTGATTAACTGAGGGTTTCATTTTAGTTTTTCCTAAGGGAAAGATTCTATTTCTCCTGATGGAAATTCCTAAGGGAAACATTCTATATAGCCTGAGGGAAAGCCTAAGGGCGTGGTTTTACTATATTATCCTGAGGGAATTGGTACTATTGAGCACATAATTTTATTCAATTAAATGGTTAAAATGAATAATTAAATGGCATTATAACTTTTATGTTAGTTACTTTTGAGTATTGCGTAGTTTATTTCATTTTACTACTGCACATCGTTGTTTCATATTTACACATAGTTGGGAACGTGCCTTTGGTGGGTGCCTACTGGAATTTATTTCTCACACCCTATTTAGGTCATGTCTTCGGCCCAAAATGATTACGTTTCTGTAGGTGTGGACAAGGGAAAGGGTCCGTATATAGGTACATGATTGTTGCTGAGGAGTAGTGGAGCATGGGACTGAGCTTAGGCTCGTGATGCTGCCAACTATTTGGTTGTTTTGTTGTACTCTGTATTATATTGTACTGTATTGATGTATAACATGTTCTGGATATTTTCTAGAACTTAAGGCATGTCGCACCATTACCTATATATCTGTTGGATATTTTTAGTACATTTTTTTATTTTAAATGTGTATGGATTATTGCTTCAGCTGTTTTATGTTTTATTTTGTATTCAGTAGTGCTACACTTTGACAAACAGGTGCATAGTTTCCCCACTATCAGACCTAGGCCATCGCTGTTAGTCAGCAGCCTCTGGAATTTGAGTAAATGCGCTTGAGTTCATGTGACCAACTGGGTTCAGGGCACCCATTGAGTGGCACCCAGATCTGGGATGTTAAAATTTATTTAATGGAGAAGTAAATTATTAATTATGATAAGGATGTGGAATTCCATCTCAATATAGTGGATACATATTTCGAGTCATGTATACATCCAACCTAACTGCTCTTCTGAATGAGATTAATAGGGAAGAAGATAGTACGTTTTCAATGGATAGAAAATTTATTCATAAAATTGAACTTGAACATATCACAAAATGATATATTGATTTATTCACTAAAAAATAACTAGCTATTCCCTATATTGAGAGATTAATTTTTTCATTGATTTAATCGTAGATGCAATATCGATATCAAAGACTCTCAAAATAATTTACACTATGGAATTGGTGTAATTGAAGAAATGAAAAGTAGATTTGAAAAAGAATCTATATAAATTCCAAAGTGATTCACATTGGGGAGCATATATTCTATTATTTTTTAAAATAAGGGATCTATGAGATCGTGGATTTATTATAAGGAAATCAATGAAATTATAATAAATAATAAGAATCTACAACCTCATATTGATTACTTATTCAATAAAACTCATTGAGATAAATATTTTTCCAAGATTGACCTCCATTAAAGAAATAATATTTTTTGAATAAATAAGGAAGATATTCCATCGATTTCATTTCTAATGATGTATGGTTAATATTAGATTACAAATATTTTCAGTTGGAATGACCAGTACACCCTCTGTTTTCATGGATCTAATGAACAGAGTATTCAAGGAAAATCATTATAATTTTCTTGGGTGTTAAGGATGTCCTATTAGTTTATTATATGAGATATTAGGGAATATAGAATCATATTTGGATAATTTTTGTAACTATTACATCAAAATAGTTATATGGGATTTCAATAAAATGTGAATTTTTTCATCCAAAAGTTTCCTTTCATGGAAATATTATCCATAAACAAGGATTCTCAATTGATCTTATAAAGAGAAAGGAATACCATGAATTTTAGTAACCAAAAAAATAACCATGGTACATATTATCATTTTTTGGAAGGATATTATTGGTTATTAATTCAAAAAACTTATCAATTAGAATACATGTTTGAAAAGATAAATCAAAATGGATAATGTTTATATAGAGAAAAAAAAATTAAATATTGTTTTAAATAACTAATGTCAATATTGGTGAGTTAACTTATCTTGAATAAAACATTAGGATAAGATGGAGCTTTTATATATAGTGATTAATCATATAAGTGACTTAGTTGTGTACTAATGTGTAATTATAATGTTATCTCTTATGCATGCAGAAAATTGTAGAATGGTGAACAGAACTATCCCGTTCATGATCATTAGTTAACAACTATAATATTTTCCTTAATGATATGGTTACATTATCACTATGGTAAAATATATGAGTTGTACACTGACCATAAGTGCGTATATACATCTTTTCATAGAAAGAGAACAACTTGATTAAAATAAAATTTATCAAGTTACGTAGGGACTATGATTTCTTAATACACTACCACCCATGGGTGAAAAATAATGTAATGGATTATCTGAACATGAAGGATAATGGAAAAGTGAAAAAAATGAGGATGAAAAAGGATCATATGTTCATGGATTTAATAAGGATGAATTTGGGGATTATTAAGGATGGGTAAACATCACTCCTTTCTAAAATAATTTAAAACCATTAATCATTCGGAGAGATAAAAAGTGATTAATCTAATTATGAGACATTTTAAAAGATAATTAAATCCATAAATGATAGGAAATATTTTGAATTTTATATGAAGTTGGTGTTTTGAATATGAATATAGAATATGTGTTCCATATATACCTTCGTTATATTGGAAAATTTTGAACTATTATCAAATGATTAATTTATATATACACCCTAAAAGTAACAAGATGCATCAAGATTTGATAAATCATTTTATGGGAGAAAATGAATGAACAAATTTTTGATTATGTGTCAAGATCATGAGTCTCAAAACAAATTAATACAGACATATAATATCCTAGAGGTTTCATGCAACATTTTCCGATTATTGCATAAAAATGGGAGGAAATTACCATAGAAATTATCCATGGGATACCAAATACTCCTTTAATGAATGATACTATATGGGTTATGGTTTATCGACTTACTAAATGATCACATTTCCTTTCTATGAGGAATTATTTCATTTTGAATCTCCTTTCAAAACATTATATTAACTAACATATAAGTCTTCAGGGAACACATAATTCAATTTTGTATGATTGTGATCAAATATTTAAATTAAAATTCAAGAAAAGTCTTCAAAAGCTCCGGACTCCAACATTCATATGAGCACTTCTTATCATAATTAAATTGAAGTTTATACAAAAAGGCCTACCCAAACAATATAATACATGTTATTGTGATTATCACATGGCCTTCAAGGTATGTGGTATCAATATTTAACTCTAGTTGAGTTTTACTACAATAATATATTACATTCAAGTATTCAAATTTCATTATATGAATATTTATATGGAAATTGATGATATACTACAACTTTTTACGATGATTTTGGTGAAATGAAGCAAATTGTCCCATATAATATGGTGGAGAAAATTGAAAATGTAATGTTCATTCAAACCCATATCAAATCATCTCAAAATAGGAAAAAGAGATATGTTGAATACAGTAGGAAAGATTTGAGATTTCATTTCAGAGACCATATTTTCATGATGGTATGTTCATGAATGAGTGTTATATGATTTACTAAGAATGAAAAAATCAGCACAAGGCACATCAGACCATCTAAAATCCATGTTCTAACTGGAGCTATAGATGTCTGTTTGGTAAAGCCTCCAAGAATTTCTAAAGTACAATACATGTTCCACATCTAATTTTTAAGGAATTAAATTCTAGAACTGATGCATGTGATCACTTATGATAGAAAATATTCAGAACATTATTTATGTTATAGTGAAGAGCCTATCCCGAATTTGGATACTAGATAATAATAATTGAGTAATTGGATGAATCGATTGATAAAGGTTTAATAGAAAACTCAACATATAGAAGAGGAAAATTTGGAACTGCATGAAATTTAGATTATAAATTACACTAATATTTTAATGAGGTGAAATTTTATGAATTTCTAGGAGGTAATTTTTTGGTGGCAGGATGAATAGAAAAACATATGATTTTATGGTGTTTTTTAAAATAAATTTAATCACTTGGAAAAATTGATTTCTATGAAAAAACTTTTTTAAATGAACCATGATATGTTATTATATGAACACAGTTACGTAACCATTAAATATGGAAGGTATGAATAGGATTAATTAAATTATGAAACATATATGGTTTACAGATTTTTATAATAAATTCATAGGTTATTAATAAAATTAAAAATTATTTGAAAGTAAATATAATGTTTTTATTAAAACATATTTTCCTGCATAATATATTTCAATAATAATAATTTTAGTTATTCAATAATGGTGATCGATTTGAATGAAATCTAAAAATAATAAACTCAACAAAATGATTTATAATTTATCAATAGTTTTTACTAGGAATAGGATATGAATAAATCCAATTTTATACTTAAAAATATATTATTCTAAAACAATATTGTCATTGTGTTTTTTGAAATTTTATATAAAAAATTTCTGATACATATATAAATTGAATCATTAAAATTATATTATGTATTAGATTCATAAGTGTCAAATTTTAAAAATAGGACCCTTTTATTTTGGGCCAATATTAATAGTCACTATGACAAAATTTATCACCTCAGGAAAGTATAAATCAGGTTGATATAGGTTAAAATTAAGTGATAAGGTCATAATATATCATAATAATTGTTATATTATGATTAAAACTAGACCCTTATCATCATTAGCTAGAAATTAATATGTTTAATGGAATCATATCCCTAGAAATGACCAATATGATATTTAAATCAAAGAAGGTTACCAAATGTAACTCTCACAGTTTTAAATATAAATCATGTGTCCACATATGGAAAAAAAATTTTGAGCAAATATATATGTCATTTTTTTGGAATGCTAAATTTTTTCCATGATTCTAATTTATTTATATTTTTTAGTTATTTATATAACAACCTAAAATGTTTCTATAATTCAAATACTAAAATATTTCAATTAACAGAATGCTAAAATAAATGATATTGAAAATATTAAAACATATGTAATTTGATAAATTTATACATTTACATGTATTTTTACGATTAATATGAAATATTAGTGTTATTTAAATGAATTATATGCAAATTAAAACCCTGTATTGAAGTATTTTATGTATGATTAAATGAATGGTGTCAAATTTGACATGAATGATAATTTATCAATATGAAAATTTATTAAATTATTTTAAAAATATTAAAATTTTTATGAATAAAATGGTTGTAATATTTTGTAAAAAAATTCATCCCTTTTCAATTTTTTAGTTAATAGTTACCTTATATGAAAAATATATAACCCTTTAAGTGTGAAAAATATGTTACCAAAGAAAATGTAAAAATATGTTATTTGAGGATTTAATCCAAGAAAATAATATTTACACCTCCACATAAACCAATGAAAATAATATTATTTCATGATATTTATACCATATCCTAACCCTAATTAAAATATACTAGAGATTTAATGTAATTGGGGATAGATAATTACATTATTATAATTTAACATTTTTGAAAATTTCAAAAGATCCATCAACTCAATTAAAAAAGGACACCCAATCCCCCAATTTATTACAAAACATTGAGAAACCTAGCCTGACCAATACCAAACAATTCCACTTAAAACATACTTATCCATGTTATTATGGCTATTTTAATAGAAAAACATTTACATTATATTGCTCAATACATGATGTAATGATGTTCTCTCAACGAAGATGTAATTTTATTATCTAATATATTTTAACTTATTTCTTCCTATACACATTTTTAGTATCTTGAATATATTATAAAACGATATCTTCAGTATCCTCAACATAATTAAATGTTATAATTGTTATGAATCCACCAGGAACCATGATCATTCCTATCAAATGTGAAATGAATGTATTGCTCATGTGTATATACATATTACCATTCCACAGAGGGATATAATTCATTTCCCATAACCAAATTCGGTCAATTGGTATTATAATGTATTTAATGTTTATATATAGTAATTTATAAATTATTATACCTCCATAATTATACTTTCATATCTAACTTATATACTCCAACTCCATTGGGAAAAGATAACTTCAGTCATGCGTAAGTGTGGACAAACACCTCTATAAACCGATGTGATTTTTATTCATTTATATGTCACATTGATTTTAATTAGGATTTATTTTAGGAATATATAAAATTAATATGATATAACAATGTTTTAGGAATGTTTATTTATTGTTTATATTTATTTCATTCCATCCATCAAAAAGTGAAAACAATGTTCATGCATATGTACAACCAACAATCTCTACGAATGGTGTAATTCATTTCCTATCTCTTAAATTAATGGATTACAATAAATAGATATATAATGAATATATAATACATTAATATCATTATTAAAATTATGGAGATGATCTAACCTCGATAAAATTATAATGAACAAATCTAATCTTCCAAAAAATACATGCAAAATGAAGCCGACATTACCCGAAATAGTGATTTTTGATAATGAGTTGTCAATAAACTGGTGATAAAATATTATATGTAAGATATAAATGGTATTATATAATGTATTATTTTTATATAATATATTAATATAATAAATATAAATTTACAATAACATTATTTATAACACATACAAAGGAAATCAGTCCTAAAGTAGGGGTTTATTTGATAATTTAATAATTATTCTTGATTATTTATGTTTATATCCACATTGGGGGATATTTTTATTCAAAATACATGTTTTATTTAAATATTTTAAATAATAATTTTATTACATTCCAATGATTTATTAATGACATTATCACCCATTATTTATATTTTATAAAGTGGTTTGAAAGGAATCTTCTTTCCATTTTCCAAACGAGTTACTTATTAAAAATTTTACAAGGGTGAGAAAGGATTTTTTAAAAAATTATAAGACATGGAAATATTTTAACTATGTCCTAACAAATGATTGGATTTATGATACCATTACATGTTTAAAATTGTCACTTCAAATAAATGTTTTCCTTAGTAGCTGTGATGTTTTTAAATTAGTTATTTCAAAGTCAAAAGGTTATTTCCCTCTAGAAATTTCAAAATATATTTTAATGTATTTTAATCTATGTCAACATTCATTGGTGAATCTTATTATTTTAATAATTTATTATATGTTTTATTATGAAATTTAATAGGGATTGTTTTTTTAATAACATTATCAATATTCAATAGATAGTTTATGATTATGGTTAATGAATGGGGTAATTGTTAACATATAAGATTCTTGTTTCAAGATGAATTTTTATATTTATTATGATTAACCCATATCAAATTTGTAATTAATTGAACTTACTAAGTGAAGGGTGGGGCCCACTATTACCCCTTATTGTATTTATTGGTCTTCTATGGAAAACTAGTTTTGATATTAGTTGAGGCCATTATCATATATGAATAATTCTTGGGAATGATCCCTTGATGGTATGTTTATGATTTGTAGAATTATGGATTTTATCATTATGAGACATGTTAATTGTAGTCTATATTATTTTTTATTAGTTATGATATAGAGTGATTTGTTTTATAATCCTATGATCATTTATATGTAATTATTTTATGATTATTTATTCATACCATATTATTATTCATATAGATGTTATTGATTAAATGGAATGTGTTGTCAAATATTTATGTTTCCATATTAATTATGCCTTATTTATTCCTATTTTAATCCATTATATTTATACCATTTATAATTAATAAATCTCACACATTTAATATATATTTTTTACTATGATTAATGGTACTGTATTATGATTGATATTCAAGGATAAGCTAAAGTTAGTACTGTTATTTTCAAACAAAATATTGTGTTGTTCTTTGTTTTAGAATTTAATATAATAATCATCAATGTATGTAGTTCTATAATATTATTATATTTTAGTCCATTGGGATGTTACTTCTTTTACTTAGTTCCCACATAATAGTTTAACAAAAAAACTCAAAGATACTAGGATTAGGGTCTTTACACCCCAAATCCTCTTACAATAAAATTCAAAAAGCACATCATATATATATATATCACTTAACCCTTCAACCAAACCAACAAATGATATTAACCAGGTTTTAATTTTATCTCATTTATTCCACCCTTATAAACCCCAAACATCCATTTTCATGATATGAAATATCACATGGGGAAATAATTTCACTTATTTAAACACTAAAAAATCTATTGGAATCTTTTTGAAGATTAAGGTATCAATTTTTCATCCATAACCATACAGTTAAACAAAGGATGTGTATACACCACAATTAGTAATTATGGAACATAATAAGAACATCTGAAAAATAAGATATCATGGCTATGGGGATGTATCATAAATGGCCTACCTCATCAATAAATCTTTCAATAACACTTCCAAAGGCTGGAGGCCTTGCAATGTGCCACCCAAGAATCATATATGCTCTATGGAATAAAAATTATTTTTTGAAGACCACCAAAGATCTTACATCATGACAATAGAAAAGAATTCCTTAAATAAAATAATTCAAAATATTTAATTAATAAAACACTATCACATCATAATGATTAAAACACACTTGGTGTTCATGTCATATCGAAACTACTTTAAACCGCCATGTGTCGTCTATAATAGACACCCTACATCATTCTGTATAAATATCCTAAGAGGGGATACCATTACAGTAATTGTTGGTCAGAGTGGATACTCACGAGGGGGATGAATTGAGTTCCTATTAAAATTTCTGCTAAAAACATTATGGTTATGAAATCCCCCATTTTTAAAAACGGCCCAGTTAATTAAGGCAGTAGAAATGTAAATGTTAAATTGGTCAAAATGTTTCTCAAAGGGTGATTAATCCTCAGATGAATCAGTGTAGAACGCTAATTCAACATTTGAAACAATTTTACTAAATTAAACAAATACAGACACTAACCAAAACTAACTATCAATGTGTAAGAAAAAAAGTTTAATGTTTTAGAAAATTTAATCACTGGATAAAATCAAAACAGAGTATATAACGATTTTCAAAATAATTTAAATAAGAGGTTCATTCTCAAGCCAATACCTAATCCTCTCCACTAGGTGATCACTTGACACCAATAAGTTTATATTAAAACTTGATACACAACCTATATCAGGCTTTACAACAGTTATCACAAATTGTCCTGGGAACATGCCCTCTACCATAGTTATTCATGGGAACGAAAAATAAAATAGACCACACATAGTCTCTTCCACAGTTATAAGTGGAAAATACAGATAAGGTGAAGTTTGATGTGAGGATAGTTAATATCCTCGAGTTCAAGAACAAGATAATGTGTGCGAAATAACTTGACACACACACTTCTCAAGGATGTAAAATAAAGAAATATAATAGATATGTTATGATGAGAAAGAGTTTAGAAGGATCTTAGTGTTTTCAGTTCAGCTATTGACTCCTTGGAATGATAAATGTTAACATTTGAGTCAATCTATGGAAGTTGTTTCCAAAATAGAGTGTTGCAACTCTAGGTTCAAGATTTCAGTGTTCCGCTTCTGATGTTGATCAAGAGTTGATGAAGCACAGAAGGAAAGAATGAGCTTATCTCGGAATGATCTTCATGATTCCTGTGGGTTTAGAATCCTAGTGTAGGATGGTTCAGATTTTTGATCAGGCAAGTAAACTCTATCACACTTCTTCTGCAACACTTTCTTCATGTACGTTTATATGTTTCTCTTCTTGTTTTTATCCTCAAAATCCCATATTTTTATTTTAAGGTCTAATATTTTTATATTAGAGGTCCGATAATGGGAATGAGTAGATCACATGCCTGCTTTCTCATACCTCGTACTATCTATGGTATTGTCTCCTGAAATTTTTACAATAAACATTAATTAATGTCAGAGAATTTATTTTATCAAATAGGACTGTTAGAAAAGTATTTAGAAATTGAAAAAGTATGTTTGAATATGAATTAGTAAACTAGTAGTGGTAGCCTTCATATCGGTAGGCTTCAAAAAAAGGTGCACATCGGCAAACTGTAACCTTTAATAATATTCTCACACAAGTAACCATGTAATAGTGATCTTGTTGCGGTAAACCTATAACGGTGATCTTTTAGAGGTATCCTTTTAGTTTTAACCTTGTAAAGGTATGTTTGTAGTAGTAACCTTGTAGAGGTAACCCTGTAGCTGTAACCCTGTAACAATAAACTTGTAACTGTAACCAAGTAACAGTAACCTCTGTACTTAGATGAATTTTTCATTCTGAGCTTAACCAACCAAGCATTGAGATTGATAGTATATGAATATTACTCTTTTGGAATAGGAAACTTTAATGAAAAATAATTATAAAATTATGAAGACATGATTCTTACTTAAATGAAAGAAATATTTGAGATTATCAAAATATTATTTGGGATTATAAAAATATGATTTTGGATTATAAAAATATGATTTTGGATTATCAAAACAGGTGAGTGAAAAAATCTCCCCGCTTTTCATAATCACAAATTGTGGCATTTCTATGTTTTTTGAATCTAGGTAAAACAAATATGCTATTTTCATTGAATAAGAATATATTTTTTTTGAATATTTTATCCTTGTGAGAATGAAATCTCCCCTTTTTTATCCCTTTAATATTTTCTCCCCCTTTCTGATTAACAAAATCCATACAGAACAACAATAAAAATAGTGGAAGTAGAAATTTTTTATTAATAAAATAGGAGCACGTTACTAAAATTGATACACCAATATTTATCAACTAAGATGGTCCATGCTCAATCCACATTAGATATGCCCATAAGAACTTTGTCCTTGGAGGTTGAGGATGAAGATGTTGTAGTTGGAGGGATAGGCCGAGGGATGGTAGTTATCAAGGTAGGAGGAGATGCAACTGAGGCATCACCTGACCCATAATGTGTAAATCTCTGAGTATTCATGGGGGATAAGCTTTTGATGGCCTCGGTAGGATTCATCAAAGGAGCAGCACAGGTGGAACCTGAAGCATCTGAAGAAGCAGGTAGAGTAGGAGGAACTATGACTGGAGTGTAGTCCATATGGAGGAATGGAAAGATAATATTTCTGAAGTCCATAATGATAATTCCACCTCTCTACATATAATAAATAAAATAATCCTTATTCTCGATGAATTTTTTCAAAGGAGTAAATTCTCTAAGTCTCCTAACCTAAACCTTAAATGCCTGAGTGATAGGTGGGACCCTTAAGTTTTCCAACAAAAACATTATGTGACCATCCATATGATGTTTGGTGTGCACCCATTTGTAGTATAAATCAACTTAATCGTTGATGGCCTTCTAATCCTGAGCATATTCACTTAAATTATTGCCCACAGGATTATGAATTTCATTATTTATGGAAATAACCTTGAAATCTAAGGAACTTATACAAGAGAGCTTTACCACTTCTTCTCTGACAATGGTCCTGAAAGCTTCAATGTTAATTGGTGGAGAAGCTGAAGTGGAAGGAGATGCTTCTAGAGGAGACAGAGAGAAGGATACTGTCTCTTTCAAATATTTTTTCGGCCCACTGATTAGTATTTTTACATCATTATCTTTCCCTTTCACATGTGCATCCATAGATTTATTTAAATCCTCAGACACTATGACCATTTTCTGAACAGTACTTTTGACATATACAAGGTCTCTGTCCACTTGGGTCCTTGAATCTATATAAGCATCTAACATGGAAATAGATTATTTCACAGAAACGGTTGAATCTGTAAACTCATTGATTTGACTCTGGTATTTCCATATATCCTAGAAAAGAGTATATTTAATACTAGAGTGCATTTTGGATATGTCAGATTCCATATTCTCATGACCTAGAGCAACAACATTTTCCACTTCTAAAGACCTATCCCTAGACACGTTTTTTATGTCCGAATTTAGGGATTCAAGATATTTTTTTCTATCATATTCTTGAGGGAAAGAGGTTTCTGAAGGAAAAAATGTGAGGTTTTTAACTAAGGGTCTTCTGTTATGCCTCTCATATTTTGATTCATCATAGTCTAGACCCAACACCATAAATCTTGGGTCCTTAGTCTGGCCATCAATTTTATGAAAAATAGAAACCAAGCCTATAACAGCCAGTTATTCACCTTCAATCTGAGAAATATCTTAATCGGCCACATTCACTTCCTCCAGACCTCCATGATCAACTACAACATAAGGAAGGTTCAATTCCTTCCACTTAATAATATTCAACTACTTCTAAGACAGGTCCAGCCTCAACAGAATTAGCAGCCTCTTCTTCTGTTCCACTTTCTACTCGTTCCGCGTATCCTATAAGAGGACTAAGACATAGAAATTCCTCTTCATTTTTAGAAGAAGTTTTGTCAAGGTCTACATGACATGATTCAGAGTTCACATCCTCATCTGATGTGTCTCTAACTTCTCTTTAAACAATTTCATCCCCCTCTTCTTCACCGGTCTCCTTATCACTGTCCCTTAGGAAAACATCCCTTCTAGGCAATCTCTTTGGTGGGCTAGGCTCACCAAAGGATACAGTAGTCGTACGATGATTGGAGGGAAGGTCAGGGAAAATTGTTTCAACTATATTAGAGTACTCTATTCCTTACAAATCAACAACTTCCTCTTATTCTACATCTAAATTTGCAGGCTCTAGTTCATCGGGCTTAAGATTAGTATCTCTCTTATTCTTAAGCCTAGTAGGATGAGTAATAGGATTAAACTCTTCATACACCTTAGCCTCATCATTCACCCATCTCCATAGCCAAGGAATATAGTTAATCTTCATCTATTTTCAAATCAAATTGGTGATGCAATGGCCATCTTTCACAACAAAAATTTCTTTCTTATCTCCAGCAACTCCTTCAAATTTCATCATAAGAGATATCAGCTTAGCATGGAATGGAGCATTTAATTTGGAACTAGGCTTGATATTATCATCCAACTGATCCATAAACAACCTACTGATGATGATATTATGTCCATGCTTTAAAAAATATAGAATGAATATGTCCTGATATTTTAAAACATCGATGTCCCCTCTCCTGGGACTTATTACATGCTGATCAAATTTGAAAAGCAGATTATCCTCTCCTACCATCTCAGCAGCAATTCCATTCTTATGTATTCCATTCACAGTAAATTAAGAAAAATCTACTTTATAGAAAAATAACTCACTAGTGGGAGGCACCAATATTGAGTAATAAGCATAAATTCCTTCATGATGAATCCTTAAACACTCAGACCATTCAATACTGGTGAAAATTACATTTACTCCATTTACTATGGAAATCATTCGATGCTCATCCTCAGACTGTTCAAACATCAGATACTAATAAACTCTTTCCCCATGTTTAGGTAATAGAGTCCATTGTTGTTTGAAAAACATTAAACCCATCCTTGAGCTTCCAGTTCCATAAGCACTAACGACTGGCTTGACATCAGCCACTCTAAACATAATTCCTTCTCAGCTACTATCTCCCTTTTTAACAAATGCAGGTTCAATAACTTTACCACTCTCTGGCTTCTTCTACATGATTTAGTTCTATGTCCCATAGGATCAGGTGTGTCTCCTTCATCACTAACCAACAACCTCTTCAATCTAGCTATCAATCTGGAGTGGTTTGAGGTTTCAGCAGAGGTTTAGATTCTATGATTTTAGAGAGACTGGTTCGGAGGAGGGTTTGATGTGGATAGAAATGTGGTCTGTGTTCTATTTTTATCATTTTTCGATCTAAATATAGATGAAAATAAATAATTAGTAGTAGAAAAACGTTTCAGATTCCGGTTTAGAGCACATAAACGCAATGTCCCGGACATCGAATGTCAATCGGTACAGAGGTATCTGTAAGGTCTAATGGTGAGTTTATAACAGTGAGGTCCTAACAGTAAGGTTTTAACACTGAGGTCCTTATAGTGAGGTCCAAACAGGGAGGTTCTAATAGTGAGGTCGTAATAGTAAGGTTCTAATAGTGAGGTCCTAATAGTAAGGTTCTAATAGTGAGGTTCTAACATTTTATCATACCTAACTCATATCTGATGTAATTTAACATCTCAAAATTCAATGTCTTTGCGAATATATCTGCCAATTGTTGTTCAGTATCAATGAAATAAAGAGTGATATCACCTTTTTAATAATGATATCTCAATAAGTGATGTCTTACATCAATATTCTTTGTTCTAGCATGAGATACTGGATTCTTAGATATGTTAATAGCACTTGTATTGTCACAATTTATAGAGACATGTTTGAATTGTTATCTATAGTCTAGTAAAGTGTGTTTCATCTATAGAATTGGACCACAACAACTACCAACAGCTATATATTCAGCATCTATAGTAGATAATACATCATAATTATTTTTCATACTGCACCATGATACTAGTGACTTACCTAAAATGTGACATGTTCGATAGGTGCTCTTTCTTTCTAACTTGAAACCAAAAAAGTCAGCATATGAATAACATATTAAATCAAAATGTTTTCCCCTAGGATAAAATAGTCCTAAATTTATAGTATACTGGAGATATCTAGAAATTCTTTTAACAGTATTTAAATGAGACTCTTTGGTATTGTCTTGAAATCGAGCACACCTGCATACCCTAATCATAATATCCAATCTACTAGTAGTAAGATAAAGTAGACTCCCAAACATACCTCTGTAATTTGTTTGATCCACTGGTTCTCTAGTTTCATCAGCATCTAATTTGAAAGTGGTACTCATAGGTGTATCACTTCCTTTACTACTATCGAAATCAAAATGTTTTAAAATAACTTTAAAATATTTATTTTGATTTAAAATAATACCATCTTTGATTAAAAAAATTTGAAATCCAAGGAAAAAATTTAGTTCCCCCATTAAACTCATTTCAAATTCATTTAGCATCACTGAAAAAAAATCATTACTTAAAGAATGCTTACAAGATCCAAAAATTATATCATCTACACAAATTTGTATAATTAAATAATATATGGAAATCCTTTTAATAAAGAGATTACGATTTTCTATCACTTTTGTGAAACCTTTTCAAATATGAAAAGAACTGAGTCTGTCATACCAAGCTCTTGGAGCTTGTCTTAGACCTTATAAGGCTTTAGACAGTTTAAAAACATGATTTGGAGAATGGGGATTTGTGAATCCAGGGGGTTGTTCAAAAAATACATCTTTAATTATATATCCATTTATAAATTCACTTTTGACAACCATTTTATAATGTTTTAAATTCAGATGAGCTGTATAAGAAAGTAGTATCCTAATGGCTTCTAGTCTAGCTATAGGAGAAAAGGGTTCCTCATAGTCTATTCCTTCTTCTTCAATATACCCTTGTGCAACTAGTCACGCCTTGTTTCTAACTATATTTCCAGAATCATCAACTTTGTTCCTAAACACCCATTTAGTGCCTATAGTTAAGGTGTCCGTAGGTTTGTCTTCTAGTTACCAAACACTGTTTCTTTCAATCTGATAAATTTTTTCATTCATATCCATCACCCAAAATTCATCATTGATTACATCATTGATATTTTTAGGTTCAATATGTGAAATAAAATCTTGATGTTCAACCTGTTTTATTATAGATGCTCTAGCTTGTTCCCCTCAGTTTAAATCACCTACTACAATATCTAAAGGATGATTCCTTAGTGTTCTAATACCTCTAGAAATAGTGGAACTAGACTCCTCCTGGTTGTATATTGGTTCAGACTCAACAGTTGCAGATTCTGGAAGATTCCCTGAACTGGTTACTTTCACTTGAGGTTCACTGTCATTATCATTAAGATCCAGAATTGACATATCATCCTCAAGATATTCAAGAGAGTTTTTGGGTTCATGTGGTTCATTCTCATTAAATAGGACATGAACCGACTCTTCCACACATTTGGTTTTCTTATTGAATACTCTATTGGCTTTACTCGATATTGAGTAACCTAGGAAAATTCTTTCATACTTTTTGGAAGAAAATTTGTCAAGATTGTCTTTAGTTTTATGGTTAAAGTGTTTTCAACCAAAAACTCTAAAGTAATTAACCTTAGTTTTTCTATTGTTCCAATGCTCATAAGGGGTCTTCCTAAGAATCGATCTCATATTGACTCTATTGATAATGTAACATGTTGTATTAATAGATTCGGCCCAAATGTAAATTAGAATGTCATATTCATTTAGCATTTCCCTAGTAATCTCTTGAAGTGTCCTATTTCTTCATTCCCTGACTCCATTTTATTGTGGTGTTATAGGAGAAGTAAAGTTGTGAATATAGCCATTATGTGAACAATAAGATTGAAACCCGTGATTTTCAAACTCACGGCCATGATCACTTCCCAAGGTCTTGATCCTAAGCCCACTAAGATTTTATATAGACATGGAATATTTAATAAAATAAGAACAAGCTTCACTTTTGTGAGCTAGAATGTATACCCATGTGTACTTAGAAAAATCATCTACAAGAACATAAACATAGAACTTCACATTTAAACATGAAACTCTTGATGGTCCAAACAAATCCATGTAAACCATCTCAAGCGGTTGAGAAGTAGAAACATATTTCTTTGGTTTGAATGAAACTCTGTGTTGTTTTCCCTTTTGGAAAGGATTAAAAAAATTAAGAGGGAATTCGAATATAGGTAAGTCTCTAATTAATGATTTCCTAGTCAGTTTACTAAGTGAGTGCACATTACAGTGTCCTAATCTTCTATGCCACAACCATGATTCCTTATGAACCGCATTTAAACAAGAAATTTTTTTCTTAGCTAAAGATTCCATATCAATAAGATATACATTCTCATTTCTGATAGCAGTATATGTTAAGTCATTTTTAGAATTTAAAACATTACATTCATCATTTTCAAACATTAAATTGAAACCATCATCACACAACTGAGAAATACATTGAAGATTGTATTTTAACCCATCAACAAAATGAATATTAGAAATTAATATAGTATTAGGGTTAACAGTCTGGCCTAAGGCGACGATTTTCCCTTTAGCATTATCACTGAATGTGAAATATCCACCATCAACATTAATTAGACTTTTGAAACATGAATAGTCTCATGTAATAAGTCTTGAACATCCACATTCCATGTACCATAGAAATCTAGATGAACTCATTAGAAAATGTTCCTGCAAAACAGATTAGACATGGGGTAACTTTGGTACCCCGATTTTCTTGGGTACAAAGAGGGTAACAAGTAATACATTAAGAACCCATACTTGTGTCACAGATTTCCTATAATAAATAGATATATTTTGATACATAAACACTTTGTTTGGTCCTTTAGAGAATTTTTTTTCACAAAATGGTCAAGAACATGAACTTGATAGGAATTGTCCAGTTTTTGAAACAAATTTGGTTTTAATAAACCTTATGTATCCTAGCTAATATCCTAGAATAGTTGTATATTTTGGGGAAATTTGTTGTCCTAGATACTGAGTGAAGGTATCTCTACCATTAGTAAATTTCTCAAGATCTCTCCTTAATTATTCATTGGATAATTTGAGTTCAGTATTTTCATTAAATAGCTGAGCATATTTTTCTTTCTCAATATCTAGATCAGATTTGTAATTAGTATTTAATGAATTTTGTCTTTTCAATAATTAATATTTATCCTTGATTTCATTTAAAGAATACTCAATCATTCCACAGTATTCAAATAATTCATCCTTAGTCAAATTTTCATCATTGTTTGATTCATCTTCATTCCCAGAATAATAATAATTAGGCAAAGTTGAATTTGGTGTTACCTCAGTTGTTTTTGTCATGAATCACAAGTTGGCATGATTGTTCTGTCCACTATCAGAAGTATCAGATCCACTGGAGCTATCTTCTAAAGCACTCCAGGTATCATTCATAGACTTTTTATTACATTTTCCCTTATCTTTATATTTATTCAAAAATTTCATCTTGGGGCAATCTGCCGTCACATGGAATTTTCATTTGCACTCATAATAGAGTATTTCATTTGTGTAGTCATTCCATTTTCTGTCTTTCATAAATTTTCCTTTATTACCATACTTTCCCTTGTAGTTTGAATTCATAAAGAATATCTTCTTTAGGTAGAATTTTTGGACACTTCTAGCAATATGAGACATCTCAACATCACTGTCTAAGTCTTCATGTGTGGAAGTATCAACAAGAGATTGGACTTTTTCCTTATCCTTGTTCTTTGAGGTAGTAGTCTTAAATGCTACCAATTTCTTCCTTGGTTCTTCATCTACTTCTTGATTCACCTTACGTTCTTTTTAACACACCAAAATATTTCTAATTAGTTCATTCACTAGAAGTTTGTCTATGTCACAAGATTCTAGGATAGAAACAGAAGATCCCCTCCATCAGTCAAGTAGGCATCGAAGCAGTCTCATAATCTGGTCCATGTTGTCCAATGGTTTCCCAAGAAGACTAATAGTATTCACTATCACATTAAACCTAAGATACATGTTAGAAATGAGTTCATCAGGATTCATTTTAAAGTTATCATATTTAATAGTGTAAGTATTTAGTCTCATTTCTTTAACATTGGTTGTTCCGTCATGAGAAATAGCTAAAGTGTCCCAAATTTCAAATGTAGTTTTACAAGAAGATATTATACTAAATTCCTCATCACTTAGAGAACAGTACAAAGCATTAATTTCATTTCATTTATTTGTATATGTGGCTTCAGTCAACTGAGACCATGTGTCTCGAGGAGTAGTAGGTAACGTATGTTGTTCTTCAATTGTGTCCCAGATTTCTAGTCTCATGCTCTCTAGATACATTTTCATTTTTAATTTCCACTCAGCATAGTTATTACCATTAATGAAAGGTGAAATTTTAGTATCAACACCCTCAACTCTGTATTCCATAGTTACGTAGAGTATTAAAGAACAGAAAATTTAGATATGACAGAAATTTTAAGATCTTTAAGAATAACTAAATAATAGTTAAAAAGATTATTCACACTGGATAAAAAGTCCCCTGATACCATATTTGGGTCGGAGTGGATACTCAGGAGGGGGGTGAATTGAGTTCCAATTAAAATTTCTGTTAAAAACATTATGGTTAAGAAAACCCCCAATTTTAAAAACATCCCAGTTAATTAATGATGTAGAAATGTAAATGTTCAAATGGTCAACAGTTTTCTCAAAAGGGTGATTAATCCTCTGATGAATCATTATAGAACACTAATTAAAATTTTGAAACAAGTTTACTTAATTAAACAAATACAAACACTAACGAAAACTATATATCGAAGTGTAATCCAATACCATTGTATGTTTTAGAAAATATAAGCAGTGGATAAAATCAAAACAGAGTATATGAAGATTTTCACAATATTTTAAACAAGAGGTTCAGTCTAAATCTGAGACCTAATACTATACACATGGTGGTCACCTACCACCAAGTAGTTTATATTAAAACATGATACACAGCCTGTATCAATCTTTACAAAAGTTATCACAAACTGTCTGGGGGAACAAACCCTTTACCAAAATTCTTCATGGGAAAGATAAAAAAATAAACCACGCACTGTCTCTTCCACAGTTATACGTGGGAAACATAGATAAGGTGATGTTTGATGTGCGGATAGTTAATATCCTCTATTTCAAGCTTAAGGGATAGTGTGTGATATAATAAGACACACACACATCTAAAGGATGTATAAAAAAAGAAACACAATAGAGCAGTTATGATGAGAAAGAGTTTAGAAGGATCTACATGTTTGCAGTTCAGATATTGACTCCTTGGATTGAGAAATGATGAAGTTTGAGTCAATATCTAGAAGTTTTTTCCAAAATAGAATGTTGCAACTCCTAGTTCAAGATTTCAGTGTTCTTCTTCTGATGTTGATTTGGAGTTAATGATGCACATAAGGAAAGAAATAGCTTATCCCAGAATGATCTTTGTGATTCCTGTGGGTTCAGAATCTTAGTGCTGGATGGTTCATCGTTTTGATATGGAAAGTAAGCTCTATCACACTTCTCATGCAACCCTTTCTTCATGTACGTGTACATGTTTTCCTTCTTGTTTGTATCCTTAAAATGTACTTTTATTTTAATTTCAGGATCTTATCATTTTATATTAGAGGTACAGAAATGGGAATGAGTAGATCACATGAATTCTTTCTCATACCTTGTACTATCTATGGTATTGTCTCCTGAAATGTTTACAATAAGCATTAATTAATGTCAGATAATTTATTTTATCAAATATGAATATTAGAAAAGTATTGAGAAATCAATAAAGTATGGAATAATAAGCTTCAGTAAACTGGTAACAGTATCCTTAATATTGGTAGGCTTCAACAGTAGGTGAACATCGGAAAACTGTAACCTTTAACAGAATACTCACACCAGTAACCATGTAATGGTGACCTTGTCATAGTAAACCTGTAACGGTGACATTGTAGTGGTATCCTCATAGCTGAAAACTTGTAATGGTATGCTTGTAGTAGTAACCTTGTAGCGGTAACCTTGTACCTATAACCCTGTAACGGTATGCTTGAAACTATAATCATATAATTGTAACCTCTGTACATAGATGAATTTAGAGCTGTGAGCTTAACCAATCAAGCATTGAGATTGAGAGTATATGAATATTACTCTATTGGAATAGGAAACGTCAATGAAACATAATTTGCAAAGAATTACTACATGGTTCTCACATAAATGAAAACAGGATTTTGAATTATCAAAATATGATTTGGGATTATAAAAATATGATTTGAGATTATAAAAATATTATTTGGGATTATCAAAATATTTGATCTCAATAGTAATCAGTTAAATATAATTAAAATGGGTAACCTAATAAATATAAGCACAAATCATACCATAATTAAATTCCATACGAAATTTTGTTGATGTTGTCTCAGGAACTCCTCTAGAGAAGAGAATTATGATTCACATGAGAAACAGATGATTCCCCAATGATTTTATGGAGTCATCAACAAAACCATAAATAAAGAATAAAATATAGATGAGGAATGACGAAAAGGGATGATGTTTTCACATTATGTTGATAACCAAAAAATTACCAAATCGTTTCATAAATTCACTACCAAGTCATGTTTTGGATAATGAGGAACATGGTGGGAGAACATTGGTCCATCTACCCATAATGAGGGAGGAATTTGGGGGGGATTGGATAGAAACCTATATGTTGGATTTTTTTTCATATCACCATTTTAATGAAAATCAGGGAAACTTCACAGTAATTCCAAATAGTTTTTGAAATTGTGATCCAACCAGGAATCCTTCATTTGGAATTAAAAGATGGATCACCCAATTTGGCCACATGGTTAGAAAAACCATAACCAACCATGCTCTCAGAATAGAATCCCTTCTATAGTGAGGAGCACTATTTGTCTAAAATAGTAAACCATGGTTCAATCATTCAACCACAACACACATTTTCTCATTTAGATAGCATAGTTTACCCCAATTCATTCTCTTACCATGAAACATAATTGTTCATAGATAAAATAAACAAGAAACATTATGATAATCATGATTTCACAAGGTTTATCCTAAACCAAGCCCTCCAATTCATTCAATTTATCCAAAATACTCAGAAACACATTTAGTATAACCTAATTCCCTCAAGGATCACAAGAACACTTGATCTATCATCTAATCCTCATTCCATGTCTAAAACATTTCATTATGTAATTAAAACTCTTCGAATCCTTTTTCGAGTCACCATTAAAAAAATTTCCTATAAATTAATCCAAAATTAAAATTCATTCTGAAACTTTTCAACTCAAACATACATGAGATCCTTCAACTCATCCACTATAATAGTTCTCATCGTGGAGAAGTCTCAGTGGTCATCCATTCGCACCACCAAACCTATATGAATAACCAATTATAGAAAAATGTCTTCTTTCTATTTCTTATTTCATGAAATTATTTCATATAATGACCTCCACCACAATCTATCAACTAGCCAAAACCCAATCCAATGTGTATTATCAAAATGAAAACCATAGGATGGATCTTACCATGGTCCATCCAATAAAGACAATTATTATTCCATTTCCGAATAAATCTTAATACATGTGGTGATCCCCACCATAAGACTTATCTTACAAACCTCTAATGTCTAATGTTTTGAACCTCCACCATTGAATAATCCCATTGAAACTAAAAATATGTGCTCCCATAGTGAGCTTGACTTGGTTCCTTACCTTCCATGCTCAAAATCCATGCGAAATGCAATGAAATTCATCACAAATCATTTTCATCTAAAACCATGTGGAGAGGACACACACCCCACAACCATTCAAGAAACAGGGTTAATCATGATTTTCCTGAAATTTTATTTCTAGAAAGGATTAATCAATTTCATATATTACAATAAAAATGTGGTTTTTAATGTAATACCTATATTCCATATAGTAATATATGTTTTGGTACCCTCAGTCGACTCATTTTGAAAATTACCTTCTTTGAATTTTTGAACACAGCCACCTCACATATTCATGATGTCTTCATCCATAGAGGCCTTCCACAAACACCATAACACACCAACTACAAGCCTTACCAGACTCCTAGTGAGATTCCAAAGTTTGATCCTCCACTAACCAAAAAGCATATTAATTTACTACAATAATGCGAACAATACTATAACAAAATCATCTCATATATAATTTAGGAACCAACTCAATCCCAAATACAATTCAAAAATAAATCATACAACATAATTTATTTTCAATTAACATTCCCAATGGAATTTATGTTGAAACCTCATCAATTCCTCACTGGTATCACGGTTCCACCTTAACCGACCCACTGTCATTTCAATACACCTACTACCTTCAATACACAATGATCATACCATTGAAAAAAGTTCACAAATAAACACTGCATGTGTATCGTTTTTTGATCCACATATTAGAAGTAAGATCTTTTTCTTTTCAAAGTACATCCCTATTTGTGTTTTTCATTTATCCTATAGGGGCTAGGTTTTTTCATATATAGAGATACTTTATTGGGGAAAATGATGTAAAGTTGATTGGTTTATCTTATTTTGAATTAATGGAGTCTTTATATAAGTTTTTTAAATGTCCTTATGTGGGTTTCCAATGATTGAGAAAATTTAGAGTTTTCTGGGTCCTTTTGTTGATTTGGTCTGAAAGGATATCTCCTGGGATATTAGACGATGTGTACCTATTGCACGATGTGTGACTACCACCAGAAATAGGTTTTGAACCATTCTAATGCATAAAATAGTTAAATTCAATGTTAATAATTCTCATCGAGTAAATGTAGATTAGGCTTATGTATAATCCATGCCGATAATATTTTCAATGTATCTCATTAAAAAAGAATACATGATGTGTCAATGGATTACACACTATGTAATATCTTGAATAGAAATTTTAAGTAGGGTTGAGTATGAATTGATTCTCATTTTTTTGACATAACTTCCTCTTACTGACCTAGGATGGATCTCAATGTGATTTTAGAAACATTTAATCCACTTAAAATTCAATGTTTTTGTGATCAATCTCTGCTATTTCATGGACTTAATTTTCACTTCTAATTTGTTTATTCTCCATTACAAAAAATGAATTTTTATCCCTTTATTGTTTTTATCATTATCTGGGTTCTTTTAAGTCATTTCAATACTCTACACTATATTATTCATTGTTGTTACCCTTATTATGTTTTTCATTAATCACCAATTAAAGGTAGGTAGTATTATACTTAACCCTATGTTCTATTTAAATTGAAATTTATGGGAAATATTGAAATTTTAACAACCTAATATATTCCTAGATTAATTTAATGATGAATTTGTTTTATTTCTGGGATTCCGTTTATTCCAAATTTAAAATTTCATGGATTATATCCATCATTTGGGTCTGAAAATCCTTTATTATAAATGAATTGAATATATGATGAATGTGGGTTTAGAAAGTCATTAGTTTTTGGTGATTTCAGGATATAGATTCACCTTGTATTGGATTGATTATTGCTATAATCAGAATGTTATTTATTATTACCAAATGGTAAAAAATGTTTAATTGAATGATAAATTATAATTTTCATAATTAACCACTAATCTTATTGATGTGATATTGTGATGTCCTTTCTATTATGACACTTTTTGATTCATATTGAAATTGTTATATAACACTTATGGCCTAGATATATGTGTTTTCACAAAAAACGAATCCAATGAAGGCACTGAATAAATCTAAACATGAAATGGGAGAATAAATCATTTCATCAGATTCCACTAGGAAAGTCGTGGTGCCTGGATGGAGTTATGGATTAGAAGTTATGGTCTTTTCAAGTCAGACAGCTGAAAATGGACAGCCAAGACAATGATGGGAAAAGAATGGTCATACATGAAATAAATTAAAATTTTCACACAACCATGATTTGCGCGTAATGCTCTTACACTCCCAATGAAACTTCCATAATACCCCTCCAGTGAAAGATTCTCCAATAGTTAAATAAATCTCATGAAATATTAGGATGTTGTGCGCAAGATTGACATATGTGTACGAGCCTCTTATGCACCCAATGCAACTCCAAATGTCCCATTTGAACTTTCTCCCACTACAAGTCATGTGGAACACCTCTTACACGCACAAAATATTGCACGCCACCATGGGAGGCCTCACCTATATATAGATGTGAACCCCCCTTATTCATAAGGGTGATGCTCCGAAGGTTGTTCATCACTCTACCGCACATAATACCACCTCTTGTGAAACCGAACTAAAACCATAGATGCCTCGAGTTATGATATTTCATGACAGGTCCCATATGGTTCCCCCTTTGAATGGTCCAATCATTGGTTGATCCTTAGAAAACCTCATTTTTTCAAATGTTGGTGCGTGCAAATCCACCTATTGCGCAAAACATTGGTCTTGCGTGAAAGACCCAAGCATGCACACAACAGTGTTGATCTACCCAATCTCGCAAGCATCCCATTTTGTGCGCACTCTTTCTGTTGTATATAACATATTACTAACAACAATGTCTTGGCATGCACCTGTTGGTCCACACTGCAGGGTTTACACCCCCACACTCCTGCTCAGAATTATTTTCGGCTTGTAATCCAGAATCTTCGAGCTAGTCCCTTCACCACCATCACTGGACCCTATAAAAAAAATCATGCCACTACATTTTCAAGATGGGTCGATGATGGTTTTTATTTTTCCCTTTTGAAGCCACAAATTCTACCCCGGGAACAAAATGATTCAAGATGCACATCCACTCTCTAGAATACCTTGTGTCGACCAACATCTCTTAGTCTATTTTCCATGTCCATAGTCAAGACTCTCATATTCAATTCCATGAGTAACTTGAGTCATTCCAGTCCTCAAGAATCTCCTCAAATATCAATTTCTACCTCAAATGTTGTGTTGAACATAAATGGATAATATACAATAATTCCCACACTATCCATTTCTAGGAATATTCTACCTAATAGTCCTTAGTATATGATTTTAAACTATTAGACACCCTACAATTCATGAATATTATTCCCTATGAATCAAACATAAGAGGCATCATTATAAGATGAATAAAAGACCACTATAGGCCTCCACAAAACGTAAAATCACTAACCTTTTTTCTCTTGAACAATCATCATGTTTAGATTCCATCATGGCTTGACATGAGGAATACATAATGGGAAACCCATGGTATAAGCCCTACACACCTCGTCCATTTACATGACTTTAAACTGAATCTTTACCCATACAATGGACTTGTGATTCCCTCGTTACCAGACATGAGAAGAATATTATGGGAAAATTCCCTGTTTAAGTATCATCCATCATTACATCCCTATAGTGGCACATGTAAAGCTTCCACGTGCTATCCCCATAAATCATTTCCTTTCCAAAGATGCACAATGACAACATCATTGTGTAAGCCCCATCATCATTGTCATTCCATAGTCGCACCTAGAAATCATCCAGGCATAATCCCCATGCACTATTGCCACTCCATAGCATAACCTAGGTAGCATCCATGTGTATGCCATATCGACCATGTCTGCTCCACAAATGCACCCATGCAACTACCATGAAAAATCCACATCCACCATTTCCATTCCATAATAGAACATGTGAATCTTCAATGCATATTCCCCACATCATATCTCGTTTCCAAACCTCCCATGACATGACTGTCAGGTCTACTTCATTCCCATTTGTTTAACATGGATCATGATTCTTGTTGTCTTAGAGGTTAATAGTGATAGTGAAATTTTTCTTCTAGGAATCCATCCTAGAGTAATCCACAACTTCCACATTCCCAGGATTCTAACCATGTGTAAGAAACAGATTACCAAACCACATGGGTTTTGATACCTATCTTATATACAAGGAAGGTAGGAATCCTCCTTGATGTATGATCTCAACCATTGGAAAACCCTAGTGCCCTTCTATTCGAGGTGCACCTCCTTGATATCAATATCCAACATCATCCATTCCCATACAGATATTTCCCTTGAGCTGATATATCTTATGAGGGTCATGCCCCAACCAGAGGTCTACATCATTTGGGTCCATCTATGCAGATAAAAATGCATAATCCCCAATCAGATGTCTCATTTTTATTGGGAATCTTCCTTAGGATTAATCCCTAAACTCACCTATCATAACTAAATGGAATTTGATTCATAACTAAATAGGATATGTTGGAAACCTCCATTACGTTCAAGCCCGACACTTCATCCATCTCATCCATTTCTTGTTGCTTCACTCTCATCCTCACCATTTGACAAAAAACTACAAGCCCATCATTGTAACTATATTTTGTTAAACTACACATTCATCTTCCTTGATGTGTGACATCACACTACATGTTTATCATCCTCACCGCATGAATTTAAACATCCTGAATCATCTGAACAACATGGATTATGATCATTTCTTCTAAATAGGGTATGTACTATGCCTCTATGAGGTTCTATCCTAACAGATCATAAACTTCAGTGCACTGTCTTAGGGATGCACCACTCTAATCCTCTTGAGTGGTGTCCAAATCATCCTTCATGGTTTGAAACCTTTTCTTTATGAGACACACCACCATGGGTCTGCTCTCATTAGGGTTTCTGATCCATCCACCTAGTAAAACTAGGTTATCCCTCACATGGATGTACCCTCATGATGTGACACCTTCCCTTTATGGGAAAAATCCCCCTAGATCAACATCCATATGGCGCCATGATCTAACCTCCATCATCTTTATCTACACTGATTTACCCCAGTCCCCCATATCCTGATAGGGTCATGAAATTCATCCTCCTCCATTCAATGGGACTCCACCTTCGGTTTATTCCAGAATTATCCTTTCAAAAAACGTGGAAAATCATACCCAAACTACTGGATGTGTTGGAATCCACCCTGTGGTTCAATCCCAACACCTCAACCAATCCATCCACTTCATCAAATACGTTCATTATCCATCTCGATTTTAACCAAGCCACCACATCATAGTGAAATCATGTCATCCACATGGTCCATCTTAGTGTGTATAACCAAAACACATCATCACTACTCCTAGTAATGTTTGGGATGTCACTGTGAGTATGTCCCACCCGGTCCAACCCTGATAAATACTATATTGATGGGACGTCTCACTTCATAATTCCCACACCACTGAACAAACAATGTGTGTTTTGATCCCCATCTCCAAAAAAGGTTATGTAGAAACTCTATATGATGTTCAATCCTAGCCAATGGAAAACCTTAGTGTCCCAATCATTTGGGAAAACCTCTCTAATATATCCTCAATGCTGTCCAGACCAGCCTTCGTGGTGTGAAACCCTCCCTTGAGGTGACACACCACTCTCTGATCTGTCCTTATTGGGTGTTCTAATCCATATATTCATTAAACCTTCCAGGTTATCCCTCTTGGGGATTTAACTACCCTATCCACCCTAACAAGTGTTATAATTATCCCATTCTGCCTCCATAATATGTAAAAATCATGACCCTCTATCCCAGTAGGGTATTAAACTTGTGGAATAACCCATGTTGAACATAGGATGTCTGAGGAAAACCATAGATGGAATGCCTCCAGCATAAGATACACCATGATCACTGTAAGAATCTTCATGTTTATACACCCTTTAGAAACCCTCTCATGAGGAAGAATATAGGGTTACCAATGTTCCATCATCCAAACACCCTACTGATTTCAAATGTGACTACTATCCTAATCGAAGGTTGCATCTTTTTCATAGACCTTTGGAATTTCCAAACAGAAACAACATAAATAACCCATTCCCACAAAGAGTTGTCACCAATAATGTATTTAAAGTACAATGTCTTAATCTAAGAGGGAGCCCCCGAAGAGGTCGAAAATTCTAACTTGAAATCGGTTTATAAAGGCATCGACATCCCATCACCCCATTTAAATCAACTTGAATACAACTCTAAGAATATGATGAATACTTACCACTTCATAATATTGGAATTTGGGGTATAATTCACCATTAGTGAATGTCATCACACAAAAGTGAAAAACCCTGGAAGAAACCATCATTAAAAACAAGTTGAAATTCTTATATAATAGGAATCTCCCTCATACAATCATATATACTTGTATACCAATAATATACCTGATACATAATGTAAATATTATATATCGGTGTCATCCTTGTTACATGCAATAAATATTATACACCAAAATGGGCCATATTTATTATTTTATGTTTTATACAGTAGGCATGGACCTTATTGATTTATGAAATTATTATATAGCATGCATGTAAATGATTTTGGAATTGAATATCATGGATATATGGTTATAGTTTTCATGGTTGTGAGACATTCATAAGGACATTCTATCATGGTGCTAATGCTAGTTTTCATTAACTATGGATATATAGTTATGGTTGGAAGGGTCATGAGGCATTATAAGAGATATTCTAGCATGGTTCTTAAGCTTTTTGATGTGATATCAATTAAATTGATTATTTAATTAATATAATTATTGTTTCATTATTGCGAGGACTTATTATTATGTTGGTATGTTTAGACATGGTGGATCAGACCTAATCAATTATACTGACACTATATTTAGGCTAATATTTTCTACCTGATTAGAATACATGGATGCAGTATTAGATAATGGAAGTAGATGTTTTAGTTGATTATTGATCACTAGATGGGGTGTTTTTTGGATACGAGATAGACATGGTGCTAGGGATCGAGAACCTTTGATTCATTATTTGAGTTTACTAGACTTTTTTTTACTTATATTATGAAATCTAGTTACATTTCAACATATCATTACATTATTTCATTATATTAAATAGATTATTCCAGTTTCTTTTATTGTTTTTTTCTTATGTGTTGTATTTTATCATTATTTTTACTAATTTGATAGTATTTATGTTATTTATTCCCACTGTTATATAACTATGTAACCCGAGGGTGTACTCTCTACACTATACATATCTCACCCTCACTACTATTTGAAAACCTACAGAATATGGGAGGTATACTTAATGTCCCATAACCAACCATTTTTGTAATGACCCAAATGTTTGTTAATGAAAATATCTCTTGATCTAATTAAATATGTGAAATGGTTATACAACATATGAACTTCTTTTATTTTATGTTTTTGAATTTTAAAATACCATTAACATTTGTGACCATTTCTAATATAGTCATTGAATAGTGATCACATGATTAGTATAAATATATGGCTTTAAAAAATCCTTTTTACTAAGAAATGGAAGTAATGGCCTCATCCAGTAGACTTGACTCATATGAAGCTCATTTATCAGAGATCGGGAAAAAGGTTGTGTCATTGGGATTCGCTCTTGACCAAGCCCAATATGATCTTGAAGACATTTAGTTCATGCGTTACCACCTATGGGAGAAGTGGAAGTTGATAGAGATTACACCTCAAGCGATGTTATCTGAGCCACCCCAAGAGTCTGTCACCATCGTGAACCTTAACCTAAGGACTTTTGCGGGTGTTTTAATGGGTTATGTAACAAGACCCTAGTACTATGATTATGTACATTATTTTTTAAAATAATAATGACTGTACTTTCATTTTATTATTGTTACTTTGTAAATACTTTTTAGAACACAAATAGTATTTTTAGTTAAATATTCAACTAAGAAATCTATTTTGATGAAATAATGGATTTTTGAATTAAATACTATTTTTAATAAAATATTATTATTTTTTTATTAATATTTATTAAATATAAATGATCGTATAATTTGATGAATGCAATTGTAATTTTTATTAAGGTTTGAAAGCCATTTTTTTCAAAATCCATTAATTTTCAATAAATGTTGGTTTTTATTTTAAAAGAGAAAATTAACATATTTATAAAATTATTTAGATAAAATGAATATTATTTTAGGAATCTAGATATCGAAATTCTCCAATGGTGATGTTTTCATAATTTTATGAGAGTTAATTTTTTGGGTAAAATTTAAATACCGTTTAAATATATAATATGTCTTATGACATCATAATGATCCAATTGTGAACTAATAAAATACAAAAAACTTTATAATCGGACAACATATGCTTTACCATTAAAATAATGTTTACTTGGGTTTGTTTTATTTATTTTACAATGCCTTAGTGGACCCTCCAAGACTTATATAACATTTTGTCTTTTTAAATTGTTTTCCTTGAGAGCGTGACTCACTTCCACATAAGCAACACTATTATTTTAAGATGTTCGGCCATTTACCTTATAAAATATTTTTTTCAACTCCTATTTTTCAGAAACGATGGGAAAAAACCATGGGATGGTTTGGGGTTTTGTTTAATTTAATGTGAGGTGTCCCAAACCTAAATAATATACAATTCCTAGTCCTTTCTTATATACACCCACCCATTCTCCCACATCAT
The DNA here is from genome assembly GCA_963277665.1 of Viscum album. Classification (NCBI taxonomy): domain Eukaryota; kingdom Viridiplantae; phylum Streptophyta; class Magnoliopsida; order Santalales; family Viscaceae; genus Viscum; species Viscum album. The sequence goes on from OY728127.1 coordinate 951,808,105, forward strand.
CTTCACTCAAAGCCCTTGGAGTTCGTCCAAAATCCTCTCTCCTCTCTCTAGAATCCTCCCAAGGTGCGCCCACACCTCCCAAGGTCCCAACCATCATGATTTCAAAGTTACTCTTCATGGTAAGGGATCCTTTCACCCTCCTCTTTTATGTCATGACTTCCTTTATGTTATGTCTTATAGTTCCATTTTATGATGTGTGGGAATTTTCATCTATATAATTACTAATATCCATTTAATTAAAAATTATGAGGGACCCTTTCACCCCTAATCAATTTATTTTCTGAAATTTTAACTGACACCGTTAGGCTGCCAACTTTTCGTAAAAGAAATCACATTTTCTCTTTCCTTTCAAGATTCTTTTTCCTGTGGTATGTTATCCAAATTTCCACACCATGATTTTATTTCTATTTTATAAGGTCCATATACATTAAAATTATTCATTTACGGAAGATATACACTTTTACCCTATCTTTTTTTTAGTTTTCTAGAACCATGTTATATAGACGTTATGCTGCAGAAATTTCATCTAAAAATTTCTCTCTCTTTCTTTAATGATATTCTCTTATTTTATTTATGTGAATAAGCAGACCTAATTAGTTTCTATTGGTATTAATAAATACACAAAAATATATATTTTATTCAGGAATTGACATACACAAAACCCCCACTTCCTTTCCATGGGTTATAAATGACATAATGATCTTATTTTTAAGTACTCTTTAAAAAATCATGATTTGGAAATGAAGCTGATTTCTTATATTATATATGGGTTATTTATGAAACGTTTTATAAGGATCTATGTGAATCAGATGAATGTAAAGACATATTAATGGTTTTACCTGATAGCACTTTAATGCACTGGGTAATGAATTTATCTCTAGAGATGAGAAGTTTTACAATACCTTGGTGAATAACCTTGGAATTTTTTATGACACATCGAGGTTGAACATTAGTGATATGTTCAAGAAATTTATAAATGAAATTTTGTGGCCAAATATTCTAGTTATGATTCAAGATCTTTCTGTTATGATATTACTATACTTCTATTGCTCATGCCTTTATGTTTTTATCATGTTCTAATTGATATCACAAGTAAACAGATTCCCTTTCTTTCCTCTCTGGGTCTTCTACTCACACTTTCCTTTGATGTATGTCTCTAGGTTATAAGATGTAGTAATTTTACATAGGATGAACCATTGATGAAGCCATAAATTTATATTAGAAGAATGTTTTATGTTATTTTTAGGCATTATGTTCCTGATTTCGAAGACACTAGACATTAAAGATCCACTATTTTTAAAATGTAATGAAAAGTTATGTAATACGAAGGAGGGATGGAATAGGTGGTATCAAAGGATAGTTTATTTATTTATTGAAATTAGGCTATGAAAACATTAGGAAGAACCCTATAGAAAATTTTAAATATAAGAAAGCTTCCTGGTATTTTGGTGAGTAATGAGTAAGTGGTTTATCAAAAAAATACATCCATGTCTAGATACGAGCAGGTAGAGGCGGATCTGGCACAGATGTACATAAGGGTAAAACCCGATAACACCGCTTTGAGCTAGAAACGAACGGGAACTGGTGCACAACAATAGGCCTTTCTATACTCTTGGTTACGACATTCTCGGGGGATATGTTTGGTTAATCGTAAGCTTTTTATTGAATCCTTACGAACGAATTATAGAGAAATGTAATTGTTTAAGAATGAATTTTTAAGACATAAATTCCTTTATGGTTAAAAGAATTGTACATGAAATACGTTTCTCACTAAGGTTTAATTATTTTAGAAAATGGTGGCAAAAAGGAGGAACTGTGAAAATGGTGACCGCAATGGACCATGCAATGACGTCCCTCTGATGGAAGCTGGAATGGAAACATCCATGCGTATGATGAACCAATTGACTCAGGTTATGGGAAATAACTTGAATTAAGCTAAGAGGCCAATATCACCGCTAAGGAAAAAACTTTCTATTGAATCCTTTATGAGTCAATGACCACCAAAATTTAGTAGATCGACCGAAAAATAGATTTACGAACAGTGGATAAACAATATTGAGAAGATCTTTTCTGTGCTCTGCTCTACTAAACAGGAGAAGGTTACTCTGGCTGTGAATCGCATTGAAGGAGAAGCTGATCAGTGGTGGAAACTGATTAAAAACACATGGCCAGGAATGGTAGTTGAAGCTATGGATTGGGAAGTTTTCATAAGTATATTATTCAACAAGTATTTCCATCAACCGATGAGAACTAGAATAGAGAAGGAGTTTCTCGAGATAAAGATGAAGGAGAATGAAACTGTGGGAATCTATGCAATGAACTACACAAGGCTTTCACATAACACCTCTAGCATTGTCATGGATCCAAATAGAAAGGTTGATAGATTCATTGGAGGCCTAAGACCTCATCTATGGAATAATCAAGCCAACCGAGACTATGATAGCTTGGAGGAGATCGTACAGAGTGCGATGAAAGTCAATCCATAGTGTGGTGAGACACAGTGGTCTCATAAATCAAATGAAAAGAAGATATCAATGTAGCCCATCTTTGGTAGGAAATTTGATCAATTATGAGGAGTAAAGCTAGAGAAACTTAACATGTGTAATAAATGTGGGAAGAAGCATTCGAGGAACTGCCTACTTGGGAGAGAGAAATGCTACAAGTGTGGAAGAGATGGCCATATTTCCAAGAATTGTCTTAGTGAGGTTGAAACCTCAACTTCCAAACACTAATGACAATGGGAAGATGGTGCAGACCCTACCTGATGTCCAGTGCTTTATGTGAGGACAACATGGGCACTTTTCCAATCACTGTCCAAATCTGAGGGTAGTGGAGGGGAACCACCATCAACTTCAGCAAAGGCCAAGGGAGCGAGGTCTTGCTTTTTCTATCACAAAAACTGATGTTGAAGCTCCGAATGATGTGGTAGAAGGTACTCTTATTGTTCTCTCAAAGCTTGCAAGTACTTTGCTTAATTATGGTTCTACAAATTCCTTTATTTCCTCCTAGTATGGAATGAATTTAGAATCAACCCTTGATTAGCTGAAAGTTTAATTATAAACCAAGACTTCTGATGGGATGAACTAAGAATCATCAGTGTTTAGAAACCCTAGTAATTTTTTTTTGGTGAGAACAATCTTATCGCAAATCTAGTAGTCATTCCCATGATGGAATTTTTCATTATAAAAGGGATGGACTAGCTCTCAAATTAAAATTCTCATATCAAATGCAGAAGTAATGAAATCTCAGTAGTCATGAATTGAAAACCTACAATTATCTTCCAAGGAGAGATATCTCAACCTGATCTTTGCCTAGAAGAACCCCCTATATCCTTATTTATGGAGTTTATCAGTGAACAATAAGATGGAGATGGGATTTTATGAATATAAAATGTCCCCATAGTTTAGAAATGTGTTGATGTATTTCATGAGGAGACACTAGGACCTCCCACAGAAAGAGAAGTAGAGTTTTCCATTAAGAACATACTTGGATCTCATCCAATATCAAAGAACATGTATAGGAAGGAAACGAGGAGTTGGAAGAATTAAATAAATAACTACAAGATCTTTTGGTGTAGGGGTTTATCTAACTGAGTGTGTCTCATTGGGGAGCACCAGTTCATTTTATGAAGAAGGATAGATCGATGCGGCTATGCATTGATTATAGAGAATTGAATGGGATTACAGTAAATAACCAATACCCTCTTCCACGAATTGATGACTTAATTTACCAACATCGTAGGGATCAATTCTTCCCTAAGGTTTATCTATGTTCTAGTTATTATCAATTGAGGGTGAAGAAAGAAGGTATTCTAAAAACTGCCTTCTGATCATGATATGGGCATTATGAGTTTGTTGTTATGCCCTTCGGACTGACTAATGCACCTGAAATTTTAATGGATTTGATGAATAGAGTCTTTATGGATTACCTTGATTACTTTTTGGTAGTTTTTGTTGATGATATCCTGATATATTTCAAAATTCATGGAGAGAATGAAGATCATATAAGGGTTATTTTACCAACACTATGGAAGGAGTGGCCTTCGTGAAAGTTCAGCAAATGCGATTTTGGGTTACAACAAGTTTCTATCTTGGGGCACATTATTACCAATGAAGGGATCACAGTTGACCACTCAAGGAAAAAATTTGTAGTGGAGTGGCCTCAGCCTACAAAAATAACTGACATTTATAGTTTCCTGGGTTTAGTGGTATATTATAGGATATTTTTGAAAAAAAATTCAGGACATTCTAATCCATTAACAAACTTAACTCGAAAAGGGTACAAGTTCATCTGGACAAAGGAGTTTGAGGAAAGATTCCAAGAGCTGAAGAAGAGATTAGTTACTACCCCCATGTTAACTATACCATAAAGTAGAGAATGATTCATTATTTTAAGTGATACATAACTGAAAAGGATTTGGTGCGTCCCCAAGAAAAATGACAGATTCATTGCTTATACATCTCGACAGCTGATGAATCATGATAAGAGCTATCCTACATATGATCTGGAGCTAGCTACAGTCGTTTTTACTCTGAAGATATGGAGGCACTATATTTATGGGGAGAAATGTGATATATACACTGACCATCAATGTTTGAAGTTTATTTTTAAGAAAAAGGAATTGAACATGAGACAAATTAGATGGTTGGAACTTCTTAAAGACTATGATTGTTCAATTCATTATCATCTCGGAAGAGAAAACAATGTTGGTGATGCATTAACTAGGAAAGACCCAGTTGTTCTTTCCATGATGAGGATTCAAAAATATCCTTTGATCAATCAACTAGTAAAGTTGGACATGGGAATTATAAGGTAAGGGACATCATCAACCCTAACCCAAATGATTTCTCAACTGTCATTACTAGAGAAGATCAAGAAAGCTCATAAAGAATATCCTTTGTTAAAGAATGATTTGTAGGCTGTAATGGATTAGATGTTTCTTGAGTTCAATATTGATCAAGAAGGTGTACTGAAATTTCATAAAAAACTATGTATTCCATCTATCTGGAAATAATGTAGGAGATGATGGATAAAGCTCATAGATTTACTTTATCTATACATCCTAGGATCCAAAAAATATATAGTGACCTTAGTGGCCATTATTGGTGAGATAATATGAAAAGGGAGATTGATGACTACACTTCAAGGTGCCAGGTATCTCAACAATTGAAGGCAGAGCAACCACTTTTTAAAGGGGTATTGCAACCACTACTCATACCAGCATGGCTATGGGATAATATCACTATGTCCTTTGTCATTGGTCTCCCAAGAACATCCAAAGGAAATAATGAAATATGGGTTATTGTGGACCGTCTATCCGAGGCTGCCCATTTTATCTCCATTCGGGAAGACTTCTCCCTTGATAAACATTCCAGGATTTACATGAAGGAAGTGGTAAGGCTGCATGGGTTTCCACTTTCTATCATATCTTATCGGGTTCCAAGGTTCACATCAAAATTTTGATGAAATCTTTAACATGCTCTAAGAACTGAATTGAATTTCAGTATGGCCTATCTCCCCCAAACTAATGTCCAATCTGAATGGACTATTCATACCCAAGAGGACATGCTGAGAACATGATCAATGGAATTTAAAGGTGGATGCGACAAATATCTCCTTTTAGTTGAGTTCTCTTAAAAAAATAGATTCCACTCGAACATTCAAATGGCACACTATAAAGCCTTATATGGGGAGCGATGTAGAACTCCTAATTGTTGGGATGAAGATGGTAAGAGAAAGCTTCATGGGCCAGATCTTGTATAAGTGATGACAGAAAAAGTCCACGCCATCCAGAAACACATTTAGGCTACTTAGAGTCGGCAAAAGAGCTATGTCGATATCCAACAAAGGGACTTGATTTTTGATGTTGGTGACAAAGTCTTTCTTCAGATATCACCTTTAGAAGAGACTCGTGATGTTTGGGAAGAAAGGGAAGCATATCTATAGGTACATTGGCCCCTATGAAATCATTGATCGTGTGCGATGAATGGCCTATTGGCTTGGAATTCCTATAAATCTTGCAAAACTTCATGATGTTTTCCATGTATCACTATAGAGGAACTATATCCTTGACCATTCACATGTACTAAACCCATACGTGGTACAACTAGAACATGACCTCTCTTGTGAGGAGCAGTCGGCAGAGATCTTGGATCGTAGAGACAAGGTTCTACACAACAAGACTACCAACCATGTTAAGGTGTATAGAGGAACCAAAAATGTTAAGAATCCACATGTGAACCAAAAGAGTCTATGAGCCAGAAGTACACACTCCTTTTCTATTCTTAGGGTATGAGTTAAAATTTCAGGGATGAAATTTTTTAAGGGGGGAAGATTGTAACGACCCAAACATTTGTTGATGAAAATCTTTCTTGATCTAATTAAATATTTGAAATGGATATACAACTTATGCACTTCATTTTTTTTTGTTTTTTAATTTTAAAATACTGTTATGATTTGTGACTATTTCTAATATATCCACTGAACAGTGATCACGTGATTAGTATAAATACAGGGCTTTAAAAAATCCATTTTAATTAGACAAAGGAAGCAATGACCTCATCCAGTAGACTTTCCCCATATGAAGCCCATTTATCATAGCTCATAATGGAGGTTGCATCTTTGGGACTCACTTTTGACCAAGACCAAGATGAGATTGAATACGTCAATCTCAAGAAAAACTGACTATAGGAGAAGTGGAAGTTGATAGAGATTAACAATCGAGAAATGTTATCTGAGCCACCCCATGAGTTTTTAACCATCGTACACCTTACTGTAAGGTCTTATGCGGGTGTTTTAAAGGGTTATGTAACAAGACCCTTGTTCTAAAATTATGTACATTATATATATATATATAATAATGAAGGTAATTTCATTTTATTATTATCACTTTGTAATTATTTTTTAAAGAATAAATAGTATTTTTAGATCAATATTCAACTAAGAAATCTATGTTAATGAATTAATTGATTTTTTAATTGAATAATACCTTTAATAAAATATTATTATTATTATTAAATTACTTTTTATTAAATATAAATTATTGTATAATTTTATGAATGCAATTGTAATTTTTATTAAGGTTTGGAAGCCATTTTTGTAAAAATCCATTAATTTTTGATAAATGTCTCTTTTTATTTTAAAAGTGAAAATTAGTATATTTAGAAAATGATTTAGATAAAATGAATATTATTTTTGGAATTTGGACCTCAAAATTATCTAATGGTTAATTTATCATAATTCTCATAGATAGTCATATTTTTGGGTAAGTATTATATACCGTTTAAATATATAATTTGATTTATGACATCATAATTATCCAATAGTGATGTAATAAAATACAATAAACATTATGTTAGGACAATATATGTTTTAAAATTAAAAAAAATGTGATTTTGGGTTTTTTTATTTAATTTAAAAAGCATTAGTTGACCCTCAAAAACTTATATAACATTTTGTCTTTTTAAATTATTTTCCTTGAGAGTGTGACTCAACTCCACATAAGAAAACCAATTATTTTAAGAATTTAGGTCATTGAACATTTAAAATATTGTTTTCCACTCTCTTGGGTCAGAAACCATGTGCCAAAACCAGTGGATGGTTTGTGGTTTATTTTAATTTAATGTGAGGTGTCCTAAAGCTAAATAATAAACAATTCCCTCTCTTTTCTTATATAAACCCACCCAAGCTCCCACTTCCTGTAACACCCCATGTTTTTCTAAAAAAATATAAATTCATGGATATTTTATTAAGTAGATATTTTTAACTAGCCTTAAAACATAACTTTTCCCCTTCTATGTTTTGAATTTCAAGAAACTGTCATATACAATTGTGTTCAGTATGTTATTTAGTGTCTATTGGAACCAACTTGTTTTTTGTGAATAGTAACATACCCTTATGAATAGTAATATGAATACTAATATGACCCTAATAAATAGTAAATTTTATTATAATTTATTTCTCTAAAGGCTTTAAGGTAATAAAATATTGGTAAATATTTCATCATGATATAGAAGTAATTATAGAATTAGAATTGTTAATTTTTTAATTAAATATTATTTTATTTAAAAATTAATATAATAATATTTATAAAACTATTTTCAAAAAATGGACTTCATTTTTGAATTATACACGTCGAAAAATGGTTAGGTTAAATTTTTGTGTTTTTTCTGAAATTCTTGATTTTTCGGTGAATAGTGAAATACGATAAAATACAGTATAATCAAATTATTAGTAAAATACACTATTTATGACATCATAAAATATGCAAGGCCACGTGGTTCTTAATCACATGCCTTTATTACTATTTTAGTTCAAATTAACTAATACTATTCATAATCATGGGAAAAAATTATATTAATGATTAAAATAATGAAAAATACCCCCTCTCATCCACTATAAATACCACCCAAACTCCTCTATTCATCCAACACCTATCAAGACTTGATCCATGCCTATTTTCTAAACAATAATCCTCCCAGGTATCTACCCCACGTCCTAGATTTTCTGGTCTCACCAAAAGACCAAAACCAAATCCCTTAAGAAGGATCTCAAGGAGAAGAGATCAAGTGGTAACCATCCTCTCTTTTTTCATTCTTTTCATTCATTTTATGTTATTATCATCCTTTCCATTTTAAATTATGTTGGTATATTTCATTCCATATCCCCCCTTAATATACATATTATTTATGAGTGATGAGATATTACCTTTATCTCATCAAACTATTTTTATGATGTTCTAAGAGATGCTGTTAGGCTGCCGAATTTTCATGAGAAATTTCTCAAGTTTTATTTTATTTCATGATTATTTTTTCATATTTACTCACCCCCTCTTATCCCAAAGGCATGAAATATCCATAATCATGTATATTATGAATTTTATCAAGTTTATTGAAAATTTATCCACATTATTCTTCTCCTCTCCCACTTATTAAATGAATTAAAAACATTGTCCATGATGTGTCGAATTATCGACATTGTGGACGATGTGTTTTCATTTTTCTTTAAATCCTTAAAGTCTATTCATGAAACCATTTTTATGGTTTCATCAGGTTATAATAAATGTCTTAGGTCTCATCAATGGTTATGGAATTCGTTTTAACACATGGTTTTAATTTATAAAACGAAATGAGGTCGTTATTATCAAAGAACCACTAAAATGATCTAAACGAACAACATTAATGTTTTAACTTATGAATCATCCACATATTAATCCTTAAATGATAAATTTTATAAATTATGGTACTGGAAATATGTAAATAACTTTCAATTCCAATTATGGAATTTCACTTCCAGTCGATAAGAACATCCCCCATATACCATTCATGGAAACCATGTTAAGAACTCACCCAAAAATAGTGCATGGAGAAAAATACTAACAATTAAAGGGTGAAATGATGGTATGAAATCATAATTTTAGATGTTATAAACATAAAAATGTTTCATTAAACTACTAATAAAACTTTTTAAAACATTATAAAATAATTTGAAACAAGTTTAAAGTAATACAGACCTGAGGTAAGGGAATTCTTTACCCGATTTACATTCATTGGGTTAACCTTCAACATCATTAGTTATGTGTTATTAAAATTGTTTTTGTGATGGGTTATATTTATATTACGTTTTATTATGTGTATATACAATATATACACATACTCAATAAACACTATTAATCCTCTCTTCAATTTTATGATATTTATAAGGGGCTTTTCTTTTAAAAATCCTCTTTTTAAATTCGGTATTACGACATTCCAAAGTAATGATTTTAAGGAATTATTCATGCAGTATGATTGTGTTTTGGTTTATGGGAATTATTTATGATAAAGGGTGGGACCTGTATCTCCCTCCAATGCATTGGGTATGAGTATGTTGGAGGTCGGCCGTATGGTTACTCCAATTGTAACTGCGATGGTTACTCAAACTAAGGTAGCTGTGAGGGTTACAAATTATAAGGTAGCCAAGAATGGTTACAAGATTACTTAAGTAATGCCCCAAGATACCTTTATGAATATTTTTATTTTATCATGTTTTGTGTGGATCTTTTGTAAATCTTGTGTAAATCTAATGTCACACAAAGTAAGTATATATTGGTGACAATAATATCTTTTGAAAATGCCTTCATATGATACAAGTATTAAACGGAAAATGTGCTATTTCCTTCTTTTTCATCCCTTACTGAGATTTTGTGATCATCCCATGTTTTTAAATGATAATTAGAGGTTAATGGATGTGTAATACCAGTAAGGAAGGCATGTTAAATGTTGAATAATTGTCAATGAGTCTTGTTTTATGTTTTAAAGTTTTATATTTTGGAAGAAATGGAAACTATTTTTATGGTATCCAGTCTATAATAATGTATAATGTTATGAATGTATTGTCCTAATTCTATAAAGCTATAAACATTAAAAGATACTCAATGTAAAAGGAAGTTCTTTCTTGACTAAATTCAAGGTTATTTATGTAATAAGGATAGGTCCTTATAGTTGGTATCCTAGAATGGCTTAGATAACGTTCGGGGTTAGGGTGATGATAATACAATACCATAAATGATTTTCACTCTAATTTTAATTTGAAATGTTATATCATTTAATTATTTCCATGTTGCTTCATCTAAGAAATTTTTGTTCAAAATGGTTGTCCACAGAAGGAACAGGGATGCTGAAGAGGAGAGGCACTGACAGAAAGACATCCTTCCAGAAGTACATCCCAGAATTGTAGGGATTGGAACTCAGAAGTTTGTGACAGTAATGGATCAGCTAACTCAGGAAATAAATGGTGGTGACATCCATGCAAGGGAACCAATAAATTTACCAAAACAAAACATTATAGTAGTGGAGCATTTTATGAGACAACGTCCTCCTACATTCAATGGATCTTCTGACCTAGTAGCAGCTGAAGGATGGATCAAAGGCCTTGAAAATATATTTGATGTTATGTGATGTTTAGACAATCAAAAGGTAAGTCTTGGAATTTATCATCGTGAAGGGGAAGCTAATCAATGGTGGTAAATGGTAAAAAATATCAGGGGTGGAGAGGATTTTTATTCCTTAGAGTGGGATGAATTAAAAAGTATTTTCCTTGAAAAATACTTTCCTAAGGTGGTGTAACATAGGATGGAGAAGCTATTCCGTGGATTGAAATAGAAGGAGGAATATTCAATGGCCGTGTATGAAGTGAACTTCACCCGACTGGAGTGGTATGCTCCAAATATTATTATGGATCTTGATAGAAAAATCAACTACTCATAGTTAGGATTGAAGCCAATGTATCAAAGGGTGTTGGCCTCCCATGAATTCAAATATTATGAGAAACATGCCCGATGTGATGAGAGGGTAGAGATGGATTTTGATGATGATCACGTCCATTTTGGGAACAAAAATAAGAAGAGATCATGTTGGAATGAAATGGGTAATAATCAACCAAATAAATCTGATGGTAAGAAAATCCAATTTCCATTTTGTGAAAAGAGTGGCAAGAAACAGCCTAGGGAATATCTTAGCAAAACTGTGAAGTGTTTTAAATGTGGTATGTTTTGATATATGGCCTGAGATTGCAATGAAAAATATCTTAAGACTAATCCTGAAAAGAATATTGTAAAGTGTTTTAAATATAGTGAGATGGGTCATTATGAAAATGCCTACCCAAAGAGAGATCCAAATGATGCAAAAAAGCCAGACTACTAGTAAAAAGGTGTACTGAGATCCTTTGAGACTACATCAGCAGATGTCAGGAAATCCAATGAAGTTTTATCAGGTACTTTGTTTGATCACTCAGATTTTGCTATTTTTTGGATATGGGGTCTACACATTCCTTCATCACTGAGAAATTGTCTGGTAATTTTGAAATATCACCTCAACTAATAAGACCAGAACTTGTTGTTAAAACACCAGGGGGAATTGTTTTAGCAATGAGGAATTATAAGAATCTTTATATTGTGGTCTGTGGGAATAATTTCCATGCTATCCTTTTTGTTTTACCCTTAGTCCTGATTGATATTATTCTGGGCATGGACTAGATTTCTAATTATCATTCAAAGATTGACTATAGAGCTAAATAAGATGTTTTTCAGAAAGAGTTTCAGTTTGTATACAAGAATGAACCCAAAAAATTTATAACATATCCGTAAGCTGAGAAACTATTGAAATATGGAAATGAAAGTTATCTTGATCATATTGTTCAAAACAAGGGAACAAAACAAATTAATGATGTGCCAGTGGTAAATGAATACCTTGATGTTTTCCCTAATAAGTTACCCAGTGTCATACCTGATCGGGATGTCAAATTCACAATTGACTTAGTTCTTGTTAATAATCCAATTTCAAAACTCCCATATCATATGACTCCAATAGAACTTCTTGAATTGGAAAATAAGTTGCAAGATTTTCTTTACAAAGGCTTCATTCGTCCTAGCACTTCACTATTGGGACCCCCTGTTCTGTTTGTTAAAAAGAAAGACGGTTCCATAAGATTTGGCATTAATTATAGAGAATTTAATAACATCAATGTTAAAAACAAGAATACATTGCCTCATATTGATGACTTATTTGATCAGCTCTTGGGAGCTCTGTACTTTTCCAAGATTGACATGTGATCTGGATACCATCAGCATAGGGTGAAGGTGGATGACATCCGGAAAGCAGCCTTTCATTCTATATATGGGCATTATAAATTTGTTGTTATGCCATTTGGATTAACTAATTCACCTTCTGTATTCATAAATCATATGAATAGAGTATTTCACGAGTTCTTGTAAAAGATTGTGATTGTATTTTTTGATGACAGTTTGGTATTTTCTAAAAAAATGAGCATGAATAAAATATAACGGTTGTTTTACAAACCTTAAAAGAGAATAAACTATATCTAAAGTTCAAAAAGTGTGATTTTTGGTTGAAACAGATTTTTTTCATGGGAACATTATAAATAAGGAAGAATTACAGTCGATCCTACCAAAACTAAAGTAGTTTATGAATGGCCAAGAATCACAAATCTTATAGAGAATCATAGTTTTCATGGGTTAGAAAGTTATTACAGACAGTTTGTTAAGAACTTTTCACTGTTATCTAGCATGATAACTATTTTAAAAGGAAACTGGGTTAAATTGTATTTGGATAGAGGAATGTGATGTTGGTTTTCAGGAACTGATGAATAGAATGGTGAATGCTCCAGTTTTTTCCTTACCTTCCCAAAATGGTGAGTTTGTCATCTACAGTGATGCTTCTTTGAAGGGACTTGGTTGTTTTTTATGAATAATGATCAGGTAATTGCCTATTATTCGATAAAATATAAAACTCATGAGCTAAATTATCCCACACATGATTTGGAATTGGAATCGGTGGTTTTTTGTTTGAAAATTTGGAGGCATCATCAATACAGAAGAAAATGAAAAATATATACTGACCATAAAATTCTAAACTATATATTCACTCAGATGAAATTAAACATGAGGTAGGGAAGATGGATTGAACTGATTAAGGATTATGATTGCTTGAATAATTACCATCATGGGAAAGAAAAAAAGTGGAAGATGCCTTATGTTGGAAAAATCATGCATCATTAACCATGCTAAATTTGGAATATGATCCCTTGATTAATGATTTGATGAATTTTGGCTTAGATGTTGTTGGTGTAGGGAATACCACTGTTTTGTTTCAGGTTTCAGTGCAGTCTTCATTGTCTGACAAAATTAACCAAGCGCAGAAGGAAGACCATGAGCTTTAGAAAAAGGTAGAATTGTTTAAAATGGGTAAGTTTCCAGAATTTAACCTTGAAAAGATTGTGTTTTAAGATTTCAAAAAAGTATTTGTGTGCCTATTGATTCTCAGTTGAAGAATTATTTTTTGTGCAAAGCTCATAGTTCCCCATTTTATGTTCATCCTAGTAGTACTAAGATGCACAGAGACCTTAAGGAGTATTATTGGTCAGATGGAATGAAATGTGATATTGCAGATTTTACAATGAAATGTTTGACATGTCAATAGGTTAAAGCAGAGTGGCAGTTACTGAAGGGAATGATTCATCCTTTTCCAGTGCTATAGTGGAAATGAGAGATGTATCCATGGACTTTATTATGGGACTACCAAAGACTTCTCGAGGTAATAATGTGATTTGGGTTATTGTTGATCAGATAAAAAAGTCTACACATTATATTTCTATTAATGATACAATTATATTGGATCATATTTACCAACTTTACCTCAAGAATATTTTTAGGTTACATGGAGTTCCTCTTTTAATTGTTTCTAACTGAGATCCCATGTTCACATGTAACTTTTGGAACAGACTTCAGAACTCATTGGGCACAGAGTTAAATTTTATTACAACTTTTCATACTCAATCATATGGGCAGTCAAAATGAATGATTCAAACTTTGGAGGATATGCTTTGAGCTTGTTCAATTGACAATCAGGGAAGTTGGGATCAACATATTTCATTAGTTGAGTTTTCTTATAATAATAGTATTCATTCTAGTATTCAGTTGGCACCTTTTGAGGCCTTGTATGGGAAGTGGTGTCGGACTCCGGCATTTTGGGACGAAGTCAGTGAAAGAAATTTGATGGGGCCAGAATTTGTGGAAGAAGTGGATGAGAAAGTGAGGATGATCCATCAGTATATGAGGATAGCTCAGAGCAGGCATAAAAATTATGCAGATAACAGAAGGAATGACTTATCTTTTGAGATAGGTGACCATGTTTTCCTTAAAATCCTTCCTTGGAAATGTGTGATGTGTTTTGTTAAGAAAGGGATGATAAGTCCACGGTTCATCGGCCCTTTGGAAATTTTGGAGAATGTTAGAACAGTGGCATTTCGCATAGCTTTGCCTCCGAGTTTGTCATAGGTACATAATGTTTTTCATGTTTCGATGTTGAGAAAGTATGTGCCAGATTCATCACATGTCTTGAGCCCAGAAGTAGTTCAGCTGGAAGAGAAAATTTCTTATGAAGAGAAAATAGTTCAGATTCTTGATTGAAGGGAATAGCTTTTGCGGAATAAGGCAATCCACCAGGTAATGGTTTTGTGGAGAAACCACATGGTTGAAGAAGCAACATGGGAGTCTGAAAAGGCTATGGGGGAAATGTACCCTCATTTCTTAATATGTAAATAAAATTGCAAGGATGCAATTTCCAAAAGATGAGGATAATGTAACACACAATGTTTTTCTAAAAAAATAGAAATGCATGGAACTTGTTTTTATGTAGATATTTTAAACTAGCCATTAAAACATAACTTTTCCACTTCTATGTTTTGAATTTCATGAAACTATCATCTTCAATTGTGTTCGGTATGTTATTTGGAGTCTATTGGAACCAAATTTTTTGGTGAGTAGTAGAATACCATTATGAATAGTAATATGACCATAATGAATTATGTAATTTATTATTAGTTTATTTTCTTAAGGCTTTAAGATAATAACATCTTGGTTAATTTCTCATCGTGATAAAGAAGCAGATAAAGAATTATAATTGTTAATTTTTGAATTAAGTATGATTTTCTTTCAAAACTAAATTAATACTATTTAGAAAATTATTTTAAAAAAATGGGCTTCATTTTTGAATTCTACACATCGAAAATTGGTTAGGGTAAATTTTTGGTTTTTTTTTCTGAAATTCTTGATTTTTCGGTGAATAGTGAAATATGAATAAATACGGTATGATCAAATTATTAGTAAAATACAGTATTTTATGACATCATAAGTGATTCTAGGCCACTTGTTTCTAATTAACATTCAATTATTACAATTTTAGGTCACATGAACTATGAATATTCATAATATTGGGAAAAATATTATATTAATGATTAAAATAATGAAAAATACCCCCTCTCCTACACTATAAATACCACCTTCACTCCCCTCTTCTTACAACACCTCTCAAGACTTGCTTCATGCCTATATTCTGCACAATACTCATCCCAAAGATCTACCCTATGTCCTAGAGTTTCTAGTCTCACCAAAAGACCAAAAACAAAGCCCTTATGAAGGATCTCAAGTAGAAGAGATCAAGAGGTAAACATCCTCTTTTTTTCATTTTATGATATTCTATTCCATTAACTTTTGAATTATGTTGGGATATTTCATTACTTATCCTCCCTTACTGACCATATTAGGTATGTGTGATGTGAAATTCCCTTTCTCTAATCAAACTATTTTTATGAAATTTTAAAAGATGTCGTTAGGCTGCCGAATTTTCGTGAGAAATTTCTCATGTTTTCTTTTATTTCATGATTCCTTTTTATTCTTTCCTCACCCCTCTTATCCAAGAGGCATGAAATATCTAGAATCATGTATATTCGGGATTTTATCATGTTTAAATAAAATTACTCATCATTATTCTTCTCTTCTCTCACTTATTCAGAGATTTAAAAACATTTTCCATGATGTGTCGAATTACCGACATCGTGGTCGATGTGTTTTTATTTTTCATTAAATCCTTCAAGTCTGGTCATGAACCCATTTTTATGGTTGAACCAGGTTAAAATATATGTATTAGTTATCATAAATGGTTCTATAATTCTTTTTAACACATGGTTTTAATTTATAAAACGAAATGAGATGGTTATTATCAGAGAACCACTAAAATGATCTAAACCAACATCATTAATGTTTTAACCTATGAATCATCCTCATATTAAACATCAAAATTATAAATGGTTAAACTTATTGTACTGGAAATATGTAAATAACGTTTCATTACATTTCTATAATTTTACTTCTAATTGATAAGAACATCCATCATGTACCAATAAGGGAAATTGTGTTAAGAACTCACCCAAAAATAGGGCAAGGAGCAAAATACAGACAATTAAAGAGTGAAATGATATTATGAAATGATATTATAAGATATTATAAACATGAAAATGTTTTTGTAAACTACCAATAACACTCTTTTATACATTATACAGGATTTTTAATCAACTTTTTAAGTAAGAGAAACCCGAGGTAAGGGAATTCTTAACCCGATTTCCATTCTTTGGGTTTACCTTCTACTTTATTTTTTATGTGCTATTTAAATTGTTTGTGTGATGATTTATGTTTATATTGTGTTCTATTATGTGTATTTACATTATATATACCTACTCCATCCATTCTATTAAGTTTCTCTTCAATTTTATGATATTTATGAGGGGATTTTCTTTAAAAATCCTCGTTTTAAATTCGGTTTTACAACATTCCAAAGTAATGATATTATGGAATTATTCATTTTGGATGATTATGGTTTGGTTCTTGGGAATTATTTATGATAAAGTGTGGGAACTATATCTCCCTCTAATTCATGGTTTATGAGTATGTTGGAGGTCGATCATATGGTTACTCCATGTGTAACTACGATGGATACATAATGTAAGGTAGCTGTAAGGGTTACAAATTATAAGGTAGGCAAGAATGGTTATAAGATAATGTAGGTAATTCCTCAAGATACCTTTATGATTATATTTATGTTCTCGTGTTTTTTGTGGATCTTGTGTAAATATCATGTTACACAAAGTAATTATATATGGGTGACAAGAATGTATTTTGAAAATTATTTCATATGTTACGAGTATTCACAAAAAAAATAACATCATTCCTTCTTTATAATCCTTTAATAATCTTTTGTTCTCATCCCATGTTTTTAAATGATTTTCACAGGTTAATCGATGTGTATGAAAAGGAAGGAAGTTGTGTTAAATGTTGAAGAATTGTCAAGGAGTCTTGTTTTAAGTTTTAATGTTTTATATTTTGATTAAATGGAAAATGTTTTTATGGTATCCACATTGTATTAATGTGTAATATTATGAATGTATTTTCCTAATTCTCTAACGAACTAAACATGAAGAGATTATCTATGTAATAGGATGTTTTTCATGACTAAATTCCAGAATAGGTATGTAATAAGGCCGGGTCCTTATACTTCCTATTCACTAAAAGCCCTTTAAGTTCATCAAAACTCTACCCTCCTCTCTCTAAAAACCTCCAAAGGATCCCTCAATCCTCCCAAGGTCCCAAACATCAAACTTTCAAAGTTACTCTTAAAGGTAATGTATACCTTCACCCTCCTCTTTTATGTCACAACTTCCTTTATGTTATGTCTTATAGTTCTATTTTATTATGTGGGGATTGTTCTTTGATATATATATACTACTGTACATTTCATTTATAAATGATGAGAGACCATTTCTTCTCTCATACATTGTTTTTATAAAATTTAATGTGATGTCGGTAGGCTGCCGAATTTTCATAAAAGAAATCGCATTTTCACTTTCCTTTCATGTATAATTTTTTTGATGTAGGTCATCCAAATTTCCACACTATGATCATATTTATATTTTATTATGACCCTATACTGTAAAATGATTCATTTATAGATGTGAGGATCTTTTCCCCTCTCTTTTTATTATTTTATAAAACCATGTTATATAGCTTTTATGCTGCAGAAATTTCGTCTCAAAATTTCTCTCTCTTTCTCTCAGGAAATTCTCTTATTTTATTAATGTAAATACATAGACCTATTTCATTTCTATGGGTATTCATAAAAACACATTAATATATATTTGATTCTAGAATTGATATACATATAACCCTCACTCCCTTTCCATGGATTATAAATGACATAATGATCTTGTTTTTATGTACTTTTTAAAATGTCATGATTTTGAAATGAAACCCATTCCTTTTATTCTATTTGGGTTATTTCTGAAATGTTTCTTATAATCTATGTGGCTCATATGAATGTAAATACATATTATGGGTGTGCCCTTATAGCACTCTGATGCATTAGGTAAAGAATTTATCTCTAGAGATGACATGTTTCAAGATAACTTGGTGAATAACATTGGTAATTTTTATGACACCTTGGGGTTGAAACATGGTGATATATTCATAAATGTATAAATAAAAGGTTTTGGAAACATATGAATGTTTTGTTTCAAGTTAATTTCATTATGATATTCCTATACTTTCATTTGTCATTTAATTGTGTTTTTATCAAGTTCTTATTGATATAAATAGTAAACTGAATCCATTACTTTCCTTACAGAGCCTTCTTCTCACCCTTTCCTTTGATGTATGTCTCCAGGTTAAAAGATGCAGTAATTGTACATAGGATGAACCTATTATAAAGTCGTAAAAGTGGATTAAAAGAATGTTTAATTTTATTTGTATGTATTATGTTCTTTATTTCCAAGACACTAGACGTTAAGGATCCTCTGTTTGGAAAATGTAATGAAAGGTTATGTAATAAGAAGGTAGGATTCCATAATTTTCTTTCACATTAGAGAGTGTCGTATTTGGGGAATTAAAAATTAGTATCAAAGGAGCCATTTTTATTCCCTCTCTCATTACTTTATTGGAATTATAGAAATAATACTATGGTTTTCTAATAAATGGAAATTATTGTGGAGTCAATAAGGATATCTTTTTTACTTCTCCGTTCCTTATGGTTTTATGTTTTTAAAATCACAAACACTTTTTATTAAGTTCTGATTTTTTATGTTTTGTATTTTTATTAAGATCCGGAATTTTAATTCATTTAAGTTTACAGATGTAACATTATCATTTTCTATTCTGTTATACTTACATGTGTATCATTACGATTTTCCATTCTTTTAGATTTACATATTTTTCATGTTGTTTTTGTGATACCGATTCCAGTGTATAAGTGATGTCGTTTTTATGATACCAATTCCAGTGTATTAGTGATTCTAATTTTATGATACCGATTCCGGTGTATAAGTGATTATATTTTTTATGATTCTAATCCTGGTGTATAAGTCATACCATTTTAGGATACCGATTCTAGTGCAAAATTCATTTTGATTACATGATTTCGATTCTGGTACAAATGTGATACCGTTTTCACAATCTGATTTACTTTTTCTTAAAAATACAATTTCATGATAATGTTATATTTGTTTAATGTATCATTGCAATATTATCTCATTATAAGATTTCATATACCTAACATTTATATTTATCTTAACATCATTTCCTATACCTGAAACGGTGTCGTACAATCTGTTACAAACTAATAGTTGTATGCTTGACACGTGTCAAGGTCCCTTCGAAATTTAAGGAAAATATGACCGTTTGAGAGGAACCAACAATTGGGATGTTTTTTCTTATAAATACAAGTCCAATTTAATGAGCAAAGTACTTTTGAAAACTTACACTACATTGTAGAGAGTGGATGAACTTGATGCATGTGAAAAAGATGTGATGTTTTTTATAGAGAGAGAGAGAGTCTCTTAAAACTCTTAGTGTGTCATGCAGATGTAGTGAAAAACTTATTCAAGTGTGAACAACTTTTTAAGACTTGCTTTTTGTAGACTCTGATCATGCTGATCATGGGCTTACGGGTTCGGAAGATAGGGGTTCTGATTTCCTTCTAAATCAAGGGCTTGCGGGGATAGCTAGACAGATACTAATCATTGGATTGAGGGCTTACCTGGGTTTGGGTAAGATAGACATTCATGAGTTTATAAATAAAGGGACCTTTATCCAATTTTTTTGGATACATTTATTTTTGTATTAAAATAATCCTATTGTTACTTGTTTTGTATTTCATGTTGTTTTAAATCCACTGTAATCTTAACTCCATTAATGTATGAAAGTACAAACTTCTTATTCTTTCTAATTCTATTAGTATGATTATATTAAAGGTTCTACATTCTTTAAGGTAGAATATTTTTGTTAAGAAATAAATTCTTATGTTTTTATCTTAATGTTGTTATGTTTAAGAAATGGTTTCTTTAAGAGTTTTTTTGAATTATTGTTTAACTTTTTTATACTTATTTTTCTTAAATTTAAAAGCTATCATTAAGAAATAGATTTCCTTAAATTTATGAAAATTTACTTAAGAACGTTTAATATCATCTTTAAAGGTTCCAAATGAATTTTTAAAGTATACAATTCACCCCCTAT
Organism: Viscum album; assembly: GCA_963277665.1. Lineage (NCBI taxonomy): Eukaryota > Viridiplantae > Streptophyta > Magnoliopsida > Santalales > Viscaceae > Viscum > Viscum album. The sequence goes on from OY728127.1 coordinate 951,828,998, forward strand.
CTTGTATTGGAGCATCTTATTTTACACATTCGAAACTACAAATGGTATCAGAGGAAGTCTCTGAAATAATTATATTCACATATAAGTTTTCATTCTCATGTATTTGTTTTCTTAACTTCATCACATTTTCATCTAACATGTTTTGAGGAATGAAATATTATTTAGTATGGAATTCATTAATGTAGGATCCCTAAATAATATCAATCCTACTAGACCACCAATATTTGATGGTAATGACTATGAGTACTGGAGATACAGAATGAATACATTCTGATTAACATAGGTGTTGACAACTAAATTATGTTAACGGGATATTATTAGATTCCAGATAAGAAAAATAGAACTTTTACTAATCCATAAAAGGTGTAATATCAACTGAAATTTAAGGTACATTACACTTTGCATTGTTCCTTGACTAGAAACATATGTAGCTAGATTTCATCCTATAAATCTGAAAATAGTATTTGGCAGAACCTTGAAGTAACTCATTTTGGAACTTCTAAAGTTATTGAAACTAGAAGATCTATGCTCAGAGATGAGTATCATGTTTCCAAATTTCCTTATGGAGAACCCATATGTATGTTACAAAAAATATTTATTATTATTTTCAATAGCTTACAATCCTTTGGTGAGAAAGCTTTGGATGATGGGATTCTTGTAAACAAGATTATAGACATCATTCCAAATGAATGGGAATCCTGGAGACCAGCTATAGATGATTATAGTAAGGTTACTCAGTTTTCTCTTAATGAACTGTTTGGAACTCTTCTTCAACATGAAACCAGAATGAAGAGAGATACATATAATATTAAGATGAAGAATGGAAATGGAGGTGTTTTGTTGAAAGCTACTTCAAATAAAATTAAATCCAGAACTCCTAAGAGAATTACATGATCTAAATCTAAGAAGGTTGTTATTCAATCTGAATCTAATGAATGTGAATCTTCAGGAAATGAGTTATCCAATATTTCTCATTAGATTAGAAAGATTGTTGGACAGATGGACTTTCAGTACAGATACAAAAATAATGATGAAAAGATAAGAAATATGGGGAAGTGAAAAGCTATGAATGTAGGAGAACTAGTCATATTAGACCTGATTTTCCCTTGCTTAAGAAAAGAGATAATAATGATAGGAATTATGAATGAAACAAGAAGAAGTTCTACAAATCAAAGCATAAGAATGTCTTGAGAGCCAATGACACTTGGAGTACCAGTGGGGGAGATTGTTCTGACGATTCTTTAGAATATGAATCTTCTGAGAAAAGTAATATTATTTTAATAGAAAGATCTTGATTTGAAAATCATTGTCTTATGGAAAAGGTACGAACTGCTGAGTCCTTGACCAACATGTCTTTTAGTGAAAATTTTCCTGATAGAGTTTTTTCTTCAGATGAGTAATCTTCTCCATCAGATAATGATAATGTTTTGGCTTCCTATGAGGCATTTTATAGATTTTCTCAGTTTCTTTAGATAAAAAAATCGTAATGTTTCTAAGAAACATGAAAAATAAAATTCTAGAGAATCTATTTTAATAAAAAAAATTCAGATCATACCAATGATCATGATAAGAAAAATGTTTTTTTAGAAAATTATTCTAAGAAACTTGGGGAAGATAATTTTTATATGGATAGACTTTTAATGGATCTTAAAAACCTGTTTTTAGAAAAAAAAAACATGTTTTAGAAGATAAACTTAACTCTAAATCTATTATTCATGAGGATAAGAATTTATTCCTAAGACTAAAATCTGAAATATTTTCCTTGAATATACTTCTTGAAAATTTACATCAGGTAAGGAAAATATTGACAAGATGTATTCTCAAATCCAACCTCATGGTAATAATCAGGGTTTCAGTTATTCACATGAAAAACATATTTTTAGAAGTAATTACTTTGTTCCTTCAAGAGACCATTTTTGTACTAAATGTTAATGGGGTGAGAATTGGAAGAAAATATATTCTTTAAATAGAGTTCAATCCCTTGGGTTTCATAAAGTTCATTTTTCTAAACAAATATGTTTACCCATGTTTTTGTTATCTAACAATTCTAGATCCAAGAATGTTTGGATTTTGAAAATCTAACACACTCTTTCTTAGGATAATGAAGGAAGTGTCAAAAACCTGTAGTACATGGATAGTAGATGTTCTCACCACAGAAAAGGTAAAAAATACTATTTCAAAGATATTTTAAAGACTAATGGTAGAAAAGTAACCTTTGGAGATAACTCTCAAGGAGAAATTTTTGGTATAAGTATCATTATTATTCAAGGGGAAGTTATCATTTCAAATGTTATTTTTGTAAAAGGTCATAAGAATAACGTCATTATTATAAGCCAATTATGTCATAAAGGTTACCTTTGGTATTTTAGAAATGATAGATGTCCAGTTCACAATTCCAAGGATGATTTTATTCTCTCTTCCCTTCAGCATGAGAATCTGTACACCATAAACATTGAAGACCTAAGAAGTCAAGATCTGCATTTCCTTAGTGCATTTGAAGATCAATCATGGCATTGGAATAGATGACCTGGACAATGTAACTTAAGGAATATTAGTAAACATTCTATGAAAGAAATTTTTCAGGATCTTCCAGAACTTAGGTTTGATTCTTAAAAGGTCTATGATCCTTGTCAATATGAAAAGAAACATTAATGTAACTTTAAAACCATAAGTGAAGTCACAACTTCTAATGCCTTATAGTTTGTGCACATGGAATTATTTGGTCCACACAAACTGGAAGTATTGGAGGAAAATACTATGTGTTTGTTCTAGGTGATGACTACACTAGATTTACATGGGTTTATTTTTGTGCAAAGAAATATGAAGATTTTTCTTATTTTGAAATACTTAGAGATCATGTCAAAAATGAGAAAAATATACAATTGACAACTATTCATGGTGATCATGGTGGGGAATATGAAAATTTGGATTTCAAATCTTTTGTAGTAAAAAAGGTATCACTCACAACTTTTCAACTCCTTGAACTCATAAACAAAATGGTTTTGTCAAAAGAAGAAATATTATTCTTCACGAGCTGAACAAAACCATGTTGTGTGAAAAATCTATAGCTAAACACATTTTGGATAAAGCTTTATGTACAGCTTGTTATACTATAAATTGAGTTTTTATTAGACCCTTTCCTAATAAAACAACTTATGAGTTATTGACTAGACCAAAACAAAAAGTCTCTTACTTAAATTTTTTTGGTTGCAAAGAATTTATCTTGAATACCAAGGATAAATTACATAAATTTTCACCCAAATTTGATGAAGGAATATTACATAGATACTCTACTAACTCTTAGTCATATAGAGTTTTCAATAAAAACACTTGCACTATAGAAGAAATAGTACATGTTAATTTTGATGAAAATGATCATTTTCTTTGCAAACAACCTGAATATTTACCTGATATATTTTCAAATACTAATCACCAACCTTTGATAGAAGATTTTTCAGTCAAGGATATTGTTCAAGACAATATTTCTGAGACATTTACGCGTGAATATTTTATACCCTGTGTTGATGACCATGTTTTTCAAAATCCAAGTCCGTTCTTTCTTAAGAATCATCCCAGTGATAATATAATGGGAAATGTTAATCAAATATTAATAACTAGAAGTTATTCAAGGAATGAATACGAACATGTTTGTTTTCTTTCTCAATTTGAACCAAAGTCTGCAGAAGAATCCTTGGGTGATGAATATTGGATAAAGGATATGCAAGATGCGATCAACGAATTCGTAAGGAATCAGGTTTGGACCCTGGTTGAAAAACCTAAGGAAACTTATTTCATAGGAGTAAAATGGGTTTCTAGAAACAAATTCGATGAAAATGGAGTTATTGTTAGAAATAAAACATGATTAGTAGCTAAAGGCTATAACCATCAAGAAGGCATGACTATGAAGAAACATATGCTCTTATAGTTAGACATCAATCTATTCTTATTCTTCTATCCTTTGCAGCATTCTTTAATTTTAAACATTATCAAATGGATGTAAAGTGTGCTTTTCATAATGGTTATGTATAGGAGGAAGTATATGTAGATCAACCCCTGGCATTGAAGAAAAAAAATATTCGAATCATGTTTATAAACTTACCAAATATTTTTATATACTTAAACAAGCCCCTAATGTTTGGTTTGATAGACACTGAAGATTTTTGCATCAAAATAACTATGTTAAGGGAACTGTTGATCCAAATATTTTTATTAAGAAAAATAATAAATATGTTTTGATTGTACAAATTTATGTTGACGACATCATCTTCATATCAACACAACAATCCTTAACTGATTCCTTTGAAAATCAAATGAAATCTAAGTTTGAGATGAGTATGATTTGTGAGTTATATTTTTTTCATGATGTTCAAATTTCTCAAAAACCTGAGGGAACATTTATATCTCAACATCATTATATTGAATACCTTCTTAAGATGTTCAGGTATGAAGAAACAAAGAGTATAAGTAATCCTATCGAGACCACTAATACTCTTGATATTAATGAATCAGGTAAACCTGTGAATCAGACATCTGATAGCAGAATGGTAGGGATCTTACTTTACTTAATAGCTAGTTGACCTAACATAATGTTCTTAGTATTCTTATGTGTAAGATTTCAAGAAAATCCTAAAGAATACAATTTAAAGTCTGTAAAAAGTATTTTTCGATATTTAAAGGGAACTTTAGATTTCATACTATTTAATTCCACTGGAAACACTTTTAGACTAAAATTATTTTCATATGCGGACTTTGGTGGTTGTAAAATGGATAGGAAAAGTACATCTAGAACTTTTAATTTCTTAAGAGATTCTATAGTTTCTTGGTCTTGCAAGAAGAAACATTCTGTAGCACTTTCCACAGATGAAGTTGGATATGTAGCAGCTAGAAGTTGTTGTGCTCAAGTGTTGTGGATGCAACACACACTCACAGACTATGGTATGAGTTTTACTAAGACTCAAATAATGTGTGATAACACTAGTTCCATTGCCCTACGAAAAAAGAAACACATCACCCTCATGCAAACCACAAGGATATTAGACATCACTTTCTTAGGGAACACACAATTAAAGGAGATATTATTCATCACTTCATCGTAGCACAAGAACAACATTCTAACATTTTTATAAATCCATTATATTCTGATTGATTTGAATATATTAAACAGAAGCTAGAAATGATCTCTTCAAGGTAATAATTCATATCAACATCTGGTTTAAATCATCTCCAAACATTAAACTACTTCTTATTTCAGTGGGAGTATATATATATTTTTTCCTATAAAACTAATTTTTTCTTTCATAAAATTTTTAAATTTTCCTTGGAAATTTTCGGTATCAAAGTTTTTAGTATTTAAAATTTTGTTAATAAAAATTTCAGTATTGAAAATTTTTGTATTGAAATACGGGAATCTAAAACTTCCAAGATAATTTTTATAATACTAATAAATTCTTCAGATTATTCCAAAAAGTAAACTTTATTACTTTTAATTTTCTTTTCTTATGTTCTAAATTTTGGTATTTGAAAATTTTAAATCCTATTTTACCTTACTAAAAAAGATCAGAATACAAACTTTCTATAATCATCCTTAACCATCAGATTATGTTAGGTTATTGTCAGATTTTGATTATCTTATGGATGTTCATAGGTTATAGATATGTCTATATAATGGGTGCCTCATTTAAGTACCACACAACTCTTACTGACTCCTATTCTGAAGGTCTGCTGCCATTAAAAGTCCTTGTTCCATTTTCAGTATCCTCTTTATCCCGAATGATTTCTGAATCCTCAGCAGATTAGATGCTGGTTAGTAAATAAATAAAGGATTAGTCAATTTATAAGGAATGGTTAGTATTGATTAACATCATTGAAAAATAATATTCCCTTATTTTTAAGGTTATAAGAACTAGTGGATGGGAAAGAGTTTGTGTGGCTAAGGAGAAGATTCAAGATCCAGTTTACCCTAACCTTGTTGTTCAGTTCTATGAATCAGTTTCATTCTTTCAAAAGGATGGAAAAGACCTGTTTATGTTCAAATTCTATGATAAGACCTATAAAGTTCCTTATAAGAAGGAAATAAATGTTCTTTAAATACCGTATGATGGGGAAGCTATTATGTACTCTATAAAACTTCCTAAGAAGGAAGGTTATTTTGAGAAAATCAAGGCTTTAGGTTATGTTGGTATTAATTATGTTAAGAACATGAAGATTGCGAATCTTTCAAAAAACCTCAGGATGGTAGATCTCAGGATGCAAGGCTTTTTTATTCCAAGAAAAAGAGACAAGGACTGTCTAAAGATATGTTGTATCTTTATTTTAGATTTTCTTTTCAACATAAGAAAGATAAACTTGGGGAAGTACATCTTTCTCACCATTCAGGCAATAAAAGGTGGAACCATCATATATCATATTCTGTTGTATCCAGGAACTATCTCCCTGATTATTTTCATATTCCTTCAAGAGATCAATGTTCCATGTCGATCTGCCTCAAAGCCATTCCAGATTTCTTTGCTCAATGACAACACCCTAAGAAGGATGAAGGTATATTTTTAACAAGATTCCAAATGTTTTGAAGAAATGGTTTTCCAGAACAAAGGTGATGTTTCAGAATCTTCAAAATCAGTTCAAAGAAAAGGAAACTTTAATAACCAACCTGGCCAGTCCCACTTCCTAATATCCCGGTATCAGCACCTCCTCCTACAATGAAACCAAAAGTTTATTCTGACGCAACAGTTGAAATGTGGAGAGAAATGGAATCTACCAGAAAAGAAGTCGATACTTCCATTGGCTTATATCCTGCAGAGTCTAAGGCCATAAAAATCAAGCAAGCTAAAAAATTTGAGAATGAAAGGAAGGAGACGATTATGAAGAAGAAATATTTGGACGCTTATGTTTTTCAGTTCCTTCTAAAAGTAGATGAAAAGAAATATCAAGAAGGGTCAAAACCTCAAGTTGTTCTTAAGAAATCGGTTATCACTCCGAATATCTAGAAATACAAGAATGTTCTATCATTTGAAGAACCTATTCATGAAGTATAAGATCTGATAGTTCAAGTAGAATATGATGATATTCTAAGGGAAGTAGAAGATTACATTGGAACTCCTCTGAGTTTAGTTTCCAAGTCTGTTTCAGATGAACAAGTTGAAGAACATGTTCAAGAAAATGTTGAGGAAGAAGTTGAAGAAGAAGTTGAGGAAGAAGTAGAAGTTGAAGATGAATAACAAATTTGAATGAAAGAAGAAAATAAAAAAGTGGGTGAACAATAAGGTGGTGAAGAGGAAGAGATTCAAGAAGATCAAAGACAAGAGATAACATCATAAGAAGAGTTTCATAAACAAGAAGATGAATTGGAAAATCTTCTTTGTTATTCAAGTTTCTTATGAATAATCGCCAGTTCAAAATCCTCTCAATGGAAAAAGTGTTATGGTTGCCTCATCAGATAAAGAAATGCCTCTGAAGTCGTCAAAGAGAATAGATAAACTAGTATCCTTAACTCCAGGAGGATTTGAGAAAGGAAAATATGATTCAGGATCTAAACCCTCATCATCAGTTAAACATGATATTGTCGATTTATCTTTTAGAAAGTTGGTCTGTGTTGTAACACCTTGAGATTTTATTAGAATTATTATTTTTAATTTCATTGATGTCTTTTTTTGTACACTTCACAAATATTAGCTTGCACTGTATGCAAGATCATATTACCTTGTAGTATACTTAACTCTATTCTTGGCTTGTGATGCACGCAATTTCAGTTTCTTTCGAATAAAATTCATTTTACAAAACAGAAAGTATAGATTTTGATCAATGTATAACTAAACAATATCATGAGTATGTTATACGCAACACAAAATGAATATTTCCCTACACGCAACCCTGATTTTCCTTTCATTAAATGCAAGAGCGACTTTCCTCGATAGCTTGCGTTGTACGCAATACCGAGTTTCACTAAACAACGATATGTTATTGAAATATTATATAAACTAGCTGTTATGAATAGTAATACCCACTTTTTGAAATTTTATAAATTTTATCTTTCAAAATGGACTTTATTTTTGGATTTGGAATATTGAAATTAGAAAAGGGTGATTTTTTGATATTTTTCTGAAAATATTCAATTTTTCAGGAATAGTGAAAAAACTCTTAGTTATATTTTAAAATCAAATTTTTATTTAAATTTTTATTTATTTTATTTAATATTATTTTAGATAAAAATAGATACATAATCCCTATATATCTTCAATGTAATTCATTGGATTCATTTTATAATAAATTTAGATATATAAAAATTTTATTGAAAATTTTACCGTCTTTTACCCACCTCCTATGAGAATTTGCAAATTTACATAAAACATAATTTTACCGCTTCTATGGGTTGAATTTAAAAAATTGTAGAGACACAGTTAATATCAAGGAGTAAAATTTGGTTCAATAAGATAAAATTAATTTTGGGTGAATAGTAACTTTTTACTTTTATTTACCACGGTTAAAAGTAAATAGAGTAATTATAGGTAAAAATGATATTATTATTACCATAAAACATGTCCTAATTCTATTAGATAAGTATAATTTGACCAAAAAAACATTAGGAATAAAATTTTATCCTCTTTGGTCCACTGGGATTAGATTAGCACACTTATTATTATTTTATTTAAAGAAGAGTTAAAATAGTTAAAATCAATGTTTAATAACTAAAAAATTTTAATATAGGGTTATAGATAAGATAAATTTTACTATAATTATTAATTAGAAAGATAAAAATATTTCCTACATAATGGTATTTTATTTATATTTTTTAGACATTAAATATTTTAATTTATTTATGACACGATGATGATGCAGTAATTACCTTATTAATGAAATATTAACATAATTGATATTAAAAATACGAAAATGAATGTAATTTGAGAATAATTATGAATTAAACTAATTTTTTAGGTTAATATAACATATTAGGGTTGGTTATATGAATTGTTTAGAAATAAAAATGCTGTTATAAATTTAGAAAAAACAAAATACCAAATAGTGTCAAAATTGACATAAAAGAAGGTTTTTAAAAAATAATATATTATTATTTAATATAATGGTCCTAAAAATCTACGGTTTGGTCAAAAGACTTATATAATAATATTTATGACATTAATGAACCAATTAGGGTTATATTGGAAGTTTATAGTATGTTTATTAACCATATATTGTAAGAATACAAGAAGACACGTAAACGATTAATTATTTAACTTAGAGTTAAATATAAATGATAAGGTTAAAATGGTAACCTAAACTTGTCAAAAACCAATTGGTAGAGAGGATTTCAACCCATCCCCACCCTGGCCTCAAAATAAGACACTTTGGAGCCATAATAAATTAAATATGAATTTATTATAAAATAATATTATATGTTATCCAAAGATACCCCTCACCCCTCTTATTAAGGGGAACTCCCCATTCTCTCTAATACACCCCTCAAAAGTCCATTGGATCATCCTAACCCTACCATAATACCCTCCCAACTATCCCCCCTTAATCTTAGAGGCCTTCCATTAGTCATAAATCCATCTTATGGATCCCTTTTGAAAAAATCAAAAGGAAGAACCTGAAGAAGAGGTAAATATCTCACCACCTATATCATGTTCCTTTCTTCTTCCACTTCCTCATTCCTTGTTGTTTGCATTATAAAATAATAACTCCAGTATATTCAATATATTATGATGTTGTTATAAAAATTTAATGGCCATATTTTTTATTTTATCCATCCTATGAATGAAAACGTCCCCACACGTGCGTACGTACGGCTTACAGTCTCCACGTCATGGTGTAGTTTGTTATTCAAACATTTCATCATTTGGATGGGTATAATAATGAGTAAAAATGATATAAATAATAAATATAACATTATAATGATTCTTTATATATGATATAACATCCAATTATATATGATTTTAATATCAAAAGAATGATATCATCGCTTGTGCGTATGTACAGACTACCGTCTCCACGAACGTGATGGGATTCATTTTCCATTATTAACCATTCAAGTATGATTATAAATTATATATAATAACTATTCATTAAAGATATAAAATAAAAATGTTACTGGATTTATGTACATATATGTTTCATTTACATAATTCCATTAAATTCAATAAGGAAACGAAAACATCGTTAATGCGCACCTACGGCCTACCGTCTCCATAAACGATGTATTTCATTCCATTTATCGATCTGTCATATATATTTATATGTTGATTATATATTATATATAAATCATTTTAAACATTCTCAAATTAAGTAAATCAGGATATAAGTAATAATATCTAGAACAAAAAGTCGAAACATGAATGATAAATGAAACGATTTTACCCAAAACGCTTCTTTAACATGGAATTTACAAAAGAACGAGTAATATAATGTCATAAGTGAATCATATATGATATCATAAATATTATTATGGTGATGATAAAAGTTAATAATGTGTTTAAACCCACTATATAGGTGTCTTGTATTCATGCAGAAGAAATTGGACATAAGGTAAGGGATAATTTTGCAATCTCATTTTTATCTGAGATTGCTTATACATAAGTATTTACAGGGGTTTTATTTTTGAGCCTTGTCCATAAAAATGTTTTTCATAAAGTGTTTAATATTCTTCCATGTATGTTTAAAGTCATTATTACCCCTCTCTGACTTTTACTTTTTGTTATGGAAGGAATCATTCTTTTATTTACCATTCATGGTACTTTTTGACTTTTCCACTAAAAGAATCCGGAGAATGTTTTTAACTTATATGGCATGAATGGATTTTTACGGTTTCATAACACCTTATTTTCATGAATCTTACTCTACAAGATTTGATGAATAATGTCAAAAAAATCCTTTTATTTTAAAATTTCTTGGCATTTTGTGAAAAAAAAAATTTTAAGAAGAAAGGATATTTTCCTCAAGAATTCATTTCATGTGTTTTATCAAAACCATTTTCCATATAAGATGACAATATTTAATATGTGTATGTTTCAAGAATAATGTATCTATGATATACATGATTTCACTTTTCTTATGATGAAAACATATCCATTTTTTATATGGATTATGTTATGATGGGATGATGTTTATGAAACCCATTTTATTATTTGGGTTATGATAAATGATTTATGTTTATTTATTGGAACACGTAAGAATGATTTCATTATGAGATGGGTGGGACCTATTTATCCCTCCGATCCATTGGGTTAATATTTATATCTCATGATATAGACATGGAAGTATGGAAAAGTAAATCTGGTACAGTAATATAGGGAGGGAACGGTAGGTAAACCCTATTCTATAATGGACTTTGTTCACAATGATGGTCTTGGTAGAAATGCCATGGATACTTTGGAAATCGTATCATGTGCTTAATGTTTTTCGACAATTACGTGTTTTATTCCCTTACTATTTTACCAGGATTGTTGTTCCATTATGATCTATCCATTACATACTACCATGTTTAATGTCATTGCTCATGATTTTGATGTTTAAACATTATGTTCATGTTTTTTTTAAGTTCAAATGTATATGGGTTGTATTATTTTCCCAATTCCTACCCTTAACTAGCATTTGAGCTCACCCTTTTTATGTTTTCTTTTCCCATAGGATATAAAAGAAGGTTTTTGGTAGAAAAAAACATCTTTATGGAGATGTTGAAGATCTTTCACCATGATTAGAAGATTATGTTCTAAGTTTCCAAAGACACAAAACTAATACGGTCATTGGGCATTTGGTTTGTAATGTATTAAGTATTCTGAAAAAGTAGTGTAATGTCCATGTACATCATAATTTAGGTCTCTAAAATTGGTATCTGAGTGAATGTTTAGTTAATATTTGGAAACTAGGATTTGAAATCATTTTTGAGATCCCTAAAGATATTTCTATGGTATGTCTAGGGATGTTTTAAATGCGGAATGTATGGGCATTATTCACCCTAATTCCCTAAGGAAAAGTCTCATGAAGAGAATCCGCATGGTCGTATGGGTAGTATTTATGTTGGTGAAGATGAAGAGACTACTGATGATATATGAGATGAAAGAATTTTTGAAGCTCAGTCAATGGTTTATGAAGGCAGTGGAATGATTTCATGTTTATCATGAATAATGTATGGTACTACAGAATAATGAAACATCTAATGATTGTTACACTATGGTTTTTCCTAAATTATCTGAAAGTATATGTGGAATGGTACCAGTAACCATGAAAAGTGATTGAAATATATTTGGAAATCAGTTGATATACACATAATGAAGGGATAAAGAGATAATGAAATGTTTGATAGTATTAACGAGCTCATATAAGGACAAAGTTATATCATGGTTTGAGTATATAGAAATATTGGGATGTGGAAAGAGTTAACATTTTACATAAATAATGTTTCCACTAATGTTAAATGGGAATTCATTTTTCAAGAGAATACATGATTAAGGTATTTACATATTTGGAATGTGACCAAAAATATATAACTTATGATACATGGGAGATAAATGATGGTATTCACATTCTTGGTAGGTGACCCTTCACGTAATCATTTTCTTTATACTATGAGCTTGAACCGAAGTATTTTAGATAATCCTAAAGATTGGAATGAATTAAGTTAGACATAATATATTATTTTTCATGGGTAGAAATATTTTTGATATTATTGCAGGAATGATATAATAATGTATTTTTAGGAAACAGGGCAACCTGCAGGATGGGCGAAAAACTATCGTGTCGAACATGGTTGCAGGAATCAAACCCACAACCGAAGTGTGACAGGCCTTTATCACCTACCACTGGAATACAAGATGTACATTTATAGTATAAACTAGTTTTATTTTATTAATAGGTATGATAGATGAAGTATAATTCCATTTTTGGAACCATATACAATTAATCTCACCATAAGATGGATTTATGTATATAACTTTTTCTAACCTTATGTTTGTGACAGATGGAATGACCTGTCATTCCATCGCATGATCTGCTAACACTTCCTGGAAGATAAATTCAACTTCATTTCTTTATGATATGAAGCGGAAATTGTTCAAGGCACAAACAATAGTGAGATTGTACCAAAATCAAGTAAGTATTTCTTTTAATTCAAAAATTATTCAACATTAGGGAAATGATCTTGAAAACCAAATTTTTTTTCCTAGTGCCCTCATATTTGATGAATCAGATGGTACCTTAGATCATCACAAATTTATGGCTTTGTGATTATTGGAATTTTCATAGATATGTTCTCTACCACTCTCCATCAAAACATTATGGTTAGATTTCTCTTACATATCCATATTTTAACCTATATTATCCTATGTGGAAACCCAGTGATGAGTTACTTTGGGTGTCAATTATGATTCTAATGTTGCTGTTTAAAATGAGGATTTAGTATTCCTTTTTACGATGCGGGTTTCTATGAAATAAACTTTCATGTAGAAAACCATTTATAACCCTGACGAATTTCAAGGGCGAAATTCATTTTAAGGGGGGTAGAATGTAACACCCCAATATTTTATGAGAATTATTATTTTTAATTTCTTTGATGTCTTTTTTAATTATGATTCACCAAGATTACCTTGCGCTATATTCAACATTGTATTACCTTGTAGTATATGAAACACTATTCTTGGCTTGTGATACACAAATTTTAAGTTCTTTCGAATAAAATTCATTTTACACAACACCAAGTATAGATTTTGATCAATGTATAACTGAACTATATTTTGAGTATGTAATACGCAACACCAAAGGAAGGATTCGCTACATGTAACCCCAACTTGCATTGAATTACACGCAAGTACAACCTTCCTCGATAGCTTGTATTGTACGCAATACCTTGTTTCACTAAACAATGACATGTTATTGAAATATTAAATAAACTATCCATTATGAATATTAATACCCACTTTTTGAAATTTTATAAATTTTATCTTCCAAAATGGACTTCATTATTGGATTCAAAATATCGAAATTAGATTAGGGTGAATTTTTTTATTTGTTTCAAAACATTAAATTTTTTATGAATAGTTAAAAACACTCAGTTATAATTTAAAATCGAATTTTAATTTAAGTAATTATTTATTTTATTTAATATTATTTTATGTTAAAATAGATATATAATACATATATATGTTCAATTTAATTCATTGGAGTCATTTTATAGTAATTTTAGATATATAAAATTTTTATTGACTTTTTATCGTCTTTTACACACCTCCTAGAAGAATTTGCAAATTTATATAAAACATAATTTTACCACTTCTGTGAGTAGTATTTCAAAATTCCGAGTGTCATGGTTAATAACAAGGATTAAAATTTGGTTCAATAAGATAAATGTAATTTTTGGTGAATAACAACATTTTTCTTTTATTTATCACGGTAAAATTTAAATACGGTAATTAAGGGTACAAATGATAATATTATTATCCTAACACATGTCCTAATTCTATTGGATAAGTATAATTCGACAATAATAACCTTAGGAATAAAATATTAACCTCTTTTGTCCACTTGGATTAGATTAGGACACTTATTATTATTTTATTTAAAGGAGATTTAAAATAGTTAAAATCAATGTTTAATAACTAAAACATTTTTAATATAGGGTTATACATTAGATAAATTCTACTATAAATATTCATTAAAAAGATAAAAATATTTCCTACATAATTTTATTTTATTTATATTTTTTATAAATGAAATAATTTAATTTATTCATGAAAAAATGATGATGCAGTAATTACCTTATTAATGAAATATTAACACAACTGATATTATAAATACACAAATAAATGTAATTAGTGATTTTTTATGAATTACACTAATTTTATAGCATCATATAACATATCAGGGTTGGTTAGAGGAATTTTCTTCGAAATAATAATGTTGTTAAGAATTTAGAAAAAACAAAATACAATATAGTGTCAAATTTGACAAAAAAGGGGTTTTAAAACAAGAATTATATTATTATATGATATAAAGGACCAAAAAATATATGGTTCGAACAAAATACTTATATAATAATATATATGACATTAACAAACAAATTAGGGTTCGATTGCTAGTTTATAATATGTTTATTAACCATATAGTGTTAGAATACAAGAAGACACGGTAAAAGTTAAATTATTTAACATAGAGTTAAATCTAAATGATAAAGTTGAAATGGTAACATAAAATTATATAAAACCTATTAGTTGAGAGGATATAAACCCATCCCCAACCTAACTTATAAATAAAACACTTTTGAGCAATTATAAACCGAATATGAATTTATTATAAAATAATATTTTAAGTTTTTCCTAACGTTCCCCTCACCCCTCTTATAAAAGGGAACTCCCCCTTCTCTCTAATACACACCTCCAAAGCCATTTGGATCATCCAAACCCTACCCAAATACCCTCTATACTTTCTCCCCAATATCCTAGAGGCATTACTTTAGTCATAAATACAACCTATGGAGCCCTTTTGATCAAATCAAAATGAAGAACCCGAAGAAGAGGTAAATATCTCACCACCTATTTCAAGTTCCTTTCTTCTTCCACTTCCACCTTCATTGTTGTTTACAATCTAAAATAATAACTTCAGTATCTTCTATATAATTTGATTTTGTTATAAAAATGGTACAACAATATTAGTTTTTTTATCCATCCTATGAATGAAATAGTCACCACACGTGCATACGTACGACTTACCGTCACCACGTCGTGGTGTAGTTTTTTATTCAAACATTTCATCATTTGGATGAGTATAATAACTAGTATACATGATATAAATAATAAATATAACATTATTATGATTCTTGGTATATGATATACCATCCAATTATATACTATATTAATATCAAAAGAATGATATCATCGCTCGTCTGTACGTACAGACTACCATCGCCACAAACGCGATGAGATTCATTTTCCATGATTAACCATTCAAGTATGATTATAAAGTATATATAATAAATAATCATTAAATATATTACATAATAATTACACTGGATTTATGTACATATATGTTTCATTTACTTAATTCCATTGAATTCAATAAGGAAACGAAAACATTGTTCATGCGTACGTACGCCCTACATTCCCTATGAACGGAGTATTTCATTCCATTTATCGATATATCATATATATTTAAATGTTGAATATATATTATAAATAAATCATGATTTACATTTTGTAATTAAGTAAATCAGGATATAATTAAAATTATCAAGAACAAAAAGATGAAACACGTACGATAAATGAAACGATTTTACCCAAAACGATGCTTTAACATGGAATTTACGAAATAACGGGTAATATAATGTCACAAGTGAATCATATATGATATCATAAATATTATTATGGTTATTTTACAAGTTAATAATATGTTTAAACCCACTATATAAGAGTCTCGAACACATACTGAATAAATTGGACTTAATTAAAGGGATAATTTTGCAATCTCATTTTTATCGTAGATTGCTTATAAGTAATTATTTAATGGGGTTTTATTTTTCATCCTTGTCCATAAAAATGTTTTCTATAAAGTGTTTAATATTATACCATGTATTTTTAAATTCAATTTTACCCGTCTTTGACTTTTACTTTGTGTTATGGAACGAATCTTTCTTTTGTTTCAAATTTGTTGTACTTTTTGACTTTTCCGTTAAAAGTACGAGGAGAATGTTTTTTAACTTATATGGCATGAACAGATTCTTACAGTTTCATAGCAACATATTTTCATGATGATTACTCTACACGTTTTCATGAATATTTCAAACAAAATCCTTTTCTTTTAAAATTGCATTTCATTTTCTGAAATGAAAATGATTTTGAAGAATAAAGGAAATCTTCCAAAATTATTCATTTCAAGTGTTTCGTAAAAACCATTTTCCATCTAAGAAGAAATTATTTAATATGTGTTTGTTTCAAGTATAATTTCTCTAAGATTTACATGGTTTCACTTTTCTTATGATGAAATGATATCCATTTGTTTTATATGGATTATTTTATGATGGGATGATGTTTATGAAACCCATATTATTCATTGGGCTATGATGAATGATTTTTGTTTATTTTGTTGCACACATAAGAATGATTTCATTATGAGATGGGTGGGAACTATATATCCATTCAATGCATTGGGTAAAGATTTATATCTCGTGAGATAGACATGGATATATTGAAAAGTAAATTCGGTAAAGTAATATATGGCTGGAATGGCAAGTAAACCTGATTCAGTAATGGACTTTGTCCACTATGATGGTCTTGGCAGAAATGCCTTGGCCACTATGGAAATCATATCATGTGCTTATTGTTTTTCCAAATAAATTTTTTTATTCCTACAATATTTTATCATGATTGATGTTTCATTATGATCTATGACTTACGTACTACCATGTTTAATGTCATTACTCAAGATTTTGATGATTAAACTTTAAGTTCATGTTTTATTAAGTTCAAATGTATATGGGTTGATTGATTTTCTCCATGATTACCTTTAATGAGAATTTGATATCACCCTTTTTTTGTTTTATTTTCCCCCAAGAAATAAAGGAAGGTTTTAGGTATAAAAAAAGATCTTTATGGATGTGTTGATGGTCTTTCACCATTATTAGAAGATTATGTTCCGAGTTTCCAAAGACACTAAACTAATACGATCATTGGGTGTTTGTTTTGTAATTTTTTAAGTATTATGTTAAATTAATTTAATATCCATGTTCATCAAGCTTTGGATCTCTACAAGTACCATTCTGGATCTTGCTAATATAGATTCCTGGAGTAAAATGATGCAAGAAACTCTGAATGAAAAGACTCAATCGAGCAATATGTTTATGGACATGGTAGTCAAGAAAGATGCAGACTTCAGTAATACTATGATTGATTAAAAATCATAGAAGGTAACATGTAAGAAATTCTTTAACCATACATAAACCATTAATGAAAACTCAAGATGTTTGGTGACATCATGGATTCAACAAATGGAGCTTTCTATACCTGTGAAACCTAGTTCAACAAGGCCAAGGCATTAATCTCTGAAAAGTCTAGTCAAATCAATTTCGTTTCCCAATCTGTAAGCAGTGTGAAGAAAATCAGATCTGAATTAGAGAAAAAGTTGTCGACTTAAGAGGAAAGGATCTTTTCTTTAGAAAAGAAGAATCAGATTAGGAGATCTTGTTAAATATGTTTGAAGAAGATCATAAGGAGGTGAAGAAACTAAAAAACATGATAAAGAAAATGTTATCTGAGCAGAAGAAGAATGGATAATTTTTGTTTACATTCCGATATTTTGTTGTAATCTAAAACCATATTTCCAAAATTTCTTTAATAAGATTATTGTATTTATTTTGTTTGTTTTTGAATATATTCTTGATAAACCTTTCAGGGATATCTTATACTTCTCCATTCCTTTTCCTCTTTTTGAAAATCACAATGGCAGAAAATTTATTCAAATGATGAATTTAATGAAGATATCAAAGGAGGAGAATCTATTAAGGGAGAGTATGGTAAGAAATTATAATTTCCATGTAAAGAGGATTTTTCTATTAAGAAGGGATGTTTAACTAATGCAGACGTTTATTCTTAAAAAATAAAACCAAATACTAAAGATCATGAATACGATCCTTGGGAAATATAACCTAAGGGGGAGTTAGTCGTATTCATCTGAAATTTCATTCACAAAGGGGGAGATAAGTTTTTCATGCCTTTTTATCTAAGAAAATATACTCTTCCTTATCAATGTTGTTTGTTCTTACCAAAATGAGGATATTGTTGAGTCAATAAGGATATCTTATGACTTATCCATTTCTTATGGTTTTATGTTTTGAAAATCACAAACACTTTTTCGTATGATCTGAATTTGTTTTATGTTCTGTATTTTTCATAAGATCCGGAATTATCATTCTATTATGTTTACAGATGTATAATTATGATTTTACATTCTTTTATACTTACGTGTGTATCATTATGATTTTCCATTCTGTTAGATTTACAAGTTTTTCATGCTTTTTTTTTGAAACTGATTCCAGTGTATAAGTGAAGATGTTTTTATGATACCGAGTATGGTGTATAAGTGATGTTTTTTTATGATAATGATTCTGGTGTATATGTGATGCTATTTTTTATGATACTAATTCCAGTGTATAAGTCACACCTTTTTTAGTATACCGATTCCAGTTCATAATTCATTCCGATTTTATGATTCCGATTCTGGTACAAATGTTATACCGTTTTCATAATCCAATTTACTTTTTCTTAAGAATATGATTTCTTGATAATGTTAGAGTATTTTAATGTATCATTCTAATATTATCGGATTCTATGATTTCAAATAAGTATCATTTATCTTTATCTTAACATAATTTCTTATACATGAAACAGTGTCATAAAATTTGTTACAAACAAACCATTGTATGTTTGAAACGTGTCCAGGTCCCTCTAAAATTTATGCAAAATATGACCATTGGAGAGGAGATAACTGTTGGGATGTTTTTCCTATAAATACAAGTCAATTTTAATGATAAAAGTATTCTGACAACATGCAAAAAATTGTTGAGAGTGGATGAACGAGATACATGTGAAAAGTTTGTGAAGTGTTTTCGAGAGGGAGAGAGGCTCTTAAAACT
Organism: Viscum album; assembly: GCA_963277665.1. Classification (NCBI taxonomy): domain Eukaryota; kingdom Viridiplantae; phylum Streptophyta; class Magnoliopsida; order Santalales; family Viscaceae; genus Viscum; species Viscum album. The sequence goes on from OY728127.1 coordinate 951,848,607, forward strand.
CTCAGTGATTCATGCGGATATTGTGAAAAACTTGTTTGGGTGTGAAAAACATGTTCAGACATGCTTTGTACAAACTTTGATCGTGCTGATTGTGGGCTTCTGGGTTTGGAAGATATAGGTTTCGATTTCCCTCTAAATTGATGGCTTGCAGGGATAGCAAGACATAAATTGATCTTTGGATTGAGGGATTACCTAGGATTTGGTAAGACAGACTTTATTAAAAGTATAAATCAAGGGACCATTATTTCATGGTTGTTGGGTACCCTTCTTATTGGGTTAAAAAAATCCTATTGTTACTTTTTTTTATTTCAAGTTGTTTTTAATTCCGCAATAAACTAAACTCTGTTAAAGTAAGAAAGTATAACCTTCTTATACCTTTTAATTCCATTACTCTGATTGTATTAAATTTTCTACATGCTTTAAATTAGAATATTTATGTTATGAAATTATTCCTTAAGTTTTTATCTTATGGTTGTGAAGTTTAAGAAAAGGTTTCTTGAAGAGGTTTAGTGAATTATTTTTTAACTTGGTTAAACTATGTTTTCATAATGTTAAAAGCTAACCTTAAGAAACGGATTTTTTTAAGGTTAAGAAACATTTCTTTAAGAAAGTTTTATATCAACTTTAATAGTTGAAAAGTAATTCTTAAAGAACCCCCCTCTTGTATTTGATCATATTATTTTACATATTCGATCCAATAATTCTTTCTTCCATGGGAGTAGATAAGCAACGCATGGCGGACGATCTGTGTTCCCTGTGATGGTATTGTTTTTTATACTATTTTTTTTATTAAATTTGATTTTATTTCACCTAGTGTGATTTACATTGTGTGTGAGTTTATTATTTGTCATTTTATTATTTCATCAGATTTAAACTTGTGGCCCAGTATGGTATGATATGGTTATTCATGGATAATTTTAGGCACATAGATATATATATTGACATTAATTGTTTATGATAAGGAAATATTTATTACTAGGGATATTTACTTAATTATATGAACTATGTTATAATATAAATGTTATCTTTGGGAAACGAATTAAATAAATTGAAATTTCATACTAACACATTTTTATGCAATGTTTAGTGGGACCCAGAGTTAGTGGTTCTCTTTGGATGTCACCTATTGAGGTTGACATAATTAAAGATATTTTAACTTTTTTTCTTAAAGAGATAATTTTTCATAGTATTCTTCGAGTTGAGATTTAAGAGAGTAGAAAGTTGAACAATACTAACATAGTCATTATGGACCATTCTACAGCTTCGGAGGATCGGATGGATATTCATCATCTTGACAGCCTCATGAGGGTCATGTGATCCATGTAATGGGAGGCTGTTAATATGGTTCCTTTGATGTGTGAGATGATGGGAGAGTTCTTGCTGTAGCATCCATCTATGTTCACTAGGGAAAGAGGACCCACATAGCCATGATGTTGATCAGGTCTGTCCAGATGACAAAATAGAATATTGAGAACCTATCATGTATGAGGTTGAATTAAGAGGTATATTGTAACACCACAAGCTTCCATGGTACGTTTCCCTTTAAATAATGCAATGACGTGTGTCGTACGCAACATCGAGTTCTAACAGACACCGCAACCGATCAAACTAGCCCTTATGAATAGTAATACCTACTTTTTGAAATTCTATACATTTTATCATTAAAAATGGACTTTATTTTTGGATTATTAATGTCGAAATTATCTTAGGGTGAAATTTTGGTAGTTTTTGGATAACATTCATATTTTGATGAATAGTAAAAATTATAAAATTTTAATTAAAAACAACTTTTTAAATCCAAAAAAGTAATAGTGATAAATTAGGAATTTGTGTGGTTTTAAAGAATATTTAGATTATATTTTTACCATTTAATACAATTTTGTTCATTGGACATAATTTCACAATTAAACCGAACAATAAACGAGTATCAATCTTTTGATAGTTATTATATCTTAAAAACACGCTTTTTGTTTTGACAGTGGAAATTAATTTTAAATGAATTTCTGCCACTTCTGTGTTTTGTATTTGTAAAAATGGATTAAATATTTGGAATCAGTCTATTAAAATTGTATAAATAGGTAACTTTTATTTTTAGACATTTTGAATAATTATTTCGGTAAATATTTTATTTACCATGGTTAAAGGGTAAATCCTGTAAATAAGGGTTAAAAAATAATATTATAATAATAAAACATTACCCTAAAAGATGTTCTAACATTATTGGTTGATATATTTCCGACCACGGGCATCTTTGGATCGATTTTGGGACCCCATGGTGCCACTTGTAAGTGATAGGGACACTTTATTTTAATTAAGTTATAATGTATACAAAAATGACACAACCATATATCTTGTAGAAAAAGAATTTTTACACAGGGTTATATATGTTTTATTTTCTACTATAAATATTCATTATAAATCTAAACTGATTTCCTACATAAGGGTATTTTATTTATAATGTTTATACATTATATAATTTAATTTATTTATGACACAATGTTGATGCAGTAATTACCATAATAGTGAAAAATTAAAATGATTGATATTGTAGATACCCCAATAAATATAATTTGAGACTTATTATGAATTAAAATAATTTTATAGGTTAATATTAAATGTTAGGAATGATTTAATTAATTTTTTCGAAGTAATCATTCTGTTACGATTTTTAATAAAATCAATTTTTGAATAGTGTCAAAATTGACATAAAAGAGTTTTTAAAACAAATATTATATTATTAATTGATATTAAATTCGTAAAAATCTAAAGTTCGGCCAAGAGACTTATATCATGATAGGTGTTCCATTAATGGACCCCTTGGGGGTCTCTTGGATGTATATAGTAAGTTTATTAACCATATAATATAAAAATACAAAGAGACATTATAAAAGTCAAACTAATTAACTAAGAGTTAATACTTAAAGATAAGGTTAATATAATGACCCAACCATTCTACATTCTATTGGTTGAGTGGTTTTAGACACATACCAACCTTAAACTTTAAATAATACACTTTTGAGCCATTATAAACCGAATATGAATTTATTATAAAATAATATTTTTAGCTTTTCCAAAGGTGCCCCTCACCCCTCTTATAGAAGGGAACTCCCCCTTCTCATTAATTCAGACCTTAAAAGCCTTTTGGTTTGGCCAAGCCCTTCCCAAATACTCTCTCAACTTACCTCAATTCATCCTAGAGTCCTTACTTTAGTCATAAAGCCAACCTAAGAGCCCTTTTGATCAAATCAAATGGAAGAACCCGAAGAAGTGGTAATGTTTTCACAACTTTTTTCCAAGTTCCTATCTTCTTCCACTTCTTCCTTCTGTTTTATTACCATTCTAAAATAATAAATCCAGTATCATATATATACTTTTATGTTATTATAAATATGGTAAAACCATATTCTGTATTCTATCCATCCTTTGAATAACATGTCACCATACGTGCGTACGTACGGCTTACCGTCTCCACGTCGTGGTGTAATTGTTATTCAATAAATTATTATTTGGATGGGTATAATAATGATGTTTAATTCATGTAAATAATAAATATAACACGATAATGATTCTGTATATATGATATACCATCCAATTATATATTATTTTAATATCCAAAGAATGATATTGTCGCTCGTGCGTACGTACGGACTACCGTCTCCATGAACGCGATGAGATTCATTCTCCATCGTATCCATTCAAGTATAATTATCATTTTATGATTTAAAAATAATGTTTAAGGACTTAATATCATTATGGATATGAATAATATACATCCTATCCATGAAAAACATGTCTTACGTAACAAAACATATCAAAGAAAATGAGTAAGTTGACACCCGAAACGACGATAATACTAAGATATTATTAACAAAGGAAAGTTAAAAGATCATATATGATATCATATTAATATATATTATTCTTGTATAATTTAATAAAAATTATTTAACCATTATACTAGAGGTTAACCTACCCTCAACCAAGGAAAAAAGTACAAAGTAAGGGGTTCCTTATCTCACTCTTAATTTCATGAGAATTCCATTGTTCACCACTTATTTATTGCATGTGGTGTATGTGTACTTACCATGATTATATTAATTGTGTAATATACATTAATTTATGGGTATTTACATCATCATTTTAAGATCCTTCTTTAATGGGTGTATGTTTCATAGGTTACTTAATCGATAAGGGAATTTGAAATTTCAATTTCCACTCATTCGGCTTTACGCATACTTCATTGATTATTTTACTCCAAGATTATGTGTGGAGTCACTATTAATTTTATTATGTCATAATTTCCAATCCCCTATATGTGGTTATACTTTTTATACACATAATCACTCCATTTATAAATTCTCAAGTCATCGGTACGAACTTGATAAGAGTAATTTTAGCAAAATATCCATTTGTTGAGTTAAATATCCAATTAATTGGTGTTGTTTTTACAAGAATATATGTGAATGTCATCTGATTTATTAACACTAAATATCCAATCAAATTTGGTGTTTTTATATTTTTCACACATAATTATATCGTTGATTTATCCTTAACCTAAGGATATGGTCTTTATAAGAGAATTCATCTCAATTTACATTCCATTGATACTTCTTTGTTGTTATACACCAAATCACTTTTATTTTGTGTATATAATGTACATTAAAATAGTATATCATGAATCCCTTTATTCTCATGATATTATTAAATTTTGATTACCTCAATTATTTGTATTCAAGTGTCTCTCCTTTGGTTATAAACTCTAACTAAAATACCATTTCTAAATGTTTTAAAGACATATTCTTTTAAATCTTGCTCATTAATGTCCATGTTTTAAAAATGGTTTTAAGGATTTATTTATATGGACATTAAAGTTTTCAAATCAAAATTCCTTTTAAAAGTTTCAAAGTGGTATGGGACACAATTATTAAATAATTTATTTTAAATGGATTCTTGACAAATAGTGTGACTTTTAAATGTTTTCAAGAAAAGGGGGATATTTCTCTCAAATTATTTTGATGGTTATATTCATCTATGTCAATATCATTAATTATTATTGATTGAGGTTAATATGATACAATAAAATCTTCCATATTGTATCGAATGAGTTATGTTTGACTGTGGATGTGCTATTTTTATACCATTCATGGTTTGTGGTTAATGTATTGACATTTCGTATGATATTTTTAATACGAATGTTTATGTTATGTTTAAACATGTTCATATGAGGAAATAATTTGACTTAGTAAGTGACGGGTGGAGACCACTATAGCTCCTCGATGCATCAATAGGCCTCATGAGATAAACTTGTGTCTTGGAATAAGTCCTTAGAAAAATCATATTTGTATTCTTGGCATGAGTCCTTGGCTATGTGGATATGATAGTCTGGCATTATGCATTCCATGATTATGAAAGTGGTTATTGATATTGCATGTGATTGTTCGACTAGTAGAATATCTATGTGAATAAGTAAATGGAATTATTTCATTTTATCATTTCCATATTATGATGAAGTTCAAGTTTAAAAGGATTTTGTTTTATTTATAAATTGCTTTAAGTGTTTAAGTTTATCTATGAAAGCTTCTACTATATTGTTATCCTTACTGAGAATCTGAGCTCACCCCATTCAATGTTTTATTTTTCCCAGGATGTGAAGAAGTAATTTATGAATAACCTGTCGGGATAGCATGAGGGGATATGAATAAAAGATGTTGTTGTAGTTTTTGTTACAATATGATGTAATGTAATACTTATGAATATATCTAGAGTTTCCAATACTACTAAACTAATCGATCTTTCGAGACATGATCCTTTGTGATCATGCCAATGTTATGTAATAATGCATCGACTCTGGGTAACTGGGGTCGGGGTGTTACAGTTGGTATCAGAGAAAGTTTAGTTCTAACCTTGGAAGCTATATTTAGATAAACTCTGATTAGAGCACGTAGAACTAAGGTGAAGTTTTAGGATTAGTATAGAAGAACTTCCTAGAATTTTGGTATTGTAGAGATTTTGTGATTTTTCCGAGCAATACATCTCTGTCTGGATACGAGCAGGTAGAGGCAGCTCTGGCACAGATGTACCTAGGGGTAAAACCCTAAAACACCACTTTGAGCTAGACTCGAACGGGAACTAGTGCACGACAACGGGCCTTGCTGCATTCTTGGTTACGACACTCCCGGGGGATATGCTTAGGATAATTTACATTTTCATTACAAACCATTTTGAAGTATTATATATATAATATGAGAATAAATGACCTTTTTTAATCCTAATGTGTTTCAAATTGAGAATATGGTAACATGTTAATCTCTAAATGATTTTTTTGACTACTGTTACTCACACAATTCTTTCTGGTTTTAGTCAATGGCTGGATTCCATGGAACTCATAGTGAAATTGAGAATGATGTACAAGGTGGGAATGGTGGAGGAAATGAGAGAAAAATGGAATGTTGATAGGTGTAAAAGATATCGTCTTTATGCAAAATCAGTTTTCCAAAAATTTGATCAATAATATATATATTAACCAATTCCCGGACTCAACAAAGAAGAGAATGGTGATGAATGATAAGAGCTCCAGCAGTGGAGACCATGTAGAAAGGAATCATAAATTTCTATCATGTAGGAAATGTGGAAGGGGACACCCAGGAAAGTGTCTCAATGAGACAAAGAAATGATTTACGTGTGGGAAGGAAGGAAATAAAGTGAAGAATTGCCGAATAAAAATGAAGAGTACTATGAAAGAAGATAAAAATGGTCCCAAGAGTTCATTTACAGTAATTTGTCGTAAATGTAGGGGACCTGGCCATTACCCAAGTGAATGCTCTATTCTATAAGATATTTTCTTGGTCAATGAAGAATCTATGTGGAAATAAATGGTTTGAGAAATGTTTACAAAGTATTAGTGATCCTTGTTGATGGGTTTAATTAGGAATAATTTTCTCTTGTATTTGTAACCCTGTAGTTTTCCATGTGAGAATGATATTTGAGGAAGAATTATCTTTTCTCTTGTGGATATAGTTATAAATAACCATTTGGTTTTATATGATCGTTGGGTTTGAGGAAATTATAAGTTATTATAATTTAGTATGAAAATGCAAGGTATGAGATACGATTTGTGGTTAAATTATGTTATGGTTATTTTGAGAAATTTATCTCATTTTGGTAATTTTATAAAATATAGTTTTTTAAAAAGGACATCACATAGACCGTGTGACAACCCATCGCGTTGGAAAAAGCTGTGGGAATCGAACCTACAACCAAAGTGCGATTGAGATTTATCCCCTAACACTAGACTACGTGAAGTCCCTGGTTAGCATGACTATTATTTTTTGTTAAATTATTTTATTGATCAATAATAATTTTATTTTGGATCTTATGTATTATCAAATGAATACCCTTAGTATAGGAAAATGATTTGGCGATTAAGTGATTAATGTTATTTTTGATGTTGTTCGCTTTTTTGTGAACACTATATGACCAACGAAAATAAAATAGTATGGGATTTCATTTGATGAGTAATGGTGGATTTTTATCAAGGTTTTTATTATGGATTTATTGTGATTTGGGTTATTTATGGAAATGATTAACCTATAATAGATAATATGTGATTAGGTTAATTTCTTTTAAGTATGTGACTTTAAGAGTAGTTGATGTCATTTGGAGATATAATTTAACATGGAAGAATACATAACCAAATTCTTCTAAGTTTTGGGTTTCATATTAGTTTGGATTATATTGAAGGATTTTAAGGTCAATTGTTTATTGAATGATATTTATTTATCTTTGGGTTATTGTTGATTTAATTTTAGAAATTATGATTAGTGGAATATCCTTTTGGGGGATCATCGGATCTTATAGTAACCATTTTGGTTTTTATTAATCTCTAAAGACAAGGTAAATATATAGTTTATCCTTCGTGGATCATGTGATTCTATAGAAAGTTTATTCTATCTCTTCCTGTGGGACCAAGTCTTCTTGAATACTCATCGTTTAAAAATGAGTTATTAGATGGAATTTATTAAAGAATGAAACATTACAAAAAATTACGTATGTCTCTTTATGTTCTTAGTCAATCTCAAAAATTAATTCCTCATCTTTATGTAATGTATCTTAAAAAAATTATAAAAATGATGTTCGTTTACTTTTCCTACTGGGAAACTAATTACCGTTTGTCCAATCACAAGTTTGTGGTTTTATTATTGTTAACTTTCTCCTGATCATATTTTCTATCTCTCCCCATCAGAACATAACACTTATTTTATCATCCATATCCATGTTTTCCGACATGGAATCCTAGTATGAGATATCATGGGAGACCTTTATACCTCTTTTCCTTTCTATTAAAGTGATAGTTTTATTGACTCTTTTTCCGATGTGGGACTTTCCATTATATTCTCAAGCCCAATTTTAAAAAAATATTGTGAGGATGCAATTTATTGAAGGAGGGTAGAATGTAACACCCCAATCGTCCACAGTACGTTTCCCTTTGAGTAATTCAATGGTGTGTGTTGTACGCAACATCAAGTTCTAACACACACCGTAACCGATCAAACAAGCCGTTATGAATAGTAATACCTAATTTTTTACATTTTATCCATTTTATCATTAAAAATAGACTTTATTTTTGGATTCGTAATATCGAAATTATCTTAGGGTAAAATTTTGGTACTTTTCAGATAACATTCTTATTTGGATAAATAGTGAAAATTACTAAATTTTAATTAAAAACATTTTTTTTAATAAAACATAATTAATAGAGATAAATTATGAATTTGAGTAGTTTTAAATTATATTTAGAATTTATTTTTACTATTTAATACAATGTTTGTCGTTGGACATAATTTCAAAATTAAACCTAACATAAACAAGTATCAATCTTTTGATAGTTATTATATCTTAAAGACACACTTTTTGTTTTGACAGCGGGAATTAATTTTAAATTAATTTCTGCCACTTCTGTGTTTTTAATTTCGAAAAATGGATTCAATATTTGGAATCAGGATGTTAATTTTTTTTAAATAGATAACTTTTATTTTTAGAAATTTTGAATAATTATTTCGGTAAATATTTTACTTACCATGGTTAAAGGGTAAATCCGGTAAATAAGGGTTAAAACATAATATTATAATAATAAAAAATTACCCTAAAACATGTCCTAAACTTATTTGTTGATACATGTCTGACCATGGGCATCTTTGGGTCGATTTTTTGACCCCATGGTGCCACTTGTAAGTGATACAGACACTTTATTTTAATTACGTTAAAATGAATACAAAAATGACACAAGTATATATCGTTTAGAAACAAAATTTTTACATAGGGTTATATATGTTGGATATTAGACTATAAATATTAATTAGAAAGATCAAAAGAATTCCTACATAATGGTAATATATTTATAATTTTTATATATAAAATATTTAATTTATTTATGACACAATGGTGATGCAGTAATTACAAAAATAGTGAAAAATTAAAATGATTGATATTGTAGATACCAAAATAAATATAATTTGAGACTTTTTATTAATTACACTAATTTTCTAGGTTAACATGATATTTTATGAATGATTTAATTAACTTTTTCGAAGTAATCATTCTGTTATGAGTTTTACGAAAATCAATTATTGAATAGTGTCAAAATTGACATAAAAGAGTTTTTAAAACAAATATTATATTATTAAGTGATATTAAATTCCTAAAAATATGAGGTTCGGCCAAGAGACTTATATCATTATATTTGTATCATTAATGGACCACTTGGGGGGTCTCTTGGATATATATAGTATGTTTATTAAACATATAATATAAAAATTCAAAGAGACATTGTAAAAGTGAAACTAATTAACTAAGAGTTAATACTTAAAGATAAGGTTAATGTAGTTACCAAAACCTGTATAAATTCTATTGGTTGAGTGGTTTTCAACAAATCACCACCTTAAACTTTAAATAATCCACTTTTCATCCATTATGAACCGAATATGAATTTATTATAAAATAATATATTTAGCTTTTCCAAAGGTGCCCCTCACCCCTCTTATAAAAGGGAACTCCCCTTCTCATTAATTCACACCATCAAAGCCTCTTGGTTTGGCCAACCCCTACCCAAGTACTCTCTCAACTTCCCTCTATTCATCCTAGAGGCATTAATGTTGTCAGAAATCCAACCTAATAGCCCTTTTTATCAAATCAAAACGAAGAACCCGAAGAAGTGGTAATGATTTCACCACCCTTTTCCATGTTCCTTTCTTCTTCCACTTCTTCGTTCTTTGTTATTGCCATTATAAAATAATAAATCCAGTATCTTATATATACTGTTATCTTATTATAAATATGGTACAACCATATTCAGAATTCTATCCAACTTTTGAATAACATGTCACCATACGTGCGTACGTACGACTAACCGTCTCCAGGTCATGCTGTAATTGTTATTCAATAAATTATTATATGGATGGGTATAATAATGATGTTTAATTCATGTAAATAATAAATATAACTTTATAGTGATTCGGTATATATGATATACCATCCAATTATATATTATTTTAATATCAAAAGAATGATATTGTCGCTCGTGCGTACGTACGGACTACTGTCTCCACGATGGCGATGAGATTCATTCTCCATCGTATCCATTCAAGTATAATTATCATTTGATGATTTAAAAATAATTTTTAAGGACATGATATCATTTTGGATATGAATAATAACATCCTATCCATCAAAAACATGTCTTATGAAATAAAACATATCAAAGAAAACGAATAAGTTAACACCTGAAACGACAATAATACTAAGATATTATTAACAAAGAAATGTTAAAAGATAATATATGATATAATATTAATATATATGATTCTTGTATAATTTAATAACAATTATTTCACCATTATACAGGAGGTTAACCTACCTTCAACCAAGGAAAAATGTACTAAGTAAGGGGTTCCTTATATCACTCTTAATTTCGTGAGAATTCCATTGTTCGCCACTTATTTATTGCATCTGGTGTATGTGTACTGCCCATGATTGTATTCATTGTGTAAAATAAATTAATTTATGGGTATTTACGTCATCATTTTAAGATCCTTATTTCATGGGTGTATGTTTCGTAAGTTACCTAATCGATAAGGGAATTTGAAATTTCAATTTCCACTCATTCGGATTTACGCATACATCATTGATTATTTTACTCCAAGAATATGAGTGGAATCACGATCTATTTGATTATGTCATAATTTCCAATCCCCTTTCTGTGGATATACTTTTTATACACATAATCACGCCATTGATAAATTTTCAAGTCATCGGTATGAACTTTATAAGAGTAATTTTAACTCAATCTCCATTTGTTGAGTTAAATATCCAATTCATTGGTGTTGTTTTTACAAGAATATGTGTGAATGTCATCTGATTTATTTAAACTAAATATCCAATCATATTGAGTGTATATATAATTTCCACACATAATTATGTCGTTGATTTATCCTTAACCTAAGGATATGGTCTTTATAAGAGAATTCATCTCAATTTACATTCCATTGAGACTTCTTTGTTGTTATACACTAGATCACTTTTATATGGTGTATATAATGTACTTTGACATAGTATATCATGAATCCCTTTATTCTCATGATATTATTAAATTGTTATTACCTCAATTATTTGTATCCAAGTGTCTCTCTTTTGGTTTGAAACTCTAACAAAAATACAATTTCTCAATGTTTTAAAGACTTATTCTTCTAAATCTTGCTCATTAATGTCCATGTTTTAAAAATGGTTTTAAGGATTTATTTATATGGACATTAATGTTTTCAAATCAAAAATCATATTAAAAGTTTCAAAGTGGTATGGGACACTTTGATTCAAAAATATATTTTAAATTGGTTCTTGAAAAATATTGTGACTTTGAAATGTTTTCAAGAAAAGGGCGATATTTCTCTCAAATAATTTTGATGGTTATTTTCATCTCTGTCAATATCATTCATTATTATCTATTGAGGTTAATATGATACAACACAATCTTCCATATTGTATCGAATGAGTTATGTTTTACTGTGGATGTGCTATTTTTATACCAATCATGTTTTGTGGTTAATGTATTGACATTTCGTATGTTAGTTTTAATACGAATGTTTATGTTATGTTTAATCATGTTCATATGAGGAATGCATTGGACATAGTATGTGAAGAGTGGAGCCCGCTATAGATCCTCGATCCATCGGTAGGTCTCATGAGACAAACTAGTATCTTGGAACAAGGCCTTGACAAAATCCTATTTGTAGTCTTAGCACGAGGCCTTGGATATTTGGTTATGATAGTTTGGCTTTATGAATTCCATCATTATGAAAGTGGTTGTTGATATTGCATGTTATTGTTAGACTAGTAGAATATCCATGTGAATAAGTAAATAGCATTATTTTTTTATATCTTTGCCATATTATTCTGAAGTTCAAGTTTAAAAGGCTTTTGTTTTAGTAATAAATTGCTTTAAGTGTTTATGTTTATCTATGAAAGATTCTGCTATATTGTTATCCTTACTGAGCATCTGAGCTCACCCGTTTCTATGTCTTATTTTTCCAAAGATGTGAAGAATTAATTTATGAATGACTTGTAGGGATAGTATAAGGGGACATGAAGACCGGATTTTGTTGTAGCTTTTTTTACCTTATGATGTAATGTAAGACTTATAAATATATCTAGAGTTTCCAATACTACTAAACTAATCGGTCTTTCGAGACTTGATCCTTTGTGATCGTTCCAATGTTATGTAATAATGCACCGACTCTGGGTAACTGGGGTTGGGGTGTTACATATATATTCTTTTTAGATAATCTAAGTGTTTGTAGGACATTCTAAAGAAATATGTGTTGTCGGATGTGTTATCTTTTAAGGTATTCTTGGTAAATATCCCGAGACATTCATATCATGAGATATTGAGGGATGAGACAAATCATGAGTTCATGAGTTTGACTCAAGAGGGAATGGTATTGTTAGACTATGAGAGGTGCATGACTGAATTTTAGTGCTTTGCGACAACATTAGCTACAGATGAGAAGTCTAGGACGAGATGTTTCCATGGTTCTATTTGATATTAGATGAGGTAGTAGGTGAACATGTTACCTTAGAGATATTTTTTAGATGTGTTGAATTAGAAACTAATAATGGAAGGTTATCTTAAAGAGGACCTAAGCAATGCATTGACTATTTCAATTGGGAAAACTATGAGCACTTCCTCTACTATCAAGAAGAATAGATGTGAGTGTTTTCCAAGGTAGTAGTTGCTAGAGGAGTCAGGGTAGTTAGTATCCATCTAAGGATCATGTTTCGATGCAGTGATATCAGTTTGGAAAGATGGTCTCCAAGATTCCTCAGTTTCATTACACCACATTGTAGTGTCATGATTTCCATAGGATGGGACACCTACAGTTTTTATGGGAATGAATTAAAAGAATAGTGGAATGGGTTCAAGATAGTCACTAGTGTCTTGGAAGGAATCACTTACTCCTTAGTAGACAAGTAGATAGAGTTCCACATGATGTTATGCTTGTGGTAGGGGAAATGTTACAACAATGAAAGAATAGTTGTTCTAGGAAGAGGGAACATCAAAGGGGAGTCGGACTGGAGACTAGGGTAGTGGGGCTAGTTAGCTGCATGTTACACAGTCTACACTAGGTAGTGTGGATGTAGGACCACCTAACCTTAGAGGTATGATTCAGGAATCATCTGCACTTTCTTTTGTTTTTTAAATAAGATAATCACATTCAATATTGACATTTATTAATGAGAAAGCGTTTTTCTTGGGTATAGAAATCCTATATTGTTCTTTATCCATCGATAAACCTATAGGATTGTGCTCATAGAATATCAAATGTTTCAAGGAATGTTCTCCATAGATTGGTGGTTACCTTTTATATTGGTAAAAATTTGTTCTAGAAATGATAGTATTAGATTTTATTCATATTATGGATTTTATAGTCCAAATAAATTCCCATATTGATTTTTACTATATTATAATTACCTTTATTTATCTTTAAGGAGGAATATTTTCTAAGCATGGTGATTGGGATCTTTACACTAGTTATACAGGACCAATTTAGTGCAGATTGGATTTTCGCACAACTCATATAGCCAATATTTATCTAGATTATGATAGAATATAGTAGGATTAAACTCATCTAGTGGAAAATAATTTTTAGGATGTATTTCCTAATTTGTTAAATGGATTACTGCATGAGTGAGAGATCTTGTTCATGATCGAGATGATGTTGGAATAAGATCATGTTTCTATCCCACCAGTATAGGATGACACTAAAAGAGATTCTATTGGTGATAGTATAGAATTATGATCTAGGAGCTAGAGGATTCATATGACCTAGAATTCCTCCTTGGGGTTCTCCAGTTCATTTCTCCAAGAAGGCTAATGTGTGTTATTTCTATCATGTGGATTATCAAAGATTGAACAAGAAAACTGTAATGAACAGGTATCCACATCCATGTATCAATCATCTCTCCATTCATTTGAGAGGAGTTAAAATCTTCTCCATGATCAATTTGAGATTAGTATAAGACTAGTTTTTGGTGAGACCAACATACATACCACATACATCATTTAGGAGCACATATAGCTTATATGAGTTCCTAGTGATGTCATTTGGTCTGAAAAACGCACCAGTGGTACTCATGGTGTTAATGAATCATATGTTTTGTCTTTTTATATCGGTTTTTGTTGTTTTTTTATTGATGAAATATTATTTTACTATCATTCGGTAGAGGATCATGCCAAACAACCTAATATTTCCCTAATTATATTGAGAGAGCATCAACATTATGCTAAATAAACCCTATAAATTTTCACAATTGAAAGACTGAACGTCTTGTGTCATGTCATTTGAGAGGTAAGAGTGTAACTAGACCTAGAGAAATTTAATTCCATGTTAACTTCTGAGAATCCCAATAATTTATTTGAGATTCCAATATTTTTAGGTTTATCATGTTATTATCATAACTATATTTACGACGTCTCTCTTTTGGAAGCACTAATATATGGTATGACAAAAAAGGTGGTGATATTTGTTTCGTTGGAATCATGTTAAGCATTATTTCATGTGTTGAAAAGTAGGAATACCTCGGTCACTATTTTACATTACCTATGTTGGGTAAAGAATATATTATTTACTGTGACGAATCCAGAGTAGGACTTTGAGTAGTTCTGATACAGGAGGATCGATTGGTTACTTATGGATACATAAATTTGATAATTCATGATAGGAATTAGCCCACTAATTATTTTTAGTAATAAGTGGTGGTAAATGCCCTTATATGCAGGAGGTATTATCTATTTAGTGAGAGTTTTTTGGTTTATACAGACCATAAGATCCTCTGGGACATATTTTCCTAGTGGGACATAAACCATCCGTAGAGGTTGTTGGTTGAATGTCAATAGTTTCTTGGAATCATGTTAGATTATACCTCAATAAAGGGAAACCAATTTTACAATGATTTATGTTTAAAGAAGACGACAGAGGTAGTGAATTATTCTTGCAACGAGTGATGGATGACTGAATTCATTGAAGTCATGTTTCTATTTGCTTAGGAGTCTTAGAGAAAAAAAGATCTAAATTCTAATTTTTTTATTCCCATGGTGTTGGAAATGATTAAGATCGATCATTTATCTGATTAGGAGGTCATAGATCATACTAAAAGCTTATAGAGTGGGGAGACTCTATCACAGTTGTCTCTAAGAAGTATAAATTCTATTCTCTTTTATAGATTATTAAGGGATTCTAGAGGCTTGAACATGGTGAATATAATACAGTTTTATGATTCTAGCTGGGAGGTACGTCCTTGTTTGAAAAAGAAATATTTTTTTATCCCATGATTGCACTAGTGGTATTGAATAAAGAAATAAGTAGAATGATTTGTGGTGAGAAGTTTCATTTTTCAACAGGTGAAAGTATTCAATCCTAGGATATAAAGGGTTTTTCAGAATTTTACAATTCCTAGTTTGAAATGGGATGATCTCACTATATATTATTTTATAGGATTACACAGGAATACCTGCATGTAAGATGTCATGTAGGTGATCATGTATTGACTAACCAAGGTCACCCAATTTTTCATTATTAGGGTGACCCTTACCATTGATGATCTGGGTAGTATTTAAATGTTTGAGATAGTTCGGATTCATGGTGCTATGTGGAGTATTTTTTCTAACCTAGATCCTCATTTTATATCTTTGTTCTAGTAGCGTCTTCTAGGAGGCTCTTGGATCGCAGGTTCTTTTGAGAATAACCTATCATCCTAAGACCTACTATCAATCTATGTGGATGATCCATGTTATGGAGGATTTGTTGTAGGCTAGTGTTCGGGAGTTTAGTAGTTATTGGGATAATCATATGTAACTTTATGAGTCTTTATATAATAATTTTTAATTCATATATCTATAAGGAACCATTCAATTATTTTTATGGAAGGTTTACTCGTGAACCTTTTTGTTGGATGGAGGTTGGAAAGTCAACTCTTGTTTAACCTAGTCACATGAACGGGAATTGAGAGAACATTTATTTGATCATGAGGAAGTTGATGACTAAGTTAAGTGGGATGAAATAATATTATTACCATTAAATATGAACTCTGGAGATTGATATTTGTCATATTATTTTCCTTCGGATATCTCCTATGTTGGGGAAACTCCATATCTGAAAACCATGTAATATAGTGACAATGTTTTTTCAGGAATTTTAGATAGTGGAAACGATTAGTCTAGTGTATTACAGATTAGCCATTATGCAGTTCTATAATTCCATGAATGATGTGTTTCATGTGTTTTAGTTTTATAGATATAATCCCACATCTTCTAATGTTCTTGAAATTGAGGTCGTTGAGCGTAGTACTAATGCCAACTTTGGGGAGAATATGATATGGATTTTAGACCATAGGGAGAAGTCCCTTTATGGTAGGGAGATTAATTTTCTCCGAGTGCAGTTGTAACATGGTCATGTTCAAGAGGAGTCATCAGCTAGGGAGTCTGATAGTATAACACAGTGGTTATACTTGCTTGTTGTGATAGCACAGTGATGCATGGAGTTTCTCATGGAGGAGATGTATATATTTTTGGGAGTTTTTGAGATATCTACTTTTTCTAGGAATACCACTCTTTGAAATTTTCATCCAAAACATTTTCGTTGCATATTTTTGGTAACTGGATTGCATTTTTTGAGAAAATAAGATTATTTTAAAGGATTTATATTTTTTGGAATTATTGTGGTCTTTATATAACCATGTTAAGTGGGTTTAGAAAGGGTTTCACGTGGTTGGGAATTTTTTGGATGTTTTTTGGGTCCCCTTGTTTATTTTTGGATGATAATACGTATGTTGGATAATTACAAGCACTGTACCTATTACATGATCTGTATTTGATGCCAGAAAGATGTTGTGAACTTGTATATGGTGTGAAACAATTACACATTATGAAAACCATTCACATCATTTAAAAATTAATGTACGGTTAATAAAATATAAGGTGACAAATTTTTCAGTGTATCCATTTTAAAATTAATAAACTAATTTTAAATGGATGAAACCACATGTAATATCCTAACAAGTAGTTTTAACCAACGTTGTATATGAATTTCATCTCATTCATTCAGTGAAGTTTCCTCCTCTTATCACAGAATGGTTCTCCATATGATTGTTGAAGCCTCTCCTCCATTAAAAATTTCCCATTTATGGGATCGATCACTGTTATATATTTGGATGTTGTTTTTGATTTCTCTTCCATTCTTAATTATTATGGATGTAGAATCATGAGATCATATTTTGTTGTGATCTTAACCTAGGTTCTCTTTTGTTCTTCTTGTGATCATATGTGCCTTCATCCTCATTATTGTTACACTTTGGTTGTTTTACATTAATTTATGGTTATTAGTAGGGGGCCTAAACCATATCCCAAAAGTCCATCTAAATTTAATCATATTTGTAATATTTCAGTTCCACAAACATTATTCTTTCTTAAATTAATTAAATGTTAAATTTATTTTTCCCATAGAATCCTGTAGATACAAATTTTTTATAACCATTCATTCATCTATCGTTCATGTGATGGAACCCTTAATTTTAAATGAATTGATGAATGGATAAAAGTTTGTTTATCCTGGAATAATTTTTGGGTGCCTTCTTGATATAGATTCAAATTAGTTGGGATTGATTACAGAAATAATTGGCATTTTTTGGATTAGGATAAAATTTTAAATGAATTGTTTATTTGAAATATAAACGGTAATATTCATAATTGTCCATTTAGATTATAGATGTGATAGTTTGATATATATGATGTTTTGACTCGTTTTAATATGTGCTGTAATACATATATATCGAGTATCGACTAGATATATGTTGAAATGCTTATATAATGAGCATGTACCTAATAAATGTTGAAAGACTTATATACTGGGCTTGACCCTGATACATGTTGAAATGAATGACACCTGGCTCTACTATGATACATGTTATAATATTATACACTAAGTGTATCCCCATTTATTACTACTGAAGTTCTTATATAAAAAACATTATCCATATTTTCGGATTTTATACCAGGGTTATTTGGTTATGGGTAGAATGGTTGTGAAAAAATCTCAAAGAATATATTTCAATTTGTAAAAGAGGATTATATTTTACCATATATATACGGTAATAGTTTTCATAGTCATGATACATGATCATAGATATTCTTTCATGGTGCTGATGTTGGTTGGTGTGAAGTTATTATTATTTATTTATTAATTAATACACATATAGATTCATTATTAATTTCTATTATTATCTGAACGGTTATTTAAAGTCATGATTGTGTCAACTTACTGAGTTGTACTCAAACTCTATTAGGGATTATATTTTGGTACCTAAGAAGACTACATGCTTGTAGGTTGGGGAAATGGAATGAGATAATTCATTTTATTATTGCATGATGGTTGGTCATGAGCATAGATACGTGACTAACATGTGGTCAGGACCAAGTACTCTCGAGTCTTTATTTTCATCTTCTGATCATTTATTTTTTTTCCATCCAGCATGAAATATTGTGACATTTCAATTATTCATTAAATTATTCCATTATTATTTATTTGATTATTTTTGAGTCCATTGTTGTTTCGTTTTTTCCACATTATTGTGTTGTTTACATTATTTTGACTCTATAGATATGATTTATATTGTTTATTTCCTCCATTTTTTTACTCTATAACAAGTTGTTATAGTCTTGACACTATGGTTATTACACCCTCACTCTTAGTCAGTATCCTCTAGCATATGGGGGATTCACTTGAGGTCTTATAGCCAACATGTTTTGGCCATGCGAGAGTGATTCGGATTGGGGGACAATACAATAGTAACCCAAAATGTGATACCCCTAGTTTTATTCACTTCACTCATAATAATTTTATGTGGCCATTTCACTCTCACCAAAGTTAACAAACAAAGTGTAAACTATCACCCACTCATGTATTCTGATAACCACACTGACAACATTCATTGTATTCTGTTCTATTATGAGGACCTTAATCGTATGTGGTTGATGGTGAACTTCATACCATACGAGTTCACTTACACCACTACCCAAGAATAGTCTTTGTCAATACCATTCATTAAAGAAGTAATTAAATTCAGATATCGTGGCATATATAATATTATCTCCCAAAATAAACTTATAGATTTCATGATTTTGGGTATTATCATATCTATACATGGATTTCAACAATATGTCATCGATAAATACCACCACATACCCATGAATTATTGATTTCACCTCTTACTATATTTACATATGAAACCCATTATTAGACCACACGATTACCTTACTAGAAGGATTACATATCATTAATAAAATTCTCATCCTACTCAAATCAACCTACAAAACTGATTTACCTTAGCTATACACTCCCATTAATTCTAATCCACAATCCAAATAACACAATGCATCACCACACACATGTTTCTCTTTGTCCCAATTTATAATTAATATTTACAATATATTGTTTAACCCAACCACACAAATAATTAGAAACTATAGGGAGTCACATATTTTGAAAACTCATCCGAAAATCCTGTAATCTAGCAATGTCAATCACGCATTCCCATGTCACCCGTCAAAAATTACGCTTAGTGTTGGAAAAACAAAATGGAACTTTTTTCCAAAACTAGTTTCATATCCACTCATACATGTGCATCCTTAAAATGTTTCATTGGGTTCACAAACAATATCAAAATGTACCTAAATTCAAAATTCAAGATGAGTAGGCCAAGAACATATCTCATCATACCCTCAGAAACTATGTCTTCCATAGAAGTGTCAATACAACATGGATGTATTTCACCATAGGTAACACCTTCACTATCCTTCTTAGTAATTCATGTCCTAACTCAAGGGTTCAGTCTATACTGTAGGAAATATTGAACACTAGGAACCACATACACTTGAGTATCTATTATTCTCTCGACCCTACTCATAGACTTTTGGAACATCCGTCTTGATCAACTACTACCCCTTATAGGTTCCTGATTGAGACATCCACTCTTAATACTGATAGAATGTCGAAATAATTAGTAAAAATACTTTTAAAAAACCAATAGGGGTATTATCTTCCTAAAACATATTATGACGTTTCCTTACTGTAAAATTTCCATAAAATTAAAAACATCCCCATGTTCCTCATGAACTTAAAGGAAACGATATTGGCAGGCCCCTGTCACAGATGACTCAAGAAATTTAGATGCCATTAACTCCTTAAAAATGTGTCATGTAATGATGGTCACTAATATCTCTCACCTATCCCCATTTGTAAATTATCATGAAATGTGATTTGGTCCAATAAACTAGGTCTATTCTAAAACACAAAAGGGCACAACATATGGAGAATCCAACACACTCCAATGATAACATGGACAAACCTATTCATTCCAAAACACCCATCATTTTTTGTCATAAATATATATGACATCACATGATAGACCAACTTGCCACAACCAGGGCACCCATACTATCATGAAAGATTACCATTAGACCTCTACCTAGAGGACTATGCAAAAAAACATCCTAAAAACCCATTGAAAAGGGACTAATTCTCATATTCCTATACATTGTAGTCACAACAGGGTCATTAAAAATATCATGCATGACAACCAAATTAGTTTCCTCATCATTGATCATCTCACCATAGATCTATATAACATGCCACAAGATAAAGATCATATACTAGTTATCTTATCTGAGTATAATTACACCAATAACATACACTAGAAAATTTAATATTGGATATTGTTGACACTTTAAACAACTAAGCCTATGAAATTATAAAAATCACAAATTTATAATACTACACCATGTAGATCCTATATTCCATCCATGATGCATGAGGTACCACTCATCCCTACATTATAAGGGTACAAGCTAACACATTTTACACATTCCAAGAATCCAATACATATAAATCCATAAGAAATGAACACTTCCAATGAATGTTTGTTTGGTAAAAGGTGTAAATCATATTAAACTGCAACACCAAATACCAAGAAATCAATCCCAAGCACTATATTCTGGGATTTCCAATAGGAAAACATGTCTGTGACACACAATCAATTATTTTCATTGGAACTAAAATATTACATTATATCTATCTTACCCAATACTTGAGATTAAAATAATAGGAAAATATACACTATGATAACAGTTTTTTAAAGTATTGTCTTAAGAACAACTGAACCAATTCCCAAATCTGGTTTTCCACATGACCTTATGAGTTCCACCTCATATGCTAAAGGTTGAAATATTGGTGTGGGGGTCTATATTTGTAATATAACGAGACTATGACCCCATATCTATGTGAAAATTAACAATATAATTAATTAATCATGATACCCCTTAGAGTATGTAGATGAATAGAGATACTAAAAAAACACAAAATAAACTAAAATTGATTGTCATAAATATATACATGAAGGAAATACTGATTTAATATATTAAAACCAGTAGATACTTTAAATTCATACATCCTTAATCACCCACATCAATGATGATACATAAAGAAATTTGAATTGGAAGCTAAGTAAACTCTGAACTACTGCAACTCTAAGATGAAAATCATCTAGTATCTTGATACCATCCATGTTGTACTTCCTAATCATGAAAAACATAGATCATCCATCATCCCACAATGTTCTTTCCTAGAAAATGTGTTAGCTTCTTGGGTAACCATATGCATTAGAGAACAATGTATTGATTGATTCAAACTCACTAGGCCACCATCAATGGTGTCTAGTGAATATAATAGTTTACGAAATAGTGTGTGATGATAAATAGTGGAATAAATATGAATTGCATAAAATAATATGCACTCCAAAATTAATATTTATCTAGTAAAAAAATTATCCACATGATTATATGGTGGAACCTAGAAAAAAAATTGTTTATTGACCCAAACTAGTCATCTATGTCAAAAAAAATAGTATCACATAAACTTCAAATAATGGATGTGTACATTCATCAATCATCTAACACATGAATGAATAAAAAACTATTTTGACTCTATAGACATTATATCTTGGGACCCATGTTAGAAACCTAGAACCATACTTCATAACACTTTCTTTAGAGAATCATTCATGAATCTATTCATACATCAAAACTATATGTAATGGAGTATAATTACAGCACCCAAGACATGGATATAGAGAATTGGTCCAATATCTGTTCAATATGATATACAATTATTTCTAGAAAATACATCTAAAACAAAAAACATAGTGAATACTATCAGATCCCAATGTCCCATCCCCAAACATAATCCATATAGTATTCAATATATTCCTATAACATCATTCTGTCATCAAACTCATATAGTTGGGAAACTGGTTCATAATGTATCATTTCATTACTAAAAACATTATATAATTTCTCAAAAAATTTGGTCCAATATATTGACCATAAAAAACATTCAAAAAAGACCAAATCCATTATATCTCACAAAAAAATTTAAAGTGAATTTAATTAATTTCACCCAAGGGGAAATAAGACACCCATATAAAATTAACATTTGACCTTAATTTAATTACACTATTTTAAAACATATAGATATCAAAACCACTCTCCCCGTCCCTGAATACCATTTTCATTAAATGGTGCACCATAATTGTGGTCATAAAATTGTTGTTTTAAACAAAAAACAAATCCAACATATTTTTTTTCTAGGCCTACGGTTTCAATTTTATACCGAAAAACATTTTTGTAGCATAAGGAATCTAGTACAGCCCCACATGATATTTATGGAACATTCCACATAGACATTAAAATAATTAAATCAGTAGAATAAACTTTGATAATCTAAATCATTAACAAGTCTTTCAATAATATTACCAAATCCTTGAAGCTATTCCAAGGCCTATCCCATTGACATCTAAAATAATTTTCATCCAATTTATCTCTTCTCAAAAACCCAAGAACTTAAATCATTCCACAGAGAAACATTGAATTATTAATAATAATTATAATAAATTAACTATTCAAACCCCTACTCGGTGTATGCTTAAAAATTATCAGGTTCTCACCTCTTGTTCAATCTCAGTTCAACCATCATTATTGGACCACAATGGACTCCCAACAATATTCTTGGTAAAATACAAAAGATGAAATTCCATTGAAATAATAAATAATAAATAATTATCTAGGTTAAATATAAGAAAATCCATCTAAAAACATACCTTCTAAAAATCAATTCAATGATGTGTAGGAGTCATCTTAGGATAACCTATACGCAAGATGGAAAAAAACTATATTTGAAATGAATGATTTTTTCATGGTCTAGGGGACCATTTTTAAAAAACTAAATTAAATAATTTAATAATTAGTTGGGGGTAATAATGAATTGATAAGACATTGTTAGAGGATGGTTTTAACCATAAAACCCCCAATTATCTCCATAATTACACTCCCAAAAAAATGTTTAGAGAAGGAGGATGGGGTTTGTATCACCCTAGGACTACTTTCACTAAATAGGGGAGGGAGAGGGGTGGGAGTGGATAAACTATCTGAGGGGGTATTTTAGTAATTTAACTCATTAAATGAAATTATATGTAACTGCACAATGTGGACGAATTATTTTCCAACCCATTCCCTAATCATGTTCCATTCAATTGGCATTACAAAATGCCTTAATTTGTTAGGCTTTGTGGTTCAAAAAATATGGAACAATCTATTTTATAAGAAATTACCCCCCTATGTAGTAAGATTAATCGTTTGTTAAAAACCATGAAATTACCATGAACCATTCCTTAGGATCTCCACCACCACACAATGATTTCCTTTAGGATCACAATGTTTACAAAAAACCATTCTCTAACCACAAAACATAAACATTCTCTGATCAAAATAAACTCAAAATGTCTTGAGCATCAAGGTGTCATGTGGTATGTCATTAACCATCCACACAAAGTCACACACCAATGAAAAAACTCCAAAACCCCACAAAACATAATCCAATTATACTAAGGCCCACCAGAACACCCAATCTACCTTATATTCCTCATTAATCAACAAATAACATTCTCTTATGGAATTAAAATACTCAAAAATACTTTCTTATTCTACACTAAAAGATATATCCTTCTAATAAATGAAAATTAAAATTAATTTCATATTTTTTACCTTGTATGAATGTGTGATCATAGAGATATTTTGAGGAAAACCACGGTTCAATATATTCATGGTGACATGAGACATGTTTTGTGTATCATGATTGATATGGAATTAGTGAATATGGCATTGTTGTACTTTATGATTTTATTAGATATAGATTATTATTTTTCATAAGGATTCATAGAAGTAATTCTCGTAAGAAAATAGAAATTTTTTAAAGAATACTCTTACGAATAATGATCCAGTGATCCTCCTCCTCCCTCTCAAGACTGAGAGAACAATAAATATATCATCTATTCCATAATGTATTATATTTTTTATCAACTTGAATTATATTAGGCTATTATTTCATTAATAAAATAATGAAATATTTTTTCTAAGACATTCTAAGATTCATGGGACAAAAGTGTCTTCCACTAAAGAATTTTTATTTTGTATCCTCTTGGACAAATGATGATATCAATTGAATAGTGTTTTATATTTCATAATTATGAATGAAAAAATAAATAAAGGCTATCGTATACCATCAGTATGATCTATAAAATAAATGAATAGATGAAAATTGATTAGATATATAATCAATATGTGTAGAATATTCTGGCCATATGACACTATTTCATTGAATGTAACCAAAAACTGCACATTGTGTCATTTGGACAACAAAAAATCGTCACATTGAGTTAACCATGATATATTTTGTAACATTTATTACTAAATTTTTATTTATTTCACAATTCATAATAACTTGTAGAATAAATAATGATATGATGGGGTATACGATGTGTAAATTGTGTACATATCTTGTATCCCCACATTTTTTTAGTGAATTTTATAGAATCTATGTCCACAATGTATGTTATTTATAATTAATAACCACTATGTGGGGTTTATCATGCCTGGTAAAATGTTCCATCCATTATTATATGTTCTCTAGATTATATAAACATCATGTAACATGGTATATCCTATAATGAATAAAAATGAATTCCATAGGCATGTAGGGTAAGATTTAATAAAAAGGATTAAAAACTATATTGATAATGTACACACCATGTAATACATGAAAAATTACACCAACTACATTATGTAAAGATTGTTTCATGTGGGGAAAACAGTTAATATAAGAAATTAATTTATTCATTAAACTAAACGATACCTCTTATATCCATAACATCCACTGTGTGATAGAGTTTTTGTGAAATGAAATGCTAAATAAATTATCTTATTCATTTTAAAATATTAAAAACAATTTACTATTTTCTTCATGTCTTTTAATAAATCAGAAATAATATAATTTCAAACAAATAATATTAACCATGTTCTTTGGTGTCATATATGTAATGTATATTAAACATCTTGACCCATATAACAATATTTCCTTTAATAAAATAACACATAATGTGTTCTTAAATTCCATGAATTTATAGAAATCATGAAAAACCAATTCACATTTATTACTACATACGAAGTTTTTTAATAGTATATGTCATGTAATCCTGGTATAAATTAACTGCCTATTTAACTGTTTTACATTTCACGTGATATTAACCTAAAGGCCAGACTTTATGACCCATGTCACCTCACATTTTTCACAAATATATATTTTTAATTATATTAATGTATTTAAAAATAAATTGGATGGGTATATGTAGAAATATTCATATAAATAAATATATGAAATGAAAAAATTAATAATTATTATAAATAATTAATAATTAATCTGATTTTTTTTTATATAGTAATAAATAGAAATTAATCCAAGACCTTTTATATAAATTCATAGTCCTTTCATTATTGTATGATCATGAGGATGATTGAATAATGTGTTTTTTTGGTTCTCCTTTATCATAATTTATTATAACATGTCTTTTTTGATAAATAATTGTAAAATTAAAAATCATGATCTATGAATCATCCCCTTTCCTAAAAACATAATGTTCTTGTGTGTACAATTTTATATTATGGTACCCAAACCCATGGCTCCCCCACTTGTTTATGAGTAAATACACTTGTAAAATTAAAGAGAAATCATGACTATTGAGAAGGTTTTAGAATGAGTTGAGGTGAAACCAACCAAGTAGATACACTTGATCTATGTAGGATGATAGAACTCAAATCAATCCCATTTCAAAGATATTTTCCCTATAGTCATCGGTTTATTTATCATAAACTCAGTAAACTAACCAGTATAAAAATCAAGATCATTCAATATATTTATTTAATTTCATTAAATTTCATGGTTATTTAAATTTTGTCAATGTCTATATCTATTATTTAAATCATTATCACATAAATAAATTTTAAAAAAGATGCTTGTAAATATTTAATTATATAAAATGATTGTAAATAATTTATTTAATTCATACATCCTCAAAAATTATATAAAATTGAGATAATTTTCACCAGACTCATAAAATATAATATAATAACATTTATTTGTAAGATAAAATTACCTAAAAGATTCATATGTCATAAATACTACCGTTAAATAATTTCAAATGGGTCCAGAGATCTATTTTTTTAAAACATTCCATTTAACATTCATTTGTCCAGGAGTTAAAAAAATGATTTTTTATCCTTAAAATCCATTATATCCATAGGGGTGAATTATCCTAACATTTTATAAAATTGATTCATGTGTTGTGAAATATTGAGAGAATGATTTCATAAATGGAGAGTTAACTCAATAGATCAAGGATCATTAAGTTAATTTAGTTTGAATGGTAACTTACCTAAATAAAATTAATTAATTGACCAAAATCATTTCTATGTTATAAGAACAGAAATATGAATCCATTTGAATAGAATTTTTAAATTAATTTATATTTCATATAAAATGTTTTGGGAAATTGGAATGTGATAAAATAATTTGATTATACTAGGGAATTGAAATAATTATTTCTCATATATTATTGTAATTATGATAAAGAAATAAAAATTTTATTTAGTTTATTATAAAAATAAATTTTAAATAATGTGGCCTTGACATTCTCATTGACATAAATTATATATAATTATAATATTTGGACTAACAAAAATGTCTAATAGCGGTAGATGAACTTCCTCATTGTACTACATAAATACTGAAGATGTATGTGTTAGAATACACAATTCTAAATGATCCTACCAAGGAGGAATTTGGGAACGTGATCTTCCATTACATATGATACATCAATGAAGAAATTGAAATAAAATCCCTCATTTTAGGATCAACGGATAGTGATCCTTAGATGTTCATGAGGAAATGGATGCATGCATAATGATGTCTCAACTATATGATATCTATATGGTTGATAATATACATGATAGATATGATATATATAGGTATATTTTCACATGAAAGGTCAAATAATGTGTGATAACTGAATATCATAGAGTTATTAAAAGTTGATATATATAGATTTCAAAGGAGTAAAGGGTTATGATATTCCTTAGGAGTTATGAATCAATAAATTTCTCTAATAACTTCCTCAGAGAATATGTAGTTTTATATTGAAATACAATTGGAATAATGTTGAAATGTTTCTAATGGAATGTTATACATGTATTCTACAACAAGATAAGGATCAGGGGATTGAATAACATTTTATTCTTATAGTGTACAAAAGGAAAAGGGAATAGTTTGTAAGACCAACATCAATTCTAAAGCTTCTTATTACCTAACCAGGAGAAGGTGAATCCAATGTCTGTTGAAGGAATATGATAAAATGACTTTTCCATATTTAGTAAAAGCCAAATGGAAAAGAATATCACCTCATTAAATATGAAAATGGAAACCTCATGAGTTTTAGATTTAAAATATAGTATTCCTAGTACATTAAATTTGGCATTATCTAAAGAATGTAATGCCCAAATTTGAATCCAAATGTTGGATACATGAAGATATATGAAGGGTTAAAGATGTGATATCAACTTATAAGATTCTAATAGAGCAAGACTATACATACTAACTATTTAGGACTAATATCAAAATTTAAAAATGTGATTTATCATGATTTTATGGAAATTATATTTTATTCTTAACGTTTCAAAACACAATATATATAGATAAAATCTATAGAAGGATATATTTTGTTTTATGTCATAGAATATTTGTTTCTAAAATTATAAATATAAACTTTGTAATTTTATGACATATTTATTAAATAGTAACTATCTATTACAGTATGAAAAAAATGAATCTAAAATTGTTAATGAATTATGTTTAGATGACTCATATCATACCCAGTAAATCAATTACATGCATGGTCATGTAAATAATAAACACATGAAAAATGTTGCATCAAAATGGATATTTAGATTCATTTGAAAAAAACCCAAATGTTATTTTCCAATATTTTTAGTATGAAAAAATATATAATGACTACTTTATTTTAAAGGGTTAAAAAGACAGAAGTATTCTTCCATTGGATCAGAAGATTTTTTTCCTATTTTTCAAGAAGAATATAGGTGTATATAATCATTCTAAATTACTTTTATAGATGAATTTACTATATGCGTACAATTTTAATTAATGTATTTAAATTATGGATACTTTTACAAATTCTAGGAGTTAAAGACTGATGTAGAGTGTCAACATTGTTATAAAATAATGAAACTCCTCTCAGACCATAGTGAAGAATAACATTGTATCATTCCAGGTAAATGAAGAATAATATATTTTCCTATTTATTATTATTTTTGAATTAAATATTAATTTTACATTAAAAGTGTTTCTATGTTCAACAGCGTACATGATACACAACAATGAGTTTCATTGAAATCTTACGTTTCACACTAATAATATAATATTATTATTTTAAATGGTAGTTAACTCCTAGCCATTTTATTGACAGGAATGAAAGAAACAAAACAAAATATAATTATACGTGTTTGTTAAATTTATCTACATTTATCCAATAAAATTTAGAGACTTAAAATGGGAATGAATCTAATTTCAAGCATAATTTACATTAAAAGGCAGATTTATCGCCTTTTAATAGAGAACCCTTTTTAAATATAGTTTTTGACACTTTAATACATTCTATGTGATAAAATAAAATACTTATTTATAATGGGGAAATCAAAATACACTTTTTGTAAATTTTTTGGAATTTTTCCGATAAAGTAAATTTTTTAATGAATAGTGAAAAATATTTTATTTTAATTCAAAAGTTCCTTGTAATCTAATTTATTTATATTGTTAGATTATCATTTTAATTGGTTTTAATGTGAAATTAAAATATATTTTTTCCATTTAATCCAATGTTGGTCATTTTAATTAATTTCACTTTGAAATTGGACATAAACAAGTATCAATCTTTTGATAGTTATTATTTCTCAAAAAAACACTATTTTTTTTGATAACAGTTATTAATTTTAAAATTAATTAATTCCACTTCTATGTTTAGAATTTGTAAAAATAGATATCATTTTTGAATTTGGAATATCAAATATATATTAGGCTGACATTTTTGTATTTTTCTGAAAGACATCAATTTTGATGAATAGTGAAACCAGTTAGTGGTAGTTAAAAAACTGACTTTTTCATTTAAATGAAATTTTTCTAATTCTGTGAATTGAATTTCAAAAATCTGACATACATGTTTGATATCAAAAAGTAAATTGTGGTTCATTAAGAAAAAATAATTTTTGGTGATTAGTAACTTTTGACTTTTATTTACCACGGTTAAAGGTAAAAAAGGTAATTCTAGGTTAAAAGAATATTATATTAATACGAAATTACCTTATCACTTGTCCAAACCTTACTGGTTGAGTAATTTACGACCATGGACATAGTTTTGTCAATTTTGGGACCCTATTGAGCCACTTGGGAGTGATAATGACAATTTAGATTAATTAACTTAAAGTAAAGTAAAAAATGTAAATAGAAAATATCTTTTAGTAATTAATTTGTATATGGTGTTATATAAGTCATATTATCGACTATAAATATTCATCGGAAAGATAAAATGTTTTCCTACATGGTATTATTTTTTTATAATTTTTATACATCAAATAATTAAATTTTGTAAAACATAATAATGATGTAGTATTTATCTTATTAATAGATGATTTAAATAAATATGATTATAATCATTAAAATATTATACAAAACATGTCCAATTCTGATTGGATGATTTTATTTCGAATATTAGTAATATTATATTTTACCTTAATGATTTTTTTGACCTTTAGAATCCGAATATCATTATATAATAAAATAATATTTTCACACTTTCCTAAAGAGCCCCTCCTCTCCCTTATAAAAGGAGACCATTTATATCCAATTACTCACACCTCTAAATCCATATGGCTCATCCAAACTCTTCCCTTTTAATCTCTCTATATTTCTATCCTCCTTCTAGATGCATTACCTTAGGTAGAAGGCACCTCAATAAGTACTTTGGTTCAAACCAAAGGGAGTTACCCAAATTAAAGGTAATGGATTCTCTTAAAGAGTTTTCATTTATTTTACTTCTCCAACCCCTAAAATCTTTCTATTCCATTATTTTGTAACAAAACCAGTATTCTAAATATACTAGTATGTTTTTATGAGAACTATTATATCTACAATTACACACACCTCTATCTAATGGATGAAGAACAAAATGTTTCTGTGGATGGAAAACTAACACCTCACGAAACGATGATTGTTCAATTACATATTACCACCTCTAATGGTGGCCATTATGATGGAACTGTATTTATATATGATTTATATTATTTTTATGATTTACATATGCTTCTGTACTTCCCAATTATATCAACCCTTTATGGTTTCCATAGTGGGTAAATACGATAATCTCATTTGAGGAAGTGTGGACTACTGCCCCCTTAAAGTGATGTGACTTGTTAATGCCTTATGTGAGATGTATAAAGGATATAGATAATGATATTATATATGATATTATAATGGAATTATAATATACCTATGTATCATTATGTTTTAATTCAATTGAAATAAGAAATAGAAATGAATGTAGCATTCATGTGTACGTACGACTTACTGTCTCCACGAACGGTGCATTTCATTTATTTCCTCCAAATGTTATGTAATATTATAAATACATGTATATACTATATATATATGATATATATGATATCTAAATAATTAATATCATTCTGGATATAATGGACTATTGACCACATGGACAACTTGTAAATATATGGTCTTCATTTTTTACTTAAGTACCGAATATCGACAAAATGAACGTTATTAGATTAAATGGTTACATAATGTTTATAACATGGTAATAAGTGATATAAAACGAATAATATACATGAAAAAGGATCTTATTCATGTATAAATTAACTTTAGTTTATTATTCAGGATATTAATTAAAGATCGAGTCAAGTTGGACACGAGGTAAGGGACTTCGTCTCAATCACCTTTAATTGAGGCATATTGTATTTTAATAAACGATTTTAGTCTATAAGCTGTATAAACACCTTTTACGTTTCATTTCATTAAAAGGGAATATTTTTATACATATCTTTTTACTAAACAACAAAACAGAATTTTTTTTACGCAAGTGGTGACAATGACCTTTCCGCCGCCATAAGTATTATTTGATATTTGGCTTCCTTAACAAGCAAGAATGTTTTTAAATGGAAAAATAAATACCATATAAACATTTTACCTATTTTGGTATTGAAAATAATTTTGAGAATGGATTTATTATTTAAATATATTGAAATGATATTTTTCTATTTCAATGTGGAAATGTTATCTTTCCTTTACGCTTATGTTATGTGTTATGATCATGTTATGGTTCTTGGGCATTATTTAAGTATAAAGGTGGTTCCATGATAAACCGTGGGTCGGTGTGCCCGAGATAGCTCTCCAATGCATTGGGTAATGTGATAGAGGTATAGGTGAATGTTTATCCTAAGATATTTAGGGAATATACTGTGATGGGTATTCCAAATTAACTCCCTATGTAGTTGTGATAACTGCAATGTAAGTATGATATGGATGCCAAAATTTGCCTTTATGATTTATGATTTCTATGTGTCTTTCATAAATCTTATTATTTCACAAGGTATGTAAAATATTTCATTTTTTTATGTATTTATGAACAAATGTTTTCATTCTTTGTTTTATAACCCTTACTGAGCTTTTTATTCCCATCCCAATATTTGAAATGTTTTCAATGGACTTAAAGATGAATAGGGTCAAGGATGGGATCAGGGAAAAGTCATGCTATCAAAAAAATTGAACTAGACATTACTCTTTTTTTCAGGGGTTTTTATTTTATGAAAAAAATGGAAACTGTGTAAAAGTTTCTACCTTCTAATATTTTGAGATGTAATAGTTATGTCCTAATTCTCTAAAACTCTAAACCTGAACAGATCATTAATGTGAATTATTCATTTAATTATATTTTATGTAATGATTAAGGCTGGGT
Source organism: Viscum album (assembly GCA_963277665.1). Lineage (NCBI taxonomy): Eukaryota > Viridiplantae > Streptophyta > Magnoliopsida > Santalales > Viscaceae > Viscum > Viscum album. The sequence continues at coordinate 951,881,682 of OY728127.1, forward strand.
CCTTATATTTGGTATCATAGGTCGGTTTCGATTACATTAAGAGTTAGGTTATTGTTAAATAAATGTCCGTAAAGTAATTTATGATAATATTGAAATCATAAATCATTTACAGATTACCATGTTTCTTCGCCTAATATATTTCTATGTTCAGAATGGTTTTCTGCAGAGTAAACAAGGTAGCTATGTTACGATGACATCAAGAGGAAGACAACCTTCCAAATTAATAATCTAAGATGGTCAGAATCGAAACTGAACAGTTTTTTTTTTGCAGTGATGGCTCAGTTGAATTAGGCTATAAATAGTGGTGGTATCCATGTACGAGATCAGCCAGATCAACCACAGAGGAACATGTCAGTAGTGGAGAATTTCATGAGGCAACATCCCACATCATTCAGAGGATCATCTGACCCTGTGCTAGCTGAAGCGTGGATTAAAGCCATAGGGAAGATTTTTGATGTCATGGGTTGTTCAAAACATCAAAAGGATAGTCGTGTTTTTTATCGGTTTGAAGGTAAAGCTGATCAGTGGTGTTTGATGGTGAAAAATATCAGGGATAGTGAGGAGATTGATGCTCTCAATTGGGATGAATTTAAAGTTATTTTTTGAAGAATTATTATCCTATGGTGGTTCGTCATAGGATGGAAAAACAATTCCTGGAATTGTGGTAGGAGGATGACTCGGTGGCTTCTTATGAAGAAATATTAACTCGACTGGAAAGGTATGCTCTAAATTTCATATGAGATCATAATGGTAAAATCAACCATTTTTACTCAGGATTAAATCCATAGTATCGAAGGGATTTAGCTTCTTGTGAGTTCAAAAGTTATTAAAAACTTGTTCGTTGTGCGGAGAAGGTGGAAATGGAGTGTGCTGATGATCATGTAATCTTTGAAAACCAATAGAATATGTGGTCGAGGTGGCAGGAGAAAGGGAATAAATCTTCAAAAAAGTATGATGATAAGAATCTTAAGTTTATAGTTTCTGAAAATTGTGGAAAAATCATGCTGGGGAATGCCTTTTGAATTCTGGTAAGTGCTACCGATGTGAAAAAATCAGTCATAAGACTCGTAATTACACTGAAAAAGATCAGGGAAATGGTAGAAAAAATATGATTTATATTCAGTAAAATGTTTTAAGTGCAATGAAATGGGTCATTATGAAAATGAGTGTTCAACAAAGAACTCAACCGAAGGAAAGAAACTAGACTACAAGAAGAAAGGGGTGGAGAAATCATTTGCAACTACTTCAGCAAATGTTAGTCCATAAAATGAAGTAGTATCAGGTACACTGTTTTTTTGTTCAGATTATGCCATTGTGTTATTTGATTCTGGGTCTACCCACTCTTTCATTTCTGTTAAGTTTTCAAGTAAAATTGGGAATTCCATCTCATGATATGAATACTTCACGTTAAAATCACCTGGAGGAAATTTGGAGACAAAAAGAAAACATAAGAACATTCATGTTCTTGTGTGCGGAAACAGTACTAGAAATTTAGGCTCTAGGATATTTCCACGGTTTCATGAACCGTCTCTGGTACTGGCATGGCTATACGTCAGAGCCTATAGCCACGATTCGAACTGTGGCTATATCCCTATAGCCACAGATCAAACTGTCGATATAGCCCTATAGCCACAGTTTTTAAACTGTGGCTATATGGTGATCCCAATAGATGCAAATAAAGGCCACGTTTACTGTGGCTATAGCCCTATTTCCACAGTTTTAAATAGTGGCAATAGGTTTATATCCACTGTTCAAACCGTGGCTACATGGAATTAGCCACAGTTTAAAACCGCGGCTATAGGCCTTTCCACTGCATAAAAAACCATCACGGTTCACCGTGCTGGCTGTTGGGAGGACACTACCAACTCCCCCCTCCCCCCACCCACAGCTCTTCCACCCTACACCAGTACCGTCTAGCACCCCCACCCCCTACTCCTACACACATCCCCTGCCCCACCCCCTTCCCCCTCTTCATTTCACACCCCTCCCCCTAGATGTCCCCCCACCCTGCACCAGCACCCCCCACCCCATGCTCCTGCACAGCTTCCCTGCCCCACCCCTACACTTACACCCCACCCCCTACCCCCTCCTCATTTCACACACCTCCCCCTCCCCCCCCCCTCCCCACCCTGCACCAGCACCCCTCCCCCTGCTCCTGCTCACCTCCCACAACATTCAATTTGAAAACCTGATGCAACTTGTAAACATAAGATGTACCCTAAAATTAATAAAACAATCTGTAATCCAATCATGCATACCTTCAAAACAAATATGGAAGCCTTTGAAAACTTTGAATACAGTCTGTAAAACCCACAAACATGTAAAATTATAACCTAAAAAAACTAAAAACAAGGAAACCTATAAAACAATCATGAATACCTTAAAAACAATAATACCTATAAAACAATCTGTAAAACATGAAAACCATTGAAAAATAATAATACTGTCATCCTAAAAACTATAATACCATCATGGAAAACTTTTAATCTTATAACGTGTAAACTTATAACCTGTAAAAAAATATGTAAACCTATAAAACAATCTAAACCTAGAAACTAAAACCCACAAACGTACAAACATTGAAAATTAGTAAACCTGTAAAACAATCTATAAACCTGTAAAACATTAAAACAATATGTAAACATGTAAACCAATCACTACTAAAAATTTTACATATCCCAAACCGTTGGGATAATATCCCAATGGTTTGGGAAACTATTGCCATGTGCAGCATTGCAGTAGCCTTTTACCAACAGTTTTATAGGAACTGTTGGCATATGTGTATCTACACAAACCCTATTCCAATGGTTCCAATAAAACTTTTGGAATATGTTTTAAGGAACAGTTTAGTAAAACCATTGCAGTAGAGTCACTTTTACATGCCTTTACCGATAGTTTGTCAAACCCTTGGTATATCACAACCTGCCCTCTACCGATCACAACTGCATTCCAAAACTAGTATACCGATCACAGCTGTGCTCACTGATTCCAGAACAAGTTCTGCCTGATTATAGCACAAGTATTGCACTGTAAAATAACAAAGCACCTAATAAAAAAGGCATAAAAAATTTATATTGGTATCTTATTCCTAATACATGGAGAATATAGAGTAAAAGATCTTACATTTTCCCATTTTAGTTGCAGTCTTTAGAATTATAAGAGACACATTGTCAATGTCAATAATTCAATACATTACCTGAACCTTATCAAAATAGGATTCATTCCTGCTCCATGAACAGTACTGATCACAATTTGGATCAAAAACTACATCCCCCATGAACGAACAAGATGTAACCTCTAAAATAATCTACAATGGAGCCTTCCCTCTACAATTCAGCCTCTAACAGCCTCCAATGCAGCCTCCAATAGCATCCAACAGCCTCCAACAGTTTGTAATGTAGCCTCCAACAGCCTCCAACATCATGTCCTCTATACAATATAACTTACAGAATTCAATCCTGAAATTGAAATTACATTGCAGCCATTAAAATGTATAGAATTCAAAGATAAAATTTCAATTTGACCCCTTTTCATTTCAATTAGTTTCAATTTCCCTTTATTAGATTCATAAGAATATTTTAATTCACATAAAAATTGTGACAATTCAGATTCACATACCTATTAAACCTAATTACCATTTCATATTTCATTATATCATTTTATTCCATCATTCCATTAAGACAACTACATGATAGAGAACATCCTAAAGGAAATCCCAACATGGTCAAAACACAACCCAAGACCCACAAACCAAACAACCAAAACCCACAAACCTAACAACCAAAAAACCAGAAAATTAGTAACATGTAAATGTGTAATGTAGAAACTATCAACTTATAACATCAAAACATAGTAGCTTGCGAGCCTTAAAACCATGAAAATTATAAACCTATAACCATAAAAATTGAACAAATGCAACAATTCAAATACAAAAGTAGAAAAAAATATCATTATCTTAAAAATAAAAAAACACAAGACCTGTAAAATAAACAAAATAGTAACAATTTGTATACATCTATGGGAAATGAGCATAAAATTAAGTTGTTCACTAAAAATAATTACTTTAATATATCCCATAATATTTTGGGATAGGGAATATAAAGTAAAATAAATAAAATAGTAACAATCTATATACAGATAACAAGGGTGGTATACCAAGTTCTAAAAATGTCACAACGATACACAAATAATCTCTAATAAATTTTTTGTTTGAAACATTCCTAATAGCATCAGTAAAAGAACAATAATATTAAATACTTTTAACTAAGGATGCTCAGAATCAATACAAACTAAAGCAGTGAGATATGATTAATTACATGGTAAAAAAAGATGGTCCACCCCCTGCTGGTCCCCCCTAGAAAACACCCCCTAGACACCCCCCGGACAGATGCCACCCCCTGCTGGACCCCCCTGGACAGCCCCCCCCCCCCCCCCCCCCCGGCTGGACAATAGCCCTCATATTGGACCCCCTAGACAGCAACCCCCCCAACCCCCCTGGACAGCAGCCCCCCTGGATAGCCCCCCCTGGACAGAAGCCCCCCTGGACAGAACCCCCCCCCCTGCTGTAGCCCCCTGGACAGCAGCCCCCCCTCCTGGACCTCCCTAGATAGCCCCCCCCCCCCCACGCTGGACAGCAGCCCCCCTGCTAGACCCCCCCCTGGACAGCCTACTGCTAGAAATCACCCCCTTGGAGCCCCCTGGACAGCCCCCCTGCTGGACAGCAGCCCCCCCTGATGAGGATTTTTTTTCTTGAATGTACATTTTTTTGGAAATAACTGGTTAAACTAATATGTGCATAGTGGAGATGTAACGTATATGCTAAAATAAAAATCTGTTTGAAAATTTTTAAAATAATAAAAACTTACCCAACACCAGTGTTACAACTAATTTGTAAAGATACATAGCTCCACAATGTGTCACTACTCCCCTTTCCATGATGGTGTATTTCTCTAAATTGTAGTGTGACTCCACCATGTGACTCTATATGTAGGATAAAGAACATCCCAACACATTTAATGTTTACTAATGATTCATCACCCATTCTGATTATAAAGCAGTTGTAATGCTCTAATCATATGTGGAAATTATAAATTTTCATCAAAACAAATAACATATAAATGAATATACTATTCAAATAATAACTAATAGTTTTAGAAGTTTCTAAGACATCATCACAATATTAGTAAACATTAATTTTATATGAAAAGGAATAAAGATTTATTTATACCATTGAGAAATCAAATATATGATGTAACATACTGTTCAAATAATAACGAATAGGAATGAACATTGAAACTGGAACACTATAATTGTGAATGTCAACATAATGGAGATAGTTTGGAAACCAATCAAAACTAAAAAAATCTATACAGAAAAAAAAATTAATTGTGAAATGAAGGGTGTGTGTGGTTACAAAAGCTGCAGTTTATTAAATGATAATCACATTTTACCTTCCACAATGATGTATTTATCCAAAATCTAGTATTACATTACAATGTCCCCTTGTATGCTGGATCGAAACATTGCATTAATATTGATTATAATGAATATATTGAATTCCTAAATTAGTGGTACAAAATATTGAAATAAAAGTGGATTAAATATGGAGATAGTTAAGATAGTCGAAAACATAAATGATAATCACATTGTACCTTTGTACTGATGTGCATCCGACACATTGAACAATATATATAGATAATAATTGAAAAAATAGAAATATAATTTATAAAATTAGAATATATAACAAATCAAATAAACTGTATCATATTCAATAAGTCAAAACAACTAAACCATAACCAAGGAAAATCTAACAATAAAGAAGACAATAAATTGAAACCAATAAATAATACTAAATTCAAATGAGAGGAGGCTAACGATTTGTAATAAAAAAACCACCTACACACCCCCTTTCCCCCTCCCCTGCCCCCACCTGCACATTCCTCCCCCCAACAACCCCCCTCTCCCTGCCCCATGCCCCCCACCTGCACACCCCTGCCCCCCCACTTGCCCACCCCCTCCCCTAGCCCCCACCTGCCCCCCACCTACACACACCCCTCCCCTGCCCCCAGCACACCCCCTACCCCCCCCCCCCCGACCTGAACACCCCTCTCCCTACGCCCTTCCCCCTGCCCCCCACCTGCACACACCCCATCCCCTGCCCCCGGCACACCCCCTGCCCCCTGCCCCCCCACCTGCACACCCCTCCCCCCAGCAACCCCCTGCCCCTGCCCCCCACCTGCACACCCCCTCCTCTACCCCCAGCACACCCCCTGCCCCTTTCCCCCCCACCTGCACACACCTCCCCCCAGCGACATACTGAACAATATTCATGTCAGTTCCAACATCCTTACAATATGTTTTTAAAATGCATGGAAAGAAAAACATCATAGTCACACAACAAAAAAACTGCAGTAAAAATAAATCCCCACATAATAATGTTAAAATGTGAAAGATAACACCCATCATAATTCCTTATATTGGACCACAACATCCTGAACTTGGTCAACAAGTGTATTATACCCTTCCATCATCGTTTAGGCCCCTCAACCCATAAATCAAACATCATGTCATGAGCGCTTCTGGTTTTAGAAAACCATTCATGGACATTAGAAAAGGACACCTATCATTATGATACCCATTATTTTTCTATACATGAATGAATACAGATCCTGAATATTTTTTTAGAAGAATGTGGGGACATGAATTGGTATCAAATTCATTCCCCCAATGGAATTTATTAATATCAAAAGGTGAACAGTACAAGCACGAGGTGTAAATTGATTACACGAACAAGGAAATCAAAGAGGTACAAGAAAATCTCAATAAAACCATACCAAAAACTCGAAGTCGACCATCAAGAGCATGCCAGACGGAATCCATCCTACTCATCCTTCATGAACTATGAATCTGGAATTTCAGTTTTACAAAGCATCTGATAGAGGAAGCATGATCCATAATGAAGGAATCATGACCAGTCCAAGCATGCTATGTCCTCCACTGAAGTGATCTATGAACTAACATAAAACAACGAAAAAATAGAGATCAGACCTTGTAGATGAAAAGTCATTCTCTAGGATGCATTCTTAACAGTTCCAGCCAGATATTGAACAGTGGAAAATAGCAGCATTAAAAACCAGGTCAGAGTGAAAGCATTCCATCCCAGCAAAAAAAATAAAGAATTCTATAAGGGCCTTATCTTGAAGTAGAATAACTGAGATTCCACAAATCCACTTCAAAGACATAATAATAATATCTTACCAAATCAAAATAGAAGATACTTCTAGATACAGAAAAACCAGGACAAGACCAGGCAGAAGAGCATTCTATCATCAAGAAATGTTAACAGAGAAGTTCCTTCAATAGATATAAGTTCAACTATCAAGCAGATACCAATCTGATCACCCAAAATCTTCAATAGGTGCAGAATGAACCATGAAATACAGCCCTAATGAGGAAGAAAATAGGACTCATGCAGTCAGCTTATCCCATTAGATCCAATGCAAAACATGGAAGTGAGTTCCAGACCTACACTTTCATCAAAACATTCCTCAACATGGAGAAATCATTCTGGATTCCAGCTCAAATTCAACACATTAAAGCCTCAGTGCTTTGTTAAATATCTGAAGTCAATAATGAGACTCATGCATGCAGTGTAGAGTCTAGGAAGAGTGAGAAATAAAATCCAACATTCAGTCTGTAAAGAAAAAAACCAGACCAGTAGAGAACCAAATCATAAAACCAGAAGCTTTTAGAAAAACAATATAACTGAGCAGAAAAGTAGGCATCCTGAAAAGGCCTTTAACCCTGATAAAATTTGACAAAATCATACTGAAGAAGCAAAAGTGAAGTCACATGAAGTAGAAAACCATGGTACATGCAAGGATAACAGTGATAAATCAGAATTCAGACATCTGGAAAAGTTAACATTAAGTTGACCCTCCTTTTAAATATACATTTTTTACCTTAAGGTAGGTCTCTACAGATATTTCCCCACATTTGAATTTCTAGTAAGCAATTTTCCTTTGTCATTAATGTGAGCATCAATCCTGTGCCATCAGTTTGGATGGTTTGAAAATAAGAGGAGGACTAGAAAAAGGATAAGAGGGTATGTGGTATCTTAGGCTATCCTTCTCGACCATCTTCTTCTGTGGCTTCAGATGTATGATCAATCCTATGCCCTCAGTTTGGAAGGTTTGAGAATTTGCGATGAGAATTTCCAACCCCACCTAAAACTTTCCTTCATTGTGAACTAATGGTGAATTTTTAGTGGTTATATAATTTTGGAGACTCATACTAGAGTGGTTTGGGTTCCACAACCTCTAGGGGAATGATGACCCAGTCAGAACCATCCAGGGAATAAGCTTATCGATTGAGAAGTTATGGGGGTAGGGCTATATATAATACTAGAAAAATTTAGCTTAAGGTAGATCTATAGGTTAGTATCCATTCTCATTACCAATAAGATATGTTAAAATATTAATGTTATTTATCAAAAACGCAGTGTAATCAGATGCATGGAATGTGACAGTTTGATGTACTACTCTTAAGGTATAATCTATTGTTGTAGGATATTTTGATACTGGTGAATCTAACTCCACTATTTCTTACTTTCTTCTGGATTTTTTAAAATTTATTATTGATATCATCACTTATGATATGTAGTTACTAAACTTTCTCAATAAGGAGAAGGATCAGGGTTTCAGGTGTTCGTCCCACACTCTCACTCTTTCAAGGGTTAATCAGGAATGAGATCTCCATGTTCTGGAAATAAACCTTTTTGATTTAATCCTCAATATGGATTGCAGGATATGTTCTAAGTAGGAAGACCTTGAAATAAAATAGAGTAATGATCATGTTTTCAAGACATTGTAATATCTAAATAAAAATACACCATGCCAACTAGGTTGAAAATTTGACAAGGTAATCATGGGAAAAAATGAATTATATTTATGATGGGCATTAAATTTTCATTCCCCATTCTATATCAATTATTTATAAATATAAAAGGAGAAAAAAATTACCATGTCATATATTATATAACTTCGAGGGCTGAGAAAAATCCAAATTCATGTCCTTATCACATGAAAACTGTAGCAGATACATTAGTATAGAATATCTTGTCAGTGAGAATTCATTAGAGTTTCTCAAGAAAAATATTTTGAGATTTAAGCATTCAAATTCACAAATTGACTTTTAATTTATATTATGAAATGGATTGGTATCATTAATTATCTATGAAACATTAGATCAAATAATTATAATGTACATCATAAATAAAATAAATCTGGACAATGATATGAAATTATTAGAACATTAATTTATTGATAATGTTCATAAAAATGGATTAATTAATGTGATATAGAGACTCTATGAGGGTTCCATAGAATACATTTGTGATTAGACTATAGTGATTGTTAATTTGCTTAAATTTTCCTATCAGTGAGAGACAAACATGAAGCATCAATTGAAGAAACCCATTCAAGAACATGGCCATGAAACACAACATCCTATGTCTTAAGGAACTCGTCAAACATTACCAATCCAAAAATACAATTTACATCAAATGTGAGTCTCAATATCAGTATAATCAGAATCATGATAACCCTCATCCACACCTCCTATAGAAACACCATCACCACCTCTCACACCACCAACATCATCATCAGCATCTGCATCCGAACCGGCACCAGCATTAGGTCCAGCACTAGGTCCGAATCTGGCTCTGACAGAAGTATCTACATTAGTAGAACACATCGACATCAAAAAGGCATCGATCGTTTCAGCTGATTCGGATGGAAGTGTATAAGAAAGGGCAGACATAAATTTCATCATATTTGTAGTTATCGCTTGTTCTGATTTTTGACATGCTTCTTTGATTACCGAATTCATCTTTTATACTGTGAAAAAACCTGAACCGGTACTTGAAGAAACGTTAGTAGACCAGTATCGAGATGGTACAATCTTCATCCCTAGTTAATAGCGCACTCTACCCTGATGATCATCTCTTAATACTTGATGTAGATGATCGTTTGGGTCCAAATTTTCAGGTTTGTTTTCTTCCAATTCCTCTAAAGAATTATGTTGACTAATATATAACATAAATTAAAATGATAAAATAATATAAGGAATTAAAATCAGTAAAAATCAATGAAATTGAAATATACTTACAATCGCCTTCTTGGTGTCGGTATTTGGCACAATACAATCTTTCTTTTTCCGGCTTGTATAAAAAAAAGGTGAGCGAGGAACGCAACCCTCGATATTTTATGACTTTTTCTGAAAAAAAAACAATGAAATAAATCAAAATTGGAAGTAAAAAAATTACACTAAATAGACCTAAATATTTTAAATGTTAAATTATCTGTGTTTTCTCATGATCTGGTAATGCAGTTTGTCTGCAAGTATAAATGTGTTTCATTGCACTCTTTTTTTATTTCTGTTTGATTTCTCCTATAAACAAATAATTATATAAATTCATTAACATAAATAAAACAAGTAATTTAAAATCATTTTCAAATAAATAAATTAATATATATATATAAATAAATTTAACAGAAACCTTAAATGTTGGACTCTTCCAATAGCTGATCATCTCTTTATATTGTGATATTGGGCAATCAAGAATTACCGGTACTTCTTCAAGCTTTGTACTAACTCTCTTTTTACAACCAATATATAAATCATACTTGAAGTCTTGCCACATTTCAACTAAATCCATTATCCATGTAGCCTTTGTATTTTTTCCATCAGGAAAATTACATCGAAGCTGCAATGGAAAAAATATTTGTTAAGAAAATATTATAAATTTATATATATATAAAAGGTGATTAACATTACTTACCCAAATCTCTGCCGAGGATTTGTCCTTTATTTTTTTCCCAACTTCCTTCAAAACTATCAGTTGAAACAGAATGATATTGCGGTGTTTAGCAAGTGTTCCCATAAATATTTTACATTCCTTGCTATTTTTATTAATTATAGCATTGTACTCATTGTAACCAAATATGATTTACATGTGTCGATTTTAAACCTCGCGCATTTTTTTGTGGCCTCATTGTCTGGTAGAGGATAGAGCTAAAAATGAAACGAAAAATAAAAGAAAATAATATATATGAATTTATCATCAATCAGTAACAGTAATGTTTAAAAAAATACCAGTAGATGGGGGATTTGCTGACCCCTAAAGTGTTGTGTCTAGAGGGTGGTATCCTACATGGTAGGTGAGATATCAACATGAGTACTATGTATAATAGATGAAAAGTGTACTGATGGAGGCAGAAAACTCGATGGATAACCATGTACATATGAGGGTGGATATGGATATGGATATGGTTGTGGGATATATGGGGGAACAGTACCCTGTACAGTTGATGGTGGGAATGGAAAATGAGGGATGGGAGTCTGAGAACTACAATCCGATGTGGGTTTGGGAAAAAGGGATAAGGAAAAGGTGGGTATTGATAATATGGAGGTGGCATAATGGGAGGATGGCCTCTTTGGGTCTCAAGCGTCATGGTAGTAGGCTGACCTGTAGAATCAGTACCCCTCGCCACAATATCATCCTCAGTGGAATAATCCAAGAGTCTCCTCGACGATGCAACCTAAAATATTGTAGATGATAAAAAAAACGAATGATAACAAGATAAATAATATGAAAGACATAATATTCAAACATTATTTGTACTTACATTGTTTCCAAGAGGAGACCTATGTTGTTCGTTTCTCGGTATTCTTCTACTCCTTATAGTATCATCATAATCAGACCTTTTGGCCTATAAATTAAAAATAATATTCTCAAATAAATATAAATAATGAAAATGTTAAATAATAAAATTGTATGATAAAACAATGAGATACATTTTCATGTGTGATATTTATATTGATAAAATATCAAGACTTTTCTATGTTCATGATTTACTAGAGAAGTGTTTAAACATAAATTGGTCAGGCTAATAATAGTTTTATATTTGATAATGGTATAAAATATACTAGTTATTTTAATATCATGTATGGAAGTAAAAAAATAAATACAATATTGAGATAATACTAGGTAAATACATACAAATGTGTTAATGCTATTTGGGGTCTATGACAGTTTCTGGTTCACAATCAGTTCTAACAATTACATCATCTGTATCATCAAATGCAACATTTGAATAAATACCAATAGGTTTGTCCAAAAAATCATTGTCATCCATGCCTTTGTCAAAAATATTTCTAGGAATAACATCAACAATAACACCAAATTGTGGTTGTAATAGGTCACTTACATAAAACACATGATAGCTTGTGCTGCAAGAATATAAGGTTCATTGGTACGAGGTTGGCGGTTCATATCAACCACTCTAAATCCACAGTTATCAATATGCATTCCTTGTCATGTCATTGAATCAAACCACTTGAATTTCATCATTTCGACAAGACCATGTTCATAGTAATCTAATAAAATGATTCTTTCAACAACACCGTAATATGATATATTTTCTGATCGAGGCTGCATGTCTGATGTACTCGCATAACAATCTGTTGTGGCAATTATCGTGACACCATCATGCTGTGTTGCCATTTTTTAACACATCTATTTACAATAAATTTAAATCCACTGACAACCATTGACTTATAATCATGTACCACATCTTTTGGACCAAAGGACATTTCTTTTATTTTATTTGATACTTCAATCATTGGTAGTGTTAAAACCTAAAAGATACAGACATATAATATTAAATAGAGACATGTGATTATGTTAAGAGAAGAAGAAAAAGAAATCTATTACCTTTTACTTTAACCAGGCAACAAATTATTTGCTATGAAAAAGTTCCTTCCTCTTAATAGATAGATAGCGATATCTCTTTTTTATAATTTCTAAATTTTTTCTATAGATATGAAAGCATTAAAATGTCATAAGATATAAAGAAATCACACAATGAAAAAAATACATATTTATTAGTTTACTTAGTTGATTTAATCATCAAGAACACCATAGTTGAATAATACTATGCGATGTTCCATCTCCCCCACTTCTTTACTTAAAGTACACAATGAGTATGATCCATAAATCCCCCCTGTTTGGGGCAGTGAAGGAAATGAAGACTCAATGGGATCATATTGCTCATCTTTAGTTCTCATTATTCGATTAGACCTCATAGTGACGTTAGCCAAGTATGATGAATATAAATCCATGCATTCTTGTGCTAAACATCATTTCACAATAGATCCTTCAGGATGATATTTATTTTTCACATAATATTTCAATGTAAACATCATTCTTTCAGTAGGATACATCCACTGACTCGAAACAGGACCACCAAAGTGAACTTCCGTGGGATGATGCACAGTCAAATATAACATACATGTGAAAAAAGATGGTGGGAAAATTTTCTCCCTGTCGCAAAGAATAATCAGTGAACCTTTCTGCAATTTCTGAACAACACTTCTGTGCAATCTTTTGGCACAAAGATCTCAATAAAATTGACATAACATAATCACCACAACTCTAACATTATGTGAATGTAAATGGAGAATGGCAATGGGAATCAACACATGTAACAAGACATGGTAATCATGGGTTTTAAGAGATTTGAGTTTCACATCTTGTGTATTCACCCTTTTCGAAATATTACTTGAATAACCATCCAGAACCTTCAAATATTACAAGACATGAAGAAATTTTTTTATCCACATTTTTCATCTAATAATAGTTAACAGAGACATTCCAATTATTTTGACCAATTAACTCAGGATGATGTTTTTCTCTTATACCCCAATCCATCAAATTAAGACGACACCGCAAATAGTCTTTTGTTTTTCCATTGGCATTTAAAATAGTAGTAGGTAACATCTCACAAATGTTTTTCTTGATATGCATTACATACAAACAATGACGTAATAAATTCGATGACCAATACGTCAACTCAAAGAATATGCTTTTCTTTCTCCAATTGCTATTTGAATTCGAATTAGCATGCTTTCGATTTCTGATATTTTATTGAATTTTTTCACAAACATAATTCATATTATCATGTTATTTAATAATATCAGTCACTGACATTCATTGAGGTGTCTCATCCGTCTCGATGGAATTATCAAACAATCTCCAATTTTTCCTGTATGGATGATCCATTAGAAGAAAACTTCGATTCCCTATGAAGCTGAAAGATCATCGAAACATTAATCTTTGGAAATGTGTATTTTTCATACAAATAGGACAGGATAATTTAACTTTAGTAATCCAACCAGACATCATTCCGTAGGCAGGGAAATCATTTATCATCCAAAATAAAGTTGTAGGAAACATAAAGTACCCCTTTATGAATGCATCATACACTTGTGCACCAACTATCCAAATCTCATTTAACTCCTCTATTAATTGCTGCAAGTATATATCAATATCATTTCTAGGATGACTGGGTCCAGATATCAATATACTCAGGATAGTGGATAGCTTCTTCATAGACATACATGAAGGAAAGATATAAATTTGAATGAAAACATGCCAAGTACTGTGTGCAGTATGAATATGGAGAAATGGGTTGAAACCATCATAGGATAATCCCAATCTAACATTTCGTGGGTCAGCTGCAAAATCAGGATGTAACCTATCTGCAGGATGTAACCTATCAAATGTTTTCCAAGCCAACCCATCTGCTGGATGCACTATTTCATCATTATCCTTATTTCTTTCATCTTCGTGACCTCTCATATTCATTGCCAATTGTTCTAACATAAAAAAGTTATGAAGCCTGGGAATTAAAGGGAAGTGCCACATCACTTTCTGTGGTATGCATGATTGAGATCCATCTTTATTAGTCTTCCACCTTGATGTGCTGCACTATTTGCACTGACTCAAGTCTTCATTCTCCTTCAAGAACAAAAAACAGTCTTTGAGAAAAGAATGAATCACTCTAGATGAAAATCCAAATTTTTCAACCAACTTTGATGCCATGTAATCATTTTCCATAATACATGCATCATCAGGTATTAAATCCTTAATAAATATAAGGATATAGTCGACCAAAATATTTATAACGACCCATAGTTTAGATACATTATTATTACTTCAAAATTGAAGCACAATTATTACAACATATAACAAAACCATGAAAGGACTGTATATTTATAGTGTCTTTAGAAACTGTAAAGCATAAAAAACTGGTTCATAAAGCATCTACTTTTCCTCCCATTTATTTCATCATATCTAGAGTCCCTTTTTGGCATATCCTACTTAATAACCTTCTTCCTGGCCTGGGGAATGAAAACATACAAAAGGGTGAGCTCAAATTCTCAGTAAGGGTAAAAAAAAGAAATATCAATCACATAATATACATAAGAATATAAATTTGGGAAATCTTAACCTACAAAAGAAATCATAATTTCATAACATGGGATAAATCATAGTAGTGAAATGTAATCCCAATAATCATAACATAAAACATGAAACTTTGTGGAATACACACATAATTATAGAGAATCATTTCTTATTAGTCAATACTCATTGCCAAGACTATCTTAGTAGACACAGTCCATTTCTGAACTGAGTTCACTCCTCGTTTCAGTCCTGTTTCACTGAACTAGTTTAACCTGCCATTCCAGCCATGTCTATCTCATGAGATATAGAATCTTTACCCAATGCATTGGAGGGAGATATAGGTCCCACCCATATCATAATTATACCATTCTTATGTGTGCCACAAAATCATAAACCATACATCATAGCATAACCCATGTAAAAAAAATGGGATTCTTAAACATCATGAAATCATAAAACAATTCATATAAGATAAAAGAATTCAAAAAAATAATTCCATCACAACATAATAAAATCAATGTAATAATAGGGATATAAACAGAACCCTTTATTATCTTAGATGTAAAATAATTTTGATAAAAAACTTGAACTCCATTCTTGAGGAAAATATCATTTCTACTTCAAAAACAATTTTCCTTTCTTATCATGTCATACAATTATAAACTAAAAGAAGTTGATTAAAAATAAACTTGAAAACGTGTAAAGGTAGCTTCTTGGAAATAATGTTTTAAAAATCCATTCATGCAGTATAAGTTAAAAAACATTCTTCTCGTGCTTTTTTCGGAAAAGTCAAAAAGTACCTCGTACGAAAAACGACAAAAGATTCCTTTCATATCTTTTATTAAAAACTCACCGAAGGGTAAAATTGGATTTAAAAAATTGTAGGTGGATGGAAATAATATTACATATTTAGGAAACATGGATGTTGATGATAAAATACACCCCAGTAAATACCAAAGTATAAACAATCTCGGATAAAAATGAGATTGTGATATTTCCCTTACCTTAGGTCTGATTTGCTTCGTAAGTGTCTGAACCTCCTGTATAATGATTTAAATCATGTTATTGAATTATTCCAGAATCATACTCATTGTTATGATATCACATATGGTCATATTCTTAGCTTCTTATTAGTAATATTTCATTACAACTTGTTATTCAGGTGTTTATTACTTTTTGTTCTTATGCGTTTTTTGTCGAATAAATTCTTATTATTATATTTAGGTTATAGATACCTCATTTACATAATGTTATCACTGTAATATATATCATATTAATTCATTCAATTCATTTATATAATCATTATGCAATGAATATCATGTAGAACAAGTCGCATCACATCGTGGAGACGGTATTCCTTACGTACGCACGAGTGATGATATCGTTCCCATGATCATGGAATTGTATTGGAGTGTATGTATACTATTTCAGAATCAATATCAATTTACAATAATCATATATAGTCATTATTTACACCATTATACCCATCCAAGTAAGGTGGTGGTGGAAATATATTACACCACAGCGTGGAGACGGTATTCCGTACGTACGCACGCGTGGTGATTTCATTTTCCGTAGGATAGATAGATGGTGAAATAGGGTTGTTTCATACTTATAATAGCATATCATTATATGGGTGATACTGATGTTATTACTTCATAATGAAACAACTAAATAAGAATAAGTGGAAGAAGAAATAAAGATGAAAGAATTTGTAATGGACATTACGTCTTCTTTGAAGTGCTTCATTGAGACCTCCTTTTAGGGCAATAAAATGGGTCTTTGAAGAAGACAAGGACCTCTAGGATGTCTCTAGGGAAGTGGAGAGGAAAAAGTGCCAGGGGATGGTAGAGCATTAAGGCTCAATGTGGTGTGAGGAAGAGAGGGAGAAGGTTCCCTTTTATAAGGTAGGAGAGGGGATCTTTTGGAAAAACTAAAAATATTATTTTATTATAAAGTCATGTTTGGTTTTAAATAGCTCCAAATTGATTCATTTAGAAGATAAGGTGGTGATGGGTCGAAATCCTCTCATCCAATAGAATTTAGACAAGTTTAGGTTCCTATTTTGACCTTATCATTTAGATTTAACATTAAGTTAAATAATTTTACTTTTACCGTGTCTTCTTGTGTTCTTATACTATAAGGTTAATCAACTTACTATATGCAGAAAAAAGAACCCCAAGTTGTTTATTATTAATCTATATAACCTTATCTAAGTCATTTGGCCTGACCATAGATTTTTAGGAATAAAATAACAATTAATAATATAATATTTGTTTTAAAAACTATTTTATGTCAATTTTAACACTATTTAGTAATTGATTTTTGTGAAAATCATAACAGAATGATTAGTTCGAACAAAGTTAATTAAATCAATAATAACATGTCATATTAACCTATAAAATTATTGGAATTAATAAAAAGTCTCACATTACATTTATTTGGGTATTTATAACATCAATTATGTCAATATTTCATTAATAAGATAATTACTGCATCATATTTGTGTCATAAATAAATTAAAATATTTAATGTCTAAAAATTAAAAATATAATACCATTATGTAGGAAATCTTTTTAGATTTATAATGAATATTTATAGTCGAATTTATCTTATGTATTACCCTATATGAAAAATTATTTACTTATTAAACTTTGATTTTAACTATTTTAACCCTTCTTTAAATAGATTAATAATAAATGTCCTAATCTAATCCAAGTGGGCCTAAATGGTGATATTGTATTTCTAAGGTTGTTTTTGGTCAAATTACACTTATCCAATAGAATTAGGACATGATTTAAAGCAATAATAATATCATTTAAACCTTAATTACCCTATTTACTTTTAATCGTGGTAAATAAAATTAAAAAAGTTACTATTCACCAAAAATTATTTCCATCTCATTGAACCACATTTTACTTACTGACATCAACCGTTCTCTAGGTTTTTTGTTATTTCAGTGACAGAAGCGGTAAAATTAATTTTTATGAAAAATTCAGTTTTTTTAACTACCACTTAGTGGTTTCAGTATTTATCAAAAATTGAATGTTTTCAGAAAAATACCAAAATTTCACCATAGGCTAATTTCGATATTCCGAATCCAAAAATGAAGTCCATTTTGAAAAATATAATTTATAAAATTTCAAAAGGTGGTTATTACTATTCATAACGGCCAGTTTTAATAATATTTTAATAGTATGTCGTTGTTTGGTGAAACACTGTATTGTGTACGACGCATGCTATCGAGGAAGGCCGTGATTGTGTGTAAATCAAGCCAATCTAGTGTTGTGTGTATTGAAAGATTTGATGATTTAAAAACAAATATTTTTCATAAAAGTCTCAGGTGTTAAATTCTACCCCCCTTAAAAATAATTTCACCCTCGAAAATTGTCACTTTGTAACAAACAGATGAGGATACCTCTCCCTCATCATATCCTGAAACACCCATGTAGCTTCTTCTAATTGATGGTTCTTCTATAAAACTTTCAGCAATCGAGTGGTCTTGTTTCGTAGGACTTTTTCGCTACGATCCAGAATCTCTATCGGTTGTTCTTCATAAGAAAGATATTGCTCCAGCAGTACAACTTCTGAGCTGAGTAAATGTGAAGGATCAGGTATGTACTTTCTGTGGAGAGATACATGGAACACATCGTGAACTTCAGAGAGATTCGGTGGAAGTGGCAATCGGTAAGCTACCTTCCCAACACGATCCAGTATTTTGAAAGGACCGATATATCTAGGGCTCAACTTCCCCTTCTTTCCAAATCTCATAACCATCTTCCAGGGAGATATTCGTAAGAACACTTTATCACCCACTTCAAACTCTAGGTCTTTTCTTCGGTTGTCGACATAACTTTTCTTTCAACTCTGAGCTACTCTTATGTGTTGTTGAATAGATCTTACCTATTCTTCCATTTCATCAACGATATCGGGTCCTAATAGCTTTCTTTCCCCAACTACATCCCAGCAAGTTGGAGTCCTGCATTTCTTTCCATAGAGAGCTTCATAAGGAGCCATCTGAATAATGGAGTGAATGCTATTATTATATGAAAATTCCACCAATGGTAGCTGTTGATCCCAACCACCTTTGAAATCCATATAGAAAGATCTCAACATCTCTTCTAGAGTTTGAATTGTTCTCTCAGACTGACCGTCTGTCTGAGGATGATAAGTAGTGCTGAAACATAACTCTGTATCTAGAGTATGATGAAGACTTCGCCAGAACTTTGAGGTAAACCTCGGATCCCGATCAGATATAATAGAAAGTTGTACTCCATGCAATCTTACCACTTCCTTCACATATATCCTGGCAAGATGGTCCAAAGAGAAATCATCTCTAATAGCGATAAAGTGTGCAGACATTGTAAGACGGTGAACTATGACCCAGATAGCATTGTTTCATTTGGATGTTTTAAGAAGTCCGGTGACAAAGTCCATAGTGATGTTTTCCCATTTCCATTCGGGTATGGGTAATTGTTGTAACATCCCCTTAGACTTCTGTCTCTCAGCTTTAACTTGCTGACAAACCAAGCATCGAGAGACATATTCAGCAACATCTCTTTTCATCCCATCCCACCAGAAGTACTCTTTCAGGTCCCTATACATCTTCATGCTTCCAGGATGAATAGAGAATGAAGAACTATGAGCCTCATCCAGCAGCTCCTTCATTAATTCGGGGATGGGAGGAACACGAACCTGATTCCTAAATATTATTATCCCATCACAATCAAGGTTGAATTCAGGAACATTTCTCACCTTCTTTCGTAACTCGGCATCTTCTTTCTGTGCCTCTTTAATATTCACATGTATAGATGGTTGAACCTTCATTTGAGAAAGATACGATTTTTCCTCTTTCATTAAAATTCCACTATCCATCCTATGTAAATCCATAAATATTGGATCTTTTGTGATCCTCATCATGGATAAACTGGCATGGTCTTGTTGACTTAATGCATCTGCCACCTTGTTTGCTTTCCCAGGGTGGTAATGGATTGAGCAGTCGTAATCCTTAATCAGCTCCAACCATTTTCTTTGGCGCATATTCAACTCCTTTTGTGTGAAAATATACTTTAAACTTTTATGATCAGTATAAATGTCACACCTTTCTCCATAAAGATAATGCCTCCAAATATTTAATGCAAAGATTACCGCAGCTAACTTCAAATCATGAGTTGGGTAATTTTTCTCATGTATTTTCAACTGTCGTGAGGCATAAGCTATCACCATATCATTTTGCATAAGAACACACCCAAATCCCTTCTTTGATGGATCACTGTAGATCACAATCCTTTCTCCACTACAAGGTAGTGTGAGCACAGGTGCACTGGATAACCTTCTTTTCAACTCCCTGAAATTCTCTTCACATTCCTCCGTCCGAACAAACATAACTCCTTTCCGAGTCAACTTGGTGAGTGTATTAGATAATCGTGAAAAACCTTTCACAAAACTTCGATAATATCCAGAAAAACCAAGAAAACATCGGATCTCAGTTACTGTTTTTGGTCCCGACCATCTCTCGATAACCTCTGTTTTTGCTGGATCCACAGATATCCCCTCTTTTGAGAATATGTGACCCAAAAATGCAACTTTTTGAAGCCAAAATTTAAACTTGGTAAATTTGGCATAAAGCTTCTCCTTTCTCAGGGTCTTCAATATAATTCTCAAGTTATTTTCATGTTCTTCCTTGCTCATTGAATAGAAAAGAATAACGTCTATAAAGACTACCACAAAATGATCAATATAGTCTATAAAGACTCTATTCATCAGATCCATGAAGATAGCTGGGGCATTAGTAAGACCAAATGGAATCACTATAAATTCACAGTGTCCATACCTTGTATAGAAATCCGTCTTTGGTATATTCTCCCTTTTGACCCTTAATTGATGATACCCTAAATGAAGATCAATATTGGAAAATTATTGAGCTCCGCGTAGTTGGTCAAATAGGTCATCAATGCGCGGGAGAGGATATTTGTTCTTGATAGTGATCATGTTAAGTTCTCGATAATCAATGTAGAGTCTCATTGATCCATCTTTCTTCTTAACAAACAGAACAGGTGCTCCCCAAGGTGACGCACTAGGGCGTATGATCCCCTTATCAAGATTCTCATGGATTTGCTTCTTCAATTCCTGCAACTCAATTGGGGTCATTCTATATGGTGACTTCGAAATAGGCAAAGCACCTGGTACGAGTTCTATTGAAAACCCAACTTCACAATTTGGTGGAAGACCCGGTAATTCCTCCGGAAAGACATCATCAAACTCCGGTACAATGGGCATATTCTTAATCATGAGTTTCTCACCAACCATTTGAGATAAATAACATTCATTTAGTGGAATCAAGACCAATAAGATGGAATAAATTTCCACTGGAAGGTTATGTTCATCCTTGCATTGATAGAAAATAATAGATTGATCTGGAATATGAAATGTCACTTCCCTTATTTGGAAATTGATATGAGCTCCATATAAAGAAAGAAAATCCATGCCAAGAATCACATCAAATTCCACTATAGGAAGGATCACAATATTTGCAGGAAGCACTTTCCCACAATCTTCGATCAGAGAAGAATTATAAACTTTTTATGCGACTGTTGTTCCATCAGGGGTTGTCACAACTAACTCAACATCTAATTGTTGAGGTAATACAGTGATATCCTTATAAAATTCTTCAGAAATAAAGGAGTGGGTGGATCCAGAATCAAATAAAACATTTTCTACTTTAGAGTGGATGATAAGTGTACCTTTCACCACATCGTTATCGTACTCCACATCGCTGATAGAAATTGCATGTAGCTTTCCTTTGTCTTTAGCCTTAAGAGTTTGTTGACGTCGACCATCATCATCAACCCTTGGATTTGGGAATTGATTGGCATAATTCCCCATCTCCTTGCACTTGAAACATTGAAGTGTATTTGGGTCATTCTGTGTATCCCTTCCTTTGTTTTTATCATTAAACATCTTCTTCCCATCACTGCAGCATTCAAATTCCCGATGACCTTCCTTTCCACATTTGAAACATTTAAATGTCCCTTTAAGACAACTCCCTCCATTTTTCTTTCCAATCTTTGAGCATAAGGGAATGCTCATCTTCTTTTCGGTGTACTCTTTAGATTTTCCTTTGAATTCCATTTTCCTCTTCTTATCAAACCCATATGACTGATGGGTTACTCAAATCTCCATCTCGACTTTTAGAGCACATCGAACGATTTCCTCATAACTATTGAAGTCCCTTATGGTCAACGCCCTTAGAAGACTTGGTTTGAATCCAATAAAGAATCGATTGATCTTGCTCTCAGGATGGATAATAATACCAGAAGCGTACCTTGTAAGTCTTGTAAAATTTGCTTCATAGGTACCAACAGATTCATCATCCTTTTGCTTTATATCAAGAAACTCCTTATCCATATTTGTTCGGAGAATACGAGGGAAGTACTTATTGAAAAATAAGTTCCTGAACTCGTCCCATTTAATGGACTCAATTTCATATCTTTGCCTCGTATCCTTGATAAGATTCCAGCATTGTTCAGCATCACCTTCCAAATGATACACTGCTAAGATGACTTTATCATGTTTAGAACATTGAAGAACTGAAAATATCTTTTCAGTAGTACTAATCCATTGTTCAGCAACTAATGGATCAGTAGACCAGTTGAATGAAGGTGGACGCTGCCTCATGAAGGATTCAATAGAATGTTGCTCCTTCCTTTGCTCGTTTGGAAGTCCTGCAAGATTCATAGCTTGAGAATGTTGTGTGAGCATGGATACAATATTTTTCATTCCAGCTCCCATAACGTTTGGTTTCTCCGGGGGAAAATCATTGCATTACCCGTCGCATTCCGTATTAACACGGTTCCTTCGGGTTCCAGCCATTGACTAAAACCAAGAAGAATAGTGTGAGCAACACTAATTATAAAAGGAAAACCACATAATCAAGAATAAAATTTCACACTTAAATTCTTATCCTAGGTTATTCATGGTCATTTCTAAAACACTAAGATTGTGTTCTATGCTTAGAATTATCCTTAGGGTTATTACTAAGGCTTTCACGTCCTAGTTTCTAATGGATGACTATAACCTCTCTTTGATACCATCTATAACGACCCATACTTTACATACATTGTTGTTACTTCAAAATTGAAGCACACTTATTACAACATATAAAAAAACCATGAAAGGACCGTATAGGTATAGTGTCTTTAGAAACTGGAAAGCATAAACAACTGGTTCATAAAGCATCTACTTTGCCTCCCATTTATTTCATCATATCTAGAGTCCCTTTTTGGCATATCCTACTTAATAACCTTCTTCCTGACCAGGGAAAATAAAACATACAAAAGCATGAGATCAAATGCTCAGTAAGTGTAAACAAAAGAAATATCAATCACATCATATACATAAGAACATAACTTTTTGAAATCTTAACCTGCAAAAGAAATCATAATTTTATAACATGGGATAAATCATAGTAGTGAAATGTAATCCCAATAATCATAAAATAAAACATGAAACTTTGTGAAATACACACATGGTCATAGAGAATAATTTCTTGTTAGTCAAGACTCATTTCAAAGACTATCTTTGTGGACAAAGTCCATTACTGAACCGAGTTCATTCCTCGTTTCAGTCCGGTTTCACTGAACCGGTTTAACCTGCCGTTCCAGCCATGTATATCTCATGATATATAGAATCTTTACCCAATTCATTGGAGGGATATATAGGTCCCACCCATATCATAATGATACCATTCTTACGTGTGTCACAAAATCATAAACCATACATCATAGCATAACCCATGTAATAAAAATGGGATTCTTAAACATCATGAAATCATAAAACAATTCATATAAGATAAAGGAATTCAAAAAAATAACTCCATCAAAACATAATCAAATAAATGTAATTATAGGGATATAAACAGAACCCTTCATTATCTTAGATGGAAAATAATTTTGATAAAACACTTGAACTCCATTCTTGAGGAAAATATCCTGTCTACTTCAAAAACACTTTTCCTTTCTTAACAAGTCATACAATTATAAACTAAAAGAAGTTGATTAAAAATAAACATGAAAACATGTAAAGGAAGCTTCTTGGAAATAATTTTATAAAAATCCATTCATGCCGTATAAGTTAAAAAACAACATTCTTCTCATACTTTTGTCAGAAATGTCAAAAAGTACCTCGTACGAAAAACGACAAAAGATTCCTTTCATATCTTTTAATAAAAACTCACCTAAGGGTAAAATTGGATTTAAAAAATTGTAGTTGGATGGAAATAATATTAAATATTGAGGAAACATGGATGTGGATGATAAAATACACCCCAGTAAATACCAAAGTATAATCAACCTCGGATAAAAATGAGATTGTGATATTTCCATTACCTTAGGTCCGATTTGCTTCGTAAGTGTCTGAACCACCTGTATAATGATTTAAATCATGTTATTGACTTATTCCAGAATCATACACATTGTTATGATATCACATATGGTCATATTATTCGCTTCTTATTAGTAATATTTCATTACAACTTGTTATTCATATGTTTATGACTTTTTGTTCTTATGCATGTTTTGTCGAATAAATTATTATTCTTATCATTAGGTTATAGATAATTCATTTTCAGAATGTTATTAGTGTAATATATATCATATTCAGTCATTAAATTCATTTATATAATCATTATGCAATGAAGATCATGTAGAATGAGTCGCATCACATCGTGGAGACGGTATTCCGTACGTACGCACGAGCGATGATATCGTTCCCATGATCATGGAATTGTATTGGAGTGTATGTATACTATTTCAGAATCAATATCACTTTACAATAATCATATATAGTAATTATTTACACCATTATTCCCATCCATGTAAGGTCGTGGTGGAAAATAGATTACAGCACGGCGTGGAGACGGTATTCCGTACGTATGCACGCGTGGTGATTTCATTTTCCGTAGGATTGATTAATGGTGAAATAGGGTTGTTTCATAATTATAATAACATATCAGTATATGAGTGATACTTATGTTATTACTTCATAATGAAACAACTAAAGAAGAATAAGTGGAAGAAGAAATAAAGATGAAAGAATCGGTAACAGACATTACCTCTTCTTTGAAGTGCTTCTTTGAGACCTCCTTTTAGGGCACTAAAATTGGTCTTTGAAGAATACCAGGACCTCTAGGATGTATCTAGGGAAGTGGAGAGGATAAATAGGCAGGGTTTGACCGATCTTGAAGACTCAATGTGGTGTGAGGAAGAGAGGGAGGAGGTGCCCTTTTATATGGGAGGAGAGGGCCTCTTTTGGAAAAACTAAAAATATTATTTTTTTATAAAGTCAAGTTCGGTTTTAAATATATCCAAATTTATTTATTTCGAAGTTAAGGTAGGGACGGGTCGAAATACTCTAATCCAATAGAATTTAGACAAGTTTAGGTTCCTATTTAGACCTTATCATTTAGATTTAACATTAAGATAAATAATTTTACTTTTACCGTGTCTACTTGTGTTCTTATACTATAAGGTTAAGCAACGTACTATAATAAGCCAAACGAACCCAAAGTTTTTTATTATTAATAAATATAACCTTATCTAATTAATTTGGTCGAAACATAGATTTTTAGGAATAAAATAACAATTAATAATATAATATTTGTTTTAAAACCTATTTTTTGTCAATTTTGACACAATTTAGTAATTGATTTTTGTGAAACTCATAACAGAATTATTAGTTAAAAAAAAGTAAATTAAATCCATAATAACATGTCATATTAAACTATAAAATTAGTTTAATTCATCAAAAGTCTCAAATTACATTTATTTGGGTATTTATAACATAAATTTTGTCAATATTTCATTAATAAGATAATTACTGCATCATCTTTGTGTCATAAATAAATTAAATTATTTTACGTCTAAAAATTACAAATAAAATACCATTATGTAGGAAATCATTTTATCTTTCTAATGAATATTTATAGTCGATTTTATATTATGTATAACCGTATATTAAAAATTATTTACTTATTAAACTTTGATTTTAACTATTTTAACCCTCATTTAAATAAATTAATAATAAATGTCCTAATCTAATCCAAGTGGGCCTAAATGGTCATATTTTATCTCTAAGGTTGTTTTTGGTCGAATTACATATATCCAATAGAATTATGACAAGTGTTAGGGTAATAATAATATCATTTTTACCCTTATTTATCCTATTTGCTTTTAACTGTGGTAAATAAAAGTAAAAAGTTACTATTCACCAAAAATTATTTTCATCTCATTGAACCACATTTTACTTATTGACATCAACTGTGTCTCTATGATTTTTGAAATTCCACTCACTGAAGCGGTAAAATTATGTTTTATGAAATTTCAGTTTTTTTAACTACCACTTAGTGGTTTCACTATTTATCAAGAATTGAAAGTTTTCAGAAAAATACCAAAATTTCACCCTAGGCTAATTTCGATATTCCGAATCCAAAAATGAATTCCATTTTGAAAAAAAAAATTTATAAAATTTCAAAAATTGGTTATTACTATTCATAACGACCAGTTTTATGAATATTTTAATAGTATATTGTTGTTTAGTGAAACTCAGTATTGCGTACGACGTAAGCTATCGAGGAAGGTCGTGATTGCGTGTAAAGAAAACCAATCTGGTGCTGTGTGTAGTGAAAGATTTGATGATTTAAAAACAAAATTATTTCTCATAAAATTCTCGGGTGTTACAATATTACTTAATCCATACATTGTTTTCACATGATATAATCACATTAGAAACTCAAGTTTGATCATTTATCCACATGCTTGATATACTGGGGTATTTGCATCTTCCATCAGCCTTTTAACACTCTCAACATCGTCATCCTGATTAATAGAAGTGAACTGCGTTCCAGTGTTCGTTTCCTCTTGCACCAGTCTACATGTGGAGCTAGCTTCAGAAACAAAAGGAAATCAATCAGAAATCAGATTTTCCATACCAATCTTATCCACGAAATCGATGTCATTCAACACTTGAGCTTTTTCTCCATTGTGATACCACACATGATAATTTTTTTGGAAACCAATTTTAGGGATATTGTACCTCACTTCCTCACAAGCTCACCAAGGTCTTCCAACACAATCAAAACATGGGCATCGAATCAATCTGCCTTCTGAATCATTAGTGAATGAAAAGTCCAAAAAAATATTGTAACTCCTTCTGAAATTCATCAGCGATCCGATCAATGTTGTACATCGAGTATCTATCCATTTCGAGGATGATAAACATACATTAAATAAATAATCTAAAAAATTACTTAACATTATATGTATTGTTTCATAAGTTATTAAGTAATCATCAACAAAATGTTAATAAAAAAATCATAACAAATATATTAAAATTACGGTTTAGGGAATTCATAAATGTTTTAAATTATAAAAATTCCCGAATAGTCTTACATAAGTTTCATGAATGAGGATTTATTATATTAAAAATAGTTTATATTAAATCTAAGAGATAATAATAATAGATTCCCAAAAGTGTTTGGGTTAATTCATAACGAGTTGTGATGTTTTGTATTAAATCTACAATGATTTATTGAAATTTAGAGACATTTTGAAAATATAAACCATATCATGTAGTAATCATTAATATTAAAGAATTGGCTGAGAATTACAATGGTAAGAAGATGAGAATAATAACTAGAAGAAATAATATATTTCAACATTATTGTTAAAATATTAAGATTATATATTTGGAAGGAAGATTAATTATATGAAGATGAGATACAACAATGGACTATATTAACTTGTGTTTGTTCCCCTTGTTCATCCCCAGGAGGGTAAATTTTGGTATTAAATCCTAATAATAGGACTGTGATCACATCTATGGGATTAGTTTCAGATAGTGTTTGGGAATCCCTCTGTGTGACCCGAGGTGTGAATCTCTATAATTTTTTATATTTCCTTAGGTGGGTTTTGTGGAATCATTATTACCAACTTATCTATGTGTACAATGCCAAACTTAGTGGGATATTCTAGGTATGGTATGGTATACCCCAGATGCCCTGGGAAAGATCCCCTATATATGAATCGATATCTTCAGCGTTACATTGAGTACATCTTTGGTGAAGTCTGATGAGCATGACCTCTTGGGAATGCACCATCAGTGAATTCCTAGATAATGTTGTGAGTCCAAACAAAATTGTGTTAAATTGTATCCTTGAGTAAAATCTTATGGACAAAATAATGGCTAATAGGCCATTGAGGCATGATTTATGTTATGAGTATATCTTTTTTATTGTTCTTATTTCTTTATGTCATATTTGTAATGATGTTTCTATGTGATGATGAGATAACTACTCTCCAAATGCCCATTGTTTAGTGATTTTGGAGTGTCCTAATGAGCATTGTAATACTACACACTACATGGGATCTACCCATATTTTTCATGTCTTATGTAGATAATATTACTTTTGAAGGAATCCTAGGAGTACCAAGAGAAGATATAGGATAGTGATCTAGATAGACCATGGTTCCTAGTAGGTTGTGGTATATGTCAGTAGTACCGTCCCTCACAAAAAGTTATTCTTTTATATCAGTTTTTGTAGGATTTT
The DNA here is from genome assembly GCA_963277665.1 of Viscum album. Lineage (NCBI taxonomy): Eukaryota > Viridiplantae > Streptophyta > Magnoliopsida > Santalales > Viscaceae > Viscum > Viscum album. The sequence goes on from OY728127.1 coordinate 951,910,592, forward strand.
ATTTTCCCCTTTATTGTTTTCATGTGTATAGGTACCATAGGCTAAGGATAACCTTGTGTGTGTTATGCCTACTCAGGGATGGTCACTAACCCCAAACCAGTTAGAGGTGGGATTTTGGTGTCACACTCAGCTTACCACCAGCTAAGTGGGCCCTAGTGAGTCAGCTCATAAAAAAAGACCACCCTAATGTTAATGAATCCAAAAAATATATTTTAAATGAATGTAAAAAAATTCAAAATCATGGAATAGTTATTTTACAAGTTTTTAAAATTTGGTCTCACCTTTTTTGCTCATTCTCTATTTTTCCCAACTAAAGAAAAAATATTACAACTTCATTTAAACTAGCTGACTCAAAAAAAGTATGTTACTATTTTTGATCTCTCCATGATATTTTCTCTAATAAAATAATTTATTAACTCAAAAACATTTTACTCACTGTCTAATGGAATAATGAATTTAAGATGAATAGCATTTATCAAATTAAAACTAACCAATATATTGTTAAATTTATTATTATCAAAATACCTCTAATGATTCCATATATTGATGGTGAAAAAACATGTAAGTCCCATAAATAGGTTAATAAATAATACAAGCTCTAGTAAAATTGTGAGTTATATTTCTCAATAAAACTTCATAGACATTTTGGAAAAGTTGGAGGTTAAAACAAGTAATAATTTTTGGGCTATAAAAAATTAAAATAATTGAATGAATAAATTTTAAAATGGGTGAACTGATGAGAATTTCTTTGATATAAAAATTCAAAACTCTAGATTGTCATTGTAATTATGAATAATAAAGTAGAAAATAATGAAAATTATGGATGAATTCCAATTTAAGATACAAATGATGAAATCATGTAATTTAATTAACACGTCAATTTAACACATTGAAATTCGATAAAAGCATCATATTTTATGGTCCCTAATCCGGATATTGTAGATCCCTCTCTAAAAGTAATGGTGGGGTGGGAATGAACCTTTTTTCTTGAAGGAAAGAATTATGTGGGGCTGATGATCTAGAACACTCAAAGTCGATGGAATGAAAATAGAATGCACCATAGGATTTATCAACTACATTAAGAATGTCCTTCATGCTTTCAAAAAAATTCTAATGGTCTATTATCACTTTGCATGAGTTATTATTGGTGTTTCCACTATATAAATACAATTATGTTCTCTCAAGAATCTAACGGGTTAATTATAAGGTATAAAATTAACAAATTTAGTTGATTCATGTGATGAATAATTAAGGATAAAAAATATATTAAATTTGAAGATGTTAATAGTGGTAATATTTCATGTATATTCATATTTCCAAATATATGTGTTCAATGTGAAAATTAGCAGACACTGAGTAAAAGATAACAAGAAGAAAAATTAAAAAAATACAGATAATGATAAAATTGAAAAGTAATATCAAAGGGTTAATATAAAAGATGTAAAACCTATAGATAGGAGAAAAGAGAGACTACTTGAATGTTCTTCCCACTCTCTTCTGCCCATGTTCTCTGTCTTCCTCCTCCTGCAATTCTGATTCTTCACAGCTGCTATATAAAAATATACAAAGTCGCCATTATGTATTTTATAACATAAGCATGAAAATTAATATTGGTTTGTGTTTTTTATAGAACTTCACACATAGCCCATTGACGTTGGAGACTCTAAGGAGAAGATCATTTTCAAAACTATGCACTGGTCAAATTATTGGAGGTTGATGTGGTCAAGTCCCAAATTTGTGGTTACTGTGTGGTAAATTGATGGGTTATAGCAGTGCATATCAATGTGGAAATGGGAGTAAGTGTAGAATAATATTTATAATACACAAGGTTTAAAAAATTCAATATGAATGGTGGATAGGGATGAAGGAAGAGATAGGGTATTACCTATGGTGTTGAGGGTTGTGGGGGAGAACCGTCGGGAATGGAGGAGGAGGGGAGGCAGCTCGAAGCAGCTTCGCTGGAGGTGGGAAGGGGTGAGGAGGGTCACGATGGGGAGGGGTCGAGGGTTTTGAGGGGTTTTAGTGAAAAGGTATCAGGGAGGGTGATGGGGTTTTCGACCTTGGCATCAGAAGGGATGCGTTGGGGAGGAGGCGTCGGAGAGGATGGTCACGGTGAGGAGGATGGTCGCGGTGAGGAGGTGTCAGAAGAGTGGCATCGTGGAGGAGGGTCGCGGCGTGGAAGCAATGGGGAGGAGGGTCACAGCGATGAGGAGGGCGTGACGAGGAGGCATTGGGAAGGAGGGTCACGGTGATGAGGAAGGCGCAGCGAGGTGGCGTCGGGGAGGAGGAGGGCGCAACGAGGAGGATGGAGCAGCGACGAGGAGATTGCAGGGGAGGAAGAATCGCGAGGTCATGAGGGGTTAGTCGGAGAATGGGAGTGTATGAGGAAGGGTTTCCAACAAATAGCCATGGTCATCCTATTAAACAATGTCTATAAACAAGCTATATCCACCTACCGATAGAACCGTGGAAATAGGTCCATGGCTATAGCATGAATTTCTAGTAGTGAAAGAATATACCTAAAAACCTTATTATTTTTCCTCTAGAAGAGTTTGATGTTATATTGGGCATGGATTGGATATCTTTTTATCATGCTAAGATTGACTGCAGAGCTAAAGAGGGTTCTTTTCAAAATGATTTTCAGTTTGTATACAAAAATGAACCCTTGTTGTTCATAACATATCAAGAAGCTGAGAAACTAGTAAAAGATGTAATTGAATGTTACCTTGCACATATTGCTGAAAACAAAGGAACTGCTCAGATTAATGATGTTCCATTGGTAAATGAGTACCTTGATGTTTTTCCTAATGATCTTCCTGGCATTATACTTGACCGGGAAGTTGAATTTACTGTTGACTTAGTTCCTGATGCTAGGCCAATTTCAAAACCCCCTTATCGAATGGCTCAAATTGAACTTTTAGAGTTTAAGAAGAAATTGAAGGAGTTATTAGATTAAGGTTTCGTTCGACCTAGAACATCACCATGGGGTTCCCCTGTCTTGTTTGTTAAAAACAATGATGGTTCAATGATACTTTTAATTGATTATAGAGAATTTAATAACATCATTGTTAAGAATAAGTATCCTTTTCCTCATATCAAGTATTTGTTTAATCAGCTCCTGAGAGCTCAGTATTTTTCGAACATTGACTTGAGGTCGGGATACTATCAGTTGATAGTAAAGGAAGCAGAAATTCCGAAGACCGTATTTCATACTAGATATTGCCATTATGAATTATTAGTTATGCCCTTTGGGTTAACGAATGCACCTGTTGTATTCATGGATCTTATGAATAGAATTTTCTGTGAGTTTTAGGATAAGTCTGTGGTTGTGTTCATTGATGATATTTTGGTTTATTGAAAAAGTAAGGAGGAACATGAAATTCATTTAAGGGTTGTATTGCAAGCCTTAAAATAAAATAAACAATTTATGAAATTCAGAAAGTGTAAGTTTTGGGTTCATAAAATTTCTTTCCTTGGTCACATTGTTTCCAAAAATGTCATAACTTTTGATCCTTCTAAAATAAAAGTTGTTGAAGAATTTCCAAGACCCGCAAATTTAACCGAGATTCATATTATTCTTGGTTTATCAGGTTATTACCAGAGGTTTGTTGAATATTTTACATGGTTATCTCATCCATGTCTAAGTTAACTCAAAAAGGTGTTAAGTAGTTCTAGACAAAATAATGTGATAATTATTTTCAGGAATTGAAAAGAAGATTGGTAAATGCTCCAGTTTTGGAAATGCTATCTAGAAATGGTGAGTTTTTTTTTCTCTAGTGATGCTTCATTGAAATGACTTGGATGTGTCCTAATGTAGAATGATAAGGTAATTTCTTATGCATCACATCAGTTGAAACCTCATGATTTCAATTACCCTACATAAGATTTGGAATTAGCTGCTAATGTTTTTTCATTAAAATTTGGAGGCATCATTTGTATGGAGTGAAGTGTGAAATATATATTGATCACAAAAGTTTGAAGTATATATTCACTAAGACATAATTGGACATGAGATAGAGGTGATGGTTTGAATAATCATGGATTATGATTACACAATCCTTTATCATCTGGGAAATCAAAATAAAGTGGCTGAAGCTTTGAGTCAAAAAAGTAATACATCATTAACCATGTTACGTTTTGGAATGAGATCCATTGATTTTTTATTTGATGAAATTTTGCATAGAACTTGTTGTTATAGGAAAGTATTCAGTTTTGTTTCAGGTGTTAGTGAAATCATCTCTATCAGAACGAATTAATAAAGCATAGAAGGAAGACAATGAGTTGCAGAAAATGTTTGTGTTGGTTCAGAAGGGTTTGTTTCCTATTTTTAACATTGATAATGATTGTGTTTTGAGATTTGGAAAGAGATTATGTGTAGCTTGTGATTTATAGTTGAACAATGAGTTGTTATATGAAGCTCACAATTATCTCTTTTCAGTTTATTATGGAAGTACTAAGATGTACAGAGATCTTCAGGGAGTATTACTGGTGGGATGGAATGAAAAGAGATATTTATCATTTTACTGTGAAGTTTTTAACATGTCAAAAGGTTAAAGCCAAGTGACATTTACCGAAAGGAATGATTCAGCCATTACCAGTGCCAGAGTGGAAAGGGAAAATATATCCATGGAGTTCATTGTGGGATTAAAAAAGACATCTCAAGGTAATAATGCAATATGAGTAATAGTTGATCGATTGACCAAATATTCTCATTTACTTCCTATTCGAGATACTTTGTCTCTTGATCAACTTTCTCTGTTGTATGTTAAAGAGATAGTCATGTTTCATGGAGTTCCACTCTCCATTGTATCTAATCAAGATCCCAGGTTTACATTTAATTTTTGGAATGGACTTCAGAATTCATTGGGTACTGAATTAAATTTTAGTACACCTTTTCATCCTCAATCAGATGGGCAGTTGGGATGAACAATTTTGACCTTGGAGGATATGTTACGTTCTTCCTCAATGGATTACTAGGGATGTTGGGAACACCATATTTCATTGGTTGAATTTTCTTATAATTACATTTTTCATTCTAGTATACAGATGGATCCATTTGTGGCATTATATGGAAAGCGATGTCGAACAACAACTTTTTGGGATGAAGTAGGTGAATGGAAGCTGATGGGACCAGAATTGGTAGAAGAGATGGCAGAGAAAGTTCAATTGATTCAGAAGCATGTGAGAACAGTTCAAATCATACATAAACGTTATGCAGATAACCAGAGTAAGGATATTTTTTTTAAGGGTGGTGATCTTGTATTTCTCAATGATTCTCCATGGAAAAGTGTGATGCGTTTGTGTAAAAAGGGAATTATGAGTCTGAGGTTCATTGGACCTTATGAAATTCTGGAGAACGTTGGATCAGTTACGAATAGAGTGGATTTACCTCTATGTTTATCACATGTAAATTTTTTTTTCATGTTTTGAAGATGTGAAAGTATATACTAGATCCATATCATGTTTTGAGCCCACAAGTCGTTCAGTGGGATGAGAATATCTCTTTTGAAGAAGAACCAGTCTAGATTCCTGACCATAGAGAGAAAGTCTTGCGGAATAATGTAATTCACCAGTTAATGGTTTTTTGGGAAAATCATATGATTGAATAGGAAACATGGGAATCTAAAAATTCTAATAGGGATAAATACCCCCCACTTAATTGGATAAGTTAATAAAAATTGTGAGGGCACAATTTCCAAATGGTGGGAAGGATGTAACATCCCAGGTAAATGAAGAATAATAGATTTTCATATTTATTAAAATTTGTGAAATAAATATTTATTTTACTATAAAATGGTTTTTATGTTCGATTTCGTACCCAATACGCAACAAAGGGTTTCTTTGGAAGCTTACGTTGTACACTAATAATATAATATTATTATTCTAAAAGGAAGTTAAATCCTAACCATTGTATTGGTAGGAATGAACGAAACTAACTACAATATGATTATACATGTCTGTTATATGTATTTACATTTATCCAATAAAAGTTAGAGGCTTAAAATGTGAATGGATCTAATTTTAAGCATAATTTACACTAAAAGGCCGATTTATCTCCTTTTAATGGAGAACCATTTTTAAATCTAGTTTTGGACACATTAATACATTCTATATGAACAAATAAAATCTTTCTTTATAATGGGGACATCATAATTTACTTTGTATATATTTTTTGGAATTTTTCCTATAAAGATCATTTTTAATTAATATTGAAAAATATTGTATTTTAATTCAAATGTGCCTTTTAATCAAATTTATTTAAATTGTTAGATTATCTTTTTAATTGGTTTTAAAGTGAAATTAAAATATATTATTACCATTTAATCCAATTTTTGTCATTGGAATTTATTTAATTTTGAAATTGGACATAATCATGTATCAATCATTTGATAGTTATTGTTTATTATAAACATGCTATTTATTTTGATAATAGGAATTAATTTTAAAATTTATTAATTATACTTCTATTTTTTGAATTTGGAAAAATATACCTAATTTTGGAATTCGGTATATCAAATATATCTAAGGCTGAATTTTTGGTATTTTTCTGAAAAACTTCAATTTTTGATGAATAGTGAAACCACTTAGTGGTAGTTAAAAAACTAACATTTTAATTTAAATGAAATTTTACCACTTCTGTGAATTGAATTTCAAAAATCTGACATACATGGTTGTTACCAATATGTCAAATGTGGTTCATTAGGATGAAAATAATTTTTGATGAATAGAAACTTTTGACTTTTATTTACTGCAGTTAATGGTAAATAAGGTAAATCAAAGTTAGAAGAATATTATAATAATTCAAAATTACCTTAATACTTGTACAAACATTATTGGTTGAGTCATTTACTACCATGATCATCCTTGGGTATATTTTGGGACCCCATTGAGCCAGTTGGTATTGATAATGATAATTTAGATTAATTAACATAAAGTAAAGGCAAAATGAGAAAAGAAAATATCATTTAGTAATTAATTTGTATATGCGTTTATATAAGTCCTATTTTTGACTATAAATTATCATTGGATATATAAAAATATTTCCTACATGATAGTATTTTTGTATTATTTTTAGACATCAAATAAATTAAATTATTTATGACACAATAATGATGCAGTATTTACATCATTAATAAATTGATTTTAATAAATAAGATTACAATGAATAAAATATTATCTAAAACATGTCCAATTATGATTTGATGAATTTATTTAAAATATTAGTCATCTTATCTTCAACCTTAATGAATTTTGGACCTTTATAAACTGAATATCATTATATAATAAAATACTATTTTCACACTTTCCTAAAGAGCCCCTCCTCTCCCTTATAAAAGGATACCATTTCTATCCAATTCCACACACCTCTCAAGCCATTAGGCTCTTCTATAATCTACCCAATTAAGCTCCATACATCCATATCATCCTCCTAGAAGGCTTTCCTTAGGCAGAAGGCACATCAATAAGTCCTTTGGTTCAAACCAAAGGGAGTTACCCAAATTAAATGTAATAATTTCTCTTAAATTGTTTTCTATTATTTTATTTCTCCAACTGCTAAACTCTTGTTATTCCTTTATTTTGTGACAAAAAACAGTATCCTAAATATACTAGGATTTTTTTATGAGAAATACTCGAACTACATTTACACACACCTCCATCTAATGGATGATGAACATAATGTTCTTGTGGATGGAAAACTAACGCCTCATGAAATGATGATTGTTCAATTACATCTTACCACCTCTCATGGTGGCCATTATTATGGAACAAAATTTATATATGATATATATTATTTTTATGATTTCCTTATTCTTCTGTACATCACAATTATATCGAGCATTTATGGTTTCTATAGTGGGTAAATACGATAATCTCATTTGAGGAAGTGGGGACTACCGCCCCCTTAAATTGATGTGACTCATTAATGCATTATGTGGGATGTATAAAGGATAGAGATAATGATATTCTATATAATATTATACTGGAATTATAATATACCTATGTATCATTATTTTTTAAATCCATTAAAATAAAAAATATAAATGAAAGTATCATTCATGCGTACGTACGGATTACCGTCTCCATAAATGGTTCATTTCATTATTACCTCCAAATGTTTTGTATTATTATAAATACATGTATATAATGGATATATGAGATATATATGATATCTAAATCATGAATATCATTTTGGATATAATGGACTATTGACGACATGGACAACATGTAAATATAAGGTGTTCATTTTTGACTCAGGTACGAAATATCGAAAAAATGAACGTTATTAACATAAATGATTACATAATGTTTATAACATGGTAATATGTGATATAAAAGGATTAATAAACTTGAAAAAGGTTCTTAATCAAGTAGAAATTAACTTATTTTTATTATTCAAGAGATTAAAGAATGATCGAGTCAAGTCGGACACGAGGTCAGGGACTTCGTCTCAGTCTCCTTTCATTGAGGCATATTGTATATTAATACACGATTTACTTTTATATGCTGTATAAAAACCTTTGAATTTTCATTTCATTTAAAGGGAATATTTTTATATGAGGTTTTTTACTAAATGACTAAAAGGAATGTTTTTTTACGTAAGTAGTGACAACGTCCTTTCCGCAGCCACAAGTATTATTTGATCTTTGGTTTCCTTAAGAAGCCGGAATGTTTTTAAAAGGGAAAATACATACCATATAATCAGTTTACACATTATTGTAAAGAAAATTATTGTAATAATAGATTTATTATTTCAATATATTGAAATGTTATTTTTCTATTGCAATGTGGGAATTTTATCTTTCCTTTATGCTTATGTTATGTGTTATGATCATGTTATGGTTCTTCAGAATTATTTACGTATACGGGTGGTTCTGTGATAATCCTAGTGCTGGTAAGCCCGAGATAGCCCTCTAATGCATTGGGTAACGTGACTAAGGTAAATGTGAATGTTTATCCTAAGAGATTTAGGGAATATACTATGATGTGTATTCCAAAGTAACTCCCTATGTATCTTTGATAGCTACAATGTAATTATGATATGGATGCCACAAGTTACCTCATAGAATCATGATTTCTATGTGTCTTTCATAATTCTTATGATTTCACAAGGTAAGTAAAATATTTCATGTTTTGTATGTATTTATGAACAAATGTTTTCATTATTTGTTTTTAACCCTTACTGTGCTCTTTATGCTCATCCCAAGTTTTGAAATGTTTTCACAGGACTTAAAGATGAATAGGGTCAAGGATGGGATCAATGAAACGTCATGCTGTCTAAAATATGGAAGTAGACATGACTCTTTTTTTCAAGAGTCTTTATTTTTTGAAAAAAATGTAAACTGTGTAGAAGTGTATACCTTGTAATATTTTGACATGTAATAGTTATGCCCTAATTCTCTAAAACTATAAACCCAAAAAGATCCTCAATTTGAAATATTCATTTAATTCAATATTATGTAATGATTAAGGCCGTGTGCTTATAAACATATCAAAGAGTTCATTGATTATCAATCATAGTTTATGAAACTATCTAAAAACACTCCTCCTTACAACCCCGTAACAGGAAGATGTTAGTGAATAGAGGAACTCATAATATATTAGACCTAGAATAGTCCAAGATTCTTCTGGTACCACCTCCCATGGCCTCATGAACACTCCTCTTTTTCTCACTCTTGAGTGCCCTCTAATTAAGGTAGTGATATTTTAATCTAATGGAGTAACTGAACCTTATTTGACATGGTGAGATTGAAGATGATTCATGTGAATATTTAATTTTCTATTTAATGATATTAATTATAAATGGTGACCTATTAACTAACCTAGTATCACCACCCAACAGACTAGGGCCCTCTAGGATGGATGAAGGCTCAACTATCAAAACACCATTCCTACCTCAAATATGATAAGGGATTAAGAAATGTTCTTAGAATGGATAAATTAAATGGCATATCTTTGACTAATATACCTTTATTCAGGAACCCAACCATCTCCATGAAAAAATTGTAGAGTAATAAAAAAGAAAAAAACAACTTGAGAGTAATCATGGATGAAATAAATTATTGGGAAATACAATATAGTACAAAAAAAATCCAAAATAAAAGGGGAAAATAAACACCAACCCAAAAATGAATTCCCAACATGAAAAAAACTAGAATAAATGAATATTTATGGCTACAAACTCCCACTATTTTAGTCCATACCGCAGTATGTGGTAAATTCACCCTACTATTCCTATGCTCCACCAATGTCATCATCAATATTTCCACCACCATTATAAGAAATGACATGAGCAAGAAAATCCCATGATGGGGTGAGTATATACATACCTCTTTAGATACTCAAATAACCTACAATTGATCAATAGAATGAAACTAAAAATGGTAAACCCAACCCATATAATGAAGAAAATGAAAACCTAAATCATATACATGACTATAATGTATGACTAATTAGATAGAAAGGGGATATCCATATCAGGGCCGAGTCCATAGTTGATGAGTTTTGTTTTTATTATAGAGGTCCAACTTTGATGTCCAGTTTCAAATTCATCCTCACCAAATTAAATGTTAAGGGGGTCAGTCCTTGCTATGATAATCCATGGTTGAGGGAAACACAATTTCAATGGATGACCCACATAGCACTAGATCATGAAAATGATGCATTATCACCCCATGTAGAGAATATCGTCACCTATGGTAGGGGAGAACAATATTTATTACCATAATGAGCTTGGCGAACCCACACTCTAGTGTGACAAGGGAGCTCCAACACCTATATCACTTTGATAATCCTTCCCCAATTACTTCCATCATCAAGTGTCTCCTAATGAACTTTCATTCTTAAATCATATCACATCATTTCTTGAATTCCTCAATTAATAACACCATATCATTATATGTAGAAAAAAATTCATGATAGGATACACGTGAGACAAAATCAATGTCCCGAATTCAAGATATGATAGAATGATGTTTCTTAGAGGGGTCTATACAATTTTCGTAGGGTTACATAGCATGTGACATCCCATAAACAACTAGAAATGTCCACAATCACACATGTAACGGATGAACATGTGTAGAAAATTGGAGAGTATTAATGGAACAAGATATGTTTCTACCTCTAGTGTCCATCCAATATTTTATTTTCTATTCTCATGTAATTTATCCTTGCCAATATAACTAGGAAAATATTATTACTGGACCATGCCCATGTACACACAATGTACCCTTCATGTCCAATAGCATGGGGTCCTAGGTGTGTGGTTGGTATTACATTGGATGACCAAACAGGGACGGTCACATGGCCGATTGGATGAGTAAAATGTTTGTGATCCTTTACTCCACATTAAACTACTTCTCCATAGGGGATATTACATGGATTCTCTTCTCCTGAACTGTACATAGTGTAGTCTTGTTTTTTCATAGTCCAAATATCCCCATAGTATTCATCGGCCATAATGATTTATATTATTGGAAAATATATAATAAATTGTTAATTATTCCTTTTTTTCATATAATAACCTATAATGGAAAGAAATTAGAATATTTTAATCTAAATAAAACCTCAAAATCCACTTATTGCACCTCTAATCAGCTGCCACTCAATCCCATTACAGTTCCAAATCCTAAATCATCAATGCGTCATCCACAACCCATTATCCATATCAATCCCTCAAAAATACACTATTATGTTCTATATTTTCAATACATTCATGAATCTAGGGTTTGATAATTCTCAAGCCATCCATAAAAATGTCGATCCATGATAACATAGGCCAATAGTGAAGGACATAAAGGATGAATTTAGATTATTCACAAACACAATCTAAAACATCATTGAACAGTAATTACCAAAGAAAAATCATAATCCTTGAGATATCATGGATTTTAATAGGTGAAAATTTTTATTTTATTGGATAAAATAAAACAAAAATTTGGTATGGCACATGAATGGGATGAAAAAACTGAAAAACTAAAAACATTAGATGTATGTTCATGATTAATTAAAATAAGATGTTATTCCAAAAAATATGTCCCCTACCACATTTATATATCATATTTTGGTGTAAAATGTCATCACATATATAGAAGAAATCATGCATCATTCATTTCCTCCTAATCCTCCTTGATCTAATCACCCTCCATCCTCTAATCATGATCCACTAAGGAATAATGTCGAAGACCATATCTAAAAATATACCATGGTAATGTGGATAATGATAAAGATTTGTTATAATGAGGAATATATAGAGTATTTTAGGTAAACATAATTTAAAATAATATTATTAAAAATTATTTATTTTAATTAAACACATCATCAACAGCTATCTCAACTGAGCATCTGAAACCGAGAGTCCTTAATTAATGCATTGGGTAAATCCCATCTTCTGAATTGTAAAATAGTCTATGATTTTTCGTCTATGTTCTTAAAAAATTGGAAAAAATATTTCCCATGTGTGATATAATACAATAAATTTTTTTAATTTATTAATTATGACCCATTCTAGGGCTCAAAGTATCATTTTTGCTTAGCATCCACCTCTGAAAATATTCCTTATTATATTCCACAGTAATAAAGGGAAAAAAGATTCAGTAAAGTATACACCAATTTAAGTATTATCACCATGGAAATCATAATATAATTAATATAGTATGTATTCTAAGCCAATATCTAGCTATATCACTCAAATTAGCTCCCATATATGCTCTCATGCTTCCACAACACACAAACAAATGGAATAGAATTTCCTACAAGTTCATCTCATTATGATCCAGAATCACGTCTCAGTACTCTTTGAAGGTGGCTCTATCAATGATGTTCAACACATCCCTGTAAATAACATGCATCAGATCGTTCAGATATCTCCTCAGGTGTGATACAAATAATTACATCATCTACCCTGTCTATTTATGGGGGTAGGTATAGGTGGTAAGAAGCCACACTAAACCTCTATAGGACTCTGAATGGCCTGATGAGCCCCAGGGAGAGCATACCTCCCTAGCTAAATCTTTACAATCCATATCAAGGGGAGACTGTTAGAGAAATCTTCTCTCCCTTCTCGTACTAATAGGGAACATTACATTTATTTGTGTAAGATTTATTTTTTTATTTGGGTTGTCCTCATGTGTAGGAAAATCACCTTAACCATCATAGTCATTTTTTACACCATATCATTCCCAATATTGGATGACTCACATATCTCAATAAAACATAATACTGAAATTTTTGGTATCCCATTTATAGTCTTTAATGGTTCTTTACTAAATTTAGAGTTATTTATATTTTTATAAGAATACTATACCACTAGAATGTATTCCTCCATGATCTGACTGATGTCCAACACATTGGCAATGACCATATCATCCTATACTAGTATAGTCCTCTTGGTCTATCAATTCATTTTGGGGTACAATTATATACACATCCTCAACTGGGTCCTAATTTCCTATTGTAATACTCTACACAAATTTGTTATTGACCACACATCACTATTAGAGAAATCATCAAGGGAAGCCTTGGAGTCAAAAATCACATACATGTACAACATCCCCAAACTCTCCACCAAAATATGCATCATAACTGTAAGGATGTTCACTAACATCATAAGTCGTTCAACTATCCCCATGACACAATCATGGCCTCTCGCTTTCTATAGAAGCACTATCACAATTTCCATGGTTATGCCATCCCATTTCATGTCCGAGATGTTGATTGGAATAATCAATTATTTCGTATCCTAGCTCCCAAAGTTTACTAGATGGCATGTGAGACACCAACAGATGATCTCACCCACCCTCAACTCATTTCATCCCTCCAAAACTAAAGCTGAAGTTCCTTCTAAATCATTGCCTCTATAATACATACATCCAATGAATAATTATAATGATATTTTTTCACACGCTATCTTATTGTTAGTGGAACCACTATCTGTCCAAAAAAATTGCAACATTATCCCTCATTTAAAAAAATTATCTAGTGAATCTCTCGAGTATATATAGCCATATAAAATATGAAAGACAATTCCACCCAACTGATACTCTCTCACATATTGAAGGAGCCAAGGATTTTCCTCCATAAACTGATGAAATTAGAACCCTTACCCTCCATAGGAGTTAAATTAAAATAATATTAGTCCTTATATTTTTCATCCCACCAAGTGAAAAAGGGACTTTTGGATAAGGGAATCATCCACCACATTACCATTACCATTAGTATAGACTATATTGAGTACATTATTTTGTAGTAAATCCAACCGGCACCTCTTTCACTTTTTTATAACTATCTTAGTGATGATATACATGAGTCTTTGTTCGTTAATGTATACAATTAAATTCTCACCAAGAAGATAGTGCATACACCTATTAAATGAAAACACTAATACTTCCATCCATAGGATATGATTTGAGTAGTTATTTTCATGGGGACTTCTCTAGATCGACAAAAATGTGATCCTTTCCAAACTATAAATCAAATCACATTCAATCCAACCACCAGAGTCATAAAATACTATATAATAAATTCCCTCTCATTGTCTCTACACACGAACACTATTTAGCCTCAGTGTCAACTCCTCAAAGGGTCTCTAGAACTACCTCATCTAGGTAAAAATTTACCCGTTGTGCATCCGGGTAGTGAAATGGGATGTAATCATTGAGAATTAATCTACAAAACGAATTTAATACCCTTCCAAGAAAAATAATATTTGTACTAATTTCACTATTATTAGTGGATCCAAATAAATAACATCATCAATAATTTCATAGTACAAAACTAATCCAAACATAGAAGGGACATGATCGGTAATGTGAACCCTATAGATCCAAACCTATCAATTTGAGAGATTATTATAAATTTGGTTATTCTAAAGAAAATATAGTACCTTCAATAAATTATTTACATTATTCTGATCTTATGTATAGTTAATAAGTGTTTCCTATGTAATGACAAAAAAAATCGGTCCATGTGTAGTTGGGAGATCATGTTCAAAATATACATGAACAATGTGGGGATATTTTTCAAACATAATGGAATCACCTAGAATGTATAGTTTCTATGATGACATTGGAATTCCTTATTCAAAACATCTCCCCTAATAACTCCCAACTAGTTGTATCCATACTAGAGATCTATCAATGAGAACTAACCCATTCATTGCAACTTGTCAAATAGGACATCAATCCTCAAGAAGGGGTAGTTTTTATTTAATATTACTTGGTTAAGGTAGTGATAATATAAAAAATGAATTATTATCATATTCCCATTAAAAAAATAGTGCATTATATGGCTCAAAATGGGTTTGGTAAACCTGTTCTCTTGATGTTTCTCCAACTACAAACTGAGATTATGGAACTTGGTAGGGTCCATATAATATGATGCTAAAGATATCATCACGGTCCTAATGTGAAATTCAATGAGGAAGTCAATATCCTACCATAGGGGAAGTATTAAAAAATCCTTGTGAAAGATTGATATATTATATTCCTTGATGGAATGAATCCAGATTACTGAAGATCCTACTACATCATGTTCCATAATTTACCACTGATCGGTGATGGGTTACGACATCCTACTCACAAAACCCACTCACTCTGACATGTGATGTATTCCACCCATAATGCATAATTGAATAACATATTTATATATTCATAAGCCTCATTTGTGAAGATATTAAATATTGACCTGAAAATTAAACGTCCAATGAATACTAAGGATTCATTCATAAGGTCTCATTATAATGTCCAAGAGGTCCCATGTGAACATATCTTCACTAAGAGATATCTTTCACTACATGTAGATATGTGATATATACGAATATTTCCACATATATACACATATTTATAGCTACAGGGGTAAAATATCATGTACATGAGATAACTCTCACAATTGGAATAAGTATATGAAAGAATGACTCATGACTATGTCTACTAGTACTAAGGAACGAGTAGAATAAAACTAGATCACACCTTTCATCCTCTCACTTTCTACCTCTTCATAGCCCGCCATGGATACAAACACCCCAATACCCTAGACACCATCTTCCCATATATAACATCTGACACCATTTGATTGTGGTAGTAGTAGTACATAACATCAACCTCCACCAACTAATCCTCACATTCGAGTGGCTCCAGTTCCACTTCTAATAGCCCCTCACTAAGGGACACCTTGGCTATGTCTAGGATATCCATAATCCTGGAACAACCTATTCCATGGGGGTCCATCCACATTCGTCCTATAATAATCAATATTAAGGGTTGGGAAATGAATATCTTTTAGACCTTTCTTGTCTCAAAAATAGAAACGCCCATCTCCAGGATGACTGGATCCTTTTTATCATCCCTAAGCCGTAGACCCACATGTATGAGTCTAGGAATGAATACTACTCTTATATTTAGATATCAATTTATAATGACTAATTGATACTATAGATTTATTATCCATGGAAATAAAACAAATTTAATTTTTTCCAGTGCTATCTTTTATCAGCTCAGGCTAAAAGCATAAATAAAGGACCCCCTTTATCAGTACAAAAAAAATACACTACTAAAGGGGGGGGGGGGGGGTTATTAGCACAAATAAAATATCTGGGATAAAGGGGTGTCATTATCAGTTCTAAGAAAAAAATTGATAAACACCCCCAATATATGTATATTTTTAGTAGAACTGATAATGAACAGCTTTACTAGTGCTAGAAAAAAATGCACTGATAATGGGGGCCATTAACAGTGCGACTAAAAATGCCCTGATAAATAGGGGCCTTTATCTTAGTAATACTTATAAAGGACAACATTTATTAGTGATTTTCTACTAGAGATGAGAAATGTTAAATTAAATAAAAAATTTATATAACATTAAAAAATTATATTAATATATAAAAATATATATATTAATATATATATATATATATATTATTTTTTAAATATGATTTATATAAGGAAAAATATGCATTTACAGAAAATGTATTAGATATTTATTTATAAATGATTTCAAAAAATTGAAAAAAAATAATATTAATGAATTTTTTTGACTTATTATCGAGTAATAGTTATTACATAACAATTGGATGACATAAAACTCAAAAACATTAATGAACGATCTATGATAAGTTCAATACATGAAATAAAAATTAGATAGCTATAATTTTGATCTTGGTGACTCTTTTAACTCTAAAATATATTAAATTTATTCTTTCAAAGAGATTTAAACTACCGTGAAGATGTGGGTCCACAAGAATTGGGTTTTTTTCATAGAGAAAAGTCTCATATGTTCTCCAAAAATATGTCTTCGGTTAGGATATCCCAATTTTTTAACATTAATTAGTATTTATACTTCATTTAAGGGAGATTTTTTCACATTTTCAGTGGAGAATAAATTTATTCCCAATGGTTATATTCATATAGATATTATGGATTTGAAATTTTATCTTTTTTCATAATGTACTTTTATTTTTGACTAAATATATTCATATTTTCTTATATTTATTTATAGTTAATGTAATGATAAAAAATAAATTTAAATATATTTAATATATATATATTTTAACATATATACCTAATGGATATATATATATATTTTTTATTTTATTTAAAAAAAATTCCATTTTTTAATATAAATATACATATGGGTGTGTATTAATAAAATGATAAATATATATATGTGTGTGTTTGTGTGTGTGTTTAATTGTATTATATTATATATAAGAATATCAATATATATTATATTAAAATTAATATAATATTTAATATATCACACACATAAACAAACAAATAATTTATAAATTTATTTAGAAATATTTATATAAATATATGACTTAAAAGTTGTATGAATATAAATATAAATAAATAGAAAAATCATCAAATATACAAAAATACATGTTTTTTGTAGTATTAATTATGATAAAATTTCAAAAGGAGTTATAGGGATTGAATCCAGGTGTGCACACAAGGTGAATGCGATCAAATGTAGTGGAAAAGCAATGAAAAATTGGGCTTCCGAGTGATGGGAAATGTTGGGGGTGTAAGTGGTATTGATGGAAGTGTTGGGAGGGAGTAGGAAAACATGTGAGAAAGGGGTGGAAGGTGCTAAAAAACAAGGTAATAGGATCACACAAAATGTTATTTTTTAAAATTTTACCTGAACATCAAAAATAAATAATAAAAACCTCGTCTATCAAAACTAATTTTTTTACTATATCCGATAACAGGGGCCTTTATATGTTATTTTCTTAGAACTTATATAGACCCACAATATTTTCACAAAAAATTCACTTATAAAGGCCCCCATTATCTATGATTATTTTATATTGATAAAGGTGGTCTTATATCAGCACATAGATAAACAATGAATTTTTTGTGATGTTAAAACCAATTTTTTGCCCTGTTAAAAGTGTTACCTGTAGTAGTGTGACATATCCAATGGAAAATATAACCCCCATAAATCACTCTTCTAGGAAGATTTGATTCATCAAATTCCCATATATAACTCTATCATATTTAAAAAGGAATATGAAGACAATACTGGTATAAATGTCTTCATGGTGTCCTTGCTCAAACATCCTCTCCTAAAAGAAGTTGTGTCGAACCATATCCTGGGAGTATCATGTGTGGCTAGTGAAATTCATGACATACGTATCCATTTTAATATTTCCCAGAAACATATATAAAATCACATTGAACTAAACATAGTTTAAATATGATCTGTAATACTCCTCATTAAACAATTACTTGTGGTGGGAACATGAGAGTGTTGTCTCATCTTGAGTCTGTCTGAGTAGACTCCAGAAGATCATTGATACTCTATAAACATGATGGGATTACAATGAAAACATCTAATATATTTTGTTTTATACTATCCTGAATAATCATATCAATAACTAATGTCAATCATTAGCTACTTGTGGACCTGGCTCCCTATTGAACAACAATGGTATCTATCACTACAATTCACGTAGTGTGTCTAGCCAATGTGTATCCTTAGATGGATCTATTAGAACTAAATGCTTCTTTAAAGGAGGTAGAACTACTCTCTACCTACCAAGAGGTAACTCCAAATTAGTATGACCCTACAATAATTCCTCATCAATAAACATAGTGTCTTCATTATCTAGAATCGGTAACATGGACAAATGTATTTAGGGTTGCATTATGAATGTGATCATGATATACCATGGTTATATTAGGATATATATATATATATGGGGAGATGAATCAGGATTTTTTTTGTCAATGTACTATATCATATATGATTCCTATATCATTTTTCACTACAACCAATGTCTAGGTTTTATGAGGAATTAAGATGGTAGTCAGAGTCCTAGTGAATGGATTCCTTGTCATCTACATGAAAACTGGTTTTTGTGGCTTGAAATATGTAATCAAAATGATCTAAGACCAAATACCTATGTCACAAAAAATTTCATATAAGTGGATAACATAGAACACCATCCCATGGAATGAACGACTATGTTACCACTATGTTATGACCCGACATATCAGAGCCTGCCATATCAGTGGATGTTCAAGTTGTCACAACCCTAATACCACATCCAATATGCTTGGGGATGGTGAAAAGCACTAAGAATTAATAAATTAAATGGGATACCTTTTCATAATTCACATATAGGAAGGAACCAAACCATATACATATAAAAATGTAGTTGAATATAAAATATTGTAATATCATGAGTGTAAACATGAATGAAATAACCTCTAGGGAAATCCATTTGATTAAAACAATATAAAAATGAAAGGGTAAAAATTCCTTTCCAAACAACAGGTCATGCCAATGTACCCTAGTATACCTAAACACAGTCTATAAAACTATTGATCTTTCATTCTCATTCGTAAGGCATGACATGTAAATGAAAATGCTAGATTTTTGTGATTATATATGTATTGAATAGGACACTATGAAAACCAAAGGGGGAATAATATAAAGATAAAAAAAGTAAAGGTAATAACATAGAAAGAGGTAAATGAAAACATCATACATATACATATTAATAATGAACACCGGTGGTGGGAGAAAAGGAATACTCTATCACAACCTAGTCCATAGATTATGGGTCAGAATGTAGTTCCATGATTCCTTCTTAGAAGCCCATCATCAAATGAGGCCTCAAAAGAATTTATTTGGGGGCCATATCCTCTCTCTTACACTCCACAATAATTGGATGCACAAATCCCAAGGAGGATCTGCACATCACCAGAGCTTGAAGATGGGGGAGTACTACTCCATAAATAGAAGTCCTTCACCTAGTGTAGGGGATAACAATCTCAATATATATAAAGTGAATGGGGTACAGTCTCCCTTATGTTATACTGGAGTTCCAATATGGACATCACTATAATGTTACTTCCCTATTCTCAACCATCATAAAGTATCATGTAATAAAATTTCACTTTCAAAAAAATATTACATCATACATAGTATGCTATAATGAAAGCCACTATCACATTATACATGGAAACAAACTAGGGTAGGCTATACATTGAACGAAAACAATGCCCTACTAAAAAATAAAATAGAATGAATTCAATTATATGAGTACATTATTTTTCTATGGGGTCCCACTACCTATGACCTCTCCTGGACACATGGCCATGTCCAAGCCTGTAGATGGATTGGTTATCCTTTTTTAATTACTCTAAGAGTAAAGGAAGTAAAGAGAATGTATATTCCATTTGGGGAATTCTTATTTGTTAATCATTTTGGACAAGTACTTTGAGCCCTTCCCATGTACCCAATCTTGTACTAAGCCATGAATGTGTATAGACCATTCCAGTATACTCCCAGAGTACATGACATGTCAAACCACATGGGTCTTGGGTATGTGCTAGTTCGTACAGAACATAGACAACCATAGACATTCACATAGTATGAAGGCTCCACCACACAACATGTGACCCTTAATTCTGCATGAAACCCATATGCCACAGGGGATACTACATGAAATGTGTTCATGTGGATTGCACACAACATTTTTGATATTTCATAGTCCAAACATCCTAATTTCACGTCTCTAGATCATCTTACTCCACTGTTATTTCTCCAGTTTGACTAGGGTATTGATGAAAGAGGCCTTGTCTTGTCAATTTCCAACATTTTATGGCCAAAATAGAAATTCATCCTTCTATATAAAGTCAAAAATTCCACTTTTCCATTATCCCATCACCTTCCGCTTTATCTTGTTTCCGATTGAAATCTTGAATCTATGAAGAATCACCCACAACCAATTATACACCCTACTCCATCAATTAATCAAATATCAATTATTCTTCAATGAGACCCCCTTGAATTAGGGGGTTCGATCATGCTCGAACTCCCCTAGAATTATCGAACCTTGACCATGTTGTCCAACCATATATAACATGATGAACATATGGTTATTTAGGATAAAACCAAAGTGAAACTGATATTGACCAATAATTAGATTCCAATAATCATACATCTAGGATACAAAGGGAGATAATAAGTACAATAAGGGATTTTATTGGATAATTACTACAAAAATTTAAAAGGGCTCATGCGAAGGATGGAAAATGGTATAAATCATTTATAATTAGAAATTTATTATTTAATATTTAAAATAGGGGCATAATATAATATAATACATTTCATCCCACATTTATGGATCATTAACTAGGGATAAATGTGTTCACTAGGGAAGAAGAAGTCTCACTATATCTTCTTCCTCTTATTCCATCATAATCATATCACCAATCATCCTCCAATCTCAATCCTACAATGAAACATCCAAGAACACCAACCATATCCTATTATGTTTATAAGTCTATCCCATCTGATTTTTTATAATGAGCTATCTATTGGGGAATTTAGGATATAGGAATTTAAAATACAACAAAAAATAAATTATTAATTTTAATTAAATTCACCACCAATGACTGCCTCAACCCATGGTCTAGTGCGACCAACAATAGATTTTACATATGGCGAATCATGCATTCTAGAATCAGCCATGGTCGCAAAAATTCCTTCTGAGATAAAAGAAACCAGAAAAACTAGAAGATTAAAATTCATGGTATAATTAAATCACTATTATTAGCTTATAAATCTTTAGTATTTATGAGGAATAAATATTTCAATAGAATTGTGATGAGCTCTAAAAATATTATTTATTTTATTCAAATTTCTTATAAGGAAACAACATGGTCACTAAACCATGTTCAATCAAAGTTTGAAAAATATATTATATAAAATCGATGGCATGGAAGGAAATATATATTATTTAAATTACATTCATTATGTTGTGTGGAATTTTTTTAAGGATTCCTCTAGATAGACCACCTCCTAGAATAGGCTAATGTGTATATTTCTGGTATATCACTAGCATGAAATGTTATACTATTTATACGATCGTAGTGTATGAAGTGAAATAGTTTCCAAACATTCCATATTCCTAAAAAGGGAAAACATCTAATAAAGGATAGTGTGTGTCAGATTGATTTTGAAAAAGTCGATTCTCATGGTACATCAGAGTAGCCCAAAAAAATCTAGAAATCCATATACAACAGGTTGTTATAGAGGTACTAAGAAAATATCGGTGGACTATTATGGTTAAATAACTAGAGGGATATGTTTTTATAGAAATTAAGGATGGTAACTCATTATTTGATATGAATAATTATCCTATTTCAGGTGGGGAATAAGTATAGGGATTTGAATAATCTATATGGAAAGAAGATATGAATTCCTAAATAGATTACATGTACTAAAATAATTCATGGATATTGGTAGATCCATTAGTTGATGTAACTCATGTTATTTTTAAATGTTTGTTCATAAAAAATCATTATGTAGAATTTATTGTCAATATATAAAAGTCATAAACATTAATTAATGGGTTTTCAATGTTATTATATATATGATGATGTATTTTTTCCTATAGATTATATATTTTAATCCACCATAATTATTCATTACACTGAATTACACCATGACTATATGGTTTAAAAGATGGATGTAAAAACAACCTTCCATAATTTAAACCGTGTGAATGATTTCTATAATGTCCAAATAAAGGAGTTTTTAAATAAAAGTGACTCCAATAAGGTTTTAATGTTTCAGATATACATTTATGGGTTGAATAAATCATCCATGGTGCATAATATTAACTGTGATAAATCCATATGAGAAGTTAGTTTAATAAATAATGAATGTGATTTTTGTTTATAAATTTTTTCTAATGTGATTTCCATCATTATTCATATAGTATATGTTGATGTAATATTATTTATTTTCAAAAAGATACAAGTCTTATTATTAGTTAAGTATTGAATGAACAAGAACATCTCTATAAAGGAAATTGGGTAAGAAACCTAGATTCTTTTGATAAAGATACACTATTATAGATCCATGAGGCTATATTGACTTACCCAACACATAAATATTGACATGATATTGATTTTATTAAATATGGAATAGTCTAAGAGGGAATTATTTATAGTGTCACATGATATACTTATCTCTATGAAAATGTGTCTGCAAACACAAGAGAAAAGATAATGGCTGTCCAGAATTCCATATTCATCAACCATTATATTTTCCATTTTTTATGATATGTACATGAATTATTGTTTTATACATTTAGTATTGTATAGATATACTAATAAGACTATATATAACACCATTTGAGAGAATATTAGAGGGTATTAATGTATCAAAGGAATACTAAGGATATAATAATTGTTTTTAGAAGATATTCTTATCATTTCATCTCAGGATATGAATATTATAGTTTCCACTGTGATTAGGACAATCTTAAATCATAGTTTGGATATGTATTCACCCCTAAAAGATGTGATATGATCTTGAAGATCCTAATGTATAATGTGGTCAATGATTTTGTAGAAGACTCTGAGTATATTTAGGAATCTGATATTGAAATGAATTAGTTAGGATAATAAAATTCATCTAGGAGAATGATGTGTTTTCAAGAAATAATGATCCTAATAATTTTTTTTGTAATAACACATCAGTTGCTCTTTCCATGGATTCAAGGGCATAAAAATTGATGATGCAAATACGTATGAAGTATCACCTGATATAGTAAATTTCCCAATGTAGTTAGCTTGATGCAATTAATGTTTCATGGATGATAACATGTATGAACTTTTTAATAAATCATTATAATTATAGAATACTGAATGTGACATGAGAGTAAGTATATTGGTGGACATTAATAGTTGGATCTAGTAAAAATGTGAGTATCATGGGTCAGTTCCTTAGAAACAAAATATATGTAGTTTCAATTACCTATATATTAAATGTTAGGATTATAGAAAATGTCATATCCCAATATGTGTATTATTATATGATAGATTAATGTGTTAATGTCCTTATATTTATCACATAAAGTGTACAATACAATGGACTTAACCAATTTCTAAAAAAAATTATTTTAAAAATATTGGAATTTACCTAAGTATTACTACACATGGATGCCCAGGATGTATAGATCAGGTCCCACCATTTTAACTATAAACATAAAATGGTATGTTCTTAGGGAAATTTTAGTATATGCCGAAGTATGTAGTATCAAATTGGTGGCCCATGAGGAACCATGATAAGGAGTTTTATTAATTTAAGTACTCCTTCAAATTTATTATTACCGACACACACTTAATATATTCCAAAAACATGCCAGTGGTAGACATTGTGGGTGGGGACTCATAGAGTATATCTCAATACTTATTCTAGCCGATGATTGGTAACAAGACACACTACATGAATGAATGTACGGACAAGGGTATGTGTCCAACTATTGTTGCTTGAAATTTGTTTTTGGAAGGTGTATGGGAGCATATGAATGAGATTATTTTCATGATGCTAGGGGATATATTATATATTCAGCCATTCATGTTCAAATAGAATATTTTATATTCATGATGCTCAATATTCATTTTATCCCTAATTTTTGTATATTATCATGACATCATCATTTTTTATACGATATTATATATTTATTTTTCTACTTTTATTTATCTTAATGGTTTTATTAAAATGTTTCCAATATTACTATATTTATATTTTTCCTCATTTATATTGGGCTGGGCTACATTATGATTGTTAGAGTATAGTCACCCCACTAGACCATTTTAGACTCTCACTACTAGTAAAATGCCTATAGCATTTGGGGGCCGTTCATGATTCCATGTGGAAAACCTAATTTAGTTACTTATTAGTTAACAATATCCCTGACAGTATATATATGAATATTAAAAACCTAAATGAACATAATCTTTCTCTGATACCACATTGTAACATTCATGTATTGAATACCTAATCCATACACAATCAGGTGTTCTAATCACCAGGGATTATTATTTAATCCAAAGAGGTTGAGAATAGGTTCCATAATACCAGGTCAATATTTGGATAATTATTTACCATTTGTAAATTAATCAATAGGTAATAATAAATTTCCTTTTTAGAATCTACAAGATATATCCATATAATATATCTCTAAAATACAAGAAGCTGTATTACAACATAATGAAATAGAAGCAATGATAATTTATATATACGAGTTATGTTTAACCATATAATGTGTGATCTAATATATATATTAGACTACAAACAAAATTATTGTCTAAATAGGGCCTATGAATAAAAAACAAAAATCTATATGGGAATTAATGATATTCTATGTTATCCTCCAACTAAAGATACCATTATCCCACATACCTCAAGGAGTTAGAATAATTAAACTCTTATCATCCCCTAAATAACCTATAGCACAAATCATTGTGAACCATGAACCTTCCATAAATGAAATTTTTAATGGAGTTTTTTAGGTCCACCAATGACTCTATGCATGGTGTGGGCATATCTATACTCAGTAGGGAAACACCAACATACCTGAACATAATAGTAAATATCAAGATGTATTCATGAACACGTTTACACATTTATAAATGTATACAATAAAAAAATGATATTATAAATATTCATCAAGAACATTATACTAATAAAATATAGTTAAAATTTATAATCAGTGGGCCCTTTTTATGGGTCATTTTTGTCCATGGATTCTTCGAGTATAGTTTCTGAAATATGCGATGTCATGGATAGGTAAGCCATGATTATTATCCCAATGAATAAAATGTGTTAGTGTGTAAAATATACCATATGTAAATTGGATGTTATATATAAGAGTCAACTCCAAATATTATCTTGGGGAAAGTGGGAAGGGGTGTATAGTATCCAAGGTATGACACTCATCCAAGTCAACCTCATATATCAATTTACTAATCCATAATGTTTTGATGAAAATAACATATATATTCATAACCCTTTGAGAATCCGCCCTATTTTTGATATAAATATAAACTATCAACAACAAGTTGACCACAAAATTTATCCTGGATATTTAATATAGAATAAATAGACATGCTATAGTATGAAATATTAGTTAGTGTTCAAAATCCAGATTTAATGTAACACGTATGAATGTAATATGATATAAGTAGATCCATATTGAGTAAATTATAACAACATAGTGGCTAGGAATCAATAGTCAATACATATCAAAGGTCAAATATATTATTTTCTTTAGGATACATAGGATATGATTCATATCATATTTATGAGATTGAGTGACTGACCATTTAGTATTCATGAAGGTCTAAGGAAATGATATCTCAAATATTACATATACAAAATCTAGTTATAAAATAAATACCTAATTAATTATATAATTTTCTATAAATGATAAATTAATGTCCCCCAATGAACAATAAAAAAACTGTTCAATTACAAATTATAAATAAAATAGTTAATTTCCACTTTAATGGAAATTTTAATTATTTAGAACTTATTTATGAAAATGGCTTTAATTATATAGATAATAAGTAAAATTAAGTAAAATTTTTAAACATTACACCACTAAAATTTAAAATAATTATAGTTTAAATAAATTTTCATATAATACTTGTAATATATAAATTTTCAGGGATTGTAAAATGCATGTATCCTATAGAATATGTAATTTTATAAAATCATGATCCATCTTATAGAAATATAGTTAATTAAAAAAATGTTTTTCAATTAATATAATTGAAAAATATTATTATTTAAACACAACAATATTAATATTAAAAAATAACTGTTCCCAAATAAAAATAATGTAAAATAACTATTATTTTATTTCGGATAACCCATCCATTACCTTTCCACCAATTAATCTCTTAACTTGGGTAATGTTTTTATTATTAACATATAACCTTGATTTTTTATAGTGAATATTTGTAATATTACATAATTTAATATCATAATTAGTAATGAAATGATTTTTTGGTTGTTTTATTACATAGATTATTATAGTAATATATATTGGAACGATATTCTTAACATGGTAAGGTCACACCAATGAAACCCTAAGTGTAATGGTCTTGATTATTTTTTTGGAAAACTATGTAAAAATTTCTTATTTACCAAACAAATACTAGTAAGTATTTTAAATTTCATCTATAATCCAAATAATATGAATAATATTTAATCGAAATATGAAAGCCCCATAGATGGGAAATAGATGGTACTATAAAAACCATTACAATAATCGTATTTAAAACAATGAAATTTTAATTTATTAATTTTTTATATCAACATTATCACGAAATACTATTATCACAATGATTGAAAAACTGGATACAAAAAATTATTAATCAATTCAACTAATAAATTCATAATAAATTATCTTATAGAGGAATTTGATATTTTATTTTAAAATATCACGTGAAAGCCATCCATTTATAATTCTGTAAAAATTATCTTAGAATATAATATTAGTGTTAATGAGAATGTGGTTGGAATATTCATATAATATTTTGGAAACTCATTAAATGATATTTGAAACACTATATTACTAATTTTAAAGAATTTTTATACCAAGAAATCATTGAGAATAATCTATAATTTATCAGAATAATATATTCCACAGAAATAATTCAATAAACTGAACACCATAATTAAATGGGGAATAATTTTTTTTTAAATAATAACTAGTTAGAAATCCATGAAAAATCTATTATTGGACACTAAAAACAAATTATATAATCTATTAATTAAATTATTTTACTTATTACAGTCAAATGTTAAAAAAATAAAAAGTAAAAAAGTTTCCCAAAATACACCCAAATTAAATATTCATGACTAGAATATAAATGATTCATGAAATAATTATGTTGATAGTAGAAGGGGAAGCCTAAAAATTCAGACTAACTGAAGAGTTATCTATTTAATGTTATCATATAAAACCTCGAATATTTATAAAGGATTAATAAAAAATTGGAGGGATTGAAGGGAAGGAGTACAGGGATAGATTCCCTTGGATTTGGTGATAATGATCTATCAATATTATCCAGAGATTGAAGGGCGTGTTTGGGGATCAAGAAACCCAATAAGATCCCAATTTGGGTGCGCATAAAGTATAAGTATTAATGATATTGAGGAGGAAGGTATGATTGGATACAAATGATTTATGGGAAATGATAAAAATTACCAATTACAATAAATATTCCACTTTGGCCTATCCAATAGATTTTATGGATGTAATAGGTACTAAATGGAACCTATAGTGTCCCCATCCATTGATTATATATTAAGTAACCTAATGAGAGAAACTTCATTACTAGTGAAATTGATATATTAGACTTATAGGTAACTCCTCCATTAATCCAACCTCAACCCACAAATCACCATCTATGATTCAAAACATTTTTCAAAACATATATAATTTTACCCAATAATGATAAAATTTAATAATAAGTTGCAAAATGATTTATTGGCCCTTATCCAAAATAAGAACAGAAAAACAACATGTATTTGAATCACATTACTTTAGAATGGAAGAAATGCTTTAATGTAGATCATTATACACATAGTACATTACATTGCTACTTGGGATGATAAAAACCCCAATGTGGTAGTCCCTCAACAATATTAGTCTACTGAATCTTCTAAAGGACACATTTAAAACATATCACGTATACTTGTGATGGAAAGTAGCACAACATGATAAACAAAAAATTCAATTTTTTAGACACAATTTTTATGAATTACCATTATGAATCAGGAATAATGGATGCGTCCTTAAGTAGTACGACCAATTGATAATTAAGTAAAAAAATCATTTGTAATCATATCTTTAAATTATAAAAACATCACATACTATAAAATATTTATTAAAAAACTAGATTCAAATTTTTTAACCATGATAAAATGATCTTCACATGTAAATTATCAATAATTTATATATTGATATATAGTTACGTTACCTTGAAATTATATCATTGTTGATGATTGGTTGAATAAATCTCATCACACTATTATTGATAATAAATATACACGTGTAGAATCCATCTAGAAATCATCCTAAAAATCACCACCATCTATAGTGAATTTTTAAAATCACCTGGTTCTGGTATGGAAGATCCTAACCACTTGAGTTTTTAATTATTAACAACCCAAAAATTCTTCATGAAATGATAACAAATCATGATGATCACTATTCTTATTTTGAGGGTAAGGGAGGAAAGTACACTATATATTTTGATCTCATTGGGTTTTGAGAGAGTCTCACTCAATATATTGGTTACACCAATATTTTGTTTTTGGGATGTGATATAATTATATATTTATTTTTTCGTTGGTTTAGGGTCCGAAAATAGAACATAATCCCTTTATTAATTCAATGATTCATTGTGGACCCCACTTCCAATGTAAATAATAAAAATATAATTATAAAATTAATAAATTGTGAAACTCTTATTGAACGTACCAAAATATTATTTATTAAATTTATAATTAGATCATTAAACGTGTACTTTTTCCTTCATCCACAATTACTAATTACATTATAATGAAAACATATTTAATAAATAAATTTTATATAATTATTCATCAATGAATATAATAATATTTATATTCTCCAAACATGAAATAGAATATTTATTATTATTTATTAAATCACAAATTTTTTCACATAAAATTATATTAACCTACAGATACTGTCGAATCCTGAATATATATAATTTATTATATATTTTTAAATTCAACAATAGAATTAACTATAATTATGGATACACATACTGGGTGACCCTCTAAGGCACTTTTATTGTGATATTAGGATAACAACCTAATTTACAAGGATAGAATCATGAAACATTCAATGGAATCCATAGAGATATAGGTTGTTATATCAACAATTTCAATACTTCTGTGAATGCCAAATATTTAATATAATATTTTTAAAACAATTTCGCATATCATGAGGCATGTTAGTGTCATCATTATATATGCTTGATGTATCATTATATAAATTTTTATAAATGAAATTCCACATAAAACACATGGTCTATAGATTAATTTAGTCACTAGAATTGTCATAAATAGTCCTGAGATAATAACATCATTTTCAAGAGAGAAAGAGGAAAAATCTCTTCTCACATACATGTTAGTGTAATATCATTCTCGATACACCAAACATAACTTACTTCTCCTGTAACATATTTAATGATGGTTTTCATCAATACCTAAAATTACATGAGTAATGATATCCATTAATTATAATCTTATTTCATAAATATATTTATTCCTATCAATATAATGAAAAATACAATGAAATAAGGAATTGTGGATATCCTATTAAGGAGTTTGTTATCATAACATAATGCCTTTGATTTTTCCATGGTAGAACACCAACAAGAAGGTGTATAAAAATATTATCAGACTCCTACACTAATAGCCTTTATTTTTTATTTCTGATCAGACAATAATATCATCCAATTAAACAAATATCTTGAATTAAGTCATGGTTACTCTAGGTTATTGTCATAATGGGGAACTACTATGATGATAAAATTTTACACATATTCTTATATCATTATCTTATATAAATTAAAAGTATATTAATAGCAATAATGTTATAATAACACATTATTTATATGAATAAAATGTAAAATATAATAAACAAGTCGGTTATTGGGAACCATATCCATCCGACTCCCTATTTCACTAGATATACCTAATAAAAATGTTTAGTCTAGTAGAACTCAAATTATACTACTTCTTATGTTGAGATAAAAGATTTATTAAGGTATCTATGATGTCTTCATCCTTGGATACTCAACCCACTAAAAATCAACTCATTGAGAATAATCCCACAATAGAAAAAAATCGATGTATATTCTTTGTCAATTGTATGTAATTGAACATATAAGGAGATCCACCATTGTATTTTTTGTGTGAGTAAACATTGATATATATTTTCTTCTAGGTATAAAATCATGATTTTGGATAATTTCATGTATGTAAAATGATTCTTTAGATACATTAGAAAAAACAATATTCCCATATGATGTTTTCTAATAATCACAAACTAACTTATTTTAACTCTTCCAGTTCATGAAACCAATACTGATACAAAAGGAAAAACTATAATATTACTTCAGATAATTTTAAAATGTCTAAAATATAGTACATATATAACCCATGATGACTAGTTCTTTATCTCCTCCAGACACCAGGAACATATCTATGTACAACTCAAATATAAAAGGATAACCATAATAGTAGTCCAATTATGTTAATATATATCTTCTTACTATCTAAAAACCATTATAAATGGATACGCAATAACATATTATTATATTAAAAGGAAACACTTTTTTTGGTAGCTTATATGATACGCTACATCAAGATTAAATAAACAAGTAAATGTAAAAATTTAAAAATGTATTTTATAACCTAGCTATTAAATTTGTGGGAATGAATAATATTAATGACATTATGAAATTGTAAATGGAATTACACATTTTGAATGTATTATTTAATTATTTAAAAATTAATACTATATATTAGTAAATTCATTTCATTCCTCAAAAAAATATATTCTAAAAAAATAATTCCATTTCATATTATGTAAAAATTATAAAATTAATATATATATATATATATTTCCCTTTTAATAAGTATTTGAAAAAACTATCTTCATTTATTATGGAATCATATAAAAACAGTTCCTATGATTAATTTTATAAAATTTTCTAGAAATATTTATTTATCAATGAATATTGAAAAAGACTACATTTTATTGAAAACTGTAATTTATTTTAAAGTATTCAAAAAGAAAAAAATATATTTTTGATAAGTTTTAAATTTTAATTTATAAATTATCATTTTAAATAATCCAATTATGAATTTTTAAAATGGATTTTATACATTATATAATTGTTAAATCATTCTATACTTAAAAATTTTATTTTTTGGAAAATCCTTTTTTTCATTACATTTTCCAGAATTATATTTTATTTAAATTCTGAAAATATTGTGTTTTGAATTTTTGAAAATGGATTTAGTATTTGTATTCATATGGTATATATTTTTTAAATTGGATACTTTTATATTTTGGAAAATATGAATAGTAACATTTGTAATTATTGTTACCACAGTAGAGGGTAAACCAGATAATTAATTGTAAAAATAACATGATAAGGACTAGAAAATCACAGTAACACTTATCCAAATTTTACATGTGGAATCCAATTTTTGGGAGCATGAAATTTATAAAATTTTATTTAATAGAAATTCAATGATTTTTACTCATATTTTTAGTAACTATATCTCATATAATATAGGGAAATCATGAAGGTATCATTGATTATAACTATTAATTTGAAATATAAAATATATATATAAATCATTTTAATATATTTATTATTTATAATGATGAAATATTTAACTTAAATTATGATAAAACATTGATGTAGTAATTATAAAAATAATAAAAAAATGCAATAATTCAAATTAAAAATATTAAAATAAATATAACATGGGATAATTATTATCATAAAATATTTTTATATGTTAATTTTATATTATAGGGATGTATTAAAAGCTTTATTTAGAATTTATCTAATTGTTTTGGTATTTTGAAATGTCAATGCAATGAATATATTCAAAATTGACATTAATGATATTTTGAAATAAATGATAGTTTATTGAAGGATATAAGAATCCATAAAAAATATTATAATCAAGAAACTATTTGGGATAAGATTTAAAATTTCAAATGTGATTCATCTATGGTTCTATTGTAATTCAATGGTAAAAATATTTACACACAAGGATTAAAAATATATGTTGTCATGCTCAGAAATAAAAGTATTAATTCCACATTAAAACAAAATGATAAGGGTATAAATTTATTCAAAACATATGGAACTATTGTCTGATAAAGTTATTTATACCCATAATCATATTAAATTATAAATTGATATTTTTGGACCGCTTTAAAAATAAAATTCTTTTATATTAATTTAGTATTTTGAGAAATTATAATAGTTCCCCTCCCCTCTTATAAAAGGGAACTTTATCTTCGCATTTCTTCCCAATTCATAACATATTTTGTTCCGCAAATACTGACAGAAATACCTTCCTATAATCCTTCCCCAAATACTAAAGTTATTATTTTAGGTCTAACACAAACCATTGTATTCTTAATGTTTTACAAAAAGATAATGTCCAATGAAGGGAAGATAAAGAATGTCAGTGATGAGTGAGGCGCAAAGTAAGGGAATTATTTTTAATGTATTATTTTGATTAGAAAATTTTATATTTTCATATAAAATATTATATTTTCAATCATATTAAAACATATTTCTATAATCATAACTATAATTAATATTTTACGTTATTTATTATGATTTCTTTTTATTTCTAGTAATTTGTGTTCATGATTTTGCATTGTATATAATTCATTTCTGGTAAATGGATTTCTCATAAAATGATATTTCTATCAAGAATAGATTATTTTACATTATTTTAATCTATAATAATAATATAAGTATGATTTTTAATGGTTTTAATGGGTAATGAGTGAGAAAGGAAGATCTTCTAAAATGCTTTCTCAAAATTAGGCACTTGGGTATCAAATGAGTTGATGAAAAATGGGGAGTGATCTCACATACTCAAAGGGATCATGATATAAAAGATATACTACTAGTGGAAATATGGGTTTCATAAGAACTACCATGTTTCAATTAATCCAATTATAATTATTATTATTTTCGTATTATTTAAAGGGTGAAATTGAATAATTTTTCAAAGGTTATTTTAATGGGTTTCATAATGATATGTGTTTGTAAATGGTTTAAGAAAGTATTTTTAATGAAGAAACAATCTTATTATTTTGAAAAGTTATATATAAAAAAATATTCATTATTTTATATAAAATGTTTTCAAAAGAATTTTACATGTATTTCTCAGTGGTTTTAGAACCCAATATAGTGAAATTTAATGTGAGTACCATGATTTAAAATATTTTTCATAAGACCTTTAGGAGTTTTATTTTGTTGGATTCATATAATTAGTTAGTGAAAATGAATACAATTAGTTATTTTATAACTATTTTTAGGTCACTCTAATATTTTTTATGGTATTTTCCTATCTTTTCAAAATCTAGACCAAAAATGTTCTTTGGTTAGATATTGTACGGTGTATTCTTCAGTTATCATTTAAAAAACACATCATGTTTTTCTTACTGAATCTGTATGTGTAGGTTTTTTGTTGTTACAGTGGTATCAAATGAATGGTTTTGAAAACATTGAATATTAGGTGTTTTCATTGGAGAAAAAATCTAAGAGATAAAATTTTCTTTAGAAATTATAGGTAATTAATTTCCTATAAGAATATAAAAGTCCATCAATTTTTGGATTTCATAATTCTAAAGACAAAAGCTAATAATATTCATAAGTAAGGAAAATGAATTTTGAAGTAGTAATTAATTAATGCAGTAGATAATGCAACATCCTGTGATTTTAATAGGGAACACAATATCTGATATCGTATATGATATGACACTGCTAGCTAAAAAGAATAGCTAAATATCACTCTTTAAATGTGACCATGATAAACTATGTTTTAAATTGGTCGTAATAAATACTATTAATAGCATTATGAAATATTTAATGGTGTTAATCAGCAGTAGTTTATAAATTAATTCTTTTCTAATTATTACTATATTTTATATAAATCCATTTTATTCATCAAGAAAATATATTCTCCAAATATTATTTTTCATTTATGGTTATGTAATAAAATTAATAAAGTGGGATATTTTATCAAATATTTTGATTAAATTAATTTATTTTTTATATCATCAGAAATGTTTTCCTATCCTGATATTTTTTATAATTCCTTTAAAAAAACATTTTTTAATTTATTGTGAAAATTACTGATTTTTATTTAAAACTATATTTTTATTTAATTTATTCAAAAGGGTAAGATATATTTATCCTTACTTTTATATTTTCGTTAGATAAATTGGATATAAAATAATGAAATAGGTTTTTTGAAATTAATTTTATAGTTTAAATTAGTATGAAATAATTTTTTATTTAAAATTTATATTTTTTGAAAATACTATTTTCATTACATTTTTCTAGATTGAATTTTAATTAGATTCCTAAAAATCAATGTTTTGAGTTTTCAAAAATTGTTCCATATTAGGATTCATATGCTCTAAATTTATTAAATATTTATATTTTGTTGACTAATCTAAATAGTAACCATTGTAATATTTGTTATTACAGTAAATGAAAAATCATTTAATAAGGGGTTAAAATAATATGATAAGGATTAGAAACTCACACTAACACTTACCCCAATTTTCTTAAGATATATATTCCGAAATAATATTTTTTTTTAAAAAATATTTGCTTTTAGATCCCCTTGGAAGACAGGATGAAATTTATAATATTTTATTTTTAGACAATTCAAGGATTTCATACTCATATATTAAATAACTATATAATTTATAATGTAGGTGTATTCATAAAATATTTTCTTATATGAATAATAATTTTAAATGTAAAAAATTGTATGACATCATGGTAAATTATTAATAATTTTTTGTGATGAAAGAATTATTTTAAATTCATAAAGTACACTAATACCGTAATTTTTAAATAAATGGAAAAATAATGTAAATGATATAAACAATGATAAAATAATTTAAAATGAGATAATTATTTTCATCCAAAAAATGTATAGACTAAATGAACATGTTAGTAATATATTAAATTATTAATTTCAAATTTGCCTTTTTGATGTGATATTTCTTAAATTCAAAGTAAACAATAGTGTCAAAATTTACATTAATGATATTTTAAAATAAAAAATATTCTTTGAGATGATATTAAACTACTATAAATATTATATTTGACCCCATGATTTTTATAATGTTGAAAATTTCATCCATTATTCATTTATGGGTTTTCAGAATATTGATGTAACAATATTAATAATGAAGGTGTAAAAATCCCTGTTGTCGTGGTAAAATTAAAGGAGCTAAATAATATTTAATACCAAAATATTAGGTTATAAATTTAGAAAAAAACTTATATAATTTTTATTTTTTGAAGGTACATAAACACACAATACAATTTAATTCTAAATTGATATGTTTTAATCCATTTACAATTGAATATTAATTTATATTAATTTAATATTTTGATAAATGCAAATAGTGTTCCCCCCATATCCTATACAAGGGAACCTCTTCCTCTCATTTATTCAGATAATAAATCCTATTTGGTTCTTCCAATACCTACTCAAATCCATTCTTGGAAAAAATCCCCACATTCTAGATGGATTATTTTAGTCATAAAACCAACCTTAGGGGTCTTAAGGTTTTATGAAAAGAGATTTTCCAAAGAGGAAGATAATGAATGTATGTGATGAGTCAAAATCAAGTGAAAGGTATTATTTTGAGAGAATTATATTTAAAAATATATAAATAAATTTTAAAAGAAAATTTTTATTTAATTTCAATAGTGATATTAGATATGGACATCATCATTAATTATTATTCACATTATATGCACTTAAATATGATATTTTGTTTTAATTTTGAAACGTTAATGATCATTTATTTTAAATATATGCAATTATTTTAGGGAAAAATTTATTTCTCCTATCAATTATATTTTTATCATTATTATATATTTATAAATTATTCTATTTATTGAAAATAACATATTTAAGATTTACAATCGTATGTATTGGGTTATGAATTAGAAATGAAGATCTTCTATTAATGTTTTCTTAAAATTCACCACTTGGATATCAAATGATATGATGAATAATGGGGACTGAAACTGTAACACCCCAGGTAAATAAAGAATATGACATTTTCATATTTATCCATATTTGTGAATAAAGTATTAATATGACTTTAAAGGGGAGGCTATGCTCGATGGAATACCCAACACGCAACAACGAGTTTCTTGGGAATCTTACGTTGCACTCTAAAAATAAAATAATATTATTTTAAATGGTAGTTAACATGTAGACGTTGTATTGGCGGGAATGTATAGAAATAACTAAAATATGATTATATATGTTTTTAATGTTTTTACATTTATCCAATAAAAGATAAAGGCATAAAATATGGAAATAATTCGATTTTAGGCGTATATGCTATAGTTTTCACTAAAGGTTCACTTATAACCTTTTGATGGAGAACCGTCATTAAGTATAGTTTTGTTCACTCTTATAAAACCTTTTGAACCAAATAAAACTCTTCTTAAGAATTGGGGCATCAAAATTTACTTAGTGTAAATTTTTGGTATCTTTCTGATAAAGTTCATTTTTAATGAATAGTGTAAAATGATGTATTTTAATTCAAATCCTCTTTTTAATCTAAATTATATATATTATTATATTATCTTTTGAATTGGTTTTAAAGTGAAATTAGAATATATTTTTACCATTAAATCTAATAGTGGTCGTTGGAATTAATTTCACTTTGAAATCAGACTTAAACTAGTGTCAATCTTTTGATACTTATTGTTTCATAAAAACACACTATTTGCTTTGACAGGGGGAATTAATTATTAAATTAATTAATGTGACTTATATGTTTTGAATTTTGTAAAATAGACTTCATTTTTGAATTCGGAATATCAAATATAGCTTGGGGTGAATTTTTGGAATTTTTCTGAAAAACGTCAATTTTTGATGAATAGTGAAACCACTAAGTGGTACTTATAAAAACTGATTTTTTCCGTTTAAATGAAATTTTTCCATCTTTGTGTTTTGAATTTCAAAAATCCGACATAAATGGTTTTCATTAAGAAGTAAAATGCGGTTCAATGGGATAAAAATAATTTTTTGTTGAATAGTAACTTATTAAGTTTTTAATCACGATTAGAGGTAATTAGTGTAGTTTAAGGTAAAAATAATGTTTTAATAATATGAAATGAACTTGAAAAATATCCTAAACTCATTGGATGTGTCATTACCGACCAAGACAACCCATGAGTCAACTTGGGGACCCCATGAAGCAACATTGGTTGGAAAATGACATTAATATCTTTTTATTTAAAGTTAAAGTAAAATTGAGACAAAAATGAAATGTTTTACTAAAACACTTTTTACATGTGGTTATACAAATCAGATTTTTTACTATAAATATTCATTGGAAATATAAAGATATTTTCTAGATCATAGTATTTTTTTGTAATTTTTATACATTAAATAAATTAAATTATTTATGACATCATGATGATCCAGCGATGACCTCATTATTTAACGATTTAAATATAATGGAAAGATAATGTAATTTATAAGACCTACACAAGTACAAAACATATTGTATGAGTGGATTTAGAAACCTTATCACCTTACCCTAGAAACACATCAATGTGGGACCTCTTAAATTCAAATACCATTTAAAAAAAAAGTGACTTTTCTTTACCTTCCAAGAGTGCCCCTCCTCTCCTCTTATAAAAGGCCCCCAACTCTACCTCCTTACCCACACTCCCAAAGCCTTTGGCTCGGCCAACCTCTTTCCATTGTTTCTCTACACTTCCCTCTCTTACTCCTTGAAGCCTCACATTGGGCATATGTCTTCCCAAGGAAGCCTTTGAGCTCAAACCAATGCGAGTTACCTGATTTTAAGGTAATGTCTTCACTTGAGTCCTTTTGTTTTATTTTGATTTCCAACCCCCTAAAATATTTTTATTAATTTCTTTTGTAACAAATCCAGTATCATAAATATACTAGTATTTTTTCATAATAATAATTCGATCAACACTTCCACACACCTACATATAACGGTTAAAGAACATATTGTTTCTCTGGATGGCAAATATCGGCCTCCCAAAACGATGATTGTTAGACATTCTTTTAACACCTTCAAAGGTGTCCATTAAGATGACACTATATTTATATGTGATATATAATATTTTTAGTTTTTCCTTAATCTTATGTATTAATAATTTTGGGCATACCTTTATGGTTTCCATTATTGGTAAACGCGATATCTTCATTTAAGGAAGTGCGGACTACCACCCCCTCAAAGTGATTTGATTCGTTAATACCATATGTGGTACGTATAATGGATATATTTAATAATATTATATATGATACCATACTGGAATTAAAATACTGTTATGTATCATTATTTTTTAATTCCATTAAATCTGAAATAGAAATGGAAGTAGCGTTCATGCATACGTACGGCTTAACGTCTCCATGAACGGTACATTTAATTTCTTATCTAAAAATGTTATGTACTATTATAAGTACATATATATAATGGATATATATGTAATATATTACATCAAAATTATGGATAGCATTATGGAATTATAACATATATATATATCTCTCATTTTGTTTTAATTCCATTAATATGACAAAAAATGAAAGTACCGTTCATGCGTACGTACGGCCTACCGTCTCCATGAACGGTGCTTTTTGTTTTTTATCTCCAAAAGATATGGAATAGTATGAAATTAATATTTACTGGATATATATGATATTTTAATCATTACTACTATTCTGGAAATTATTTACTTATAACTACATGGACAATCTTTTTTAAAACAAGTTCATTTTTGACTCATGTACCAAACATCGGCAAAAATGTCTGATATGAACTAACATTATTAAACAATTATTATAACATTATAATATGTGATATGAACTGAATAATAATCTCTAAAGGAGTTACTTAGGAAATTATTAATTGAATAAAGTTTATTATTCAGGAATATAAAGAAACGAACAGGACATGTTGGACTTGAGGTAAGGGATCCTACTCCTCTCTTTCTTTTTAAGTACACTCTTTTATGTCATTCCTTCTAAGCTCATCTTTCTTGTTATTGGGATGTTATTTTATATTACACTTACTGTAATTTTTATGTTCATATGATGAGAGACCCTATTATCTCTCATCAATCCATTTTGGAAGTTTTGAGTGGCGTCGTTAGACTGCCGAATTTTCGTAAGAGATCTAACCTCTCTCTTTCTCTTTAAGTACTCCCCTTTATGTCACTTCTTTTAAGCTCCTATTTGTTATGATGGGGGATGTTATTTCATATTCATCTTTCTGTACATTTTATTGTAATGTGATGAGATACCCTATTTGATCTCATCAATCCATTTTTGGATGTTTTAAGTGGTGCCATTAGGCTGCCGAGTTTTCGTAAGTGATTTTTCATCTCACTTTTATTCCCGTGAGATTTATGCTACATTTTCCACAATTTACTTTGAGTGCCGTATGTACTGACCATTATTTTATTCATTGTGTAATATTCTTTCATTTATGAGTATTTACATCAATGATGTATTGTCCTTCTTTCACGGGGCGTATGTTTCGAAAGATACCCATGTCGGTAAGGGAACCTTTCACCCTCCACTTTTTAAAAGACTTATTTTGTTATGTCTTTTAATTCACATAGTATTATTTTGGGATATGTTCTTCTATATCCTTATTGATGTAAATTTTATGTCCAAGTGAGGAGATACCCTTTTTATCTCTCATCAACTCTTTTTCTGAATTTTGAAGTGATGCCTTTAGGCTGTCTAATTATTGCAAGGGAACTTCTTGAACCAATTTCGATTCTTTGGGATAAGCTTTTACTCCTTGAATATGTCATTATATGAATATGTGTTAATAACATTTTATTGTTTTACACTTAATATCCACTTATATTTGGTGTATTAGTTTGCCACACATAATTATGTAATTGATTTATCCTTAATCCAAGGATACCATCTTTTTATGGGACTTCGTCTCAATCTCCTTTCATTGAGGCATAT
This sequence comes from Viscum album, assembly GCA_963277665.1. Lineage (NCBI taxonomy): Eukaryota > Viridiplantae > Streptophyta > Magnoliopsida > Santalales > Viscaceae > Viscum > Viscum album. The sequence continues at coordinate 951,951,722 of OY728127.1, forward strand.
TTTGTTTTATACACAACCTTCTTTTATACGGTTTATAAACCCCTTTGAATTTTACGTTTATCTGAAAGGAATCTTTTTTTTATACAAAGTGTTTTACTAAACGACAAAAGGGAATGTTTTGTCATACGTATGCGGCGACAGCGACTTCTCCGTCGTCGTGACCATTATTTGAGTTTCGGATTCCTCTACAAGCCATACCTTATTTTTAAAAGAAAAATAAATACCATGTTTTACTATTCTTTTATTTTGGTATTGAAAATGGTTTTCATAATGTATTTATATCAATGTGTTGTATTGATATCTTGTTATTGAAAGGTAGAAATGTTATGCTTCTTTTATGCATGTTTTATGTGATACGTTTATGTTATGGTTCTTGGGAATTGTTATGAAAACGGGTGGTTCCGTGATAAACTAAGGGCGGGTGAGCCCAATATAGCTCTCCAATGCATTGGGTAACACGAAGGAGTGAAACATTAAGGTTTCTCCGAAGCGATTTAGGGAATATACTGTGATGGGTATTCCAAACGTAACCTTGAGGGTTACTCCCTACGTAAGAATGTTATGAATGCCTCTAGTTACTTTTATGTATTATGTTTTCTATGATTTATTCATCGTTTTACAAGGTATGTTAAAGTGCCTATGTTTTATGGGTAAAGTATGATTTCATTCTTATATATATATGAACTCATGTTTCCTTTCCATATTTTTATAACCCTTACGGAGCTTTTTATGCTAATCCCAAGTTTTTGAAATGTTTTTCACAGGTCAAGGGGAAGGTACATGATGTGATGATAGTTTCAAGGATGTGTTAAGAAAGAATCTATGTTTTATTTTCAATATGTTTCCATTGATGGGAAGAATTAATACTGTCTTTTATGTAACCACTTTGTTTAAATGTGGAATGTAATGCAAGTTTCATGATGTAATTCTCTAAAACTCTAAACCTAAAATGATCCTCAATGTGTAATCTTGTAATAACTCAAGATTATGTATGGTTTAAGGCTGGGGCCTTATAGTTGGTATCAAAGGTCGGTTTAGATATCTTTATAGGTTAGGGTATTCTTTAAGCATAAGTGGCATTACCATAATGGTTAGGATTTTAGAAAGAGTCCTAGTTTTAGATAAAGTGAATGAGTAAGTATATCTTAGTGTTTAATTTCCTCATTAGTACATGATGGTTTTTTTGATATACTCACACTGACCTTTTTGGTTTTAGTAAATGGATGGATCTAGAAGGCACCAAAGTAACAGTGGATGTGAAAGAAAACTGTGACAGTTTTTTGAGCAAGCAACTGAATGATATGGGAGCTGTAATGAGAACTCTTGCGATTATCCTCAACCAACTATCTGGAGTCATGATTGACCAACTAAACGTTGGTGATTTCTCTAAGGCATCATATTTTCAAGAACCAAATCCCTACAGAAGTACAGGTAATAATCATAAAGGTAAGTGTGTTCAAAAAACTATGTGTCAAATATGTGGAAAGAAACACCTAGTAAAATGCTTCAAAGGGATAGAAATATGCTATATATGAGGAAATGAAGGTCATAAAGCAAGAACCTGCCATGGAAAAAGGAAGCATCCAGTTGACTCGAGGAAAGGGAAATAAGTTATTTCTGAGGTATCAATTGAATGTTTTAAATGTGGTGTGCATGGTCATTATGCAAACACATGTCCTATGAAGATGTTTCGTGAATGGTGTCACCAAGAGCGTACAAATGTTCATTTACCAATACCTAATTCCATTCCGATTGAGGATGAAGAAACTGACAATGACCAATCAAAGGTATGTATTATTTCATGACTATTGTTTTCCTATTTTGGAATCTTAGGATTTGATTCATGATTTTGTTTGTAGGAAAGAGGTACTTCGGAATAAGTTGGAAAGGAATGGTTAATGGATCATGAAGAATGTTGAATGAGTAAGATGTCAACATATAAGGGCTTCAAGAGTTATGGTGAAATTATTAAGAGTATTATGTATCTTTTGATGATGGGGTTACATTAGAAGACTTTTTATATTATGTGTATCCCTCATGTTTAATGTAGGAAAATTTTATTCAATGAATAGTTATCTTTTCTTTTGTGGACATAGTTATAAAGAACTATTTGGGTTTATATGATCCTTACTTTTGAGGTAATTATGGGTTACTATATATTATGATTGAAGTGAAAGGCATGAGATAAAAATGAGGTTAAATTATGTTATGATTATTTTTGATGATTTTATCCCTTTTTGGGAAATGATTTGAGAATTATATAGTTTTGGAAAAAGGACAACACGCAGACCGTTTGACTACCCATCGCGTCGGACAAAGCTGCGGGAATCGAACCCGCAACCAAATTGCGACTGGTATTTATCACCTACCACTGGACTACGTGAAGTCCCAGGTTAGTTTGACTGATTTTTTTAGTTATATTATTTTATTAATTAAGAGTAAGTTGATTTTGGGTTATTTATGAAAATGATTAACCTATCATGGAGGATATGTGATTAGGTTATTTACTTTTCAAAACGAAACTTTAGGGGAAACTGATATTGTTTGGAGATAAAAGTTATGATTTAACTTGGAAGACTATGTGACTAAATCCTTCAAATATTTGGGTTTCAATCTTAGATTGGTTTAATTTGAAGAATTTTATGTACAAATTGTTTATCGGTTCGTCCTCGTTGAACTTTGGGTTTTGTTGGACAAATTTTGGAGATTAAGCATAGAATTTTTTTAAAGGGTTATCCTTTTCTGGATTATATAACCTTGTACTAAACTTTTGGTTTTGGTTTTGGTTAAAGCCTAATGAAATGGGAAGTATATAGTTCTCTTTGGTGGATTAGGTGATTCTCTAGAAGTTGATTATAGTACTCTTAATGCGAACAAGTCTCCCTAAATACTCATCTTTTGGAAAAAGTATTAGTTTGATTAAAGAATCTAGTAAAATTTGAAAGTCAACATGATACGTGATTATGTTTCCTTATGAATAAATTCCTCAATAAAAAGTAACTTAAAACAAAAATGTTGTCTATTAACTTTTCCTACTTGGGAATCGAATACCGTTTAACCCATCACAAGTTTGTGATTTTCTTATGGTTAACTTTCTCCTAGACATGTTTACTATCACTCTCCCTCAAGAAAATGACCCTTTTCTTTTTCTTCCATTTCCATGTTTTTCTACATATGGGTTAACTCGGGTGACCTCTGTACTTATCATCCTTTATTTTAAAGTGATTGTTTTACCGACTCTTGTTCTGATGTGGGACTTTCAAGGATATTTCAATCTCAATTTTAAAAATTGCGAGGACGCAATTCCCAAAAGGGGGGAAGGATGTAACACCCCAAGTAAATAAAGAATATGAATTTTTCATAATTATCCATATTTTTGAATAAAGTTTTAATACGACTTTAAAGGGGACGCTATGCTCGATGGCGTACCCAACAGGCAACAACGAGTTTCTTGGGAATCTTACGTTGCACTCTAATAATAATATAATATTATTTTAAATGGTAGTTAACATGTAGCCGTTGTATTGGCGGGAATGGATAGAAATAACTAAAATATGATTATATATGTTTTTTAATGTTTTTAAATTTATCCAATAAAAGATAAAGGAATAAAATACGGAAATAATTCGATTTTAGGCGTATATGCCCTAGTTTTCACTAAAGGTTCACTTATCACATTTTGATGGAGAACCGTCATTAAATATAGTTTTGTTAACTCATATATATACTTTTGGACCAAATAAAACTCTTTTTAAGAATTGGGACATAAAAATTTACTTTGTGTAAATTTTTGGTATCTTTCTGATAAAGTTCATTTTTTTAATGAATAGTGTAAAATGTTGTATTTTAATTCAAAACCTCTTTTTAATCTAATTTATTTATATGATTAGAATATCTTTGGAATTGGTTTTAAAGTTAAATTAGAATATATTTTTACCATTAAATACAATAGTGGTCGTTGGAATTAATTTCACTTTGAAATCAGACTTAAACATGTGTCAATCTTTTGATACTTATTATTTCATAAAAACACGCTATTTGCTTTGACAGCGGGAATTAATTATTAAATTAATTAATTTGACTTATATGTTTTTAATTTTGTAAAGTAGACTTCATTTTTGAATTCGGAATCTCAAATATAGCTTAGGGTGAATTTTTGGGATTTTTCTGAAAAACTTCAATTTTTGATGAATAGTGAAACCACTAAGTGGTACTTATAAAAACTGATTCTTTCCGTTTAAATGAAATTTTGCCATCTTTGTGTTTTGAATTTCAAAAATCTGACATACATTGTTGTCATTAAGAAGTAAAATGTTGTTCAATGGGATAAAAATAATTTTTTGGGGAATAGTAACTTATTAAGTTTTTAATCGCGATTAGAGGTAATTAGTGTAGTTTAAGGTAAAAATAATGTTTTAATAATATGAAATTAACTTGACACATGTCCTAACCTCATTGGATGTGTCATGGCCGACCATGACAACCAATGGGTCAACTTGGGGACCCCATGAAGCCACTTTGGGTGGAAAATGACATTAATATCTTTTTATTTAAAGTTAAAGTAAAAATGAGAAAACATGAAATGTTTTACTAAAACATTTTTTACATGGGGTTATACAAATCAAATTTTTGACTATAAATATTCATTGGAAATATAAAGAGATTTCCTACATCATAGTATTTTTTTATAATTTTTAGACATTATATAAATTAAATTATTTATGACATCATGATGATGCAGTGATGACCTCATTATTTAACGATTTAAATAAAATGGAAAGATATTTTAATATATAAGACCTAAACATGTCCAAAACCTATTGGATTAGTTTATTTAGAACCCGTATCACCTTATCTTTGAAAAACATCAATGTGGGACCTCTTAAATCTGAATACCATTTTAAAATAAAGTGACTTTTCTTTACCTTCCAAGAGTGCCCTCTTCTTCTCTTATAAAAATCCCCCACCTCTACCTACATACCCACACTCTCAAAGCCTTTTTCTCGGCCAAACTCTGCCCATTTTGTCTCTCCACTTCCCTCTCTTACTCCTTGAAGCCTCACTCTGGGTAGAAAGCTTCCCATGGAAGCCTTTGAGCTCAAACCAAAGGGAGTTAACCGATTTTAAGGTAATGTCTTCACTTGAGACCTTTTGTTTTATTTTGTTTCTCCAACCCCCTAAACTCTTTTTATTCATTTCATTTGTAAAAAATCCAGTATCATCAATATACTAGTATGTTGTGATAATAAGGATTCGAGCTACACTTTCACACACCTACATCTAATGGTTAAAGAACATACTGTTTCCGTGGATGGCGAATTTCGGCCTCCCGAAACGATGATTGTTCAACATTCTTTTAACACATTCAAAGGTGTCCATTGAGATGACACTATATTTATATGTGATATATAATATGTTTATGTTTTCCTTAAGCTTCTGTATTTTTCATTTTGGGCATACCTTTATGGTTTCCATTATGGGTAAACGCGATATCTTCATTTAAAGAAGTGCGGACTACCGCCCCCTCAAAGTGATTTGATTCGTTAATACCATATGTGGTATGTATAAAGGATATATTTAATAATATTATATATGATGACATACTGGAATTAAAAAACTACTACGTATCATTATGTTTTAATTCCATTAAATATGAAATAGAAATGGAAGTAGCGTTCATGCGTACGTACGACTTACCGTCTCCATGAACGGTACATTTCATTTCTTATCTCATAATGTTATGTAATATTATAAGTACATATATATAATGGATATATATGTAATATATTACATCAAAATTATGGATATCATTCTGTAATGATAACATATATATATCTCTCTCATTTGGTTTTAATTCCATTAATATGACAAAAAATGAAAGAAGTGTTCATGCGTATGTACGGCCTACCATCTCCATGAACGGTGTTTTTCGTTTTTTATCTCCAAACCATATGGAATAGTATGAAATGAATATTTAATTAATATATATGATATTTTAATCATTAATACTATTATGGAAATTATTTACTAATAACTACATGGGCAATCTTTTTTCAAACAAGTTCATTTTTGACTCATGTTCCAAACATCGGCAAAAACGTCTAATATGAACTAACATAATTAAAAAATTATTATAACATTATAATATGTGATATGAACTGAATAATAATATCTAAAGGAGGTACTTAGGCAACTATTAATTGACCAAATTTTATTATTCAGGAATATAAAGAAATGAACAAGACAAGTTGGACTTGAGGTAAGGGATCCTACTCCTCTCATTCTTTTTAAGTACACTATTTTATGTCATTCCTTATAAGCTCATATTTCTTGTTATTGGGATGTTATTTTATATTAATATTACTGATATTTTTATGTTCATATGATGAGAGACCCTATTCTCTCTCATCAATCCATTTTGAAAGTTTTGAGTGGTGCCGTTAGGCTGCCGAATTTTCGTAAGAGATCTAACCTCTCTCTTTCTCTTTAAGTACTCCCCTTGATGTCACTTATTTTATGATCCTTTTTGTTATGATGGGGGATGTTCTTTCATATTACCCTTTCTATACATTTTATTTTAATGTGATGAGATACCCTATTTGATCTCATCAATCCATTTTTGGATGTTTTAAGTGGAACCGTTAGGCTGCCGAGTTTTTGTAAGTGATTTTTCATCTCACTTTTATTCCCGTGAGATTTATGATACATTTGCCACAATTTCCTTTGAGTGGTGTATGTATAGACCATTATTTTACTCATTGTGTAATATTATTTCATTTATGAGTATTTACATCAATGATGTATTGTCCTTCTTTCACGGGGCGTATGTTTCTAATGATACCCATGTCGGTAAGGGAACCTTTCACCCTCCTCTTTTTAAAAGACTTATTTTGTTATGTCTTTTAATTCACATAATATTATTTTGGGATATGTTCTTCTATATCCTTATTGATGTAAATTTTATGTCCAAGTGATGAGATACCCTTTTTATCTCTCATCAACGCTTTTTCTGAATTTTGAAGTGACGCTGTTAGGATGTCTAATTATTGCAAGGGATCTTCTTAACCCAATTTCGATTCTTTGGGATAAGCTTGTATTCCTTGAATATGTTGTTCTATGAATATTTGTGAATAACCTATGATTGTTTTACACTTAATATCCACTTATATTTGGTTTATTATTTTGTCACACATAATTATGTAATTGATTTATCCTTAATCCAAGGATACCATCTTTGTATGGGACGTCGTCTCAATCTCCTTTCATTGAGGCATATTTTATTTTATACACAACCTTCTTTTATATGGTTTATAAACCCCATTGAATTTTACGTTTATCTGAAAGGAATATTTTTTTATACAAAGCGTTTTACTAAACGACAAAAGGGAATGTTTTGTCGTACGTATGCGGCGACAACGACTTCTCCATCGCCGTGACCATTATTTGAGTTTCAGATTCCTCTACAAGCCATAACTTATTTTTAAAAGAAAAATAAATACCATGTTTTACTTTTCTTTTATTTTGGTATTGAAAATGGTTTTCATAATGTATTTATATCAATGTGTTGTATTGATATCTTGTTATTGAAAGGTAGAAATGTTATGCTTCTTTTATACATGTTTTACGTGATACGTTTATGTTATGGTTCTTGGGAATTGTTATGAAAACGGGTGGTTCCGTGATAAACTAAGGGCGGGTGATCCCAATATAGCTCTCCAATGCATTGGGTAACATGAAGGAGGGAAACGTTAAGGTTTCTCCGAAGCGATTTAGGGAATATACTGTGATGGGTATTCCAAACGTAACCTTGAGGGTTACTCCATACGTAAGAATGTTATGAATGCCACAAGTTACCTTTATGTCTTATGTTTTCTATGATTTATTCATGGTTTGATGAGGTATGTTAAAGTGCCTATGTTTTATGGGTAAAGTATAATTTCATTCTTATATATATATGAACTCATGTTTCCTTTCCATATTTTTATAAACCTTACTGAGCTTTTTATGCTCCTCCCGAGTTTTTGAAATGTTTTTCATAGGTCAAGGGAAAGGTACATGATGTGATGATAGTGTCAAGGATGTGTCAAGAAAGGATCCATGTATTATTTTCAATATGTTTCCATTGATGGGAAGAATGAATACTGTCTTTTATGTAACCACTTTGTTTAAATGTAGAATGTAATGAAAGTTTCATGATCTAATTTTCTAAAACTCTAAACCTGAAAAGATCCTCAATGTGTAATCTTGTAATAACTCATGATTAAGTAAGGTTTAAGGTTGGGGCCTTATAGAAACCATGACCTCAGTGGGAAAATTTAATTCAATGATATTTCATGCTACCACATGGGTTTTACAATATCTTATAAGTATCAATTTATTCCATTAAAAAAATATAATTTTAAAAAAAATACAGATAAATATAAGTATTTATCAATGGATATTTTTAATGGTTTCAAAAATGATAAGTATTTTTACAATTTATTGAAGAGAATTATTCGTAAAAACACAATATTAGTATTCTTAAAAGGTATATATAATATCCAATTTAATTTATTTAATATAATATTTTTCAAATTATTTATAAAATTTTCTTTCACTCATTATGAAACCCATTAAAGGGATATTTTATGCTTATCCCATGTTATAAATTATTTGTAATATGTATTTAAAAAGTTATAAGGTTGTTTTAATCACATACACAAATCTATTTTTTGTTATTTTTAAACGAAACATTATGGATAAGAGATGACCTCCCATATACTAGATAAAAAACCAAACAACCCATATTTGAAAAATAAAATATTGGAAATAAAATTCAAAATCCTCAATCCTTATTTGAAATTAAAATATTTACCCATAAACATCAAACCACCTCCTCAAGAAATTATCCTCCTCAATCCACAACTCCAGACAACATCATTGACACTACGCTGCCTATGACACCGACCAACCATCATGCACTAGATATTCAATCCAAAATATGAAAAAACACATGTCATCACCGCTACATAATCAGCATCATCAAAAGAAGGGGACCAGACAAAGTAGGACCCCATCCTCTGGATTCCAACTGATCACCAAAGAATATCACTGATTTCCTATAGGAAATAAACTAGAAAACATCTTTAAAATCCATGCTGTCAAATAACTAGAACATCATCCACACTCAGAAAAACAAAATAAAGACTCCAATTCTACAGCAGACAAACAACATTGAAACCACCAGTAATGTCATCGCAAACAATCATCGAAAAACAATAATCCAACAAAAAAGTAGAAATAGGTCACCATCCAGGAAGACATTCATCCACCCAAAGATAATATCCCAAATCCTCATAGAAGGCCACTACACTCGCCGACTAGGTGGAGTTGTATAATCATGAATACAGAGCATTGGTTTGTTGACTAAGGCTTCCACATTGAATGTTGAAATTCGATCAGGCATTAAATTCCTCTTATTTTTTCAACAAAACTAAGTACAGGGTTAATGAAATCCACCATAGAATCCCAATTCAAATAGTAAAAAATTTAAAAAAAATCATAATTGAGATTGAAAACCTTCTAGAAAGGACCACCAAACTTCAAGGAAGAAGAAACTAAGAGTATGTAAAGGGGTGAAATACTTGGAAGGGAAGGGATAAAACAAATAGAATAACAGATATTATACCAAAAATGGATAGGAGAAAAAGAGACTAACTGAATAGAAATCATTCAAACACTACCATTGGAAGAATGAAACCCTATACCAGAGGTAGAGGAAGGTGCATGAGCCTGGAAGAGATGGTATACCTGAATGGAAGATGATAAAGGGAGACCGAATGAAGAAAAATTGATTCATTAATTCTCGTAAATTCATGATTTAGTCAATGTGAATTAAATTAGTTGTTTTATAATTATTTTTTATACTCTGATATTATGTAACATATTTTCCAATCCATCAAATACCTAGACTAGAAAAGATCATCGGTGTATAATTTATTTTCTATTGTTTAGTTATCCTTTAAAAAAAATAAACATAGCATTTTTTATTACCCTATTTGTAATTGCATATTTAGAATATTATAGTGGTTTTAGTGTAATCTTCTACAAAGTTCATGTATTCAATGAATAATGAAAAAGACTTATTTTTTTAAAACTTATTTTTTTAGGGTGTTAAAAAGATAAACATATATATATTTTTTTTAAAATATCATAATTTAATTTTGATATAATATAATCCAATTATGGGTTTTAAAATTTATTTTATAATTCAAATTATTATAAAAAAATTTTAAATTTAAAATGGAATCCTTGTCATATAATTCTTTTTCATCGTTTTTTACAAGTTAAAAATTAAATTAAATTATGAATCATATTTATTTGAATTTAGAAAAATGGATGGAATATTGGGAATTAGAATTTATAATTTTAGTTAATGTTTCCATTTTATTTTTTTTCAATATGAAAATTAATCATTGTAGTTTTTGTTACCACTATAAAGGGTAAAGCTGGTAATTAACGGTAAAGATAAAAGGTCAAGGACTAGAAAATGACCCTAACACTTGCCCCATTTGTATATAAAGTGTTATATTTGACCATAATCATACATGTATCAATTTTATAACTCTTATATGAAAAATGGATGATAGTATTCAATTATAAATAATTAATTTTGAGAAATGTCAAAGATGTCATACTCATATTTTTAATGACTATAAAGTTTTCAATAATGGTTAATTAAGAATTAATCATTGAATGTAAATATTATTTTAAAAGATAAAATAAATATATAACTCGTGGTAATATATTTATTATTTTTTGTGATGAAATACATGCCTCAAATTATAACACATCAGTGATACGATAATTATTTAACTAATGAACAAATAAAATAAGTGATTTTACAACATTTAATATAAATATAAAATGAGAAAATTATTTACATAGAAAAATTTAATAGATTTATTTTATATGATATGGATTTAAAAAAAATGGTTTGAATGTGTCTTTTTTATATTTTTAATAGTTAATGTAATTAGTAATGACAAAAATTAAATTATTGATGTTTTAAAATCACTATTTTTTTATAAAATGATATAAAATACAAAAAAATTATATATTTGTCCCACTAATTTGGAAAAATATGAAAATATAATCCATGGTTCATTTATGGGTTTTTTTGGAATATTATATTAACAACATTAACCCTTAAATTGTAAAAACCCATCTTGTCATGCAAATATTTAATGGAGTTAAATAAGGTATAAAAAAAGATTAGGGTATAAATTTTTTAAAAGCATATATAATATTTATTGTATAAATTTAATATGAATTAAAATCATATTATCTTATAAATTTTAATATTATGATAAATTATGGATTAAAAATTAATATATATTAATTTAATATTTTGAGAAGTCCCATGTTTGTCCCTCCCATATCTAATAAAAGGAATCCTATTCCTATCATTTATTCTGTCATCAGAACATATTTTTTGTCAAACAATACCAAACAAAATATCATTATTCAATTCATACCCACATTTATAAGTTTTTATTTTATTTATTACACAAACCTTAGTAATCTTAATCTGTTAATAAATGAGATTTTACAATAAAGAGGAAGATAAAGAACAAATGTGATAAGTTTAACTCAAGGTTAAGCGATTATTTTGAATTTATTATTTGTATAAAATAAATATATATATTTTCAAGGAAAATATTTTATTTTCAATCATTATATTAGATATTTCTATAATTTGTATCTATTATTAAAATATTATGAATTTTTATCGAACCATTTGTTTTATTTACAATTCATTTATGCTCCCGTATTTTAAATATATGTAATTCTATTCTAAAAACAATTCTCCCAAAAACGTTATTAGTTTCAATATTATGAGAATTTTTTATTATTTTATTCTATTCTAATAATATTATTAATATTTTGAATGGTGTTTAATTTGTATTAAATGAAAAAGGATGATCATCTAAAATTTTTTCTCAAAATTTGACAGTTGGGTATCAAATGAGATAATGAGGAATGTGGAGTGAACACACTACCTCAAGAGGATGTTGTCCAATAAAAGATATTGCTGGTAGGCATATTCTTTTCAGAAGACCGTATATGTATCATTTTAATACTTCTAAAAATTATTATTTTCAAATGAATTTTAAGGAGAAATCCAAGTAATTTTCATTAGGAAATTTTGAATGGTTTCAAAATGATAATTATTCCTAAATGGTTATGAATATATATTAAATAAAACAATATATTATTATTTGGAAAAGTAGCAAATAATATCAAATATTTTTTATTTGACACAAAATGTTTGTAATGGAATTTTACAAGTACTTTTCCGTTGTTTTAAAACCCCTTAGGGTGAAATTTAATGCGTATTAAATGTTTAAAAAAAATTCACAGGTCATTTAGAAGTAATAAGGTGGTATTCATAATATAAAGAATTATAAAACCTGAATATAGTTAGTTATTTTGTAATTTTATTATACATTGGTATCATGTAAGTTATTTTCCAAAATTTCCAAAGTAGAGACAAGAAAATATCATTGGTTGTATAATATATCATTTATTATTCACTTATCATTTGAAAAATATATACACAACTTATTTTTTTTATCTAAATCTAAATGTAGAAGTTCTTGCTATTACAATGATATCATAGGAATAGTTTAGACAAATTTGCATATTATTTTTTGTCTTTTCAGGAATGGTCCAAGGAAAAATATTTTCTTTTGATCTTATTGATAATTTAGTTCCCTTAAGAATATAGAAGTCCATCCATTCTAGTTTTTCTTAATTCTGAATATGGAAAGTCAGAATCTTCATAATTAATGTGAAAATTTTTTTTGGGAGAAATTATTTTAATGTGAGGGGGATGTTACATCCCTATATTTTAAAAGTAAACACTATATCTTTGATAGCGTATAAGATACACCACAACATGTTAAAATGGAAAACTAAATATCAATATTTAAATGTGACTGTAATAACATATCCATTAAATGTGTTGGGATAAATAATATTACCATAATTATTTAATATTTAATTGTATTAATAATTCCTAATGTATTATTTAAATTTATTATATAAGTACGATATATTCTGTACTTTCATTTTATTCATCAAAATCATTTTTTCTTCGAAAATGATTTTTATTTATTTTTCAGTAAAATTAATATAATTAACTTATTGATATCTTATAAAATGAATTTGAAAAAATGAACTGAATTTTGTAAATAATTATTTCAAAATTTTCCATTACTGAATGTTTTAAAATTTTCAGAAACGTTTGTTTTTTCAATGAATAGTGAACAATAATACTTTTTATTAAAAACTAAATTATATTCTAAAGTGTTAAAAAGTTAAAAAAATATCTTTATTACTTTTAAATTTTCATTAGTTCATTGGGATTTTAAATAATGCAATTATGTTTTTAATATGGAATTTTTACTTGAAGTTAGTATTAAAAAATAAATTATTAAATGTCATTTTTTGAAAAAATATTTTTTCATTTTTTTACCTATTTAAATAGAAATGTAATTATTAAAATTAAATATATTGAATTTTAAAAAATGGTTGGAATATTTGAATTCAGAAGTTATAAATCTATTTTATTGGACACCTTTATTTTCGGAAAATATTAAAAGTAAAATTATTAATTGTTTTCATCATTGTAATGTGTAAATCAGGTAAATAAGGGTAAAAATAAAATGATAAGGAATATAAAATGATAATAAAACATTCCCTAAATTATTGGATGAGTTATCATTGACTATAATCAACCATGTTTCGAAATTGTATCCTCTGGAAGGAACTTGGATGAGAGAATAACATTTATGATTTTTCTTTACAGAAAACTCAAATACGACATACTCATGTTTTTAATAAGTATAGTATTTTTAATATATGATTATTCAGAAGTTATAATAATCTATAAATATTAATTTAAAATATAATATATTTATCTACATCATGGTTATTTTTATATAATTTTTAGTGATAAAAATTACATGAAACGCATAAATAACACATATGTTTTAATTGTTATATTAGCAGAAAAAATATGAGATATTAAAATTATTAAAATAAATATTTGAATGGGATAATTATTTTCATCTATTACATTTATTATTAACAAACCAATTTTGGGGACTTATTGAAGGAATTGGCTTGAAATTGTCTTTTTTTTATATTTCTAAAATTCAATGAAACGAACCATGTCAAAATATTCATTAATGATATTTTAAATGGTATTGAAATGTATATTTCAAAAAACCCATATCATATTATTTTTAAAAGTTATATATAATATCAAATATTTTTAATTTGTAATATAAGTTTTTCAATGGAATTTTACAAGTACTTTACGATGGTTTTACTACCCCTTATAGAGAAATTATATGCTCATCCCATGTTTTTTAATATTTTTCAATGGGATTTTTGATGTTCTAAAGAGGTTGGCTCCATTCAAGGATTTTGAGAAAGTGATTACAAAATTTTTTTAATCCTCATATATTATTTAATTTATTTTCCTAATTTTTAAAATGCTATATAGGAAGATATCATCAGTTGTATAATGTCTGGTGTATTAATCCATTATATTTAATATATATATATATACATACAAAAAATAATTTTAGTACCGAACATGGATGTGTGGGTTCAATATGTTACATAACCAACACCAATGTTCATACAAAACATAGAAAAAATGTTATATTCTATGGTATAATCATATTGGATCTTACTCATTATCTCTCCTTAAACTTGTGTTTGGGGACACATTTTCTATGAAATATGTTTACCATGTGACATTGTAACAAATTTCTTATTATATTGCTCCATATTGATCCCATTTAGTATCTATTCTATTTATGTTTTTTACATATCCCATGTATACACATTGATCTATAATTTGCAATCATGATCCCATTAATATATGTCACTACACCTATGTCCTTCGTGGTAAATCACGTTCTCAACTTTTCTTTAACAACTTGAAAGGATGGATTATTAATTCTAATTAGAAATCTCTCATCAACATACACTACTATGAAAACAACATTATTAACACTAAACAGTTTTTAAACACATTCCTCACATTTTTTATCAGTGAAACCAAATTCCATTATTGCTTCATTGAATGGAATGTTTCATGAAAAATATTGTTGGATTATTCCATAAATGGATTTTTTCACCATTAATACTTTTTTTCATTTCCAAGAGTCACAAAACCTTATTATTGTATCATGTACACATCCTCTTAAAAGTTATTGTTTTGTAAAGTTGTTTTGATATCCATTATCAAAATCTAATTGTTATGGAAAGTATGACTTGGGAAGAATAATGCGATGGATTTAACAATTGAAACTAATTAAATGGGTTTTCCCAAGTCAATTACAAGATGTTGTCTAAACCCTTTACCCAATAGTAATGCTTGATAGGTATTCAATTTTCCTTCCATGTCTATATTTATCCCAAATACCCTCTTACATCCAATGAGGATTACATATATTTTTGGATCGATAAACACCAAACATGGTTTTCAAACATTGAAACTATCTCATAAATCTTATATTTCTCCATGTTGTGGATTCTGAACTCCCTGTATCCTACCCGTAGGAGGGAGGATCATTAAATTCAACCAATAATTAGTCACCATCATTATGGACTATAAAACCATATCTCTTTATTTTTCTTACCTCTTATATACTCATGCACAACACTTTTTTTTAGGAACACGATCTTCAACAAGGACATATTTAATTAGTTCATATACCAAATCTTGTTTATATTTATCCTATATAAAATAAAACATAATCTTTCTTCAACTATTCTCCTTGAGGATGATTCCACTCGATAGAAATATGTCATGTATTATTCGAGTTACATTATTTTCCAAATGGTTGAATAGATAATATCATCTAGTCTCTTTGGGACACACTATCTATAGATACACATCATACCCTAGGGTTCTAGTTTATTTCTTATGACATCCTTTAAAAAAACCACACAAACCCATGAACTAACACTTGAAAAAGGGTGTTTCGTTCCAATCCATTACTTGAAGGGAATTCCATTTGTTGATTTTTTTGTACTCAATTAGTTAAATGTAATTCTATCTATAAGGAATTTCTATGTCAAACATGCACTTTATTTCATATTTAGATAAGATTTATTACATAAACATTCACTTAATACAACCCAGAAGATCGTTATATCTAGTTTCGTTGGGGATTAAGAACATTAAATGACAAATTAAGGCAAAAAATACAACATCATTGTTGAAAACATATTTTAGATGACCGCAACATTCCATCGTACATAGCATTTCATAGGATAAAATTAGAACATACATAATAAAAAGGAGATCTATAAATCCCAGTAATGGAGTACAAATGGTGTCACTTGATGAATACAATACATGTTAGGAATTAGGAAAATCAATGGAGAATCAAAGAGACATGAACATTAAGGAAAGATATAGCATGACTATCTTAACATGTAAATATGGAAACAAATAAAAACACTAAATCATACACATAAATGAATCTAGTAATCCTAGACCCAACAAGGATAAAAAATGTCTTAAATGGAATCAGTTAATCCCCAATCCTAACTTGAAATTTCCTGATACTAAGCATTAACCCATTCCTTGGAGTGCTATCATGGTGCACCCATCATAATCCATTCAATCCCATGTTTACGTGTGCCACATAGATCATATAACATGGATAAATTCAACAAAATCATTTATTACTCTATCAAATAATGTTTAGTTCATACATTTAAGTCACCATTTGATAATTATATGTGTATGAAGGTGAATTTCCATGACCGAGGAATGAGTATGGAATTCATTACATGATGATTTTTCATGGAAAATCACGGTCCAATTTTGGCTGCATAATAGTGTCATCTGGAAATTTGTAAATTGGTTTGATGACAGAGAAATGGGTCTCTAAAAATTAATACATGGGATGGAATGTACGGGGTTCACAAAAATAAATATCCCAACATGTAAAAGGGAATTTATATTCAAAATATTAAATAAATTCATTAAAGGAAATGATGAGAGAGATATCTCTTATAGAATGTTGGCATAGTAACGGGTGGGTTTAATGGATCATAGGGGGGAATAATTTTAGTGAAAGGAAGATCCCATAATTTATAAATATAATGGATAGTAAACAGTTATGGAAGAACATATCAAAAATCAATAAAATGGAAATTAAAATGAAGGACCTAAAAGAGGTTCTAGAAGAAAAAGGAGTGAGGGAGATCCCTTACAGAATTTCATCATAGTAACGACATAGGGAAGGGTCACAATATGGGATCATAAATGATCCCACCTTGAAATAACATAAATTATATAATAAGTTAACGATTTAAAACTAATTTCAATACAAAAAATTGAAATTAAAAGAACTACTAAAAATTAATCTGTTTGAAATCAAAGTAGAGCAGAGGAATCCCTTACATGAGTGTCTAAATTTAAATGCTTGAGGAAGGTCTTATTGAGAGATTGGGGCACCTTGATGGGATTTTAGATAGGGTATGATAGATTCATAACGTTCTACAAGGATTTATAGTGAATATAAGTAGGAGCATGTGTGGGTTTATATAAAAAATTATAGGGGAATTCTTTAATATTTCACAAACATAGGTTTTTGAATCTATATAATTAAATATTTAAAAGAAAAAATTATCAATTGTTTTTCCCTAAAGGAGTGGAAAAATAATTTTAAAATTCCATGGTCCGAATATATTATATTATTATCCTTCATTATGTGGTGATGAGACACATCACTACTAGAAATAAGGGCTTTAGCCACCGCTAAAAGCTGTCACTAAAGCCCTTTATTGTCCGCCTAGATTCCTCCTAATGGCGGAAGCTTTTGGCCAGTCACTAAATCATTTAGAGTTCTCCATTTGGCGGACACTAATGATCCACCAAAAACTGTGATATTTTTTCATATATGTAGTGAGAGATGTGCGTCACACAATAATGTGGTGGGAGGTTTTCCACATGCTTGCTTCGCCAGCCATGGCGGATGCACGACGGCTGGGCAGCGTCTGAGTAGGTTATGGGTGTTCAGTGAATAGTTGGGGAAAGTTTACGGGAGACCGGAACGCTACTAGAGGTAGTTATGGGGTGACCATAGGTGACAAGGGTGGGGACAGATGCATCAGGGGGTGGTGAAGGGGCCGAGGGGTGTGCCGAAGGGGCGGCGGGAATTGTTGCAGAAGTCTGCTGATGAAGAAAATATAAAGGTTGGAAAAATCCCACGTATATTTCTTTTACTATTTGCATCTACCATTAGATAGTCTCTAATACACCCTTTAGTGACTGGAAAATGGTGGTTGCTAATACTATTCCTCTCCACTGGGCACAACTGCCCAAAATTCTATTTGTGTGTTATTAATGAAAAAAACATAAAATCATAAAATATGTTATACATTTTGGAGGATTCACTAATCCATTATAAAATATGTCAAATAAATATAAAATCACATTATTGAAAATTTAAAACAGATATTTGATTTATTTTATATTTTATGTTATTTATTATTGTCATGACTTATCCCTCTAGGCCCATGTCGTGACTAGCCCTAGCCTGCCTCCTGAAGCCCAGAGGTTGGGGACTACTATCGAATTCATCAACATGAAGGTGGAAGGCATTATCTATGATACCTTTATGCACAAACATTCCAAAAAAAGTCCCAACACACAAAATGGAAACAACATACCACTGAATAAACTAAGTGCAAGTACAGCTGAAAGAATGTGGGCCAAAATTCAAACCCAAGAAAAAGTATTGACAACTGAAAAGTACGAAAAGTGATCTAATGTCTATCTATAGTAATCACCACATAATCGTGATAGTACTGAAGCTTTTGGAAACCGATGAAATATGTCATGTCTGCCCAGTCCTACTAGGGCCTTCCTGGTTCGAGGACACTAAGTCCACTATCGTAGCATCCATCAGTCTCGTCTCCCTGAGCAACCCTGTCAAAACATCGGTCTTCTGCACCAGACATCACACATGTAGGCAAAGCCCATGTAGGGGTTAGTAACACAATATTAAGTAGCGACCTCAAAATAAATGAAAGAACACACATCAATTCCTCAATGTAAATCACAAAACACAGGACAACTCACACAAGGTATATTCTAGGATAGAAACAGTAGCATCATCAGTCACAAACATCGAACTCCTCAGTTGTTGGAGAAATCCTTCTCTATGGTGACAAATAGTTTCTTCCCACTATCCTTGAAAATCTATGGTACACATCCCTGATTAGTACCATGGGTATGATGGGTCACATAGAGTCTCTCCCCATTGTGGGCCTGCCGGGTCACATAGAGTTGTTTCCCACCGTGGCCGAACTGATGTATTCCTCTAATCGTGTACTTTGGATTTTCTAGGTCACAGAAAGTCACTTCGCATCATGGAAATTATGTTTTAAAAAGGGACACATCCCATTAGGTCATTATTGAGCATTCTTTAGGTTTTAGCATACTGTTGGGTTCTGTTGGTAGCGTGATTGGGGGAACCTCACCTCAAGCCACTCCTTGCTTTTCATCATACATTAAATTCACCAAAAATAATTCCAAATGATCCAAATCCACAATATGGATCCAATTATACAAATGTATCATCATTCCAATGTGTGTTTTGCAAGAAACAAGTGTTTTAGTAACCTGGGGTGGTGGCGATGGGGCTCGGTCCGACCTGGTCGAACTGACCTCACCAACCCGGCTCAAGGGTTCCACATACCCAAGTTCATTAAAATGCACTTGACCAGACCTGGTGCAGGTAGAGGTCAGCCTGGTATGTCCTGTCTAGTGGGCCAAGCCCCCTAGGCCTTGTTGGACCCTGCTCGGTTGGATGGTGGTCCGGCCTACTGAGTCATCCGGGGACCTGAGCTAGTCCTGTCGGGCCTAAAGATTGTGCAGTTCTGTCATGCTAGTGGAAGTTTGGTTTGCTAGGTGTGGGTCTATCATGCTAGTGTGGTCCAGCATGCTGGGCTCTTGTCTGGTTTTTCGGGTAGTCGGACCGGCCTGGACCGAAGTGCGGGTCCGACCCATAGTGCAGGTCTAGCCCACTGGTGGTTCACTCCTCATCCATTCTACAAGATACAAACTGGTCCAACTAAATAGACGTGGTTGGGAGATGCTTCCTCACCCCACTATTTTTTCCCAGGAGGAGGTGGGGTATCTCCTCCACTGTGGTTAGTTGAATGTGGCACATCACGCGAGATGCAACTCGGTGCCACGTCTGATGGCCGCCTATGCAGTCAAGTGACCACATCCACCTCCACTAGTCACCGTCTCAGCCAACATCTTCTCCTACTGTGCCACGTCCTAGTCAGTCCACGTCCTTTTTTCCAGCTCATCGTTGTGGCATTTCACCTCCCACCAGTGGCCACCACTGACACCAACACGCCAATAGATTCTTCCACGGACCACTTGATATGCACCAGTGGTCTGCTCTTCATACCGCTTGCACCTACATTTTTTGGGGAACGTCCTATCTACCGTCATAGTCTCAAAATTTCCTTTCAATAGATTAGAAATTATGGCCACCAAGAACACCCACAACATTGGGCCTCATTCCTTGTTCATGTTGGCCCGGGACCTCCGCATTAGAAGTTTACAAAATAAGGGAGGTCTGGGATTTTATTTTTTTACAACAAAGACAATTAAATCCCATATAAAGAAACCCCAAATAAGTCACACTCTATAATGAACGCACTGTCCTTGTATAAACATGTTTGTGGGTTAATCCGCATTCATCAATTATAAATATGAATGGGGAAACATTAATGTCAAACAACCCATACCTCTTATGATGTCTGATGTCACAACATTGTTTCTCAAGGAGTTAATACGTCGACGTCGTATCCCATCTTTGATCATCAAAAGGCGTCGAAGGTGGTGAGGATCTGCTGGAGTTCATATTTCTTCATTGGGGGGAAAGTTTGTCATAGGTTTACCTGATAATCCTCCAAATATCTAATCCATAATTCTTCATTGTGTTGAACAGTAAATAAGATCACGTTGGATCGTTCCCATTAATAGCTGATGCCTCATCATTATGTTGTTTTATTTAAGAAACAATGTCATTGTTATGCGCCATTAAAGTGTCCTCACGCTACTAGTTAATGAGCCATTGATGAGTATCATTGATGCGCATCATCATCACTTTGTGTCTACCCCACCGCGTCATTGTCCGCCACTCTAAGGTGAGAAAATAATAACTTAATTAAATTAAATTAAATTATTATTTTTCATGAATTATTCTAAAAACAACTTCTCTGATTGGCCCTTGCAGATAGAAGTTATGTCATTTATAGGAGAATCCCAGCATTCTAAATTCAATGGTACCCTCAAATATTGATCTTAACAATGGTTCAAATGAAATAAAATTCACGTACACACGTTTATAGAACATTCCTTAAAGAATGATCAAAATTAAATTCCAAGATCTCTGGACCATGGAATCACATGTAGTTGAAATTCAAAGTCATGAAATAATTACATATATAAAAAATACATTAAAATTACCAGAAGTTAAATTCTCCCCACACTGTGGCTCCACACCCCCAAAATCCAAAACAACATGTAAACAAAAATATCGATGTACTGAGCATGGATTTGGGCCTCCCTCTCCCATGTGATATTTTAGATATTCCCCTGATGCCATCAGATGCGCACTAGAGGAATCAACCATCCTTATAAGACAAGCTCTTATCCATCCTCTATCTCCACCAGGAACTCCACAAATGTTTCCACGTTGTCAATTTCAAACCCTCTCTAGTTGATGACGTGTGACGAATTAGGAACCTACCTCCTCAGTTGTGAATCATGGAAAGCCTCATGAACCTTGTGAATCTGTGGGGGAAGATCTAGGACGTACTCCGCATTGCCAAATCTTCTCATGATCTGAATAGATTAGATTAAACTCAGAGATAACTTGTCTCCCCCAGCAGATCTCTGCAATCCTCATCGGGGTGAGACCCTAAGGAACACATGATATCCCTCCTTGAACTCCAAGGTTCTATATCTCCTATAATTATAAGACTTATGCCTACTCTATGTAGTCCTCATCCACTCCTGGATGATCTGCACCATCTCAGCAGTAGCCCATACCAACTCTGGACCAATGAGTGTCGACTCCCCTTGGTCTTTCTAGTATATGGGTGATCTATAAGGCCACCCATAAAAGGCATCAAATGGTGCCATGAAAATAGTGGAGTGATAGTTGTTGTTGTGTGAAAACTCCACCAGTGGGTGGAGGTCCTCTTGACTACACCAATGTCTAGTATGCAAGCACAAATCATGTCCTCCATAGTCTGTATAGTCCGCTTTTTTTGACCATTTGTCTGGGGATAAAAAGTTGTGCTCAAATGCAGCTGCGCCCCAAATGACTCTAGAAATCCCTTCCAGAATTGGTATTTAAATTGAGCGTCATTATCCAAAACAATCATCAAAGGCACCCCATGTATCCACACATTCTTTTAGATGTAGAGGCATCTTAATCCCTCTAACGATCCCGGCTCCCGAATGGGTAGGAAGTTAGCCGACTTGGTTGGTCGGTCAACGATCACCCAGACTGAGTCATGATCTATAGACATACGTGGTAATCCCATCACAAAGTCCTTCAAGATTCCCTCCCATTTCATCTTCATTACATCGAGTGGCAGTGTCAAGCCTTATGGAACTTTGTGCTCTTCCTTCACATGCTGACATGTGAGGGATCGTGAAACAAACTGGGCCACTACGTTCTTCATCACTAGCAACAAGTACTGACGCCGGTGGTCCTGGTACATCGTTCCTACACAGGTATATACCCCCAGAGGGGATGTATAGAACTCCATCAACACCTCATAAAATAACATCCATAGAAATACGGTGCTCCCTTTGAATGGGATGATGTGCTCCCCACCTATCGAAAATCAATCAGGAGCCCATCTTGAGGATTTCTATGCACGTCAGGCCTCAAAGTCATCATCCCCCAACTATGCCTCCATGTATCACTATAAGAGTGGGGGAGTAACAACCATTGCCTGGAGGTAAACAACATCACCATCATCCAAGAAGGATATATGCATCTCAGCTAACTGCTTTCTTGCCTCAATCAGTAGTTGCAACCTGGCCCTCCTACTGAGCATTTCTACCACCACGTTCTCCATTCTAAGTGTATGGAGTATCGAAAAATCATATTCTTAGAGGAACTCTTACAATCTTTATTATCTCAGGTTCAAGTCCTTCTAGGAGATGATATACCTGAGAATGTTGTTGGTGTAGTAAACTGTAAACCTCTATCTTATCAAGTAGTGCCTCAACATTTTCAAGGTGAGGACCCCTACTATTAACTCTGGTTCATGGGTTTCATAGTTATTCTAATGTTACCACAACTACTGTAACCTGTAGGTGATCACCTCTTTCTGTTGAATCATGAAACAACTGACCCCGTTCCCTGATGCATTGTAGTAAACTAAATACCCCACACCCTCATCTGGTAATCTTAATAAGGGGGAAATAGTCTATCTCCGCCTTTCTTCTAGAAACTCTACCAGCATTTCCCCATCAACATGAAGGGTTTTACCATCTGTTTCAATGCCGATAAGGGTTCGGATACCCTACAAAGGTCATTCATTAACCATTGATAGTATCCAGCTAAACCAAGGAAGCTCCACACCTCAGCTACGCTCCTAGATGGATCCCAAGGAATAATTGCCTCAATATTTGCTGGATCTACTGAAACTCTAGCCTCCGAGATGATGTGTCCCAGAAATTGGAACACTTGTATCCAGAACTGACACTTAATAACCTTACCATAAATTTATTGCTCTTGGAGAATATCTAGGAATATCCAGAGGTATGTATCATTCTACTCCCCAAACACTGAATACCACAAGATGTAATCAATGAAGACCACGACGAACCAGTTGAGGTCGGGGGGGAAGATCATGTTAACAAGGCCAATGAACATTTCTGGGGTTTCTTTTATTTCAGAAGGCATCACTAGGAACTCATAGAAGCTATAATGGAACCTCAATGTTGTCATCAGTATATCCTCATCATGTACTTGAAGCTGGTGGTAGCTTGATCAGAGGTCTATCATTGAGAAACATTTTGCCCCCATCAGCTGGTTGAAGAGGTCATCAATTCTCAGAATTTGGTACTGGTTCTTCATGGTCTCATGGTTCAGGGGCCAGAAGTCCACACAAAACCTCAATATCATAAATTCCATATTGAAAAAATCATCGGGGAGACCCATGGTGAAATGTTGGGACCTAAGAACCCCTTATCCTGTAAGTCCTCCAATTGTAACCTCAACTCACAATGCACTGCAGGAGCCTTTCAATATGCCAGTGTGGATATCGGTGTCATCCAAGGGTAAATGTCAATATAGATGTCTATTTCTCTATGATGAGGTATCCCTGGAACCTAATCATTAAAAACATCCTCATACTCATCCACCATTATATGAAAACATGGACTCCTATCCTCCACTGCACCAAGGGTGTGGCTGGACAACTGGTGAGTGATCAGGTGAAACCTTCTCCGAGAGAGTGTATCTTATGCTAAAATAATTTCCTTCTCACTGGTGAAGGAAGAAATGGTACCATGTTCGTGGATACAATCCATTTTATTCCTAGAACAGTCGATCTGAGCAAGCATTGTTGATAACGAGTCCATTCTAAATTTTACATCATAAGGCCTCAATGCATCTACTAGATGATCACACCCAAAGCTCTCACCTCCTAGAGTAAGCTCGTACTACTGACATGAGTGTGCA
Source organism: Viscum album (assembly GCA_963277665.1). Taxonomy (NCBI): domain Eukaryota; kingdom Viridiplantae; phylum Streptophyta; class Magnoliopsida; order Santalales; family Viscaceae; genus Viscum; species Viscum album. The sequence continues at coordinate 951,976,534 of OY728127.1, forward strand.
ATAATTAAATATCATGTTGTTGGAGTCTCTATCTATATGTAATGTTCCAACGACTCCACAGGAATCTCTGAACTCTGAACGAGAGTCGTGGTAAGGAAGGAGGGACATGCCCCTTTTTTATAAGTAATGTAGCTAGTATGGAGAAGATACAGATCGTACCTTGGATCATTTCTGTACCAATGCGGTTAGAAGCCTCTACTCCCTGAAGCTGATATTTCCTATTTATGCCGCCTACTTGAGGTTGGTGTGGACCACTTGGGGGTGGTGGATCCATCACCTCGAACTATCACATATCGCCTTTCACTCAACTAGCTCCCACGCCACGTCTTCCGCCATGCGTACCTCCTTGCTCAAACCACTATCGCTGCCTCGGTGGTCCCTTTACCATATTTCGGTCATCGATATGAAGGGTTGGGGACTCGCGTGCCATGTCTCCCTACACACTACATGAAGAGAAAATAATGGACCTCTTCTGACTCCCTCTAGCCTGAGATCCTCGCACTTCCAACCCTGAGTCCTAGGGTTGGACTCTAAAAGACCCGGCATGCTTGGTCCCACACATATGATGTCTGGTGCCTTCCGAAGACCTTGTCGCCAAGGGTCAACTGGTAGCTCTAGAAACAGGCACCTGCTCTTCCAAGAATCTCTCCATCATAAGGGCTCGCTTCTACACCCCGTCCTAGGTAGGGATTCCAAGAGACATCACCAAATCAATGACCTACTACATGAGTCCCTATCCAAAGGCTCGAGCCCAAAAGAAAGGTTATCGCACCATAGCTGTGGAGTAGCGGTAAAGCTCCGTGAACCTTTCGGAGTACACAACCACCGTCATGATGTCATGTTGTAGGTGAAGCATCTTCTGGATGTGCACAGAATGTAACATCGTGGTAGAAAACACCTCCCAGAAAGTCCTCTCAAAGTCAACCCAAGTGAGGGTCACCACCTCATGAGTCTTGATGGTCAAAATCCCCCATATTTCTACTGATCCTTGAAGAAGGATCACTGCCATGATCTCTATCTGTTCAACTAGTTTACTCACTAAGTGTAATACCTACGTCACAACCTCTATCCAGTCCTCCCTGACCTAAGGATCTGTCTGTCCCCTAAACCAAAGTGGTCTCTATCTCTAGAACTCGTGTAGGGAACTGAGCCTACAAACATCCTCTGCCAGAACCACCTAGAGTTGATGATTACCATCAAGTAGTGGTAGCACTAGTGCACCACCCGGTAGAGCCATCCCAAGAACTAGTCACTAAATGGATGCCTGGTCGCTGGGTTGGTTATCCTCATAACCTCGTATTGGGATTTTGGATGGTTGTCTACGTGGAGGCATCCTGAGATAGATCAATATGCACCATTGTTAGAAGGCTATAACTAGTGAGCTGACTCTTATTAAAAATAAGGAGACACATATGCAACCACTGTTTTCATGTATTGAGCTGAAAATAGATTTCATGGTCCTCATTTATAGATATGTCAGCCACAGGACCAACACTGGACTCCCCGAATCTGAATGTCGAACTCACAACACTTGACATTATTTCCCTATAACAAAAAGTCAGACTCCTAGTATTTAAGGGGGAACTGACCACCCAATGAAACCACTTTGTCACCACCCATCACCCGGGGCCCGTCCCATGACTACCCCAAGCCTGCCTCCTGAAGGCCAAGGGCTGGAGACTGGCGCCGAAATTGTCAACCTGCATGTGGGAGGCATTATCCTAGATACCTCTACATAAACACGTGGAAAACAAAGTCCCAACTCATAGAAGGGAAACAACTTACCACTAATAAACCGAGTGCAAGTACAGCTGAATAAATGTGGGCCAAAATTCAAACCCAAGGAAAATTACAGGCAACTGTAATGTACAAAACGTGATTTGATGGAAATATATAGTAAACCCCACCTAATCGTGAGATTAGTGAACCTATTGGAAGCCAAAGTAGTACATCTTGTCTTCCTAGTCCAACTGGGCCTCACATGGTCCTTGGGAACCAAATCCATTGTCATATCATCCATTCATCCAATCTTCCTGAGAACCCCTATCGAAACGTCAATCTACTGCACAAGACACAACACGAGTGGGTTGAGCCTATGCAGGGGTGAGTAACACAGTAATCAGTAGGGTATAAAAAATAATAAGAAAGAACACACAAAAATTTCTCAAAGTAAATCATGAAACACAAGACAACTCACAGTAGTTATATTCAAGGATAGTAATGGTAGCATCATTAGTCACAAATTTAAAAATTCTTAGTCACTAGAGTACTCCTCCTCTATCGAGTACAGTGGGTCTTTTGGGTCAAATAGATATCCTTGTCACTAACCTTGAACTAATATGGTACTCATCCCAGATGAGTACCAGGGGTATGATGGTTCACATAGAGCTTCTCCCCCACCATGGGTCTACTTGGTCACACAGAGCCACTTCCCACCATGGACGAACTGAGGAACTCCTCCTGTCGAGTGCACTGGGACTACTGGGTGACACAAAACCTCTCCCTACCATGGGCATGTTGGGTTGCATAGAACCACTTCCCACTGGGCCATCGTCAAGAAGTCTTTAAGAATCAACCAACAAAAGAGTTCCATATGTAGAATTCATGGAATAACCGCTACACAATCCATTCGCCACTTCTCATCGTCCACAAAAGTCACCATTAAGATTTCTGAAAGATCCACCTCCTCGAGATGTTATAAATATTGCAAAAGTCATATCAATCGGATGAGCGATTAGATTGATACGAATATTTTAGAATCCAAGGGACCAGTTTCAATGGGGATTTGTCGACCCGGTCGGACCGTCCCGAAAAACCTGGCTCAGGGGATCCACATTTCACAGTTCATTAATATAGACATGACTCGACCAGGTGCGGGTTAAGGTCGGTCTCATCTGGCATCGCCTCTGGTCCAAGTCTAATAGGCCTTTCTAGACCTGGCCCTGTTGGCCAAAGTTCCAGCATGCCGAGTCACCTGGTGACCCGGCCATGACTGACCTAACCAGAAGAGGGTGCATGTTAAGCCCACTGGTGTGGTATGCCAAGTTGTGCTCAGGTCAGGTCTGCTGGGCAGCGGGACTGTCCCGACCCGGTGAGCTATGTGCCCGACCTGCTAGTGGTTCTTTCCCCATCCAGTCCGTAAGTGGTAGACTAGTCCTCCATGTTTGATGTGGCTGGGAGTGACGTTCATGCCCCACCATCTCCCCATGGGTCTCTATGGAGAGCCTCCTCCACCTCGGTCAAGCGATAGCTGCACATCACATGGGATATGGCTCGATGTCTCGTTAGCTACCCTTAGAGGCGGTCAAGCAACCGCGTACGCCACCTCCAAGCACTGGTTCAGCCGGTGGATTCTCCTGCGGCGTCGTGACCTGGTCAAGTCACAGCCTTTCGTCCAGTGTTCCATCATGGCGTGCCACCACCCAGCCACAACCGCCGTTGTGGGCCACCACCATCACTAGCATGCCAGAGGATTCTTCTAAAAACTACCAGGTCCCCAATACTGGTCCTTTATTTGTGCGTCTTAGGCCTTAATTTTCTAGGGATCGACCTCTCCACTGCGACGACCTTACAATTGGATTGTCATCAATTTGAAATATGGGCCACAAAGAAAACCTACATGGGAGGAGATCGAGCCTTGTTCATGTCATCTCAATTTCACATCATTAGGAGTTTACAAAACCGGGGAGGTCCGGGGATGTTATTTTTTACAATAAAGATAATTAAATCCCAGAAAAAGCGACCCCAAAGAAATCACCCTCCCGTAAGAACACATGGTCCACAGATTAACCAGTTCATAGATTAATTCATGATATTCATTCAGAAATAAGAACAGGGAAACATTAAAATAAAAACAACCCCTACCTCTTATGACGTCCAACGTCATGGAATTCATCCTCTACGGGTTAAGACGTAAATGTTGGTTCCGGACTCTGATCATCAAAAGGCGTCGATGGTGGTGAGGATCTGCCAGCATTCTTCATTATTTGTTGTGGTGGATGTCTATCAGAGTTTCACCAGAAAATCCTCTTAATTTATAAAATATACTTCCCCAGTGCATCGAACAATAAATAAGAGCACGTCGTAGCATTCCCATTATGATGCAATGTCGCGTCGTTATGCTATTTCATTTATTAAATAACATTACTGTTATGCACCCGTAAAGCATCATTACACTGCGAGTTAATGAGCCATTGACAAGTCTAATTGATGCCCATCGTCACCGCCCTATCAGTTCCAACCACATCGCCATCTGCCACTCCATGTTGAGAATGAAAATAAAATAATTTATTTAAATTATATTATTATTTTTCTCAAAAAGTATGAAAAATAACATTTCTGCTCGACCATTGCCGACAGAAGATAATTAATTTCTAGGGGAATCCCAGCATTCTGAATTCAACGGTTCCCTTGGATTTAAAATTTGAGCAGTTGTTCAAATGATAGAAAATCCTTCTCGCACGTTTACTGAACATACCTTAAATAATGTTCAGAATTCTGTTTTGGTCTCTCCGGACCTCGGAATCACGTGTCATTGAATTTCGAAGCCTTGAAATAATTCCAAAAATAAATAAAAATTTCATGGAAATTCTGATATGTTACATTTACATCGTTATTGGGTCATTATGATGTCATAGAAAACACTATATATTTATATATTAGTTATTTTTTACCCAAAAATTCGATTGTCTTAGAAAATTATGAAAAATTAACCATTGGAAAATTTCAACGTCATGATTCCTAAATTAATATTTATTTTATCTAATTAGTTTTCTAAAAATGGGAATTTTCACTTTTAAAATGAGATTACATATTTATTGAAAATTGATGGGTTTTTAGAAAAACTATTTATGAAATTTAATAAAAATTTCATTTGACTACATAAAAATTATATCATAATTTATTATAAATAATAGTAATTTGATAATAATATTTTTTATAAATATTAATTATTCTAAAAAATCATTAATTCCTTATAATAAATTCTTTATAAATTCACTTTTGGTTTTATCATGTAAAAATATAACTCTTATCAAACTGATTACCTAATCATTTATCGATAAGTAACTGATATAATCCTCATTTGTATGAATTGTTTTCATAATATTATTTTTTTAATATATTAATTCATATATTTATCAAAATTACAATTTTTACTAAAAAAAGAATTTATCAATATCAATAGTTTTTGAAGAAAGACTATAATCATAAAGGAATTGACTGAAAAAAGACTTTTATTTATTGAAAGGGAATACATTCTAGGTAACTAATAAATTGTTATATAACTCATTATAACATCTACATATGACCTGAGGGTAAGGTGTGTGATGATGACATACTCTTGGGGTGGATCAAATATCATCTCATGGGAGGTAATCTCTATTTACCTGAAATTCTCCCCTATGAGATTATGTTCAAGCTGAACGTCTTGAAACCTGGCTTCGGAATGGGAAAGAGTGAAGCCCAATGACACTAGCTCCATTCCATGCTCCGACAAATGAGCTTCATAAGACCTGAGTCTATTGGATGAGGCCATAATTTTCTTTGTATGTTTCAAAATGATTTTTTAAAAACTGTATATTAACATTAGTTTAGTGATCCCTATTCAACTACCATATTATCAATGGTAATTATAATTAATATTCATTTAATTCCAATAATAAAAAAATTCATGTGTTTTTTATATCTCTAATACATTTAAATAATGCCAATTTTAGTAATTAATTTTTTGGTCATTACATCCTTTCCCCCATAAAAAATTTAGCAGTCAAAATATTCTTTTCCCACACTAAAACAAATGATTTTATCTCTTCCTCATAACTTCAACTAGTTCCCATGTTTCTTCTTCAAACCTATGGTTTGTCCCCAAAACATTGATTAGGGACATTGCCTCATTTCATAGAACTTTTTCCCTGTGATCTAAAATCATCACCATCTTCTACTTATAGGAGGAGTCGTTCTCCAATTGTACCACATCAAGATATAGTACATGAAATGGGACAGGTATGAAATTTATCAAGATTGATACATGGAAAACTTCATATAATTCATACAGTTTTGGTGGGAGTTTAAGTCAACAAGCCACTGCTCTGATGCAATAAAGGATCACAAAAGGCATGATGTTCCTTGGACTAAGATTTACCTTCTTCCAAAATCTCATCACTCTCTTCCATGATGATTCACAGTGGAAAATCATATCTCAAAAATCAATGTCTATGTCTTCATGAGGATTGTCATCATTGATCTTTTGTCAACTCTAAGAAGCTTTGATGTGCTGCTGGATATTCATAACCTTCTCCACCATTTCTTATACCATTTCCGGACCTAGATGTTTTTGTTCACCAACTTCAACCCGTCATGCTAGCGTGCTACGACTCTTCCCATTAAGGGCTTTATAAGGATCCATTTGGATGGTTGATTGGGAACTAATTTTTCAGATAACTCAGCTAGAGGAGGATATTAATCCCATCCTCATTTGAGGTCCATTTAGCATCCTTTAAACATGTCCTAATGTGTTTGAATAGTCTGCTTATATTGGCTTTTAGTTTGAGGATGATAAGTCATACTGAAGTTCAGTTTAGTATTCAAAGTGCGTTGGAGAGTCTTCATGAAATTATAGGTGAACCGTAGATCTCAATTTCATATAATTGATAGTGGTACACCATAAAACCTTACCACATCACTAATGTATATTCATGCTTGTGGATCTAATGACAAATCCTCCCAAATCACAATGAAGTGTGTAATCGTTGTAAGATGAACCACCAAAACCCAGATAGCATTGTTTCCTTTGGATTTATTCGGAATTATGGTGATAAATTCCATGGTTTTGTTCTCCTATTTCCTTATTTGTATGGTTAATGGTTGCATCATCCCCTTACACATCAACTTCTCATCCTTCACATGTTGGCATACCATGAAATTTTTTGTGTATCTAGCAATCACATTCTTGATGTTATCCAACATATAATTCTCTCATACATCCCGATACATCATTTTTTTCCTAGATGAATGGATAAATCCATACTATGTGAATCATCAAAAAGTTCTTTCATTTTCTCCAGATTTGATGGAACAAATGGTCTTGACCCAAATCTCACAATTCCTTCTTCATTAACATTGGACTCCAATAATTTCCTTTTTTTGATAGCTTCCTGTTTATTCTGAACTACAAGATCCTCATTTTGAGAATCCTTTAACCATTCCAAAATAGATTGTTGCGAAAGAATTTGTTATGTGTTGATGATGTTACCCTCTTTATGATTCCCATGTTTATCTTCACAAAATCTATGAAGATTGGATCCTTTATAGTTCTCATCAATGATAGAATCACTGGGTCCTTCCTACGTAGAGAATACTCCACCTTGTTATCATTCCTAGGGCGGTAATGGATTGTAACATCGTAATCCTTGATGATCTCAAACCATCTTCCTTGGAACTTGTTCAACACTTTCTATGTGAATATATATTGGATACTTTTTTAATCCATATATATTTCACATATTTTCCCAATGAGATAACGCTGCTATATTTTGAATGAAATGATTATAGCTTCCAACTTCATATCAAGGTTGGGATAGTTTTTCTCATGAATTTTATTCATCCTTCAAAAATATGTGATGTCTTTTACATTCTGCATCAACACAGAGCCCATTCCCTTCTTCAAAGAATCACTAAAAATTAAAAAATATTCCCACTTGTGTCTAGTGTTAGCACATTGGTAGTTATGAGCCTCTTCTTAAACTCTGGGACAATTTATTAACACTAATTATTCCAAGAAAACTCAACTTCCACCCATGTTATCATAGTAAGAGGTTTTTACAATCATATGAATTTTCTCACAAATTAGTGATAATATCCAGCTATCCTGAAGAAATGATGGATATCTGTCATATATAATAATGTCATGAATTTATAGTACATTATATGTTCTATGTTTTATAACACTAAATATGTGTCAACAATGAATTTTGGTGTAATGAAAAAACTAGAGGCGACTCATAGAAGTCAGGTTATTTTTTCCTCGTACGCCCCAATAGATTCATCATCCTTTTTCTTGGGTGCATGGAAATATCATTCCATATTATGAGGGAAGGTACAGGGGAAATATTTACCAAAAAACATTTTTGGGAAACCCTTCTATCCCATCACCTCAATATATTCCTCACACTTCATATTTTTTAAAAATGTACACCATTGATCAGCTTCACCCTCCACGAGAGAAGATACTAGAAAACCATTCTCTTTTTAGGAACATTGAAGGATGGAGAAGAACTTATCAATGGAGTTGATCCATTTTTTGGTGATTGAGTGATCATATGATCCATTGAATGTAGGAGTCCTTTGTGCCATATTTCTCTCATTTGCAAATTTTCATTTGATGGGGGGGGGGGGTAGGAAATTCTTGTTGACCCATGTTTCTATTAAAAAATACATTTAAATGAGAGAGAATTATGAAAAAGATTGTGATTCCCACTCCCATAAGATTGGGTATCTCATTTGAGTAGTCTTTACATTGATATTTACAACATTTGTTAGTCGGTGTCCTCCAATAACTGGATAATTCCTAGAATAAAATGAAAATGAGTGGTTATTATTTTAAAATATTAAACACATAAAGGGGAATCCAATTAAAAAATGGATAACTTATAAATTACATTTATTTTCTTAACTTATAAATTTAATGGTATTCAATCTAAGTTATCTATTTCCTAACATATATTATTATGGTATTGTTTTTTTCTTGATAAATAAATAATGGTTAAAACTAATATTATGAATTTACCAAATCATAACCCCCTAGTATTATAGAACCAAGAGTGTTGCAAGGCCCACTGTTGTACACCGGTTCCTGTTCAAGTTAACCACAAAGCGTTTTTTTGGGTTTTACCCCAAGATATATCTGCAGCAGAACCACCTCTAATTGTTTTTATCCAGAAAATGATGTATTTTCACGATAAAATAGTTAATATTTAATCACCAAATTTTAGGGATGTTTTTCTTATACTTAGTCTTATCCCTAAGGATTTCACTATTGTTTTCTAATCCTAATATCAAAAATAACCAAACCTATCATTTGATACCAATTATAACCACCCATCACATTATTTCATATCGACACATGATTTATTATGTAAAAATTCACTTAATACAATTTTGATGATTGAGAAGCCCCATGTCACTATAGATTAGGGAAATTACAAAACAAAATAAGACATAAACATACAACGTCTTTATTAAAAATTTCTTTTACCTGACCGCAACATTCCTTCGTACATAGCATTGCCTGGGATAACATGAGGACATACATAAGAAAAGGGGGATATATAAAGACTAGTAAGAGAGTAAGAAAGGAATAACATGAAAAATAAAATAAATTTTAGGAAATAGGAATATCAATGGAGAATAAGATAAACATGAACATAAAGGTATGATACATCATGAATTTCATAACATGGAAATGTGGAAACAATATTAAACATTGTATCATAAACATAATGTAATTAGGTAAGCACTATCCCAATATGGTGGAAAAATGTAATAAAAGGATTCCGGTAAAACCCTATCCCAACATCACGTATCATGATAATAAATATTACCCAATGCATTGGATCACTATCATGGATGACCCTTTATAATCATTACAATATCATGCTTAGGTGTGCCACATAGATCATATAAACTGGAACAATTAAACACTGTCATTTGTTACATGATAAAGTAATGTATAATTCCTAAAATTATTCCACAATTTGATAATTATATGTGTATAATTGTTAATACCCTTGATAGAGTAATTGGTATGTTTTTCACTACATGATGATTTTGTCATGGAAAATCACGGTGTAATTTTGTCTATATAATGGTGTGTCATGTGGAAATTTGTAAATTGGAATGATGAGAAAGAAATGGGTATATCATTATGTATACATGGTGTGTATATTAAAAGGATCTTGGATCATTATATACCAACATGTGAAATGTAATTTACATTCATAATATGAATGAAATGCTTGAATTGAAATTAGAAGAGAAGAATATCTTACAATATTATAGCATAGTAACGGGTGGTTTTAAAGGATCATATGGCGGATTAAGGTGAGTGAAAGGAATATCCCAAAATTTATAAATAAAATGGAAATTAAGGAGTTATGGAATAAAATAACCCAAATAAATTAAATTGAAATTAAAACGCATGACATAAAAGAGGTTCTTGAATAAAAAGTAGAGAGGGAGATGCCATACAGAATATGATCATAGTAACGGCCTAGGTAAGGGTTCAAATGGGGGAGGATAAATCATCCCTCACAGAAATAACATCAATTTGATAGTAATTTAATTTTTAAAAACTAAATTAAATACATTACATTGAAATTAAAAGAAGAATCTTCAAAGAAGGTACTTGAATTCAAAGGGGAAGAGAGGAATCCCTTACTTGAGTTTGTGACTTCAAATGCTTGGAGTGTTTCATCATGAGAGCCTAGAGTGTTTGTTGGGGATTCAAGATAGGTAAGGATATATAATGGACGTTCTAAAAGGATTTTTTGTGATGATAAGTGGTATCCTGGGTGGGATTATATTGGAAATGAGAGGGTAATTATTTAATATTTCACAAACAAATATTTTGAAATATATATTAATAAATATTCCAAACCACAAACATTAACAATGTTTTCTATTATGGTTTTTGTCAATGTGGAGGGGAAAAAATTTATTTATAAGTACATGGGCCGAATATATTATAATATTATCCTTTCTTATATAGAGGACTGTCACATTATTAAATAAATGAACTTAAAATCATAAAATATGTAATAAATTTTGGTGGATTCACAAAAGAAATATAATATAAGTAAAATAAATCTAAAATAATGTCATATTAAAGATAAAATATTTTTTTGGTCTAAGATCCATTTTATGGTATTTATTATATCAATGTTAGGTCATTATGATGTCCTAAAAGACACTATATATTTATATATTATTGAATTTTTAACAAAAAATTTGACTGTCTGAGAAAATTATGAAAAATTCCCATTTTGATAATTTAGGCAACCTAATTACAAAAATAAAATTAGTTTGTTCTAAATAATTTTCTACATCTGTGTATTTTCACTAATAAAATGATTTCAACATTTATTAAAATTTGATAGGCCTTCACAAAAAAAGTTTTTAAAACATAATAAAATATTACTTTTGAATTCATAAAAATTACATACTCATTTATTATTAAAAAATTTAATTTGATAATAATATTTTAATAAATTATTAAATATTTAAAAAACTCTTTAATTACATAAAATAAATTATCTAAAACTACACATTCTATTTTATCGGATAAAAATGTAACTCTTATCAAACTGATTACATGATAATTTATAGCTAAGGAGCTGATAAAATCATCATTTATAAGAATTGCTATCATAATATTATATTTTAATATAATAATGCTTATATTTTTAAAAATTTCTATTTTTACCTAAATAACTAATTTATCAAATTCATCATTTTTTTAGAATGTCTATTCTTATAAAAAAAATTTGGAATAAGACATTTATTTATAGAAAGGTATTACATAATAAGTAAATAATACCTTTTATCATAACCCATTATAACTACACATTATAACTAAGGGTAAGATTTTCAATGTTGAAAGACTCTTGGACCCGCTCAGATAACATTGCCCAGGTGGTAATCTCTATTAACTTGAGGTTCACGTGTAAGATTTTTTGTTTGAACTTAAAATGATGAAGATCAGCTTCATATTTTTCAAGAGCGAAGCCCAGTGATGCTATATACTTTCTTAGCTCTGAGAAATTGGATTTTTATGATCATAGTCTTCTAGATGATGCCATCATCTCCATTCTCTGTCTCAAAAGGATTTTTTAAACCTTATATTTATATTATTTTAGTGATCATTATTCAATGTCTATATTAACAAAGGTAGTGATATGTAATAGTCAATTAAACCAATTTATAAAAAAATTATATTTTTTTATATATCTATAAGAAATTAAAATAAAGGGAATTTTATTCATAAATGACCAGGTCATTACAATATTCCCAAAAAAATAGTGGAATGCATTCATGGATCATCATCGATTCTTCCTTGTCCAACAATGTATAGTTCATCCTTTCACCAAATCCATACCATTGTGGTGTATAAGGATTACATTTTAGAGAGAAAATCCAAAACACCCATTAAAATGTTGATAATGTATTATTTAGGATATTCACCACATTTATCTATTATAAGATTCATCAATTCCTTTCCTAGATTATTATCATCCTCATTCATGTGCTCATTGAAAAACTCCAAGAATTAAGACTTTTACCTCATTATATATATATAACCATTCCTACCCAAGTATATGGTAAATTTAAGGATGTATGAGTATCATCCTCTAGCTTCTACATGACATCATGAACATAAACCAGTGTGTTACAACTCTTGAATATCTATGTCTCTTTCACACTAACAATCAAATGGTTGTTTGAGAATCTTTTATTCTAAAAAATCATTACATATTTCATGGGTTTATAGATTAAAAGAGTTTATATAACCATATTGATAGTGATTTGGGAATCTCTTTTCATTGCCAAAATGATGTCTCCACAACTAGCTATCATATGAGATGAAAGAATTAATTTCATTTCCAATTTCAAATATATAGCTTCCCTAATTAAATACATGATGACCATTATTAAGATATTCTATAGAATAAAATATAATATTATTTTAAATTTATCAACCATTATTTATACTATTGAATACAAAACCATCCATATATAAAATGAAATGGAAATAATGTTTTTGGTAACACTAGGAACATAATAATAGTTATTTAAAACAAAACTCAATCCTATAGGAAATGTGTTGTGGTAGACTACAATGTCTATAAAATTAACCTCACTTCATTAGTTTCCATTTCATCCACTCATCACTAGTAATCCTTCAAAATCTACATGCTTCATACATTTTGATATAACTGTGAGAACCACATGTAGTATAAAATTTTGAACATATATACATGGGAATTTTACGAACAATAAATAACTAAAATAATTCATACCTTTATTTAGATGGTTGAAATTTCTATTCTAGTGGCCTTTTATACAACTTGAAAAACATACCACATTATATTCAATGACATTCCTCTATAACTTCTTCATCATAGTGGGATAGTTCTCCATATCCAAATACATAGAATGAGTCTTCAACCCCTGTTCCTTGTTCATGTACATCTTATTCAACATAAGTATAAATGGGCTTTCAGACCCCATTTATTTATTAGCATGGTGAATATTATCAATAATTTCTTGTATTGTATTATCACCAAACCATATATGTTAATTCAAAATTAAACTGGGGAAGTTTTTCTATAGTGGGAAAATAATGAAGACATGTGGGTAACTCATCATGGATCCTAAAACCATAGATTCCAAGTCAATCAATATAAGAAATCATCTAAAATACCAGTTCCACAACTGGTACTAAATCTCTATGATTTAATGTAAAAAGTTCACTAGGTATATCATAACTCTCTCTTCCTCCTTTTCTTGATAAAGATCCCAAATTTGAGAAAATGTTTAATACAAAACCATGTCCTCATACTTCAATAAATTCCATTTGGAAATGTTGGAAACATATAAAATTTAACATATATTTCATTGTATACATGACTTACATAGAGGGAGTATTCTTACTCAATATCATTATTGGAAAGGTAGATAGGAAGGGGGATTTCTCGAAAGTATGATTTCAATTCGTGGTATATTATAATGATCATGCGCCTATAAAATTCAAATAAAAATCGTGATGTTATTAAGGTTATTATTATATGGTATGTATCTTGGTGATGTTGTTTAGGTTTTATGATTTACAATTTTATAAAAAATAAGAACTGATAATTATAAATATATTTTAATTAGAAAAATTGATTAATAAAATTACCAACAATATTATTAATTTCAAACTATTTTTCAAAAACTTATATATCTCAACATAAGTTTCAAAATATCTTACATATTATAAATTCTAGTGGAAAGGATCTATATTCCCTTCTCATAAACCCTACATGAGCCGGATAATATATTTTATGGGTTCTAGGTTGTACTATATTTCCAACTACATTAACTCATTGTTCCATGATATGTTTAGTGGAGTCACCAATATGGAAACATTTTTTTAATATTTCGACAAAATTTTCCAATTAGTTACAACATGTCTTACATGGAAAGTCAACCCCTTATCTGAAGTATTTAAAGACTACCTGAAACAAAAATCTAATGATTCCATGATAATTGAATGCACTGCATCTTGGTTTGTTCAATCTCTCTAAACAATGTGGTTGATAATAACCAAACTAGTTGATGGGTAGGTAAAATTAATATATTAAAATATGGATTCTTATCCTTTTGTGTAAATACCATATTACCTTTTTTACATGCCCTTCTAATATTAAGTGGTTATTAAATACATGATAAACTATATCTGACAAAATTCTTTTTCATAAACTAATTCTATATTATTTAATCTTGATATCTTTTTAATTCATTGCTGTGGTGATCACATATCATTCAAAAACATAAATAATTTACCATGAAAATGAAAAATAATATTAGTGGCCAGATCTTCAGAATGCCTAATACTTATTTTTTTCTAGAAAATGGTAAACATACCCTCCCCCTAATGGAAAAAATCCTGAACTGTAGCATGGATCATGTTAAAATATTCCACCATGGCAACATTGCATAGCCTAGAGTGGTTTTACATACTCTACTTGACATAGAACACCTCCACTAGACTGGGAAATCCTTCTATTTATATGATTTTACTCACTCGAATGTGGGGGATATAATGGACTAGATAAAGGGGGTATACATAAAATAAACCATATGAACATAGGGCCTTATAGAGTAAAAATGATGGGATGACTTCTAGGCCATCAATAATAATTTAACAATAAATAGTTCAATGAGAGAACAAAATTGATCAAAGAGGGAACAATGATTGGCCAAATCTAATTTTGGTGAGTATCATCAAGGTGAGTTTGATAAATATTTCCATCATGATGAAGACATATTGAAATTGATTGATAATAATTGTAAAAGTTAAATGATTGGTTAATATTGTTCCATCACTCTAAATACCATGAATACTCAAAAATGTAGAGATTATATTAACATTGAGATAACTATTTCCATGAGATACCTAGAGGCTACTAATAATGAAAAATCCGTTACACGCCCACAATCAGTGCATGTAGAACATTCAACATAATCTTGTGAAACATATAACATACAATACACAACCAGTGATGATAAATATGAACCTCATTTTGAGAAGCCTTAAAAATAAAAGAGAAATGGGAATTTTCTGAGGAACATGACTCTTGGATGGAAGATAATGAAAAAAAATCCTTCTATCAATAAAAAAATTTATTTTTTTATATCTAGATTCAAATTAAAAACATGAAGTTTATTAATTTTGGGAATGATTTTTTGAAAAAACCAAACATTTAGGGCTTTTTTATGGAAATGACTCAATATTGTTTTATAACTTCTAAATATGGCTTTTGTTTGACATGAGATTCATGTTTGATATTTATATCTATATTATTAAGATTATTTTTTATGTTTTATAGTAAAGTGAGGAATTTTTAGATTATGGAACAATTATTATTTCTCTTTTTTGAAATTATTATAAACTCGAGATTTTGAGTCTTTATTTTTTGTATTTTACTAACAATAAGAACTATTTGGAGTGTGTGTGGTTTCCTTATCGATGATGTTATCAGTTTTAGAAGCCCAATTTTTTTAAAAATTTGTTTTATTTTAATGACATTGTTTTATATTATTATGATTTTTGTATTTACATAAAGTAGTAGTGATGCTTTGAGCAGCAAACAATGACATACTTCTCAAGTTTCTTGTTAACCAAACCTTATGAATATTACTTTATTTATAATGTATGGATTACTTTTTTATATACCTTTTTGGATGTATTTTCATGTGTTATTTTTATTTTGGGATCTACCTTTATTTAGGAACTCTTCAATCAATGTTAATGTTCATTCCTATTATATTTCACACAAAAGATTTGATGAAATATTTGTGAAATATTGTTAGCCATCATCTTATTGTTCATTTAATCTTATAGAATTATTTCTTTATCTAACTATCTTTGAAATTATTCTATAAAATTATTGTTTTCTTAATTGTGAGGTTGGTTTGTGAGGTCATTGATGATTTTTTCATTGAAAAAGTGATTCACTGCTGAATAAAACATTTTTTCCTTTTACATGGTCTACTACATTGAATTTAATCTACAGATCCAATCTTAAATGTGGACCTTTTTCCTAAAATTTTGATTCTTTATTGAAATGGATGATTTTTATCCAACTTAATTTTCATGATTGTTCAATCATTTTTCACCTTATGTCTATATTGTACATTGATCATATTAAAAAAAATTATTTTGGGGAATGTGTTTGGAGACCAATTGATATCTCATAATTTTTCCAAATATGATAATGAGTAATGAATTACACCAGATAATTCATCTTATATTAATTCTATCAAATGATACTTATCTGACCATCTTCTATGGTTTTTAAAAAAATCAACTTCATTAAAATTTAAAGAATGAAACATGTTCAAATGGTGGAAAAAACTATGTTCTTCCAATAAATTATAATGAAAATAATTTAGTATAAAATTGGTAATCCTTTGATATGGAAAACACATCATAATCTGACACCCCATGTTCTCGGTTGTGAGAGATAGATAGTACATGGTGTGTATTTTACGTTCATGGTGAGTAGTTTTATATGTCATGTTCTATTATATCCAGATCAACACAATAATCCTCTTTTTTTGGATCATAAATTTGATTAGATGAGATCTATTTAAATATTTTGTGTGATATATATGTGAAGAAAATTATAAATGTTGTATACCTATTGTGCATGTTGGGTACTCTGTTTTTTTTGACTAGTTAGAACCATTCACCCTTCTTGATGGTGAGAATTGGGGGCTTCTTCATTGTCAATCATTAACCGATTAATTTTCATTTTATTGAGAACTTGTAATGTAGAGACCCGAAGCTTAACGTACATAGACATTACATTACTTTTGCGGAATACATAGTACATAACAAAAAACACACACACAAGGACCGTAATAGTTTAGTGTCTTTGGAAACTCGGAATATAATCTTCTAATCTTGGTGAAATATCTTCAACATATCCCATAAAGATCTTCTGTTTTTTAAACCTAAATCGTTTCTTTATGTCCTGGGGAGAAGAAAACATAAAAGGGTGAGATCAAATTCTCAGTAAGGGTAAACAAAATAAATATCAATCACATCATATTCATAAGAACATATCTTTTGGATATCTTAACCTCCAAAATAGATCATAATTTCATAACATGGGATAAATCATAGTAGTGAAATGTAATCCCAATAATCATAACTTAAAACATGAAACTTTGTGGCATACAGACATAATAATAGAGAATCATTTCTTATTAGTCAAGACTCATTGCCAAGACTATCTTAGTGGACAAAGTCCCTTTCTGAACCGAGTTCACTCCTCATTTCAGTCCTGTTTTTTACTGAACCGGTATAACCTACCATTCCATCCATGTTTATCTCATGAGATATAAAATCTTTACCCAATGCATTGGAGGTAGATATTGGTCCCACCCATATCATAGTGAAATCATTCTTACTTGTGCCACAAAATAAACTTAAAACATTCATCATAACCCAACGAATAAAATGGGTTTCATAAACATCATCACATCATCACATAATCCATATAAAACAAATGGATATTTCATCATAAGAAAATTGAAACCATGTAAATCATAGAGACATTATACTTGAAACATACACAAATGAAATAATTTCATCTTAGATGGAAAATGGTTTTGATAAAACACATTAAATGAATTCTTGAGGAAAATATCCTTTTTTCTTCAAAATCAATTTCTTTTCACAAAACTTCATGCAAATTTTTAAAAAAAGAGATTTTGTTGAAAATAGTCATGAAATATTTTGGAGTGAACTTCATGAAAATAATGCTTTATAAAACTGTAAAAATTCGTTCGTGTCTTATAAGTTAAAAAAACATTCTTTTCGTACTTTTTCAGGAAAAAGTCAAAAAGTACCTCGTAACGTAAACAAAAAAGAGATTCCTTACATACAATGTAGTAAAAGTCAAAAATGGGTAAAAAGGGATTTAAAATACATGAAAACACTTTTATAAAACATGGACATGGTTGATAGAAATTACCCCAGTAAATACTTAAAATATGCAATCTCGGATAAAAATGAGATTTGCAAAATTATACCTTACCTTAGGTCCGATTTGCTTCATAAGATTCCAAATCCCCTGTATAATGATTTAAATAATGTTATTGGCTAATTCCAGAATCATACTTATTGTTATGATATCATATATGGTCATATTATTAGCTTATTATTAGTAATATTTCATTACTACTTGTTATTCGGGTGTTTATTACTTTTTTGTTCTTATGCGTGTTTGTCGAATAAATTCTTATTATTTTCTATAGGTTATAGATACCTCATTTACAGAATGGTATTATTGTAATATATATCATATTAATTTATTCAATTCATTTATATAATCATTATGCAATGAAGATCATGTAGAACGAATCGCATCACATCGTGGAGACGGTATTCCGTACGTACGCACGAGCAATGATATCGTTCCCATGATCGTGGAATTGTATTGGAGTGTATGTATACTATTTCAGAATCAATATCACTTTTTAATAGTCATATATAGTCATTATTTACAGCATTATACCTATCCAAGTAAGGTGGTGGTGGAAAATAGATTACACCACGGTGTGGAGACGGTATTCCGTACGAATGGACACGCGGTGATTTCTTTTCCATAGGATGTATAGATGGTGAAATTGGGTTGTTTTATACTTATAATAACATATCAGTATTTGATTGATACTAATGTTATTACTTCATAATGAAACAACTAGAGAAGAAGTAGTGGAAGAATAAATAAAGATGAAAGAATCGGTAATAGACATTACCTCTTCTTTGAAGTGATTTTTTGAGACCTCATTTTAGGGTACTAAAATAGGTCTTTGAAGAAGACCAGAACCTCTAGGATGTTTCTAGGGAAGTGGAGAGGAGAAATTTGCAGGGGTTGGCCGAGAATGAAGGCTCAAAGTGGTGTGAGGAAGAGGGAGGAGGAGGTGCCCTTTTATAAGGGAGGAGAGGGGTACCTTTGGAATAACTAAAAATATTATTTTATATTAAAGTCGAATTCGGTTTTAAATAGCTCCAAATTGATTTATTTTGAAACTAAGGTGGGTATGGGTCGCAATTATATCATCAAATATAATTTAGACAAGTTTAGGTTCCTATTTTAACCTTATCATTTAGATTTAACATTAAGTTAAATAATTTTACTTTTACCATGTCTTCTTGTGTTCTTATACTATAAGGTAAACAAACATACTATAAGAAGCCAAAAGAACCCCAAGTTGTTTATTATTAATATATATAACCTTATCTATGTCATTTGGCCGAGCCTTAGATTTTTAGGAATAAAATAACAATTAATAATATAATATTTGTTTTAAAAACTATTTTATGTCAATTTTGAAACTATTTAGTAATTGATTTTTGTGAAAATCATAAAAAAATTATTAGTTCGAAATAAAGTTAATTAAATCAATAATAACATGTCATATAAACCTATAAAATTAGTTTAATTCATAAAAAGTCTTAAATTACATTTATTTGGGTATTTATAACATCCATTATGTCAATATTTCATTAATAAGACAATTACTGCATCATCTTTGTGTCATAATAAATGATAATTATTTAATCCCTAAAAATTCTAAATAAATTCCTATGATGTATATAATTGTATTATATTTCTGGAGACTATTCATGTTCGAAGTTTCATGAAGTGCATCACTAAATTAAAATTATTATACTTATAAGAATTAAGAAAGTGACATGTTGTCACATTCTTAGGTTTTAATAATAATTAAATTATTTTCATGGACAAAAGTACTTTAAATGAATATAATATTACCCTTAGGTGATATGGGTTGACTTTTAGTCATCCAATAGGATTTTTACATGTGTTAGGGATATTTTATAATATTATATTTACCCTTTATTACCCGATTTACCTTTAACTATGGTAAATAAAATTTACCGTAGTTACTATTCATAATTCCCAAAAATAAAAAGTAGCTTATTAACATAATATGGATACACTGATTCCAAATATGGAATCCATTTTTCCAAATTCAATATACAAAATTTGCGGAAATAAAATTAAAATTAATCATGTTGTCGAAAGAAAACAGGTTTTCCTTTAAAACATTGCAAAAGATTGAATTGATTTATCCTACGAATTCAAGGTAGAATCAATGATAATGACTTAAATTATATTAAATGGTAAAAATATATTCTATTTATACTTTAAAACCATTAAATATTATAATTTAACCATATAAATTATTGCGATGAAAAAAGTTGTTTTTAATTAAAATATAGCGTGTTTTTACTATTCATCAAAATATGAAAGTTACCAGAATGAGGTGAAAATTTATCCAAAGTAAATTTTTATTTCATAATTCCAAAGAATAATTTTATTTTTTCAAATTGAACTTATAAACATGTCAAAAAATAGAATTTAGAGTGGGTGCGCCATCAAAAGGCGGCAAAACTGCATTTTTTGAAAAATACTTATTTGACCCGAAAAATTTATTTTGTTCTTATACCATGTTTTAGAAAATGTGCAAGAAAAATAATAAATTTATACGATTAGAAATTTAGTTAATACTATTCATAACGGCTAGTTCATAATAATATTATAATAATATATCGTTCTTTAGTAAAACCTGGTATTGCGTATAACACACGCTATCGAGGAAGGTCGTGATTGCGTGTAATGCAAGCCAAGTCGGGGTTGCATGCTGTGAAAGAATTCTTCATTGTTTTGTATAACATAATCCAACCATATTTCATGTATACATTGAATATATATATATATACTCAATGTTGCGTACAATAACTATTATCAAAATTGTGTGTAACAAGATCCAAGAATAGTGTTGCGTATACTGCAAGCTAATATGGTGTTGTGTATAGCGCAAGGTAATCTTGGTGTAGCATACAACAAAAGACATTAATGAAATTAAAAGAATATTTTTCATAAAATCTTGGGGTGTTACATTCTACCCCCCATAAAATGAATTTCGCCCTCAAAATTCATCGGGGTTATAAATGGTTTACTAATCGAATGTTTCTTTAATAGAAACCCACATTGTAAAAAGGAATACCAAAACCAATATTTAAAACAAAAGTATGAAACGTAATGGTTACCCAAATAAACTAATCCCTGGGTTTCCACATAGGTGAAAATATGGATATGGAAGAGAAATCTAACCATCATGTTCTGATGGAGAGTGGTAGAGAATATGGCTATGGAAAAGCCAGCAATCACAAAGCCATAAATTTGTGACGATCTAATGTACCATCTGATTATTCAGATATATGAGCACTAGGACAACATTTTTGGTTTTCATGATCATTTCCCTAATGTTGATGAAATTGGAATTAGAAGAAATACTTTCGTGATTTTGGTATAGTCTCACCGTTTTTCATTCTTTGGACAATTTCCACTTCATCTCTTAAAGAAATGAAGTTGAATTTGTCATTCGTGATGTGTTAGCAGATCATGTGATAGAATGATGGGTCATTCCATCTGTCTCAAACAAAAGGTTAGAATAGTTATCAAAAAATTCATAAGTCCATATATAGTGATATTAATCATATATGGTTCCTAAAATGGACTTATACTTCATATATCATACTACTTAATATAATAAAACTAGTTTCTATTAAACATGGACTTCCTGTAGGCCAGTGGTAGGCAAGAAAGTCCAGTCGTACTTCGGTTGTGGGTTCGATTCCCACAGCCTTGTCCGACGCGATGGGTTGTCGCCCATCCTGCAGGTTGTCCTTTTTCTAAAGCTATATTACTATAACATCCCATCAAAAATATCAAAAAAGTTTTATCCTTAAACAATACTAACTTATGTCCAACATAATCCATTCCAATCGTTAGGATTATCTAAAATACTTTGGTCCAAGCTCATAGTATAAAGAAAATGATCATGTGAATGCCCTCATTATTCCCCCATATATCATAAGATATATCTTGTTGGTCAAATTACAAACATGTGAATACCTTAATCATGTATTCTCTTGAAGAATGAATATCCATTGAACCTTAGTGAAAACATGAATTCAATTAAACGTTAACACTTTCCACATACCAAAATCATCAAAATTATATATCCTCAAACCATGATATCACATAGTCCTTATATCAATCATGAGCTCATGAATACTATAAAACATATTAGATTATCTTTATCCCTTCATTATGTGCATATCATATTCTTTCCAAAAATATTTCAATCACTTTTCATGGTTACCGATGCCATAAAATTATTGAAAACCACAATAAACCAAAACATAAATATTCCAATATTCCACGATACTATATACAACATTATTCTGGAATCCCATTACATAAACACTTAATCATTCCACCACATCATTGTCATATTCAACATCGCCAATGGTGATCGCATGTGACTTCCCTTTGTCCTTTTCCTTAAGTGGTTTCTCATGTCGATCATCACTAACCCTTGGATTAGGGCATTTATTAGCATAATGCCCCATTTCCTCGCACTTGAAGAATTGAAGTGTAGTAGGTTCATTCTGTGTATCCCTTCCTTTGTTTGCATCATTAGGCATCTTATTCCCATCATTGCGGCATTCAAATGCCCAATGACCTTCCTTTCCACATTTGAAACATTTACTTGTCCCTTTAAGACAATCTCCACCATGCTTCTTTCCACACATTTAGCATAAGGAAACATTCATCTTCTTTTCACCATTATTCTGAGATTTCTCCTTGAACTCCATCTTTCGTTTCTTGTCAAAAATATGAGATGGATAAGTAACACCAACATCCATTTCTACATTCATAGCACAACGCACAATTTCTTCATAGCTACTGAAGTCTCTTATAGCTAATGCCCTTCGAAGATTTGGTTTTAAGCCACTGAAGAATCAATCAACTTTACTTTCAGGTTGGATGATAAATCCAGATGCATACCTTGCAAGCCTTGTAAAATTTTCTTCGTACATACCAACCGATTCATCATCCTTTTTCTTTAGTTCAAGAAACTCATTCTACATCTTTGTTCGAAGAATACGAAGGGAAGTACTTATTGAAAAATAAGTTCTTGAACTCATCTCATTCCATGGACTCAATTTCATCTATTTGCCTCGTATTCTTGATAATATTACACCATTGATCATCTTCACCTTCCAAACGATATACTACTAAGATGACTTTATCATGTTCAGAACATTGAAGAATTGAAAATATCCTTTTAGTGGTACGGATCCGTTGTTCAGCAACAAGTGGATCAGAAGACCCACTAAAAGAAGGTGGATGTTGCCTCATGAAGGACTCAATAGAATGTTGTTCCCTTCTCTGCTCATTTGGAAGTCTAGAATGATTCATATCTTATGTAAGTATAGCAATAATATTTTTCACTCCATGACCCATAACATTTGTTTGTTCAGGAGTAAAATCATTGCATTGTCCATTACATTGATCAACACGGTTCCATCGGGTTCAGCCATCGTCTAAAACCCAAAAAGAATAGTGTGAGGGGGAAAAATCATGCTAGGGAAAACAACATAATAAAGGGGGAGTATCCTCAATATGTAACATCTTAAGTTAAATTCTATGATTGTTACCGTAGTTCTAGGATTGTATCATATATGTATACTTATCCTTAAGGACATCCCTAGACATACCTTAGAAATATATCTAGAGATCTCACTAACGTTTTCGCATCCTAGTTTCCAATGGTTGACTAAACCTTTCCTCTGATACCAACTGTAGAGACCCGAAGCTTAACGTACATATACATTACATTACCTTTGCGGAATACTTAGTATATAACAAAAAGACACACACAAGGACCATAATAGTTTAGTGTCTTTGGAAACTCTGAATATAATCTTCTAATCGTGGTGAAAGATCTTCAACATCTCCCATAAAGATCTTATTTTTTTTAAACCTAAATCCTTTATTTATGTCCTGGGGAAAAGAAAACATAAAGGGGTGAGCTCAAATGCTCAGTAAGGGAAAAAAAGAAATATCAATCACGTCATATTCATAAGAACATATCTTTTGGAAATCGTAACCTGCAAAAGAGATCATAATTTCATAACATGGGATAAATCATAGTAGTGAAATGTAATCCCAATAATCATAACTTAAAACATGAGACTTTTTGGCATACACACATAATCATAGAGAATCATTTCTTAGTAGTCAAGACTCATTTCCAAGACTATCTTAGTGGACAAAGTCCCTTTCTGAACCGAGTTCACTCCTCGTTTCAGTCCTATTTCACTGAACCGGTATAACCTACCATTCCAGCCATGTCTATCTCATGAGATATAAAATATTTAACCAATGAATTGGAGGGAGATATAGGTCCCACCCATCTCATAGTGAAATCATTCTTACTTGTGCCACAAAATAAACTTAAAACATTCATCATAACCCAAAGAATAAAATGGGTTTCATAAACATCATCCCATCATCACATAATCAATATAAAACAAATGGATATTTCATCATAAGAAAATTGAAACCATGTAAATCATAGAGACATTATACTTGAAACGTACACATATAAAATAATTTCATCTTAGATGGAAAATGGTTTTGATAAAACACTTTAAATGAATTCTTGAGGAAAATATCCTTTATTCTTCAAAATGAATTTCTTTTCACAAAATGTCATGCAATTTTTAAAATAAAGAGATTTTGTTGAAAATAGTCATGTAATATTTTGGAGTAAACTTCATGAAAATAAGGCTTTATAAAACCGTAAAAATTCGTTCATGTCGTATAAGTTAAAAAACATTCTTTTCGTACTTTTGCCGGAAAAAGTCAAAAATTACCTCGTAACGTAAACAAATGAAAGATTCCTTACCTACCATGTAGTAAAAGTGAAAAATGGGTAAAAAGGACTTTAAACATACATGAAAAAACTTTTATAAAACATGGACATGGATGATAGAAATTACCCCAGTAAATACTTAAAATATGCAATCTCGGATAAAAATGAGATTTGCAAAATTATCCCTTACCTTAGGTATGATTTGCTTCTTAAGTGTACAAACCTCCTGTATAATGATTTAAATAATTTTATTGACTTATTCCATAATCATACTTATTCTTATGATATCATATATGGTCATATTCTTAGCTTATTATTAGTAATATGTCATTACTTATTGTTATTCGGGTGTTTATTACTTTTTTGTTCATATGCGTGTTTATCGAATAAATTCTTATTCTTCTCTTTAGGTTATAGATACCTCATTTAAAGAATGGTAATATTGTAATATATATCATATTACTTCATTAAATTCAATTATATAATCATTATGCAATGAAGATCATGTAGAATGAATAGCATCACATCGTGGAGACGGTATTCCGTACGTACGCACGAGCGATGATATCATTCCCATGATCATGGAATTTTATTGGAGTGTATGTATACTATTTCAGAATCAATATCACTTTTTAATAGTCATATATAGTCATTATTTACACCATTATACCCATCCAAGTAAGGTGGTGGTGGAAAATAGATTACACCATGGCGTGGAGACGGTATTCCGTACGTACGCACGCGCGTTGATTTCTTTTCCGTAGGATGGATAGATGGTGAAATAGGGTTGTTTGATAATTATAATAACATATCATTATATGATTGATACTGATTTTATTACTTCATAATGAAACAACTAAAGAAGAATAAGTGTAAGAAGAAATAAAGACGAATGAATCGGTAACATACAATACCTCTTCTTTGAAGTGCTTCTTTGAGACCTCCTTTTAGGGTACTAAAATAGGTCTTTGAAGAAGACCAGAACCTCTAGTATGTTTCTAGGTAATTGGAGAGGAGAAATTTTCAGGGGTTTTCCGAGCTTGAAGGCAGAAAGTGGTGTGAGGAAGATGGAGGAGGAGGTTCCCTTTTATAAGGGAGGAGAGGGGTACCTTTGGAATAACTAAAACTATTATTTTATTATAAAGTCAAATTCGGTTCTAAATATCTCCAAATTGAATTATTTTGAAGACATGGTGGGGATGGGTCGAAATTTTCTCATCATATAGAATTTTGACATGTTTAGGTTCCTATTTAAACCTTATCATTTAGATTTAACATTAAGTTAAATAATTTTACTTTTACCGTGTCTTCTTGTGTTCTTATACTATAAGGTTAATAAACTTACTATAAGAAGAAAAACGAACCCCAAGTTGTTTATTATTAATATATATAACCTTATATAAGTCATTTGGCCGAATATTATATTTTTATGAATAAAATAATTATTAATAATATAAAAGTTTTTTTAAAAACTATTTTATGCCAATTTTGACACTATTTAGTAATAGAGTTTTGTGAAAATCATAACAGAATTATTAGTTCGAAAAAAAGTTAATTAAATCAATACTTACATGTCATATTAACCCATAAAATTAGTTTAATTCATAAAAAGTCTTAAATTACATTTATTTGGGTATTTATAACATCAATTATGTCAATATTTCATTAATAAGACAATTACTACATCATCTCTGTGTCATAATAAATGATATTTATTTAATCCCTAAAAATTATAAATAAATTCCTATAATGTAGATAATTGTATTATATTTCTATATACTATTCATTTTCTAAGTTTCATGAAGTGTATCACTAAATTAAAATTATTATACTTATAAGATTTAAGAAAGTGACATGTTGTCACATTCTTAGGATTTAATAACAATTAAATTATTTTAATGGAAAAAAGTCCATTAAATAAATATAATCTGACCCTTAGGTGATATGGGTCTACTTTTATTAGTCCAATAGGATTTTGACATGTGTTAGGATAATTTTATAAAATTATATTTACCCTTAATTACCCGATTTACCTTTAACTATGGTAAATAAAATTTACCGTAGTTACTATTCATAATTCCCAAAAATAAAAAGTATCTTATTAACATAATTTGAATCCACTGATTCCAAATATGTAATCCATTTTTCCAAATTCAATACACAAAAGATTCAGAAATTAAATTAAAATTAATCCCGTTGTTGAAAGAAAACGGGTTTTTCTTTAAAACATTGCAAAAGATTGAATTGATTTATCCTACGAATTCAAGGTAGAATCAATGCTAATGACATAAATTATATTAAATGGTAAAAATATATTCTATTTATACTTTAAAACCATTCAATATTATAATTTAACCATATAAATTATTGTGATGAAAAAAGTTGTTTTTAATTAAAATATACCGTGTTTTGACTGTTCATCAAAATATGAAAGTTAGCAGAATGATATGAAAATTTATCCAAAGAAAATTTTTATTTCATGATTCCAAAGAAGAATTTTTTTTGTCAAATTGAACTTATAAACATTTCAAGAACTAGATTTAAAGTGGATGCGCCATCAAGGGGTGGCAAAACTACATTTTTTTAAAAATACTTATTTTACTCGAAAAATTTATTTTGTTCTTATACAAGGTTTTAGAAAATGTGCAAGAAGAATAATAATGTTATAAAATTCAAAATTTAGTTAATACTATTCATAACGGCTAGTTCATAATAATATTATAATAATATATCGTTTTTTAGTAAAACCCGGTATTGCGTACAAAACACGCTATTGAGGAAGGTCGTGATTGCGAGTAATGAAAGCCAAGTCAGGGTTGCATGCTGTGCAAGAATCCTTCGTTGTTTCGTATAACATAATCCAACCATATTTCATTTATACATTGAATATATATATAGACATACTCAATGTTTCGTAGAATAACTATTATCAAAATTGTGTGTAACACGATCCAAGAATAGTGTTGCGTATACAGCAAGCTAATACGATGTTGCATATAGCGCAAGGTAATCTTGGTGTAGCATACAAATCAAGAAATTAATAAAATTAAAAGAATATTTTTCATAAAATATTGGGGTGTTACATGTAATGAGAAGATATGATGATTTATGAAATTAAAAAAATATATTTCTGTAACAATAAAATAAAATAGATTCAATAAAGTAAATGAATAATAAATAATTATAAATTTAATATGAGACCATCATTGATACAACTTATAGATTATAGGTGCTTTAGAATAATCCTTAACTGGTTTCACTGACTCAAATTTTTGTCTTCAAACACATTTACCCCTTTCATTACAATACAACCCCTTAATTTTCAATAAAAATAGCCTATGACATGAGTATTTTAAATTACCGAAAACATGAATAAAGGATCAGAAAATGCAATTTATAATTTATTTATAAGAAGATATAGAATTACATTAACTCATAATTACCTCTTTATTGACAGCAATTATAATAGATATCATCACACCATCATGGTGTTGTTGGATCCATGAGTATAATCCCTCTATTTATGATCAACACATTAAGCACAATCAATTAATCACACCATAGAATTAACTGGTGCAACCAGGACCGATCTTGATTTCTCATGGTGGTCATCATTGACCACATCGGAATTAATCTCAAGGGAATAATAACTCTTCATGGTATCCCATTTAATTGATAGTGAACGAGAGGAGATGACTATAGATATATTTATCTTTTTAGGTCTTCGATTATCCTTATTCTATTTTTTTATAAATCACAAATTATGTTTTAGGAATTATATAGAATTAGATATTTATTTTTACAGGTTTAGGATTAGAAAATCATATATAATCCCATTCCTGGTTCCATAATTCTTAGTTTATCCCTTGTTGAATTAAAAAATTATAAATATTACTTTTAAATAATAAATGTGTAATTTTTAGATAATATAAATAATAATTATGAAAAAAATTTGAATCAGACCTTTATACTCTTCTCACATTACATCACTCATATTTACTAATCCATGAATATTGATTATCTATTTATTATGTATATATCAATGAATTATTCATCCATAAATATAATAAATATTATTTTTTAAAAACGTAATGAAAAATATTTATTATTTTTATTTAACTAACATATTTTTTCAAATAACATATGATTAAATTATGGAAGTCATCTAAGCCTCAATAAAAATTATTTATTCTAACTTTTTTAGTAAAAAACTATAATCTTTCTAAGATTGTGGATACACATATAGTGTGACCCTATAAGCCTTTTTCTCATTGGAAATAGGCATAACTAGTTAAATCCTAGGGTTAGAGTCTAACAACATGACAATGCATTTATTAAGAAACATATTAACATCACAACGATATATTACCAAAAACAAATTTTTACTATGTAATATAATCCTTTTATCAAAATATATAAAATACATAGGATTTCATGTTAGTGACATCAACCTATATGATTAATGTCTCTATCTTTAAAATTATTTAAATTAATCCTCCCATCATACACTATTGACAATGATTTATATAGGTGGTTCCATTCCTATCAAAGTGCATGAGAATTTATCATTCATCAACAGAAAAAAGGGATAAATACTTTCTCTAATTATCCATTAATTATATATCACCCATGATACACCTACGTATTCATCTTCAATGCAGAGAAATGTTATTATAGTTTTTTTTATACATCAATGTTCGTGATTAATGGTATCCATTAATTATAATACTAAATTCCAATGATTAGTTCAAACATCATCAGAAAAGAATATCCAATGACACATGGTAATGTGGATTTCTTATTAATGGGTATATTTTCATAATGTCATATCCTAGATATTACAAAAGGGAAACACCATGATAGTTGTATCAATGTCTAATGATCATTATATCCCTACGGTTATGTATTTTCAGTGTCCAAAAATTCCAAAAATTTCGACCACAGAATAATGTTACAGTATAATCTCATGGAACCAGTAGGTTCTAATTAAAATGGGGAAATTCTATTACCTTTCATCGTGAAATATATTATTAGGAATTTTTCACCAAAAACTACCCATGTAGATAAAAAATATTAATGTGATATGATAAATACATTAATATAAAAGACATGCAATGAATTACTAAACAAGTTATTTCTAGGGAAGTAACTCCAACACTACCTAAACTATTGAAATTGGATTATGTTTGAAATAGACCCTAATAACCACTCTTATCATCAATTACATATATAACAATGAGCTTCCACATATATCACTACTATGAGAATGTAACTATTAATAAAAATAAATTATTGATCACTTATTGGTTAAAAATTATCCTCTATATCATCATTCTATTAATTCCCTTTTAAAGAAACTAAGGAAAATATCATTTACTATATTTGGATATTATTCCACAAAACTCTAAAAATATGATGTGCTATCATCTTCTTATAATCCATGAAATCAGAATAATTTCAAATAATCCCCTATAATCTTTAAAAAAAATTATAAAATAGAGGAAATCTATTACTAGATCACTAAAATATTCAACCATCAACTATGTCTATGATTCCATAATATTTGTATTCCAAAAACAAAGGCCACCTGTTTGGACACATCATAATCTATACAATATAGAGTCCAACATAGAAAAGTCAATCCTCACAACCAACAAACTACAAATGACAGATAGTTCTCATCCATTATTTAAATGAATTTTAATGTATTATCAAATAATTTTTATCATTGTTGAATTTTTTTAATATGATAATTCCTTTATACTTATATAACCTATTCCTATAGAAATAAATAATTTTATCTTCCTTTTCAAACCTACCTAATATATTCTCCTCAAATAAATATCCTTAGGTTCTTGTTTCACATACTCATTCGGTAAGAACCCAGGTTTTTTGGAATGGGTCGGAATATCAACTCTATTTGAATTGTTGACTTGAAACTGAGAAAATTGGAGAAATTGGGCACTTTATGGAAAATTCCAGATTACACAACAAGTACCTTCAGTACATGCTGTATAAACATGACCGTGTGGAGGCCATACATGGAGTGTAGGCGTACTGGTGGGGTAGAATGTTTTTTTCGAGTACATGTCATGTACTATTTATACATGCCATGTAGAGGGGCTGTGTATGGGGATATACATGGATTGTTAGGGATGTCAGCCAGGTAGAGAAGTACACAATGTGTACACCTAGGTATACGTCGTGTAGTCATGTTGGCAGGCCTATGGTGAAATTACAGTTGTCTTATGAATAGTAAAATGATACACCCAATGTGTAGTCCTATGTACACACCGTGTATTTTTTTCACTAAAATGGGAAGTAGCCTCTTTTTAATTCTGAAACCCAAACCCTCGATGGGTTTGAGCAGGGAGAGTCGGTCGAAACTCATTTTTTATCCCGATCATCCATCTGATCTCCGTTTTAATAACCTACAGATGCATTAGAACCTCCTCACTAATACATTGATTCTTCTTGATCTGTTCTTCTTGATTTCGGTTCTATGATGAGTTATAGGGGTTTCAGTAGTTTCGATTCTTTTTTAGATCTACAGCATTTTAGACATAATTGGAGGATATTCTCAGAGGAGTATCATCGTACTTGTACAAGGTAGGTTGTGCATACCTATTTTTATGATTCTTGGGTGTTTGTGTGGTGCGGCCTTTGGCGTCGCCATTGGTACGTCTTCAGGAAATTTTGTGTGGGACCCGTTTTATCTATTATTACATATTTAATTAATTATTCAACACCTGGAATACCATTGGGCATACCCTAATGCCTATATTTCTTGTGGAAGGTTGAGGGAGAGGTCGACACTCAAAGGGAAATTTTAGAATGTGGTTCCAAAATGGTTATAATTGTTCTGCTTTGTTTAAAATTGGTATGTTTAATTTGGTAGATCATTTTTAAGTTGTTTAGAGGCATTCAATACCTCAGTACTGTTGTGTGATAACTTTTGGGCTAGTGAAATTTAACTGTTTAAATTGTTTTGCCTTATTATATGACTTTTTTGAAAGTGTTATATATGTAATTATTGAATTTCACAAGCTGGATTTCTTTTTGTTGTGTTGGGCATGGCCCAGATATTTCTTGAGTGATGCTGCTCAATGGTTGGTTTTTTCCTGGGTTACATTGGGTTGTTCGAACAATAGGATTGGGCTTCATGGAGGTCAACTTGATGCAATGTGACTATCAGGTTGGGAATGGCCTGAGATACATGGATGTAAAGGCCATCGGACTTGAGGAGCATGGTCACTGGGGAACAAGGTGTTAGAGAGGTTGTGGATTGGGAACTTACTTTGGTGATTACCACTCACCTGGAACATTGAGTATTGTGCACATATAGAGACTCGATGATGAGATGGTCTTGACCACTTGTGTGGGTAGAGGCCACTGTTAGTTGCAGTTTAGGTACTATTGGTTTGGGGGTGCTTGCCGTAGGAAGCCACATGGATGGTGATGATCCTTC
Organism: Viscum album; assembly: GCA_963277665.1. Taxonomy (NCBI): domain Eukaryota; kingdom Viridiplantae; phylum Streptophyta; class Magnoliopsida; order Santalales; family Viscaceae; genus Viscum; species Viscum album. Next base: position 952,009,091 of record OY728127.1, read on the forward strand.
ATGGGATAAAATTTAGGATATTATGTTGGGGGCAGAGACTCGCCATTATTTGATGGAATACATCGATGTCCCTCTAGTAACTTTATCTGAGTTCACACATCACTCTCCCTCCGGTTACATTATTTTAGGGAAAACATCATTGTCCCTCCTGTTACTTATTTTAGGATAGGCATCAATGTTCCACTGAGTTATTACTCCTTGTGCATGCATTTAGGATGTTGGTACTTGAGACACATTATTTCCGGTGGAACGTGGTGTCGGGTTACTTGAATAAGAATCCGGTGTTGGCCAAAGCAGGTGACACTCAATGGTGGCTGTTGAGCACCAGTTGAGTTTGTGTTTATTTGTGTATCATACTATTTACTGTTTTCCATATAACTACATACATGCTGAAAAAAAATATTAGGTATGCGCCATTGGGTGTCATCCTACTAGGATTCATCTCACACCATACACGGGCCCTTTCAAACGAGTGCAGACTTTATGGATTTATGTTCAAGAAAGAGGTCAATTCCTGGAGCTGGACCGTATTAGTTGTTTCATGGAGATGGTATAGACAATGAGGTCATGACATGATGGAGTTTACTTTGTTTAGTTTCCATTCTGTATTAGCATGCTTACTTGTAATTGTAGCTACTATTGGTTTGCCATTGGAACCCATTATTATACATTGACATTCTATAGATGCGTGCTTGGTTTGATTAGTAGTTACAAGTGGTGTTAAACATTATCTTCTCTTTACATTTGTTTTTGTTGTTTATATTCATTACTTGCATTGTTTATTTCTGCTGGTTGTGCTTCCACTGTGTGGGTCTGTCTCGAGTCTGTTGAGTAATTTATTTTCACTGTACGTTATCAATATTATTAATTAGACTAGAACCATTATTTTTACTCCTCCAAGAGGGTATAGCCTCCATGTTATACCTAACAGACCCTCACTACTAGTCATAAGATTTTGGAGTTCAGGGAGGTGCACCTAATGTAGTAACACCCGACCTGTTTATCACCGTTTGGGTAGCTTTTCAGGTCCGGGTCGTTAGAAAGTGGTATCAGTTGAGTTCGTGACATGGATATAGTAGAAGTGTCTTGTTGGATACTATTGATATTGAGATTTATCTTTTTTTTTCTTCTAGTTTTACAATTTTGGATATGGTAAACCAGAGATAGGTTGTCACTAGAACTGGGTTTTTAGCTTGTTTTTGTGTTCCTGAAGTCCCATGTTCATGGGTTGGACCCAGTTTCAATGGACGGGATTTTCTATTTGGTTTTTCTCAGATCAATGTTTATATGATTTCCACCTTAGTGGCCCACTTGGTGTGTGATGTTACTGATTTTGATATGCCACTGTTCACCCAATGCGGTAAGGGAGAATTGTACCTTGGCCCGGTATGGCAAGGCTTGTTTCCATGGCTTTTGATAGGCACATTTTTAAGGCATTTCAATTTCATAACTGCACATATGATTTTTAAAGTGATAATTCCATGTGAATAATATCAATTTACATGCCTTGTATGCTTTGAAATGTCAATGGGTGAAATTCATGATATAATTGCTTGTTTATTGCAATGTGTAAGTCATGCTTTATATAATTGTGGAATTGCATGTAGGTGAGTATTTGGGTTGGGCTCTTGTATTTATATATGGGATCTCTGACCATTTATGGTATTCAGTGGGTTCCTCTTATACGTCTCGATAGAGCATCAGGCGGGTGGTGATAAAGTGCCAATTGTATAGGCTCAAGGACATGATCAGGTTTGGGATCCACTACTAGCAGGACAACAATCGAGTTTGGCAGCGTTCGGACCGTGGCTCGACGAGCAGCCCCAAACTACTCTGGTACGTGTCTTGTAGGGGACCGACAGAGGCGAGAAAGGTACAGAGACATCTATGTAATATCTGATGCACGAGTTCCAATCACATAATACGCCTCTTTTTCAGTGTGAGGGTGGACCACATGCGGCTAAGAACTGGATAGAGAGCATGAAAAAGATCATTCAGAAGCTCGAGATACCTCCAGGGAGGTGGGAGAAGTTGGGGACGTACATGCTTGAAGGACTGACAAAGCATTGATGGGATGTACAGGTTCAAGCTCGTAAGTAGGATGGAATTTCTTGGAAGGACTTTGTGGACAGGTTTTTCAAGAAATTTTACCCAGAGACACTGAGGGATGAGTGAGCTCGTGGGTTCTTGTGTCTTCAGTAGAGAGACATGTCCGTCAGGGACTATGCAACGACTTTCACTAAGCTGTCTTGCTTTTTCACCTAGTATCGTAATAGATGACTGGGAAATGGTGAGGTTCTTCGAGGATGGATTACAACATGCCATTCTGATACAGGTAAATATCTTCTGGCTGGGTTCTTTGTTAGAGGTGGTAAATCAAGCACTCATAGCGGAGGGAAACCAGAGGGATAGACCCCATGTTGGCCTGGCGGTACTTTTAGGGGATGGTCCGGACAACAGGAAGCAAGGACGAGATGAGTTCCAGCAGGGCGGTCAGGTCATGGACTCAGCTAGACCTACTCGTAGCAGATCTTCAGTGGTTTTCTTTTAGTGTGGAAAAATATGAAATGTTCATACTATGTGTGATAGGACTCTAAAGGATTTTCGGGCATGTGGATTGGTTGGGAAACTAGAGAGGTTCTGCAGGTATCCTACTCATATTGTTGGCAGGAGTTGACCTAGAAAGACATTGTAATTTAGAGTTGGTTCAGGTACGATACTCGGAGAGAGTAGCCGAGTTTCAGCTTCCCATGGAGGACACGACAAAGATAGTGGCACCCAGCTGAGGGGTCAGAGGCCATGGATGCTCAAAATCAGGGTGGTATGTTTTGTGCCAACTTTAGGTTTCATTTGATAGATCGAGGATGATCTATGTTAAGGTGTGGAGATTTTAATAACCTTGGTTGTTGGAATATGTCATAATCCAAAAACTGTATGAGTTTTATACTTCTTTTTGATAAAATTGGACAAACTAGGCTGTTTCTGGAAAATTTTATATTAGACGTCGTATACCTTTAGTACAAGTCGTATACCCTTTATCGTGTGGAGGCCATACATGGGGTGTAGGCCTATTGGAAGGGAAGAATGTTTTTAGAAAGTACACGATGTGTAGATGGGCCGTGTATGGGGATACACATGGCATGTTCGGGATGTTTACTGGGTAGAGTAGTACACATCGTGTACACCTATGTACATGCCGTGCAGTCATGTCGGCAGGCCCTCAGTGAAATTTCAGCTATCTTATGAATAGTAAAATGACACACATGGTGCGTAGTACTATTTACACGTCGTGTATTATATTTTTTTTTCACTAAAACATGCAGTAGACGCATTTTGATGCAGAAATCGAAACCCTCGATGGGTTTGAGCGGGGAGAGGTAGATGGAACTCATTTTTTCTCTTGATCGTCCTTCCAAACTCTATTTCAACCATTTTTGGATGTGTTAGAACCCCCTCAGTACAGCCTTGATTCTTCTAGATCAATTCTTCTTGATTTCTATTATAATACGAGTTATTGGGGTTTGATAATTTTTTATTCTTTTGTCGATATACTTCATTTTAGATCTAATTGGCAGTTTTTATCAGAGAAGTATCATCATACTAGTACAAGGTAGGTGGTGCAAACTGTCTTTTTTGTTTAATGGGGGTTTGGATGGTGCGTCCTTTGGTTTGTCTTTGGTTGTTTTTAGGAGGGCCCATTTTATTTTCTATTACATATTAAATTAATTGTTAGACCCATGGGATGCCTTTGGCCATACCCTATTGCCAATATTTCATGACCAAGGCTCATCGAGAGGCCGACGCTCATTGGAACATTTTGTTCTGGGGTGAAAAAATTGTTATAATTGGTCTGGTTCGATTAAAATTGGTATTTTTTTTAATCTGGTAAAGCATGCTTACGTTGTTTAGAGGCATTCAATGCCTCAGTGATGTAGTGTGATAACTGTTAGGCTAGTGCAATTCAAATGTTTAAATTTTTTGCAAGTTTATATGACTTGTTTAAAATTTTTTATATATATTTACTGAATTGGATATGCTGGAACCCTTTGGGTTGTGTTGGGAATGGAAAAGATATTTCTTGAGTGATGCTCATCATAGGTTGGGCTTGGCCAGAGTTACATTGGGTGGTTCTGACCATAGGATTGGGCATCATTGATGTCGGCTTGAGGCAGTGTGACTATCATCTTGGGTAGGGACCGGGATACTTGGATGACCAGGCCATCAGACATGAGTGGTATGGTCACCATGGCATGAGTTGTCATAGAGGTTGTGGCTTGGGAGCTTACTTTGGTGATAACCTCTCACCTGAAACATTGAGTAGTGTGCACACAGAGAGACTTCGTGATGATGTGGTTTTTACTACTCGTGTTGGTTGAGGCCCCCGTTAGTTTTTGTTTAGGTACTATTGGTTTGGGGGTACTTACTATAGGATTCCACGTGGAAGGTGAGGAGACTTCTGGGGATAGCATTGAGGCTATCGGGTTGGGGGCAAAGGCTCGTCATTATTTGATGGCAGACATCGTTGTCCCTCTGGTTACTTTATTTGACAACAAACATCGTTGTCCATCTGGTTACATTATTTGCGGGTAGACATCACTGTCCGTCTGGTTACTTATTTGAGAACATGGATTTTTTTCCCCTGAGTTACTACTTCTTGGGAATGACTTTGGGACATTGGTACTTGAGACACATAGTGTCTGGAGGCACATGGTTCTGGGTTACATGACTGATATTCTGTCATTGGCTATGGAAAGTAACACTCCATGGTGGCTGTTGAGCACTAGTGGAGTTTGTGTTTATTTGTGCATCATACTGTTTACTGGTTTCCTTATAACTATATGGCTGCTGAAACACTTATATTAGGTACCAATTGTTGGGTGGAATCCATATGAGATTCTTCTCACACCCGACACAGGACCATCCATACAAGTACATGCTTTATGGATTTACATGTAGGAAAGGGGTTAGTTTTAGGATATGGACTAAATTAGTTGTTTCATGGAGACGGTATGGACCATTCATTCATGTCATTATATATTTTACATTGATTAGTTTCCATTTTATATTATCATGCTTACTTGTTATTGATCTGATATTGGTTATCTGTTGGTACCCTTTTTATACATTGACTTGCTATAGAAACATGCTTGGTTTATTTAGTAGTTTCAAGTGGTGTTCAGCATGATCTTCTATTTACATTCACTGCTATTGTTTATACTCATTACTTCCACTGTTTATTTCTTTTGACATTGCTTCCGCTATGCGGGTCTGGGTTAAGTCTTTTGAGTCGTTTAATTTCATTGCATGTTATTCATATTACAAATCGGACTAGTACCATTATTTATCCTCTTCCGAGAGGGTATATCCTCCCCACTAATCCTAACAAAACCTCACTAAAAGTTGGTAGCCTTTACTATTCGGGGAGGTGTTCCTAAGATAGTAAGACCTAGCCCATTTAGCACGATTGTGGTGGTTGTTCGGGTCCATGTCATTACACATTCCTAACAACATCATCTTGGTGGCATCACACGAGTAAAATAGGTTTAAATAGATAAAATATAATTGAATTAAGGAAATATACATATTCATTATAGAAAAATGATGGTATATTATCTCCATATGTAAATAATAATGCCTATAAAAACACATTGAATCATTATAACTAAATATATATATAATTTCGGTGTCGATACCAATAATTAAAACCTAAAAATAATTTACTTTTATGAAAAATATTAATATATTGGATAACATAGTCCTTATAAATATCACATGGGCCATTAAATGTATAGTTATTTTCTCAAGGATACATTACATAATTTGTTCATGTAATATTTTTTCTTTCAAAATCATGTATTGTTGAGCATTTACCACTCCATAAAAAACCAAATCAAGTCTCTGATACAATTATTTCACTATATGACCCATATAAGACTTCTCCTATGATCAAAATAAGATTGAGCGTGGCCCCTGAGCCTTCATTCAACAAGATATGGATTGGAAACAATTTTCTTATATAGTGAACCAAATATTTCATACATGATTATTACCTCATTTTTAAGTTAATAATATACCATTAATAAATTGTATAACAGAATTGTTCTGTGTCGTGTAATATTTAGGAACGTAAAACATAAATTCATATGTCATTTTAGAAAAGAAAATTATATTCTTTAGTATATTACTCCTAGAGAATTCCATATTCAGACTTGAACATATAAAAAATTTGAGTCATATATCAAAGAATCTGTGAAAAAAAATTCTAATAAGGGGAGAGATAAGTGGGAAGGAACACGATCCAAGAGTCAATATAGAAAATGGGTGATTATAATAATCATCATCATAATTAAAAATAAGATAACCATTATAAGAAAGAGGAAACGGATTAAAAATGTTACTAACATAGATCATTAATAATAATAAATAATCATTACACTATAAAATTCCAATGAATATAATGTTAAAAATTCTACCATCATGCTCACATATAACATATTTGTACAAAGATAATTCATATATTTTGACGAATTCTAGAATAGTTTTCATATATAATAAACATAATATTATGAGATATGACACATTATAGAATTATTCAGAGGGATATATTCTAGTATCTACCAATAGATCCTAAAATTATAATAATCATGCATTCAATGAATTATGAGGACATTTTTCAATCATAATTGTCAAATAATCCTTGGAAAATAGATTTGTTTTTATAATGGTGTCTTAATACATATATTGAAAAATAAAACATGGTTGTTCACAAAAGGAATAATTGAATTCCTTATATTTTAATTTTTTAGGAAATATTAAAAAATACAACAACATATTACATATAAAAGATGAGAATAAATTTAAAAACTATTTAATGTAGTTTTCATGAAGAAATTTTTGATAAAAAATCTAGAAGGTATATTATCATACATCTTAAGAAAATTTAATCATTTAAATAACTATAAGAAAAATGATAGAAAAAACATTTTCAAGGGAGTGTGGATGAATAATAGTTAGAATGGAGTGAAATTGTGGGTAAAACTAGAAAAAAGGTGTTATGTTCTTGAGTACCCTTACCTTAGGTATGGTTTTGTAATATCACATATGAAAGACCCATATAATAGAATTATATTCATTAAAACTTGAATCTAAAATTAGTTTTAATTATTTATGTTATATACTTATAATTATCTTATATAATGTTTTCAGGTTAAATGAGTCAATTCACAATTTTTCATTGAATTATCCTATTTTTTTTAATCCAATATTTTTGTTCATTACTATTTATTCATGGGTTTAATAACCTTGATAGGATTAAAAATATATGACATTAAATATATATATATATATATATATATATATTAAAAATTATTTACTATAAAAAACTATAATATCGTTATAAGTAAATTGTAGAGAAAGTCATTGTGGTTGAATAAAACTGACCTATAATGAGAAATTTATTGGGTAGAGGGAGATATTTGTCATTTATATATTATAAATATTATTATTAAAAATATCTAATTTAATTTATAGCATGATTATATACTGAATATATAATTTAGGGAGGTTGTTTATAGATTTCGTCAATAATTGATCGATTTAGGAAGAAAATTATAATTAAAGAAAAGAGAGATAGAGGGAGGTCGCATTATATATATTGTCACTCTTTTGTTTAGAACTTATGAACTTAGAGTCTAGATGATTGATGAATCTATAATGTATCTATGGTTTGAAGAATACATAATGGAGTTGAATTTAGAAAATCATCGATTGAGATAAACTATTGAAAAATGATTTCCTATGTAGTGGGAGATTGGGTATTTATGCTTGAGGGAAGGGATACGATTTTTAAAAATTATTGATGAAATTATTGATTTCAATGTAAAACTATCGATATTGATATTTTAATATTTATGAATTATAAATTATTTAAAATAATTTTTTTTAAATTTCTATAAGTTATCAGCAAATTATATAATTATTACAGAATAATGATTGAAAATGGAAATGAAATTTAATCGAATACTTTATATTTTTATGCTTTTGAAATTATTTTTTCAGTTTATAAATTTATTTTCTTATATTTAAATTAATATTCATCTAAGGAAAACTTTTTTTTTGAAATATCCATTTTGGAATTTATTAATCCTTTATAAAATCATTTCTATATCATATGACATAATATAATTATAACACTATTTTTTACTATTTAGATAAAAATTCAGGTTTTTTAATAAATCATCAAAAAATAAAACTAGTATAATCCCCAAAAATTGATTCAATTTATTTCAAGTTTTTTGTAGAATTAATTAAATTATTCATTTAATATAAATTTTTACATTATTTAAAATACATTAAAATAAAATTAAATAAAAATACACCAATGCATTCAATTTATTTTTCTAAGATCAATGTATATATATTATTCATATTAACATAAATTATTCACTGACAAGATTATTTTCACTGTTATTACTATTATAATTCATATGTATCTTTCATAATGGTCTTTTTATTATTCTAAAGTCAATTTTACTATTCCTAATGGTAATTATACTATTCCAATAGTAATATTAGTTTCATAATATCCATAGATTCCTCTTATTTAATTTATTCAATATTCATTTCAATTACACTTAAGGTATTATATTCTTAATTTGTAAAATAATTATTGTATTATTAATGTTTTGTTTATTTTTAATATTAGAGTTTGTGGTTTTGATAATTCTATGAATCCATAATATTCTATTTTTTATTCTAGTAATAATATTCTATTTTTATTTTTATAATATTTTACTACTTTTAATATTATAGAATATATATATTATCTAAATATAAAATTGTTTTTTGTCGAAATATATTATTTTTGGTTTTTAGTATGATGGGTTTTATATTATAATATATTCCTAAATATGACACACTGGTTTATTTGGAGAGAAAATTTTATATTCCAATACCTAGATAATTAAATTCTCCCCCTTTGGAAATGTCATCATTGTAATTTCAAATCATGTCCTCATTAAGAATAGATAATGGTACTTATATTTGATTACATCCTTTTTACAATTTTGATCATCTTATATAGGGTTTCCCTTAATAACATTGATATGATGACCTATATTTTTGTGTATAAATTTATCTCTTTGACCATTGATCTTGATACTCCTCATAGGATTATTCATTCTCATATTATACAACCTATAGATTCATTAAAATTGATGAGTCATGTATTTACATCCTCAAGAGAGATACGGGGAACTCCTTGTGCACTTGATCTAGTTTTGGTAAAAGATCTTGTTAACAAGTCCTAACTTATACATGATCAAGGATATCAATGGGATTAATATACATCAGGATCATCCTTCCCTTGAATCAAAACATCACGACTCTCTTCCAAGGTGATATTCAATGATATTAATTTTCCCATGACATCATTCACATTGTCTTTTTGATTATTTCAATCATATAACTTTTTTACTGTATATAACATTTATGTGTTATAGAATATATTGAACATTCCCCTTCATCTATTAATAATTGTTTGGTCCTAGGAGATTTAATTCACCAAATTCATCCCAAAATGTTGTTGTTTTATATCTCTACACATATATAGATTCGTATTATTTTACATGAATATTAATTTAGAAGATGTAGATGTATTTTTAAATATTTGATCACATAGTGTACCACAGAGTGTTTGGGTGAATCAGTGGTACAAATATTTGTTTAAAGATTCTTCCTTGGATATTATACCTCTATTAGAGACTGAAATCTAGATCACTAAATGAATTATCTGCCAAATATTTATGAAATAATTATTACTGATCATGTCACACCATATTTTTTAATGGTTCATCCTCGGTTTTGGAGCCTACTCCATGTCCTAATCTACCATTGGTTGAGTCACAAATTAAATTATCACTAAACTTTGTAGTGATCACAAAAATATCACATGTTTCATTATATAATTATAGATATAATTAACCACTTTTAATGAGATGCATGAATCATTTACTTCCTAATATAGAATGTATATAGTTATTTAGATTAAATAATCCATTTTTTTAACTTATCTTCCCACTACTAAATGAATAAGAGCTTCAATATCTCACTAAGTATCTAGAATATATGATTATGATCTCCTTATTAAATGGCCAGGGAAACTTTTACTGATTGATTGAGAGAATAATCATATTATATCCCCTTATAAAATTAATTATGATTATATTTTTAAATCATAATTTCTTGAATTAATGATCACAACATCCTTACATCGTAATGGTATGATCTAGTTTACCAATTGATGGAAAAATATTCCACGATCTATAAATTATTAAAAAACAGAACTACAGTTGATATTTTCTATATTCAATCACTTTAACATTGTAGTTTTTCTATTCTATTATTAGTAATAGACACATTAATCATTTCTTCATGAAGGTATTTTAAATTTTTATGATTATCATCAAAGTATATATATATATTTATTAGTTATAAATTCTTTGATGTTTAGTAATTTTGAAATTTGATAAAGAATAATAGTGACGTATATGAATTATAATTTCAAGGCTTCAGTTATTATTAGAATAATATTTTTAATTTTAGTGTAATGTCCTATATTAAGGTTTCATAATATTAATTCATTCAAAAAAATTTAAAATATCATTTAGAAATGGATTGAACCTAGGATGATGATGTTTTGTAATTATGTAATCAGTAAAGTATCATATTATTTTAGTCTAAATATTCTACAAGTTTTAAACTCTATGATTTTCCCAGTGAGTTGGTTGAACCCAATTGAAGTAATTTCTTCTCAATGTACATCATTTAAAATATATGTGGTTTATTAAGAGTTTTTTCATTTACCATAATTACACACTGACATTGAATCTAAAAAATATCAACTATATGAATTCAAAGCACAGATATTCTATTGTAAAAATTTGGATAATACATTCCATATAAAGTGGTTGTAAAACCACAAAATTTGGTTATCAAAAATATCAAACCATAAATTGAACATTATGAAGAATTACACTTAAATTGAAAAGCACTAGTATCTACCTTATAAATTATTAATATGAGCCTAATGATTTTAGGATTAAATTTTATGAATTTTATAAAACTACAAATGTTTCAACATTATGAAAATTTCATGAAATGTATGAATTAAGATCACAGAGTCTTGAATGACCCTTATAAAACATCACCAACCCTATTCTATCCTAATATCGATTTTAGGAAAACCATGTGAAAAAATCAAGAATATGTTTATGTTGAAACATATAGTACAATACTTTTACAATTTATAAGCTTTATAAAATAAAATATAGACATCATAAAATTCTTAAAAAACAACTTCAATTCATAATCAACTTCCTCCGAAAACCACAAAACAATTCTAAAAATAATTAATTTAGTTCTCATTCAGGGATGAAAAAAAACATCTTATTTAAGAAATTTGAGGGTACATCATTTCTCCCATTTGATCTATTAACAACTGATAAATCTCTTTTAAAAACTACAAGTTCAAATATGAATCCTCATAAATGAGACACTAAATCACAAGAATTTACAGATAACAAAAATCATAACACCAAAATATATGTAAAATTGGTTTTTTGAGTTGACTCATTCTCTTGGTGATAAGTATCATATTGAAAAAAATTGTTATAAACCCCAATCCATGCACTCACCTCTTTCAATATATCCTCTATTTCCTAATAAACACATCCACTAAATTAAAAAAAATTGAGGATAGAACTAAAATTCATCCAATCTTTTGAAATACAACATATCCTCATTTGTGATGGAAAAATGTTTCATCCAATTAAATATTCATTTAATTACAACTCCCCCATAAACAATATAATCAATGGATTAGTGGGTGGAACACTAAAATCATCTAAATATATAAGGAGTAGATGATTAATAATGTACAAACATAATGTCTCGAATCTATTGTTAGGGATAAAATTTTGTAAAATTTCAATCATCTGGTCTCTAGTAGGTATATATTAGGGAATGAAATATTCATTGACTAATATCATATTTGTTAAATGAAATATGACGTCAATAGCCATAGATAAATATGATGTATTTTTTGAAAGTCATTGAGAAATTTCATTATAACGTATGATTTTGATAAATTTATTAGTCTTCAGCCTTAAATTTGTATGCTATTATTCATCCATACAATTTTTTAATAACAATAATAGTAGCTACATATTCATCTTATATAGTACCCTATGTGAATAAGATTTAATTAATGCAATATTATATCCCAAAAAATATCAAAAGAGAAAAATTCCACATTATGTGGACCTTCTATCATCATACTCACCTTCCTATACAATATCCATATAACAAAATAAATTAAATGTACTTTGATTAAAATAAAACATCCTATAACATAGTATCCATTTAAAGTGTTTATGGAATATCTTAAAATATATAAAATGTTAAATATTTTCTGAATTATGACATCTATCATATAGAATGACATCATAGGGAGTATCCATTCAAGAAGTTAGAGATTCCAAATGATTTGAATCAATTTAATGAATTCAATTTGACCTGAAATTTCTCCTTTAATATCATTATATAGTTTTATCCATAAATGAATTGGAGTATAATATAAATTTTATTCTTACACCTCCAAATTATCAAAAAAATTATTCTTATACCTCTCTTGAGTTAAAAAATAATGTTTTTTCTAAGCTTACTTATATTTCCTAGAGGTATCTCAAGACCCCATGAATTGAAAACACTAATGGTGGAATATTTTCTTTGTAAAATTATTTATATTAATTATCTAGATTAGATAAAATTTAATATCATTAACATTATAGTAAATTTATTATATTTATTTCATTTATTTTATGTATAGATTTTTATCTTCTTTTCCCATGGTGAATTTTAGGTCTCCCATGTAACTATCCTTCATATAATTGAAATCCTGTAGAGCGTAATTTAATATATATAAATACTTATTATTTTGTCAACTATTTCCCTATCACTATTGAGCACGAAATAGATTAATATGTTCAATTTATACCTCTTCTTAAATATGTCCATTTTTAAGAATGATTTTACATCAATAAAATATATTATACACTACCTAAAATATGACATATCAATGATCATTATAATATAATGGAAGAATGAAACTTGTCATTATATTTCTTCAAATTCAACTCAAAAAATGATAGTATCTTTTTCAGACAAGTATGGAATTGTTCCATAGAATTAATCCCAATTAATATTTTTCATCTAAACAACAACATTTTACTAATGATATATTTAAATATTTGGTATTAAGAATGGATACCAAGTATAATTCTTCTCTATTTAATTTAGTTACTAATCTATAGATTCAATCCACCCCTTATACTAAAAACCATTAGGTTTCAGGTGGATTAGATGTGTGGGAAGTGTTGTGCTCTAATTTTTTTCCATTATTTATGACCGATTCCATATCTATAATAGTAAATGTCATGATCTATAAGGAATGGATCAACAAGTTCAGAGAAGGGATGTCACTCCAGAACCAAAGATAGGGGATCAAAACATATTGTTTTAATTATTTTAATTAGATAAATAATTACCTCTATGTAATTATTTCTTCAATGATTTTTATGGTGACATATCCACAGTGCACCATAGATGCGTTGTAGAAACCAAGAATAGATTTCCTCTAGATGTGATCCAGACGTGTTACATGAATCTTCAGGCATCACCGAATGAGTCTTTTGGTGATTGAAAAAAGGATCATTATGCATGTATCAACTAACTTTGAATGCCTTAGGAATCACTTCCAAAGTGTTCTCCTCGATCTGGTAGAGGAGGATTGCTCCCCGTTTTTAGGATTTTTCTTGGCGAATAGAGCTCTCTAGGCTTGTGAGATTTTATCCAAATTCATGATGTACAACAGAATTTCCTTATGAGAGATATAACATTATTTGTTATTTATATTGATAAGGATATAATGAAATAATTAAACAAGTTCCATTATTATTTATTTAATCCCATCAAGAACCCTATGTCAAATATTAATAGTAATATTTTTATATCTCAACATGATATTTGTTATTTCTCACAGATCCATTATACTAGGTCTTCCATTCCTCCAAAAATTTTATAAGGCCTTGAATAATGTATGTTCATTTTAATAAATAAATATCAATACATTATTCACCAATAAATAAATAAACAAAAGATTCAGTAAATTGAAAATATTTGTTAATGAAATATTCCTCTCACAATATATTCTCTCAAATTAATAGTGAGAGAATAAATGTGATGAATAATACATGAGTTATTACTAAAACATGTGTGGGAATAATATTTTTTCAACTTTTTAAATAATAAATAATAATTTATTATTAAATTTAGATTATGGATACACATAGTTTGTAACCCACTAGGCCTATTTCTCAGTGGTATTTGGAATCGAAACCTAATTTCCAAGGTTAGCATATAGAACCATAGAAAGGAGCCAATATAGAAAGAATTTAATGTCCCAATGACATGTCACATCATACAGATTCTTACAGTGTAATATATAACATCTATCAAAATATCTCTAATCCAGCACGTTGCATGCCAATTTCATGGCCTTATATAAGAGATATCTCTTTCTTTGACATTCCTAAAATAGAACCTCAATATAGAACACCGTGGAAATGGATTTGTTTAGGTTGTATCATTTTCATAAGAGTTCCCTAGGTATTATCCTCGGTTAATGAACAGTATAGACAAATATTTTATAATATTATTCATTAATGTAGTGTTACTCATGACACACCCAACATATCCTCCCTCACTACAAACATATATCATCACGATTTTCATTAATACATCATAGTACATGAATCATAATACTCATTAATAATAAGATTAGTGTTTAAGGTCCAATACACATTCCCATAGATAGGAAAATCCAAAGAAACATATATATGTGGATTTCCCACTGGCGGGACTCATTATCATTATATCCTATGGGATATTACCACAGTTGTATACCATTAGATGGTTCATCAATTTCCAATGAGTCTCCATCCTTGATATCATGTATCATTTTTTCCCATAAAATGATATCATACGACCGTAGAATATATATTCAATAACATTGTCATATGAATTTTGGGTTATCATAATATTAGGGAACTACCATGAACTTTTATTGTGACATAACCTCTTAGGACATTATCATATACTATTTCACACAAGATAAATATCTTGATGTGAAAAATAGTTAATAAATTTTCAAAATAATTTATACAGGTTTATCAAAATGTACATAGATGTTTTTTTAGGGAACTAACTCTAATAGATTCCAACATTCAATTGAGATAACTAATAACGTCCTTTAGATAAATAACTCTTACATGATACTCATGATTGTGTTGAGATATTCCTTGAGTCAAGGGGTCCATCACAATATCTTTCATGGGTACTCTAATCACTAAAAAATCACCCCTTGGACAAAATACATCAAAAGGTTATATCTCTAGTGTGTATTATTTTTCTGTTTATGTGACCTTGTCTCTTTTACAAGAGCCAATACTAAAGAACTATCACAATACAATTTGATAGGGTCTTTACCCCTAGGTAGCACATTATGGTCCATGAAAATGTTCTGAATGCAAGTGGATTATTTGGATACAATGTAAGAAGATATATACTCAGACTCTTATATATTATTAGTGGCATCTGGACTCTTTGAAATCTTCTTCTCATGTCTCCCTCATTGAGAGAGAATACATATCCTATTTGAGACTTCATATCATTCTAATCTTTTTGAAAACGAGCATCAATATAACCACTAATGACTATCTCATGGTCTCCTATATACACCCTGAACATATCCTTAGTTCATCCAAGTACTTTAGGATATTCTTAATAGTAGTTCAATTTTTTTCTCCTAGATATGATTGATATCATCCTACCATGCTAAATGTATAGAAAAAATAAATTCTACTTCATGAAATGGAATATAATATTGATCCTATCATTGAAGCATTTGGGATCATACACATTCCTTGTTTCTATTGTTGTGTCTGGGATGAATTTTCTATTAATGATGTAAAAATTTTACATTGGAACCAATCCCCTATTGGATTTTTCCATACTAAATCTATTTAATTTCTTTTCAATATAAGTACTTTGACTTAGTATAAGTAATCTCTTAGATCAGTCATGAGTGATCATCATACCTTTATTATATGCTACTTCACCTATGTGTTTTATGGATAATAACTTGTTCAACTAGTCCATTAAAGACTGTAATACATGTATGTCATTTCTAATAGGTAATATGTCATAAATATGTAATACTAGGATAATGACCACATCCCCATTAATAATCTTATAAACACATGAATAAAAATAATTCATGATGAAACAAAATTCATTTATGGATTCATCAAATTAAATTTCTCATTGCCTAGATAGTTACTTCATTCAGTATGTTGATATCTACATCATTCAAATCATGATTTCATCACATTGACTCACAAACCATTATTGTTGTGTCGTATGTATTTCTTATTAAAGGTTCCCATTAATGAATGATGTTTGGACCTCCATATTCCAAATATCATAGTTCTAGTAAGCTTATATGGAAATTAAAACTATGATGGATTTTAACATGAAAGCTGGGGAAAATTAATCATATAATTCAATTCCTTAATGTTGTTTAAAACCTTTATCCACTCTCCCAAATTTATATATGCTTACATTACCTTGCATGTCCAATTCCATCTTTAATACCAATTTACACCAAACATGCATGACATAAACTCATTCATTAACCATGACACAAACTTGTTTCTAATACATGGAATCCATCTCACAATTCATAGCATCTAACCTTATTTCATCTTATGATCTCTCTACTACCTCCTTGTATGAGATATGTTCATTATCCCCAACCAATATTGAGTCACCATCCTCAATGTCTAGAAAACCGTATCTCTCTGGTTCTCTTACCTATCTTGAGCTCCTACAATGTACATGTGTTTTGGGGGCTACTTCATCCTTGGGGACCTATATAATATTTTCTTATACAAACTATTATGTATCTTGAGCATAAAATATTTTGATTTTAGTCTTTCTCCCACTATCCTTTTTGGGGATGTTCTCCCTCAAAAAAGTCATCTTTTCTAGAGGTTATCACTTTCTATTATGAGGGGTTGTATAGGTAGTGTACCATTATTTCATTGGGATACCCTACAAAGATAAACCTTTTTCCCAAGGGTGAAATTCTATTTCCTAAGAAATCCATAAAAAATTCCTCACAACCCCATACATGTGCATGAGACAAAAGGGGTTTTTTAACTCCATTTCTTAAAGGGAATTCCATTTTACACTATAGTTTTAATTAGTTGAATGAGTATTCAACATTTTGTAATGCGTATACCCAAAAAAATAATAAATGATCCACATGACTCATCATTTACCATTACATTTCTAACAATGTATGGTTACTCATTTCACAAACACCATTCCACTATAGTGTATAAGGTGGTGTGCCTTGAGATAGAATCTCAAACTCCCATAGAAATTTGATCAAATCTTGGTCGATATATTCATCACTTCGATATAATTGAATGTTATTTATATTCATACTAAGTTGATCCTCTATTCATTCTTGATTTCCTTGAATTTATATAAGGAATCAGACATATACCTCACCATGTAAATATAGACACATCCACTAAACTCATTAGAAAAATTTAAGAAGTATGAATATCCACATCTAGCTTCTACTAGAAGTGGACTATTTAAATCAGTGTTTATCAATCCTAGAGGCTATATGGACCTTTCACCATTTCCACCAAGTGGTGGTTATGTCATTTTCCATTATAAAAAACCCAGGCATCTTTCAGGTGGTTATAGATTATAGTAGTCTAAATATAGATCTTGATAGGTCTTTTTCAAACGTATCTCATTTTCATAACCAAGATAGTGATGCCACAAATGGGTGTTATATGAGTCATGTGAACATGATTCATTATTAAATTCCACATCATGTTTTTCATAATTTAATACATATATACCATTAGTTAAATGTTCCATACCATATCATGTGGTGTCTTTGTAAAGGAAACAACTTTTATTTCCAAATTAGAAAATAAACCCATCTGTATTTAAACATGATAGAAAAATTATATTCCCTATAATTGTAGGAACATGATAAAAATATCATAAAACAAAAATCATTCCTATTGGATATGAAAGATTATAGTCACCAATATCCAATGAACTACCCTCACACCATTGGCACCTCATAGATCCCCCTCTCCTTTGAAAATTTTCTGAAAACTACATGGATCTTGAATTTTGATATAGATTCGATCTCCACAAGCTATTTCCAATACCCAATGTGTATAAATGGAATGATTTAACTCGTTAACCCCTGCGCCTCTCCCTTCCCCTTACTTTTGGGTGCAGTTTCTCTTCCATTGCCCTAACTTGCCATTAGAAAAACATACTGCCTATCTTTTCGTACCTTGACTTTGGATCTTCTTCTTCTTGGTAGGATGGTGCTCGGGGGATTTAGAATGTTTATAATTCTTATGACCATTTTACTTATCCTTATTTATCTAGTTCAACATAAGGACTATTGGATTTTCACACCCTAATTCCTTATCAACCTAGAGAATCATGGTCAGATAATTCTATAGATTCTTCCCATAATTTCTCATATTGTAATTCACAATAATGTAGGGGAAGGTCATGGGATGTGATGAGAGTATGAGATCTATATGCAACTCATCTATGAATTTAATCCCTAAGATGTCTAAAAGTACAATGTAGCCAATGAACATGACAACATGAGGCACAACTAGAGTGAACTATCCATGCATAATAATGAACAATGCATTGAAGATCTCATTACTCTCTTGTCTCTTATTTTCTTGATAGAGATCTCAAAGGTGAGATATCATGTTATAGGAATACATATCATCATTTTTCATTAAAATATCATTGTAAATGGATGGTAGTATGAAGAATTTAACAACTTTATCACTATTAATATTTTTTTCAAAGAGGGATAGCTCTTCATCACATGCCTCATTCCCAGTAACAACTCTTAATGGGTCTTCCATCATATATAATATCCTTTAATGGTGTAGGATGACACAGAGGATACTTTTCCATTAATGAAAATCAATGCTGGTGAGACGGTACCGATTCTCTTGTATGGATCAAAATGATATTTTTTATTTCATTTTAATGTTGATTCTACAAAATAAGATGACTATAAATTTTGCACTTTATCTGATGGAATTTAAAAAAATAAATAAATCTATACTTATTATTAACCCACTATTTTATTGAAACCAAATATCCCTCACCAATGGCTATAAAATATCCTATTTGATCAACATTCTAGTGGAATGGATCGATATTTCCCTTTTCATTACCCAAACATTAGTTGTTTATGCAATTTGGATTGTTTTTTATAGGAATTAAAAATGTCAACAACATTAACTCACAGTTCCCTATTCTGTTAAGTGGGATCCCCAATATTTAAATCATTAATTTTGATTTCTTCAACCATTTCCTCTGAGTCACACCTAGTCCTGTTTTGGAAGTCAAACTTGATGTCAATTACTTCACGTCAACAGAAAATCCCAAGTTAAAATTACCTACTAATTGAAGGCATCCCAAATATGTCTCATTAAGCACCTTGAACTATGGTTCCATTCTAACCAATGTAATGGATGGCTACACTGACATAATATTTTATTGATATATTTTTTCCTTTAATGCATTAATTTACAATTATTATCTTTAACACAAAAATGATAACATTATGAGGGATTATGTGTGTGATTAACCATGTCTTAGATAATATTTACACATATCCAGTTTATTTTCTTTTCATCTAGTATCATTATAAATTCATTAATTATTTGATCATGACAGGACATCCATAAAGAAATAATCATGCAACTAATATGAATTTAATAAGCATAATGATCACAAGCTTATACTAATTGTAAGATTATCTAGTGGTTCGTAATCTAACCCTTGACGTAGGGCAGAAACACCTTGAATAAATTGAGTTTTATGTTTACATATTTCCACTAGTCTACCTTTGAATCTCCTTGGATTGGTTTCACCTCATCTCCAAACATGAACTACCTCTACTAGCTTGGGAGCTCAATCTATTACTTATGCCACTTACTCAAACACAGGTGAGGGGAAAAGTGGTTTACATAAACAAAACCATGGGATATCATTCCCTAAAAAATAATGAGGAGAGAAGGAATGCATGCTGATAATTTAATTTAATAATAAAGTAAATGAAACCAATCACATACAAAAGGACTTGTATATCTCATGATCATCCATATGCATGAAATAAATTATGCCTTTAATAAAACTATAATTCAATTTTTATCATTATTATTTAATATATTTCACACTTGAATCAATTAATAATTATATTTAATTAATAAATCATTTTATCTTAATAATTTTCTAAATTTTCTTGACATTCTCATCTGTTAAGATTCTAAATTAAGTTAATAAATTCATTTAAAATTAACCATGCAGATAAATGTAACTCAGAGGAAACATGGGGAATACTCATCCAAATCAACCAAACTTGTATTATTCTTGTATACAATTTTACTATTGTGAAATATGATATTCAAAATTTGTCACGTACATTAAAAATGTGTACATTACAGATGATTACTGGTATCACATGAATTTTTAGCCACATGTTACTATTTATTTCAAGTAGGGTAAAAGATTGTAATATGACTCATATATGATATTTTGATCTAAACATTACATAGATATTAATTAAACCATTAAATATTTATGTATATTAAAACCTTTCACATGATGTTTCCTATCGTTATGACCACATGCAAGAACAAGTCTCAAGTTTTACATAGTATAATAGATTAATTTTAAATCAATTTAATTGGTAAAAGTACACAATAAGAAGATATGATGTACATAGAATGTTCATCTCTCAACATCTATCCGAGACCCAAACCTAGGGACTCAGCGTGTAGTCTATGGCTCAAAAATTTTTGAGTAACATCGTGTATAATGGGCCACGCATCGTGTTGACTCAGTGTTACATGATGACAAGTCAGTAAGGTTGTGTAATGAATACATGCCCCATCATTCACCAAAATGGATTACACGTTGTGTATAATGGGTCACCTTGATTACAGTTTGACTAACCATGCGCCATTGAATTCTTGTCAATATGTGGTGCATTAATGGTGTCATTAATTTTGAAATTAAATCATAATCACGAAATTATTTCTAAATCCATCGTGATGTGTTGAACTTGACTACCAGTCATGTAACTCCAGTTACAAAACATGAAGTATGGGTTTTTCTAGCCAAAAATATTAGCACCTCTTAATAACTTCCCTGATATTATTTAATTAATTAAATTAAACGTTTCTACTATATCTATGAGAAGGGAATGATGAAGAATAAGTTCTTTTAATTCAGATGAAAAGAATTATTAATCATTTTCGGAATGACAAAATTATAAATTCATAAATGACCAATGATTTTTAAATACCTATAAATAATAATATTCCCACTCTGATACCACTTATAGGTTCCAGGAAAAGATGAATCACTTGAAGGGTGGTTCCCAAATTTTCTTTTTGACGTGTTAAAAGGCCAATCATTGATCTTCAACAATAAATGTTGTGATCACTATGGAATGGGTCAACAAAATAAGATTAGGTATATCACAGTGGAACATAAGAGAGGATATCAACACACTTTTTATATAATTTATTTAATTAGATAAGGATTTACCTCTCAATAATTTTTTCTTCACTAATGTGTATTGTGACACATGTGTAGTGTGTTGTCGTTTCATTGTACAAACAAAGTCTAGATTTCCTCTAGCGGTGATCCACACATGTTAGATGAATCTGTAGAGGTTACTGATGGAGACTATGGGTGTTGGTATGGAGGATATTTATGCATATGTCATATTCTTTTGATCACATCGAGATCTTCATCAAAATCATTCTCTTTGATCTGGTGGGGGAGGATTACTCTCAATTCGTTGAATTGGTCTTGGAGAATATATCTCTCAAGGATTGAGTGGTTTTATCCCAATCTATTGTGCACAATTGATTTTTCTTATGAGAGAAATAACATAATTGAGTATTAATTTATTGGCATTGAAACAAAATAAATTCACTATTGCCTTTATTTTTTTTAATCCCAGTATAAACCAATGTAATAAATAAATAATAATAATATTATTTCATGATATGTGCTTCACTTGTGAATTATAATTAAATAATATTTTATTAAATAATATTCAATAAATATTATTTTTCATCAGACCATTGAACTTGGTCCTCCATTCCTCCAAAATATTTATTATGTCTTGAATAATGTGTATTTATTTTATTCAATAAAATTGACTACATTATTGTCTACTATATAAATATATATTATATTTAATAAATATAAAATATTTTTTTAAAATATTCAACACGCAATATATTATCATGAATATCTTGTTAAATAATAAATGAAATCTAGGATACATGGATAATCAATAAGCCAAGTCCATGAATAATATTTAGTTGACATGTAAAATATAAATATAAATATATTATTTAACAAAGATTCTGGATACACTTGGTGTGTGACCCTTTAATCCTCTTTCAGAATATCATTAGGTGTGGTATCCTAATGTCCAAGGATAGAATATAGACACATGCCATGTAACGCATATAGTTTGAAGTTAATGTCTCAATGACATGTCACCTTATATGGATATATAAAATATAATATAATCCTATTATCAATATATCTATAACCGAGTAGGTTGAATTCCAGTGACATCAACCTATGTGATTGATATCTAATTCTTTGACTTCCTAGAAATAGATCACTCATATAGAACACCATCTCCATTGATTTAGTTTGACTATGTAATTTCCATAAATGGTGTAGTGATATTAATTTTTCTTAATGAAAAAAAGGGATAAATCAATTCATTCATTATTCGTTAATGCAATATTACTTGTGACACAACCAACATATCCTACCTCTCCATGAACATAATTCATCACTATTTTCATTAATAAATCAAAGTAAAGGAATCCTAATACTCATTAATAATAATAAAAATGTCTAAGGACTAATACACATGTCCATAAATAAGATCATCCAATGACACTTACAAATGAGGATATCCTATTGGTGGGGCCCGTTCACATAATATCATTCTAGATATTACCAAGGTAATCCCATTTGATAAAGTTCCTCAATGTACTATGAGTATCCACCACATATAGCATTTATCATTTATGTATTTAAAATGATATCATCCATCCATATAACATATTTTAATGAATTGTGTAAAAACACGTTGAAGTTCTCATCATAGAAGGGAACTTCCAAGACCGTTTAGTGTGACAACTAATCTAAGGAAATTATCACATACTATTTCATGAAGAAGAATATTCATGTTTTAATAAGTAATTAAATATTATTCAAAATAATGAGTACATTTTTATGATAATGTATATAGATTTTGGTTCTATGACACCAACTCTAACAAAATATTCCGCCTATGAATGTGGATAAAATTTTAGATATTAAAGTTGTTTTGGTAAATCATCATAACCTTAACCTAGTTTACACTGGGGAAGATTGATTTCCAAAGATATTCTCAATTGAAAAATACTTTTAAAATATATTATACATAAATTAATTATTATATGAATGTTTTCCCTCATTACTAGACTAATATAATTTAATTTATATAATTTTTTATGAAGTATATATATGCACATTAAAAATTTTACAAGAATGATGCTCAGAATTTTCCATAAATTCATCTAATTTTTAAATAACTAGATTTTTTTTTCTGTGTCTATTTTCAGTGAACATAATATTATATAAATCATTAACTTTTTTTTGTCTTTTACTCTAGTATTTGTAACTTTTCAATTTCAATGGTATCCATGAAATATACCATGATCATCCTTCTCATAAAAAAAATACTAGATGTCAATATTTAATCTTTAAGATATAAGGGATGACAAATACACTAACGTAACTGAATATAGGTTTAATTTTATACCACATTCCATATGAATTATCGTTGTTATTTTTCATAACTTATGATAGGTTTTATATGATTACTGTTGTACAGGAATCTCCTATCTGGGTACAGGTTTCCATTCAATGCTCAACTTATATAGTTCTTCCCATTTATAAAATATTATAATTCATCAAAATTGAAATTTATTATTTAATGTAGTGTATGGATTTCACTGTGGATGAATAATTATATACATAAGAAGATAATATGTATAATAATTCATTATAAAATCCTTTAAATTATCATTTCTGATATTCATGATTTAAACACCATGTTCTCTTTCAAATTATCTAAAAAATATTGTAAAAGAATTCCATGTCTGTGATTTATTTTTGAAGAATAATATCCTTTTTATTCTTTTAAGATCTTCAATTAATCTGAAAAAATATATTTCAAATATATTTTACTTAATAAAATATTTCCATATAAATCTATGTAGACCTACTCAAGTTTCCTAGTAGATTGAATCTCTACTCCCTTATACATTCCTTAAACAATATTTTCCTTTCATCATGATGAACAAAAAAACCATGTCCAAACATATTTTGGAATGACCTCACAAAATATTTTCTTTAGAGTCCTTACACAATTTTTTTGGATGAAAATTTATATTTATTCTATTCCATATATTATTTTCTTATTTTGTATAATGATAATGTGATTTAGTTTTGTCGCAAATTTGGAATTGATTCCCAGTAGTTGTTTCTCCACATGAAATTATTTGTTCATGATTAAAAAATTTTAATAAATAAAGGGTAAATATTTATGATTACATCAATACACTCATCTCATATTTCAATAACACACAATAGGTTATACTTAATCCCATAAAAAATAAAATATCTTTAGAGATTATACTATGTGCTTCAATTTATAGGGAGATAATCCCTTTGATCATTAAGGTGATTTAAATAAAAAAACTAACTACTCTACCACTATGTACCTCCATATTTTTCATATTATTGTAATGTCCTATCATGTTTGATAAACTACTACAATAAACATTCTAGGTCCTTCAATTCTTACTAAATATTAGGAAAACTTCTACTATAAGTGGAATCTCAACATTGATTTTCTATTTACTCCTCATTCCACAATAAATCTATTGTTTTTGACCTAGACACATAGTCATACACTCCATATAACATTGATCCTTATTTTCATCTCACCCATAAATTTCATTAAGAAATTAAAATCTATTTTATGAATGAACAATGAATACCCTTTCATTTCCTAGTAAGTGTCTTTCTAGAACAATTTCTTCTATAATCAATGAATCCCACACCCTTATTTATGACCACCATTGGTTCCATGAGAGTGATATTTTTTACTAGAGAATGTGGGGAATATTTCTATTAGCATCATAATTTAACAACCCAAATTTTTATTCAATAGTTAAATATATTCTCTGATGACATGTTTGACAAAAATCACTAAAACCAAAAAAAATTGCTTTAATATGGTTTTCATGAAATTATATGGTATAAAATTAATAATATAATTATGAAATATATATATATAAATATTTTTATAAACCGATAAATAATTATAAAATTCAAATTATATACCAGAAATGTAGGTACATCTATAATGTTAATAAAATATTTTCCAATGCATAGAAATTAATTTTTAACCATTTACTTCGAATTCATGATATATTTTTTATTATCAATAATTTAAGAAGAATATTAAATGTGAAAAAAAATTTAATATTTTATTTTCAAAATAATATGATTTTATTGAAATGTTTGATTTATTAATTTTACAATATTAAGATGAAAAAATTATCATAAATTTTTGGATTTATTATAGTCATATAAGCTTATGAGTAACATTTTAGATTTTTTAAAAACAATTATTTTTGCAGTGAATGTTGAAAATTATGATTTTATTAATGTTTCCACTTTTTTGAAATTATTTTATGATATAAATAAATTTTATTTTTGAAAAAAATTATCATATTAAATTATATATTATAAATTATGATATATAAATTTTAAATAATATTTTAAATTTATAAACCCATTCGCAACATTTTGGAAAATTTTGTCGCATTATAATGAAAACTATTTGTTGATTATTCTTATTAATTAATAATATAATAATGCAATGTAATTTTCAATTTATAATATTTTTTAATAAATATTTATTAAATAAGAAAAATTAATTTAGATTCATTAAAAATAATAGAATTTGTATTTCTATCCTAATCATAAATATTTTCCCTAAGAATAGGGTTATCAAAAATATCAATTTTTCAGTCTAAATTCAAATTTAATTTCCATATGCATAGGATTTATAGTTGATAAATTGGAATTTATAAAAATATTCCCTAGGACTGAATTATAAAATATGGATTATATAATTTTTAGTTTGAAAAAAAGTACCTAGGTAAAAACTAGTTAACAAGGTCAAAACTAAAATGAGTAAATGTGAGTAAAATCAGATGTAATGGGAAAAAATGGTCATAACATAATTCAATTTGTATTGGGGGGGGTTATCAAAATTAACATCCCTAGACTTTATTTGTTATAAATTTTTGATGAAATTATATTTACAGTAACTCACAATTATTAAATAATTTTTATTATTTACAATAATGAAACTACTTTTCACTTATAAACGGGGGACCCCTCCCCTAAATTCCACTAACTGAAAAACTCCTATTACATACTCTCCCAAAACCCCTTATATACACTCTCAGACACATTAATGTGGTTTTTTATTCTAAAAATACAACACATCAAAGGGTAAATCTCAATCAAAACTTTTATAATCTATCAAGTGAGGAATATGTTCTTAAACCTATATTTCATTTCTTTTTTAGTTATAAACTCTTATTCTTCCTAAATTAACATTTAACCATTTTTTATGATAAATTAAGTATCCTTATTATAATATTATTTTAATATAATGAGGTTATAATAATAAATCCCCCTACCCATTTCTATTAATAGAAATTGAAATTTGAATCTTGTGTTTTGTAGACAACTTCCTCCACACTTAATCATGTTTAATTTTGACTTGAAATCTAAGAATGGATGGGTTTTTTCATTTTATAAGTATATTTGAAATTTATGAGAAATATATTTCATTATTATTTTTCAATTTAAAGAACACAAATACTTATGGTCATTAAATGGTAATCCTTCGATATTAGTAGAAAACCAAAAACAAGATCTTCAATGTTTCTCTTTTTATTAAACATGAATAAAACACACATGTGATGAAATTATTAATTCTAGAACCATTATTTTATTCGATTATTTTATTTTTTAGAAAAACGATGATTATTATTATTTTGATGATCCTAATTAAACATGGTAATGATTGTTAACACTGAATGTCGAAAAGAGGTTACAAATTTTTAAAAAGAATTGAATTATGATAAATTAATAGTATAATTATAATTATATTATATTAATTTCAAAAAATACCTAATTAGGATTTGTATCCTTATGATATAATAATTTAGTAAATTCAATGAATATAAAGGGTAGTTGTAAAAGACACAGTGACACTAAATCCTATCGTTGAGTTTTATAACTTATTATTGGATATTGTTTTCAAAGAAATTCCATTTTGAAGGATAATGTTTCCATATTTACAAGTAATTTTTTTTCTAAAACCAAAATAATATTAATTTAAGGTATAATATTCATTTATATTATATTGAAATGGTTGTTATTGAAATTGGACTTATAAATATGAATTTAACAAGGATTAATATGAAATGTTTAAAAAAAACCATGATTGTATTATCATTATTGTTAAATGATATGTATATATACAATTGTTGATTTATATTTAATTATTTTATGAACCATTTTAGATATTTATCTTATAATATACAGTTATTTCTTAAGTTCATGGTATGAGATATGATTTATGAAACCCATTAATTTTTCAGTGGTTATTTGTGATACTATAAAAATTGTTTTTTTGAGTCACACATATGTATAGTCAATGGTTGGTGGGTTCCTATATCACCATATGATGCATTTGTATATGATTTTATCTCTTCAGTTAGTATGGAATGTAAATAATGTGCGTGTATACACTGGTGTGGGAATGTTGGCATAACTCATATTTCTAGGCATGGATAAGATAAGTATTTTCACATAAGAGAGGGAATAATGGGTTTCCTGACATAATTTATTGTATGCTTATAAATTTACCCCATTATCATGTTTATCATGCTATCAAATATTTTCATGATTTTTTTTTGTTTAATCAACATTTCAATATGTATTTTATTTTTAAGCAAGGCCTTGTTTTCATGATTATTTTTATCATGTGTCTCATACATTATTTCATGTTCACATGTAATATATTTTACTATTTATGTTTCCATACATATATTTTTATGATCTTACATGTATCCATCATGTTATTTGATTTTTAATACAAGTTAATGTGATCTATTCTTTTGATATTTATGTTTTCTTTGTATTCGTATATTCCTTATGATCTAATACATTAATAAATTTATTTTCACTTATTAAGAATTTGATCCCACCAATTAATAATTTTTACAAAACCTACATTATTAATAATATTTCATCATGTGATATGTCTAGGAAATGATATATATGAGAATAATTAGGGAATAAAATTATACAGGGTTATAAAATACAATATTTATGTAACTAATATCCAATACACAAAACCCTTCGATCCTTTGATTATGATATTCTTCTATGATATACAATTTAAATCGAGATATTAGTATATTATTTATGTTATGTTTATATTAGGTTCATATAATTGGTATACTAGTTGGGTTACATTATTTTTGATATTTTTAAGTTATTTTTATTGTTTAATTTAGAGAAATGTAGTAAAATTATATGTCAAATTCTAAAGGACGAGCATAATTAAAGGAAAACATCCATTCTTTTTGGTAATTTATGGATTTTGTGGTTTTATTATAAATATATCCCTATATGAACTATACAAGTGGATTTCATTTAATACTAAATTAATCTTGTTGTAGCAACCAAAAAGTAGTAGCTCAAGTTTATCTTTTACATCATTTAACTGTATGGTGATTAGGTCTTACTACACACCATGTTTGACACACTTTGGGGTTATTATTTGGTTAATCACATAATATTTGAGAACCATTATAATTCATTGTAATATATATATATATATATATATATTATTTGTGCATTTAGAGAACAAATCATTGATTACCTAGATTGAAACCCATATATTAATTGGCAAATGTATGAGTACATGTTCTATGTTTATAGGTTCCTTATATATATATATATTAATTAATTTAGGTATACAAATTCATAGATATATTTTATTCATGATAATGGTGGTAATCAAGTATAACATAGTAAATAATTTTTTAAATGGACAATGTAGATATTTTCCCAACGGGGATCCTAATATGTTTGGGGATGGAATGAAAAATTTGATTTCAATGCTCACCCAACTATCTCTTATTGTGTTAATGTATCCGAATCACATTGATATAACAAACACATAGTGGAGGGTGGAACATACCAATTGGTTTTTTATGAGATAAATTACACCCTTTTATAGTGGTTTTTCTAATCCACTAGTTGCTAAACATTGGATCAATGAAATGGAAAATGTATTTTCCATTGTCCAGTGCATAGACCATGATAATTTTTTTTATCTATCTATCATTTCCCAGGACATTCAAACCAGTAGTGGAGTCCCATTAGATATACTGTGGAAAAAAAGGAAAACCACTTTATTGAATGGGTTGAGTTCAAGAGGTAATATTTAATAAGTATTTCCTATTAACTATATATTAGGAATTTAGTGGGGATTCATTGAATTTATTTAAAAATAGGATGATTGTATTGGGTTATATGATGAATCCTTAACAAAACTTGTGAGGTATGCATCAGATTTTATTTTTAATACCAAGAGTAAAATTTATTGCTTTTTTAATAGATTAAAATTAAGTATTTTATGGGAATAGACCAAAGGATGAATAAAAAACAATTAATAGATTTTTCAATGTGCTATTAAGGTTGAGATGGAAATAAGAACCTATCAATATAATGGGGAAAACCAAAGTAATGTGGATTATCATATAACAACAAATTATAATAATAATGGTGGGATGAAATAAAAAATGTCTACATAATATATATTTTACATTATGTATATAAGAAATTTGAATAAGGGAATATGGGTGTCCAATATATATCGAAAAGCTATGAAGGAGGTTCACTACTGTAAAACCAAGCCTAAGAGGATAATGAAATAAAATTTAAAGATACTCAATTACAATTTTTGTCTCACACTACATGTCGTTATGTAAATGGAGTTCATTCATTATTTGAATCAATGAACCCACACATTAGGAAATGAAAAAAAATAGTCCCCAACAACCCCCCAATAAATGAATTGTTTATATCCATTGGTAATCACTAATATTGTGGTAGATCATGATAATAAAGTGATGTGAAATTAAATTGTTCCCTTTTATAGATATTTTAATATCGTAATTTAATCTATGTTATCACATTCATTTATATCACACATTTGTTTTTAGAAAATTTTAAATCACCACACCTTGAATAGATATTTATCTATTAGTAAATACCCCCAGTGGTCCAATATTCGCAAAAGTGATTTAAAAATTTTAAAATTTTGAACCTTGTGGGAGGATACATCTTGTTAATCTATTTTCTTTCCTCTGGTTGAATTTGACATTATAATGGGTATGGATTAGATTTCCAGCATAATTATCATACCAACTATTGGGATAAAGATGTCTCAATTCATATCCAAAATAATAAACTTATCATGTATCAATGAAGGAATGATTATTAACACCATGTTTAATGAAATTTTTTAATGTGGGTTATGGTACCCAACTACAAGGAACTATTATATAAAATGATTAGTTAGGACACCAAAATTGATTTCATCCCTATTATATGAGAATATAATGATGCATTTCTCAAATAACTAGCATGCCTTCCCCCAAAGCGTGGGATTAATATTTTAATGGAACTAATTCATGGATCCTTTACTCTCTTATATAACATTTATTGAATTGATCGAATTGAATTATAGGAGTTAATGAATATACTACAAGATAATTTAACAAGGGTTATATAAGACCTAGTGTTTTAACATAGAGTGTTCAAGTCCTCTTTTTTCTAAATGAAGGATGTATAATTGCAGATTTGTTTAGATAATCATGATATTATTAATATAATGAGAAACAAAATTCATTTGAAACATTATTAATGAACTATTCAATCAACTCTGAGGATATTAATACATTTTAATGACAGACCATTGATTTGGAAATCATTATTTGTCGGTCAAAAATATGTATATCTTCCAGAATAGTTTTTCTTCATGGTATAGACACTATGGGTTTATTGTGATTCCATTTTGAAATTCCAAATCCCTTTATATCTACATGTATTTATTGAATAATTTATTTTGGTATTACCCTGATAAATTTATAGTTCTCATTATTGATATTATTCTTAGATGTTAATAGAGAAAGGAAGAACATAAAAATAATTTTTAAATTTTATTAATGTCCTTGGTGCAAGATATGTTGTATTCCATATACAAATAATGAAAATGATGAATTCAAAAGGTTTAATTCTATGTCATTTAATCACTATTAATGGAATATCAATAGAACCATATATAGTTGATGTTATAAATAAATGTCCCAGATCAGTCACTTTAAATGAGATATGTAGTTTTTATGGGTTAGGGGTACATTACAGTTGCATTTTGAGAAATTTATCATTTTTAACAAATACAAAAACTATGAAGAAATAGAATAGGTAAATGTTCCTTTAGATAGAGGAGTGTCAGTACTGTGTTATGGAACTGGATAATTGGTTGGGCACAACTAATGTATGATAATTTCCCTATAGTGAGTATGGATTTTAAAAATATTTTGAGGGTTTGAAAAATGTTTTTGAATTCACCCTCATGAATAATGATAATTTTATTTCCTAGGGTCTACACCAATTAAGATCACAAGAGAAAAATTCACCAGTTCTAGATTTAGAGAAAGTTGTAGTGATATTGTAATGGATGATATGGGGAAATATTCTATATATTGAAAATTGTATATATATATATATATAATGATCTCAAGACTATGAAATATATATTCATAGAGAAGAAATTTAATTTCAATCAAAATATATTTTTATATTTTGATAAATATTATGATTCTTCAATATATTACAAACAGATGTAGGAAAATAAGGTGGACTTGTGTCTATGTTGAAAAGATCATATTACTCTATCCATGAGGTGGATTAAAAAGTCATTATATTCAAGAATCGTTAGTTGATAAATCTGAAATTCATAATGGGATGAGATAAATCCAATCATTCCCAAATGACATCTCAACCATCCATTAACAAAAAATTTAAAAAATCATGGAAAGATGATATATAAGTATAGTAAATGGTAGAAAATATTCCATAGTTAAAATATAATAAATATATAATTATAAGGTTTAGAATCATGATGAGTGTCCAATATATACACGATTTGAACACTAATGTTTTGAATGATTCTCAAAGCTCATCCTTCTATACTCATCCTATAAGTAAATAATATGTATAGTGATATGATGAAAAACTTATGGTGGCATAGTATGTAGATGTATTTTTAGGAATATGTATCTCAATTCATGGTAGACAATAATTTTAAGGATGGAAAAAAATGTATAATGGTATGATATAATAATTACCCATACATGTATGGATAATTGAAAATATCAATTTGGACTTCTTTGTTGGACTCCCCAAAACATCTAAAGAAAATAATGATATTTTTTTAAAGTCGATTTATTCAATTTCAACACATTTTATATCCAAATAATAAGATTTATCCATAGCCAAACTCTCTGTGGAATACGTAAGGATGGGGGGAAAGGCTTCTCAGAGTACCACTGCATATTGTAACAGATCAGGATCTGTGGGTTTTCATGATATTCTAGAGATGTATTTTGAAAGATTTTGAGATAGAGCAGATCCTAAACACATCATGTTGTTATTAAAAATAGTGGCATTTTAAGTGGATAACTGAGACTCTATAGAAAATTCTATTAAATTTTTCTATGTATTCCCAAGTATTTTGGAATCCACACCATCCACTAATAGATTTCAAATATAATAGTAGTTTTCATTCTAAAATTCAGATGGAACAATAAGAGGATTTGAATGGGATGAGATACAATATGAAAACATTACCAGATGATTCTTGATAGATGATGTTGATAGGTCTTGACCTTGTCCAAGAAATGATGGGAAATGATTGAACTATTTAGTGGAATATGAATGTAGAAAAATGTTAATTGAAGATTTATGTAGATAATGGATAATAAGATCAAGAGTATGATGTTTGTTTAATTATTTTTCCAATGAATTTATATATGGATGTGAGTTTTGAGAGGTGGGATGAAGGGGGGATAACCCTAGATACATTGGACTCTTAGAAATAGATAATCATGTTGGGTTTGTATCCTGTTGCATAATTCCCCCTCCATACCTCACCCATGTACATGATGTGTTACATGTATTTATTTGGAAAATAAATATATCAGACGATTCAAAATTTCTAATCACAGAAGCTATGTAACTCGAATAGGATCTCTCATATGAGAGAAAACAAGTGGACATCATGGATCATTGATATAAGGTGTTGCTGATAAATACCTCTTATTTAGTACAATTTGAATATATAAATAATTATTTTGAGGAGGTAATGTTCGAATCGGTGAATTTGATGAGAGAAATTTCCATAACATTATTTATTATATGCAATGAAATTTGAAGGGTAAAATTAAATTTAGGGGGAAATATTTAATTACTTGATTTATTTATTATTAAATATACACTGGGTTTGCTGACATTCTCCACATGAAATACTGAAAACAATATGACCAGTATTAAGTAGATATAGAATCATAAGTTATTATTAGGAGTAAAAATATAATATATATATATATATGAATATATTTATGTAAATATGTTTATAAAAAAACTAATATTCAATTTCAATTTTGATATAATTAATACAACAATAAAAATAATAAAATCATTTCAATTTCATAAAATGTATTATATAAAATGAATATTTCTTAGGATTGATATATTTACTAATAGAACACATTTTAAAAGAATATATGATAATAAAAAAGATAGGACATTATAAAAATCTATATTTAAAAATATTTTATAAAATCATATAAATGTTTATTTTAAAATTTTAGGTTGTTAGTTTGAATAAAACTAAAATTATTTTGGGATTTATCATAGGCAAAATAGCTTAATATTAATTTGTGGTATTTTTTAAATATTATTAATTTGTAGGTATATAGTGAAAGTATAGGCATTATTAATGTCATAATTATTTATAAACTATTTTATTATATTATTAAATTGAATGTTTTAAAGATTTTTCATATTGAATTATATATTATAAATTATAAAGTTCCATTTAAATATAATATTTTTAACTTATAAACACATGGTAAAAATATTTCAAATATATGTTATGTTTTAATGAAAACTATTTTTTAGACTATTTCTTAAATTAATTATAACCTCATTAAATAAATCATGATATTTATAGGTATTTTCATTATAAGATTTCACTAAGGATTTAAAAGTATATTTTTAATGGTGAAAATGACATATTAAAGTGACATTTTCTGTCACGACCCGACCTCGGGGCCCGTGCCGTGACTACCCCAAGCCCGCCTTCCATAGGCCAGGGGCTGGCGACTAGCACCAAGGCGTAAATTCCCGGTAAACAGGGAAGGCATTGCCTTTATAAGTAACAACCACCACAGAGTCAGCAAGCGGAAAATAACTACAAAGTGCAGAAAAGTAAAGGGGGCGGAAATACAAGCCCAACTGTAAAGTACAACTGAAAAGTAAAGTACAACAACTGAAGAAAAGACGGCGGCCTCGTGTCGTCCAGTGGCAATCCCACCTGAAGGGTGGGTACAGATAGCCTCCAGGCTCCTCGGGTCCCACGTCCGCTCCGAGCACGTCCCGCCCAGTGGTCCACCTCCAGGTACCGTCCTGCTCCACGCCCCAACCGAGATCAGCGCTGTCCGTCGTCTGCATCCAACACAACAAGGTGCAGGCATAGCCCGTGCAGGGGTGAGTATAAGCTACTCAGTAAGGACCCCGAGACCCCCGAAGGTCTCCCGAAATCCACAAAGGATATAGCACAAAAGAAAGATGCAATCACGAAGTAACATCTGACTCGACTTAGGTATATGCCCATACATATACCTAAGTCCCCAATTCTAGCTATGCTCACGAGCTCAAGAACAACTCAATCCACGCAGGAAAGCAAGACTCAAATCCACAAGGAGAGTAAACAGTAAATCCACAAAGGATAGTTCAACACAAACCACAAAGGAGAGTAACATAAGATTCAGATCAACCAGGTATACTTTTTCAGATGACGTCAAAGATGATCACTGATCCATCAAAGTCATCGGACCCACGAAGGATCGATAGGTACTAACCCCCGCAAAAGACCCACGTAGGATCGGGCTCACACAGAACCTGTAGGCAGTGGCTCACACAGAACCGGTAGTAAGGACCCACGTAGGATCGGGCTCACACAGAACCTGTAGCACTGATCCACGTAGGATCGCTGAGTGCAGTAGTCGACGCAGTCCACTGAGGATCTCTGCACAGTCGTCACCGCAGTCCACGAAGGATCTCTGCTCTGCCGTCGTCGCAGTCCACGGAGGATCTCTGCTCTGTCGTCGTCGCAGTCCACGGAGGATCTCTGCTCTGTCGTCGAAGTCACAGCCAGCGCTAGGGTTCCCGCACATAGCGAGCTCGTTAGGAGGGTCCGCTCCACGAGCCGAGAGGCTGATACATCAACTGACACGTAGTCCGAAGTTGATGTATCCAAAAGTTCCGTATCGACAATAGGATCTCAACGCAACAGACGGCGCGTCAATCGGACGCCCGGTCTGAGAGTTATTGGCATTTTCGTCCCAGGGGCCCGGTTGGTTTTTAGGGCAAAACCAACCCGACCGTACTCCGCCTGTATCCGATCCTCGGGCAGAGTATGCCAAAAGTTCCGTCTCACTTAGAGGAAACTACCATAGCTGACGGTACGTCGATCGGACGTCCGTAGCTCAAGTTATGAGTGTTTCCGCTCCGAGGGCCCGGTTGGTTTCGTGTACGAACCAACCCGGCCGAACCCAAAGTCTTCCGAAACCTTGAGTATAATATACCGAAACGACCGTATCGATCCAAGGATCGCGTAGCCGCTGACGGTTCATCAATCGGAGGTCTCAGGCCCAAGATATGGGCGAAAGACCGAAGAGGGCCCGAAACGGGGGTTCTGGGCCCGGGGCGACCCGGCCGGAACCCACCCCCCCTGGGTCGGCCGAACCGGGTCGGCCCGACCCGGCCCGACCCGGCTCGGCTTCGGCCGAGCGGCCGAATGAGCCGCCGCGGGTTTGACCCGCGGCTTTGGAGAAACGCGGCCCGCGCGGGCCGCGTGCTAGGTGGCCGGACCGCGGACGCGGTCCGGCGGTTCGCCGCCGCCGCGGCCGAGCCGCGGCAGATCTTCCGGCGGCGCGCCGGGCGCTGCCGCCTCCGGTCGCCGGCGCCGCCGCGCTGGCGACCCGCGCCGCCGCCGCCTTCCGCGGGCCGCCGGAGTTGCTCCGGTGGCCCGTTTTGCCTCCCGTCTGCGTCGTTGCTCCTCGCGGGGGCCGATCTTCACTGCGGGATCAACGGATCGCCCTTGCCGCGCGGTTCGTCGTCGTCTGCCAAATCCGCACAAAAGGGATGATCAGTGGAGGGTTGCCAGGTCTTGTTCGTTAGACCCGCACCCTCCGCGTTAGTCATAAACAACGGGAGGAATAAAAACAACCAATCAACAATTTTAAAATAATTTAAAATTGTTCTGAGGTCGGGTTCTTTATTTCAAAAGAATAAACACGGGAAAGAATCATCAAGGAAATAAACCCCTACCTCGATGTCGCCGTCGGACGAGAGGTCGTCGCGGAATCGCTCGTCGCGGATGAAGGAGATCGTCGTGTCGTCGCGGTATCCGGCGTCGCGTCGCCAATCTCCGGATCAAGAACAAACGGATTTAATTAATTAAATCCGTTGTCATTAAATTTAAAAAGGGAGAATTTAAACGATCCGATTCTCACCTTAGTTGCCGAACGGGGATCGGCCGCGGAAGAAGAGGCGTCGCCGAAGAACGTCGCGGGTAGAGCTCGTCGACGTCGCAGATCTCGGTGTGCGTCGTCGAATTCCGGTCGCCGGCGTTCTTCGCGTTCTTCGCGTTCTTCGCGTTCTTCGCGTTCTTCGCGTTCTTCGCGTTCTTCGCGGGGAGATGAAGAAACAAAGATCCTCTCAAATCCTTTCAAAGGATTTTTAGGTTGGTCTTATTTTATAAACATGCCAACAAACGCAAAAGCGTAAGTAACGACCCATCAGTTCGTTGAATTAATTCAACGAGCGAAACAGCCCATTTAATTCACGAAAGAAACAGCCCATTTAATTCACGAAATAAACCGCCCAATTAAATGGTCTGTTAAGAATTAAAGAAAACGCGTCGGTTGACTTTTCAGTTACTTTGACGGGTTTTTGCGGGTGCGTTACTTAGCGAAAGAA
The DNA here is from genome assembly GCA_963277665.1 of Viscum album. Lineage (NCBI taxonomy): Eukaryota > Viridiplantae > Streptophyta > Magnoliopsida > Santalales > Viscaceae > Viscum > Viscum album. Next base: position 952,046,876 of record OY728127.1, read on the forward strand.
ACGGTGGGGCTCGTGCGGGCCCCACCGCACAAATATCCTAACAAGGGGTAGGATATTTCCGGATAGCACCCATTCCGCTTTAACTCAGTTCAAGTGGCTTCCAAGTGACTTCCAAGCAGCTTAAGTGAAATAAAATAAAGTTGTCGCACAAACTTTATTTTATTTCTGACTTAAAGCCGCAAAATTTAAAAACCACGTCTGAGCAAACGCAACTCCGGAAGAGGCGTTTCTAAGCAAATACCGGCGCTGCGATTTCATCGGTGCCCTCAGAATTTGATTCCGGGCACCGGTTCAAAAGATAGAAAAACCCGCTCGTTCGTTCACTGAACGTACCCGAGCCAAACTTCGGAAATTGATTCCGGGCACACCGGGCCTCGGAATCAGGTGCCGTCTGAAGCTGCGCTCTTGTAAAATTCCAAAGAAAATTAAGAAAAAAAAATTTCCTTCAAATTTGCGGGTCTTTACATTTTCATTAAGGGAATGTAACCCTTAATTTGATTATGATGTTGATAAAATTGTGTTTTTCCTGGATAAATAGATGATTGATTTGGATAAAGAAAATTGGATATCATTTAATACATTGGATTGGAATATTGATTGGTTGGAAATTTGGTCTATGTCATCATGGATGATGTTTACAACTTCTTGGATTTAAGGAATATATCTTGTAATCTATTGAATTAAATAAGCTTGCATGTTATCCAAAAGGATTTAGAGTAATTACGGTCGCTAACATGTTTCAAGGGAATATACGATGATGTTATTCAAAATTTTGGAATTTTACAACCAAGTTGTACTTTGATATACAGGGGGATCAATGTTAAAATTATTTCATGATATTTTACAAAATCATTTAATATTAATATTTCGGAAGGATTATATCTCTAACCATTTATGGAATATTTAATTTAAACATTAGATGTAGTTAGTAATACTACAATGTTATCTCTCCATGTGAGGATGTATGAATATTGGATAATATATTATAAAACATGGTGTTGATTATAACTGATGATAGATGGGTGGCATAACCTGGACCTCATGATCTGTTAGTGTTTTAAAGATGAAAATCTCATATTCATTTTTAGTGAAATCGGGAAACTGTATCATGGAATAAGAAAAAGTGAGTTTTCCCTAAAATCATGAAGGAATATATTTTTATGGAAATATATTAACTATAGAAAAATGTATCATCAAACCAAAGGTGTTTCCCTTTACCTATATTTCCTATGAATCATAAGGTCCCTCTGGTAATCAATGATTTATGGATCTGTGTTTTTTTAACTTTTTTCTGACCTTGTTCACTATAAATATTCGTCAGAATATGAGGGTAATATTTCTCTTCGTTGTCCATGTATTCACATCCCACTTATGCTCCCTATGTTGGAATCTCATTATGAGTTACATTGGGTAACCATTATTGATCCAACTTTCCCTTTATAAGGTATGTTTTAGTATTAATTGTTATAATGTGAATTTATATTAATGAACCATTAAATTATTAATCCTCTGATAACCTATACTAATTATGCGGGAGAAATTCATTTTAAGGGGGGTGGAATCCAACACCCAAAGAATTTGGGAATTATTTTTTATCTAATTAATTTAATCTTTTTGATATTTTTTAATACATACAACACTATAAATAGATTATTGTATATAAAAGAACTATTTTTTATAATATTAACATAAAAAATATAAATTTTAGATTTATCTACATGAAACACAAAGGGTATTTTGAATTACACGCAACAAGGACTTTCCTCAATAGCTTGCATAACACGCACAACCAAACCGTAATATATTATTCAAATATCATAATTTAATTGAATATATATAAAATAACCATTAAATTTTGATTTATGGATATTATTAACTAAATTTTAAAAAATAAAAAATTAATTAGTTAGTTACAAATTATTTAGAAATGAATATAAGAACCAAATTGTAAATAAAGGGATTATTTTTGTTAAAAACTATTATTATGTGAAGAAACCTATTTTAATCCTAATAAAATAAATTATGTAAAATTATTAAGTGATATTTTTGTAATAAATATTTTAAATATTCAACAAAATATTTTTCATATTCATCTAATAGATTTTATAGAAATAATATAATAGCAATGCCAATTTTCTGCATAAAAACAAATATTTTATAAAGTTAGATTCACAGCCTTTTATTTGTGAACCCACATTAAATCCAATTTTCTGAAAATTAGTAAATTTAAAATATCAAAATAATTATATATGGAACTGAAACATATAAATTAGGTCAGGAAATTTTTTTGGTAATTTCTATAAGGTTTCATTTTTTAATAAATAGTTAAAAACCAAGATTATTATTCCGAACTGCTATTTCATATAATTTTTTATAGCGAAAAATTATATTTTTAATTTGTTTAGAAGACTAATTTTATAAAAGAATAAAAAATAAATCCCATATAGGTCAATGTAATTATTTTCATTTAGACGATAACTATGAAAACATATAATACTTTTAATGTTTTTACATTAAAAACCCATATTGTTGACCCGACTACGAGATTAAATTTATGTTATTTTTAGACATTTTTGTGATTGGAATTTTGAAAAAAAATTCAAATATTTATAATAAGAGTAATTTATAATTTATAATAATATCAAATAATTTTTTTTATGAAAAAAAGTGGTGAATTAACAAAAATTAATTACAATGATATATGTTAATTATATTTAATTAAGGACAAAACCATGAATTTAAGACCTAAATCAAACTGTAATCTTATTATAAATCCATTTAATGGATATATATAGTTCCTATACTACCTTTTATATAAATTGGACCATTATTTATCCAATTGTAATAATAAAATGTTGGAGGGGTTCCTTTCTTTTAAAATATTACCAGATATTCCACTCCTCAACCATTATAAAAGGCTTGCTTCCCTTCCACTTACTCACACCACTCAATCCCCTTAGTTTTAGAAAAACAATGGAAACTTCACTCCACAAAATACATTTATTACTCATTGAATCCTCCCTTTTGGATGAAGGAATCCAAATGAATAATTCTATTTCCAACCAAAAGGAGTTACCTGATTAAGAGGGAACGCCCTTCCTCAAACTCCTTTCTTTTATTTCCATTATCCACTCCAAAAAATATTCTAATTCCATTATTGTATAACAAAATAAATATCATCAATATACTAGTATGTCGTCATTCAATTTATTATACCTACACTTACAAACACTCACATCTAATGGGTAACGAACATACTGTTTACATGTATGGTGAACTCTCACCGCACTAAACGATGATTGTTCAATTTTCCTTTATCACCTTTTATGGTGGAAATTGTGATAAGAACACTATTTATATATGTTATATATTATATTTATTATATATTTAAGCTTATTTTACTCTATTTAAACACATATCATTATAAATTCTATTTGGTGTAATTACAATAATTTCATTTGAGGATGTGTGGACTACCTCTGCCTCAAAACGATCTGATTCGTTCATAAAATACATGGTATGTATTAAGAACGTACGTAGTGAAAATATAAGATATAATAAATCTACTATCATATCTATATATATATTTAAATATATGTATTGTACTTTCATTCCTTCAACATGACACGGAAGTATCATTATTGCATACGTATGGCTTATCGTCTCCATGAACGGTGTATTCCCATTGATTCTTTAATATTATATAGAATATTATAATACATGTAAACTATATATACATGAAATTTATATAATTTTTTACATTTTGGAATATTTATATATGTATAAGGTTAAATTTTATAACAATTTATGACACATATGGAGAACAAATAGAATATTATCCAAAGTGAAACCTTAACATTGAATGGATAACAAGAACGTAATATAAAGTCATAATCAAAGAATATAGTTTATTATATATAACAATATGGTTATTTTAATTATTTATTAAAAATTTATATTTAATATTTAGGTGGTTTTAATAAGTACGATGAGAGTCAAGACTCATAGTATGGGGAAGTCCATCTCACTTTTAATTTTGGTCAGATTCATGCTATGCCCACCACTCTTTACTTTTGGGTGGTTTATGTACATACAATGATTTTATTATATTTTTTTGCCATTAATTTATGGGTATTCATATTTCCATTTTATGATCCTTCTTTCATGGGGTTTATGTTTGAAAATATACCAAAATGGTAAAATAGTTTTGTCCGAATTTTCCTTCTTTGAGACTCATTTTTTGTGATGCACCAAATTTTTTTCAAGGTGTATATAATTAAATTTTATGTGATATATCATGAATATTCTTATTTTAATGATATATTTTGATTCAGGAAATTTTCTTTTCTCACACGTATAGTATGATCCCGTCTTATAAAGTTGTTATAGTTTATTGAGGTAATCTCATCATTTCTTGAAATTGTTTATGTTTATGGTTCCATTGATTAAATATTATGATGCATATAAAAACAAACTAACGAGTTTCCTCAGGATATATTTATTCAATATATATCCAATATTAGTACCATATTTTCATCTTGTATATAAAAAATATAATTTATAATTTTTTTTTTGAAAATTTGAGTATATCACTCTCTTCAATCAAAAATCCATTTTTAAAACAATGTTTTCAAAAATGTTTTGCAAAATGATTACAAATTATTCTTGAAAACCATTTTCATGGGAATGGTTTTTTATAATAGTTTTATTCTTTTCAAGTCTCCCATTATGATATATCAATTTTATATTCAAATAAATAGGTATTCAAAAAATGTTTTGTGTTTAATAAATGATTTAAATGTTTTCAAGCAATCATTGTATGTTTTCAAGGAAAAATGATTCCAAAATTATTTCAAATATATATTTATATGTTTTCAAAAATATTTTCAAAGAAATAGTTTTAAATTTTTTTCTGTTATTTTAGATTAAAGGTTATTTTCCTTATGAAATGTATTCAAAAGATATTTCAAAAAAATTCCATCTAATATTACATTCATTGATTATATTCCTGATTTTCTATGAAATGAACTAAATATTACATTCATATTATTTATATTAATTATTATGATTGGTGTGATGATGTTTATGGAAATCGTTTCTCTACCACAAGTTATATACTTTTATAACCCACTTCGTTTCATAGGTTATGCTTTAAGGAATTGATTACGAAACCGATATATTTTCATTGTTTGTGATTTTATAAATGTTAATGATACCCATTTAATTTCATTGGTTATGATTTCATGTTTATAAAACCAATATATTTTTATGGGTTATGATATAGAGAATGATTTATATTGTGGAACATGTATGAATGAAGCTATTATGATATGGGTAAGACCAATATCTCAGAACAATGCATTGGGTAATGATGGATGACTAATGAGTATAAATGTTATGTGTGAACCTGATTACATGATCACAATGTTATGTGTGGATCTAGTTGCATGACCATAAGTCTAAAAATTAAAGTGATTACATATTCTCAATGTTTTGAGTTATCCTTATTACATGTTCACAATGTTATCCATGGACATGGTTTCATGTCCATATGTTTTTTCTTTAACCTGATTACATGTTCCCAATGTTTGGCGTGAACCTGATTACTTGTTCCAAATGTCATTCATGGTCCTACATTTATTTCAATAAGATTATGCGTGATCTTGATTACATGTTTAGAAATTTATTCTTGGACATGGATCTATGTCCACATGTTGATAATTGGGATGTATTTCATGTCCTTAGATTAATGGGTGATCCATTTTCTACTTATACATGTTCATAACCTTATAAACCAATACGCATGCCAGAATTTCCATGTCTTATTCCTATGTTATTATTTCATGACTTATCCTACTAATCCAATTACGATACATGTATTATGAATGTTCAAAATTCATTATAATCTCAAACATTTATTGTATGATCTTAACATGTTATTCATAGGTTTCATACCCTTGGCATCATGTTATGCTTGTGAATTTCTTTTTATTTCCCCTTTCTGAGCATCTGAGCTCACCCCTTTCTTATATTTCCTTTCCACAGGTTATGAAGATCAGTTTTAGGAAGAAGTATTAAAGGTGTAGATATTTATGGGTGATATTGATGATATTTCACCAGGATAGAAGATTTTATTTACATTTTTTCAATGACACTAAACTATTACGGTCCATGGGAATATATTTTTTTATTTTATAGAATATTTGTCTAAAATGATGTAATATCCATGTACTTAATGCCGAGGTCTCTATATAATAGGCTAGAATATAAATATTATATTGAAATATAATAGATTTATATTCATCAACTAATTATATTTTCATTAATTGTGACTAAATAATTAACATATTTGTTTTCACAACATTGATGCCAAAATTATTTAATTAATGCCAAAATTAAATTAAAAGATATTAAAAAATGATAATTATGTCATGAATATCATTATGAAGATTGTGGTGTAATGACGAATTTGACCATAGTGAACATACCTATATCATGTTGGACTTATAATATGGAGATTATTGAAATATCCTAAGTAAACTAAATTAATTGATTAATTGAATAAAATAAGTCATTAATTAAAATAATGTAATAAAATATAAAAATATTTTAAGATAACTATAAATTATATAAATATTATTATGATGTTTTATAAAAAAAATATATGGGGAGTTATACTCATGGTACATGATGTTCATTTACAAGTATTATTTTAAAGTTACACTTTCAACTATTTTTGAAGACATCAAAATGAATGTATTTTTTTACATACACAACATGAACAAAATACCTTTCTATAATGATTCCCTAATGATTTGATGTTTTTTTAATGGTCTTCGTAGTTTTTTTAATAAGTTGTTTTCTTTATTATTTGTGCATTTTTATGTTCTAAAAATTGGATTTTAATGACATTGGGTATTCTTATCTCAAAAATAGTTTTTATACTTGGGTAAAAATATTCTAGGGTTTTGTTCATGATATGTTTCTAAAAGTTTTTTTGATATATTTTTGCCCATTATGAATCATGCGTGATCCCAATATTTCTTATATAATGGGTGTACGCAGATATCATTCCAATATATCAGGTTACTTGGAGGTGGAAGTCGAATGTTTGGTTATTCCATATATAAGGGTGATTGTATGTGTGATTAAAATACTGTTAGTATGAGTGATATATTAATGACTTCTCAAAAAAACAACATGACTTTTCTACATTTAATATTGAGTTTTTTATAAATCATTTTATTTTAAAATGTTTTTATATTGATCATTCATGAGTAATATTGATTATGATTTTGGATGAAAATGTATGTATCTAAGAAAATTATTTTCATGGGTTTTATTGTTTTCATTAGACTAATGGTTATAAAATTCAATATCCCATGTTGATATATTTTTAATCACTAAACATTTAAAAGAATCATTGAATTTAAGGATTAAAAGAGGAAATAAATATTCTGGTTTACAGTTGTAAAGATATGTTTAGAGAAGAAAAAATTATTATTTAAAGACCTGGAAATTCCATGTAAATGTTTTTAAAATAATATGAGAATATTATGTAGCTGAAAAAATTGAAGGCATGTGATTCCGAGACTCGGTGTCCCCGGAATGGAATTTTGAACTTTTTAGTGGTACGTTCAGTGAACATACGGGGCATTGTTTTCCGAATTTTGTACCTGTGATAGGAATTGAAATTTGATGGCACTGATGAATCCATAGTGCCGGCATTCTCATAAGGTAAGCTTCACTTCGACCGGAGTAGGTTGCGAGAAAAAAATAAATTTTGGAATTTACAAAAAGTAAGAATAAAATAACATAGCAATGTTATTTTTTTTCTATAACTGTTGTGTGGAGCTGGTGGGACCCATGAAATTTCAATAAATTTAATGGCATGACAGTGATTTTTTCTATTCTAAACATTGTAATATTAAATGTGGTTCATAAATGAACTGCATTAATTTCATGAAACACATGTGGATCCTATGTCTATTTAATAGAATCTCGGGTGTGGGATCTTAAATGAAGGTGAGGAACCCCTGATGATGTGTTGCGAAGACTTCCAATGTGGAATGGAATCTTGGATGGCAATGTCAGATGAATCAAATTGGGAATGAAAAATGTCGATAGCTTCATCAAGTGTGAATCCTCCTTCCACCATCGTGACATCTTCTACAGAATCTGAGGTAGGGGGTTTATTTTTTAATGATTATCATAGATGAATAATATAATATCCCGCTTGTTATAATGCTAACATGGAGGGACGGGTCCAAATGAACAAGTTCAGACCCTCCGCCGCTTCATTCATGTAGCGTTTTTCGAGGGAACAATTTCTAACTTGACAGAATGCAAAAACTGGGACGCACGCAACGACGAAGTCATCCCAAGAGTCAAGCTAGGCTTGTCTGCAAGGAAGAATTGACCATAGGAGCTCACCCAAGTGCCCGTAGAAGTATTTCCGAGGCGACACCAATTCAGCAGCAGCACTGTAGATTGGCTGTGATAGGTGAAGGCAGCAGCTAGGGCTCGCTGAACTCGGAATGAGGTGGTGCTGCTCGGCACCGCGGAGGACGGACACGCGGCCGACTCTAGGTCAATCGTGGAGGTGGGAGCGAGTGCGCTATCGCGCGCTATGGGGAGGAGTCCATGACTATGTAGCTACTGTGATGGAGTGGACCTGCTCCCTACAGGTCCCATGGGTGATGATGCAACACTATTATTTAAATAGTCTAATGACTCTTTGAGTTATCGGGAGGTAGACTGTGCGACCCCCGTATAGGTCACGCCAGTCGATAGGCGACACTGCCGTGGCCCAGACCAGCCAGTGAAGGAAGGTCCAGTTCGGGCCAGTTCGGGTCAAACACAGACCTATTTGGGTCAAAATAAACTGGGGATGGGTTGGTTTGGTCTTACCATGTCTGCCCGGACCCGAACCCCTCTCGGGCCTTGATATGCTCAACAGGTCTTATATTGCGAACAAGGCATCCCTTTGATGAACAGTTTGTGGTGATGGGATCATTGGCGCATGATGATACTTTTGAGATACTCCAAGATAGTTTGGTAAAAATTTCAGTATGTCTAGGTTGGATCGACCTTGAATCCCACAGGGCCCTCAGCACAATAATGCCAATAACATACAGACCAGGTGTCTGGTTAACACACCCTCTATTGCGTTGGAGCCCTTATGTTGTGATAGATAATTGAGTTACATATTCATAGAAATTTTTTGTCCCTAAACCACCTCAGTCGACCCTAAACCATTCACCCGAACCGGTCTATGACATGGTCCGAGAGGCATTCCCAATCCTCCCGGGCTAAAAACAAGCACCAGGGATTCAATAGAGAACAACAGGGGAATGATTTCTCCAAACAAAAATGAATAAAATAGTGGAATAAAAATATAACAACGCAATGTAAATAAATAATAGAAAAGAAAATATGAACAACAACAACCAACTACCCTTCACACATCCATAACTCCTCGTGACTTTGACATTCACTCTCCAAACGACAACCAAGTCTCACCCACAACAAGAAATCTCGAGTCAAACCTACACAGAAACTAAAAACAAAACAAAAATCTTTAGGAATGAGTTTTAAAACTCAGTTGGATTTCCCAAAAAACTATTCTCAATTCCCTACCTTTAAATAAATAATTTACAAATTCTAGGTTTGAATGAAAATATATAAAACTAGTACTCACACGTGCGTACGCATGACATATTGAATTAATTGTTTTTATTTGAAAAGATAATGTTATTTGTAAAATTTAACCACTAATAGTAATGTTTAATAATTTTAAATAAAAAATTATTGCATCATAAAAATGGAATAGGACTGAATGTATTATGGTTACACCAACCAAATACATTAAAAAAGATAAGATATATAAGAAGTAAGATCTAATTTTTTAGAGAGATTGAAAATCATTTTCAAATGAATTCAAGTCATTCTTGTTGTCCATAATGGGTCAATACCTACGCTCCACTTCAATACATCCCATCACAGGGTCAGCCTACTAACAATTCAAACAATCTCCCTAGAAATAGTAATGCATTTATTTTAATTTGAACTGAAAGAAAAATATATTCTTGGAGTGATTGAAATAAAAAAAAGTGTACTGGGGAAATAATTAATTTGAATACATAATGAAAAAAATCAATCTTTAGTTGCATAAAAATTTATGAATTTGATGTTTGTAGAAGGTTTTCAACTAAATGATGTTAAAAAGTCTTCCAAGAACAAATTTTTATTATAATAAATCTTCAAGATTCATCATCGTCTATCAAATGCAATCTGCAGATGAAAAATAATAATATAGATTAATAAATAATAATGAATATTTTAATATGAAAATCAAATCTAATAATGAAAAAAACATTGTAGTAGAAATAAAAATGACAGTTTTAGAATTGAACAGTATAAAAAAATTAGGCTGAAATACATTGTGAGCAATTACATCACTGGACAGTATAACAAACTATTAAAAATACAAACATTAAAAAGGTGGAATGTTTGTAAAGTATACAAACATGAAACGAAAATGAAAACAGGTTGAAAAAGTGGTTTTTTGTATAGTATACAGAAAAATTCAATGTTTAAATAATAAGTAGAACACCCAAAATATAAATGTCACCCAGTTAGATAATATTTTTCATATGTAGTTATACAAAATTAGTAAAGGAGAAAATTTTGATTCAGAATTACCCAACAGTTTTGTTTGTATATTCACCTTATGTTAATGATCTACTTTGATGTCAATGGGAAAACAAAATCTGATGAGATAATGATAAGGGGAATTGAAAAAGTCAAGAAAACGTGGATCATTAATGAAATAATTCATTGAAAATTTTAAAATCAGTTTCAAAATTAATTCAAAATATAAAATATAAATAGTATAAGATTTTTTTCATAATAGATTCTAATAGATTTTAATTAAATAATACATTTAAAAAGAAAATAAATAAAAAATATCATAACAGAGAATATAAAATTTCAGAAGAAAATATTAAAAATGAGAAATGTGGAGGTGATTAATTTTAATAAATAATGACAAAAACTCAGTAATTGGAACATAATTTATGATGTTTATATTTTCATAAGTTTCTCAGAAAGCTGAAATTGTACAGTTCAAATCAGAATGTTTTCTTGTAATAAATCTTCATCATGAAAATCATCCATCAACTACATTCTACAGATATAATTACATTTAAAAAGATGAATAAATAGTAACGAATATTTAAATCTGAAAATAAAATCTAAAAATGACACCTAATATAGTAGTATTAAAATTGACAATTTTGGTAATGTATGTTAATCCAAACATAGTATAGTAATTTTTTGTGACATATTTCATCATTGTATCCTTCCACAGTCTAATTTTTCACTTCAAGCTTAGAAAATGTTTGTATTTGAATGTCATGGATATTGTGTGTAATCTTTCTAATTAACGTTGTGTTATTATGTCACTGAAATTTTCCAATATTGTGAAAAAAAATTGTAAACTACTGATAGAAGAAAATGATAACCTATCAAACAGGTTTCTATAAAATGTAATTATCAGTCAATGTTTCAATGCAACAACCCCCTCAAGGCCAAACTTTAGTGTTGCACTTCTGTTCTCTTTAGAAAAAGAAATATCAGAGGACCATCCTTTTGAATGATAAGAATTTATGAATAAGTTATCATATTCATTAATGTTTGTTTAAAATTTTACCATGATTTGTAAGACTTGATAATGTTAGTCCCCACCATTACTTGTAGTCAAAATATACTAATAAAACATAGAAAAATAGATATATTGTGTTGTAAAATTATTCATAATGTCTAATTAGAATTCAAATTGGGTAAAACTATCCAGGAATTCAAGTTAATGTATGTTTAATACCATATGAAACCTGCTATTCATGAATATATTAGATGTACTGCCTGGTTTATGAAAAATTCATACTACCCTGGAACAGGTTGAGTATTATATTTTAGTTGAATTTGCGTTTTTATACCAGACATTTATAGCTTAAAAAAACTAATAGTACTATATCATATCCATATACATAGAATTATAATTATAATTTTTCAAATCAAATTTTTTGTTAGAAATATCATTCAATTAAGAGCATACTTTTGTACCTGAGTAGATGAAATATTCATGGTTCATTTTATAGAAACGTCAGTAGTACTATGTGAAAAAATACACTACTTTTATACTCCTAAAAAATATTGATAAAAAATATATTAAAATGTCATTTATTTATATATGTGATTCATGAATTTTATAACTATAGTACCAGGTTATTATTGAATGCGTTTTCATAATTTTTTATATCAATTTTAGTATTTGGGATGAAGAGTACTGTATAATTTTATTTTCTAGATGATTGATGATAGTTCCTAAAATGTCAGTTTATGTATGCTGAATAGAATATAACACCTATTATTCCTGAATTTATCATATGTACAATTAGTTTTATTATAAATTCCTTCTAATGTGGAATGGTTTGAGCATTCTATATTAGATGAATATGTGTTTTGTGCAAGTAATTTATGGATGAATCAGAAAAACTAATTATACTATACTATATGCATAGAGAATTATAATTATAATTTGTGAATTGAAAAGTTTCATTAAAATTATAAGTTCATTATGACCATAATTATGAACCTGGGTAGATGAAATATACAAGGATGATTTTACAGAAAAAATTTTAGTAGTATCATGTCAATATCATCTACTGATTTTATGCTCCTACAATATATGAATAAAAAATATTAAAATGTTAGTTATTTATATATATGATTCAGGAATTTGAAAAATATAATATGCGGTTATGTTCAAATGTGTTGTCATTATTGATAAAATCAATTTTAGTATCTAAGACAATGATTTATAACTGTTTTTTCTTCCTTAATAATGATAATTCTGAATGTTTAAATATGCTATTTCAATAGATAATAGAACCCTTCTCAACCTGAATGTATTTTACTTTACATGGAATCAAATTCATCGTTGTCCTATATATATAATGAATATAATTGTTTCTTTGTTTCAAGTGGGATTATATTGGCATAATGTAAACTATTATATATTCATACCTATTTCGAAGAATATTTCATTTGTGCACATATATTTATAAATCAAACAACTTTCTTATCAAAAAAGATCATATGAAGTTGAGTCTTTGTGATCACTCACCATCAGTTGTAATATATATCCATTCGATTCCAAAATTATGTTGAAAACTGTGTATGTCAAGTAATAAATTCCAAAAACAAATTAAAAGGTAAATTTGCATCAGTCATGGAAAAGAAGAAATGGAAACCATATAGTAGTGAATAAAGGAGATAAAATGCAATTGTGACACCAAATATTATGAGGACATACCTATACATTCTGTGGATGCAACCAAATCTATAATATTTGTGTCATAAGACGTATTTGGAAAAATAAGATCTAATTATTGTGGTGAAAAATTTAATAATTGATAGTTGAATATGAGTAAAAATTGTAGCATTCATAAAAAATAGTCAAATTAATCAAACATAAAAAAATACCCCAAAATGTAATGACATCTTCAAATGAAATCAACAAACATAATGGTTGGAAAATCGAATGGAATGGATGATGTAATTGATAATTTGGAATTTTAGATGTATTGTAATAGAAGAAGAAATATTCCTAAGTAAACAGAAATACTAAATATGAGTATTATTATTAATAACAGTCATGATACCATAAGAACAAAAAATAGATTGATGGTAGGCTTGGGTCCAATGTGCGCTCATATTAAAAGAAAGAATGAAACATTTAGTTTTACACATATAATTAATAATTATTTTAAAATGAAGAAACCCAAAAAATGTGGAAAAACAGTTTTCTCACCTAGGTAGTCACTCCTAAGTAAGTGTTTTATATAGGAAGTTTTTTCAGTTGAATACCGACTGAGAATAAAAATCATAGGCTTTGAATCGAAATCACTAATTTTTTATAAGTAGAAATAGAAACCACATATAATTTAAAACCTTTTCAAAATATATCCCACATGAAAATGACTGAATTTATAAGTAGAGCAAATGATATTCATTATGTGCTCAATCTGCTTACCAATAACGGAGATATTAAATTATTAAAATGATAGGCAACTTCCAGTGGCTTAATCATCCCAATTTTCTATATTTTCAACCCATCAATTATTGATTTAACTGCGTCTAATGGTATCTAATATAAAATTACTAAATATGAAACTATGATCTTTTCCATCAAGTTGTAATTAGAAGTTCCTGGTTTAACCTCTTTGGCTGTTTTGAAGTAAAACATTGTTTGAAAAGTATAATGGCATCAACCGTGCAGTCCTGGAAAGAAATTTTTTTACAGTCAAGAAACTATAGTGACCAATTAATTATTTAGTGATTAGAAACTGACCATTGAATTGAGATTCAGCATAACTCATTAGAGTTTTGACCTTCACCATGGTGAGGGCATCAACACCTTCCATTATTGGAGGATTCAAAGTCTATATTCCACATGCCATGGTATGGGAACAAATCAGCTATCAAATCAACATTTAATCTTCAATTGATGATGTGGTTAGGTTATTAAATTTTAGAATCTGATTCTTATGCAACATGAAGTAGTTAATTTAATGAAATATAAAATTAAGAAAATTCATTATGTGTCTAACTTAAATTTTTGGAGAAAAAAGGTAATTACCTAAAATTCATCAATGATATGACAACAATTCTGGATAAAGGAATAATTTGATAAAAATTAATTTGCTTGCCTGTAAACCTGAAGAGATATGATGTCAATTCATATCCTCCTTGTGCCAAAGAAATTGTCTGGATGAAGCATATAATATAAAACATGGGTAGGCATTAAACTATTAAATAAAATAAAATAAGAGTATTGCATTGAACGAACCATGGTGCAACCTGCATCGCTATAACAAACTCATTAAACCTAAGGAATCCTTGGCTTTTAGAATCTGAAATTGCCCATGCATTTTAAATTGGGAATGCATAAAAAAATAGTTATGAACAATTGCAATCTGCAATTGATCTTAGAGTGAAAATGAAAACACATATATGAGCTTCAAATCTACAAGTTATCCAGAAAATGGAAATTCAACTAAATAATACAGATTATTTAGAAGAACATTAACATTATTCTTACATAATGGAAGTGGAGATTCTCCATAGGCATCATGTCTTTGATTTTTATTGTTTGATCCTGTAGAGATTGTTATCTCGGCTGCCAATTCTGGAGGCACTGTCAACATAGAAGATGATTGATATGAAAAATATGTGTTAGTCTGTAATGTTGTTATAAGTATATTTCTTGAAACAAGAAAATCAGACAGAACTAACCATTGATAGTTAATGGTTTTAATTGCATGTGTGTGTCTCCATGTGTGATGCCATTTGTTGGAAGTGGTCCACTAATTGTAGTACAAGAGAGATGAATAGATATAATTGAATAATTCCCAATATATTTCGAAAATGTTATTATGTTAGTTGTAATGTATATATATACTAAAATAAATATCATAAATATAGAATTTTAAAGTGAACATAATAGATAACTCATGATTTTTTTGGCATTCCTTCATTAGTAATATCATATAAAACATTGCATCTTTAGAGGTTCTTCGACAATGCATGTTTGCAATGGTTTTCATTATATTTAATAGTCAATGTGTGGAATGTAACCGTATTATGCACAGTGGAATTAATTATAATAATGAAATTTAGAATCAATACCGGATGAAAACATACCATGAATCATTGTGAATACTGCATTGAATAACTGGAGTTATTGATAAAGAAACCTAAATAGAAGAATAAATATAAGATCATTGGGAAACATTATATTTATATTGGAATATAGTGTCAATGTAATGTCGTTAATAAAATTTCATAGGAAGAACGTGCAACAAAATAAGAAATATAAATAAAACATAAAAAGTATAAGCAATACAGACATAACATCTAAAAAATTTATAAGATTTCACATTATGAAAAAATTAATAGACTTCACACTCAAATGGAAACTGGATGTGAGCATTCAATTTGAAGAGAATCCACCAACATTGAAGTTGACACCAAATAACTTGGATAAAAAAATGATTTTCATTTAGCCAGATCTAATTCAAGCAACAACAAACCAACACAATGAAGATGAGTCACCAGTGTCCGAAGGACCACTCGAGCTTGGAGCTGAATGAAATGTACCATTTTCATGATTACGAAGAGTATTTCAGCAAAACCCTAGTCTGCATAAATGAATCACGTTGAAGAAAATAAACAAAAATAAATTAATCAAACCAGATGATAATTGGAGGATGCATTGAGGGTAGACCGTGTAGTAAGAAGTCGTAGATTTTAGAAAAACGGTGGTGGAGTGGAATCTAGGATAATGTGGATACCATGGTTGATGATGATGTTAGAGGGGAGACCAGAAGCATAGGAGGAGGTGCGGTGTTGTGTGTTGTGGCTCGAGAGGAGATCTGTGATGGGAGACGTTAGTATTCATTGGGGACCCTAGGAACACCAGAGGGAAATCGAGAGTGGGATGGGTGAAATCGCGAGTAGGATGGGTTTTTCGGAGATGAGAAGTGTGGGGTATTCTGGGTGTGCGAGCGGATAGTGTATGGAAGAATAGTAAAAGGATGTGAAAATTGGGTGACAAGGTGTAATCTGGAGGGGATACATAAGCAGGGAAACACCCAAGTTTATTAGATATAGTAGATTACCTTAAAATTCATACTAATAATGAACAATTGATGAAGAAATCAACTACACTATAATAGTGACCATAAAGCTCTAGAAATAGGTTTGGAGTTCTTCATATGTATTGATGGAAACATGAATAACTAAATTTGTGTATGCATGAATGATAAGAAATAATATATTTATAACTAAATCATTAAAATGAAATGAATAATGGAAAAATGAATAAATGGATTTAAATAATCATAATTTTAATGGAATCATCTTTATTATAATGAAAACGTAAATGAATCAGAAGTAACCTTCAAGTGGTGGTATACTCCACCCATTATGATGACCTCTTTGATTAATGAAGATTCCATTGCATTAGTAATGCAGGTTAATATATATCAAACAGAAAATGAAATAGTCAAACCATGGACAACAATAATAAGAACAATTTGAGGACATTCTCTTATTAGGGTATCATTCATTCAAATTTATGTGCTACATGCAGGTAAAAAGGAAGCATTCAGATTCATGTCACACAAGATCAGTTCAAGTACATATAGTAAACCACATGTCAATGGAGTTGATTTTTTTAGAATGATGTTCAATCAAACCGATGCATATAATATATATGTGCATTTATAAAAAATATTCCTAGGTTTGAATATGATCATAATGAAAAATCTATGAAAAGCAGTCCATCATACACCAAGGTGATTGGGAAACTGCAAATCAATTGCAAATTGAAATACAAATATTGTCTTCCAGACAACGAATATCATTTCTTAAACACCTTTGAGGTCATACTATGTGCTTGTGTTCGTAATTGTTCTATGCAGCACACACACAAGACCCACTACAAGCACTAATAGATATGTGATGAACAGTTATTTTATATTTGAACATATACCTTACAGCTTCTGAAGTATAATTCAAGAATTAGATTGAAACTCTTCACCAGATGTTCTATTCGGAGATCTGTCGCCCTGAATTAGAATTTAGATTCAGAGACCCATCATCCATGATAATTAATATAGAATAATTATCTAATAAAAACATTATAAAAAATCAAATACACCGAGACATTAAGATCTTTGATATTGGTATATACATTTGACACTGGTTTATACCAGTGCTTACTCGGTGTGTACTGGAGGCCACTATAACCCTAGGTGGAGGCGTAGCTGTATAGGAATAGAAAAAAAATTATCGGATGCTGGTGGTGATTTTCGGGAAGTGAATGATGAGTTGAGGAAACGTGATGCCTGAAACCCTAGGTGAATTCATGGAATAGCGCGAGTTTCTCTATGTATAGAAGGAGGACGTGGAGGTAGATATATAGACTCCGAATTTGGGAGGACAGTGGGTACCCTAAGATGATTCCGAGGTGGAACAAATGGAGTCTGAGCATGCGGAGGCGGAGAAGGCAGAGATGGTGGTACCCGGAGGTGGAGTATGTGGAGACGGTGGTACCTAGAGGCAGAGGTGGGAGTAGATGAGTGGATTCAACAAGAATTATGTTTAACGGAGCATGCTTGAAACCCTAATCGTGGCTGGAAAACTAGGTATTGAGAGAGAGGCTAATGGAATGCATCGAGCGGGGAGAAATGAGTGAGGTGGTAGAGCACGACGGTCTAGGGGTATATTAGGTATATGATGTTTGTTTTTGGGGACGTGGTTGTTTGTGGAGGTGAAAAATCAGCTTGGAGTAACCCAGATTTAGTATATATAGTTGATATGGGTTTCTACACACACACATTCATTTCTAAAACATGTAATGGTCCATTACCCTTTTTAATTTAAAAACAAGGCTAATGTCTGAAATGAAAAGGTGCATTGCTATTTAAAACATTTTTGCGAACAATTTAGAAATCCAAATTTTAGTTGTTAGTCAAAAGGAAAAGCACACACAACACAGAGTAAGGGAAATGGAAAAAGTGGCATAGAGGGGCCCACAACTGAACTAGATCTCTCAATATTCCGCCACATACAAATAAACACTTAAGAAAACATGGGTCAAACCTAATGCTTGTGAACAATCCAGAACATACTATACATGTGACTCATCCTGACGGCATGCCTACGCTTGATGACGCCATAATTCCCTAATGCCCGGTGATTCCCTACATGGCCTAACCGGGGGGGGACTAATCCCCTAAAAGAGTATAATCCATACTATGGGTCACTAGCCAGTGCGTAATGTAAACTAGTGCAGCATTTGTTCTAAGAAGATTCACTTACTTTTCCTGGTTCCCATATCAACACATATATTAAACAAACAAGGGGTGAGTCAACAAATTCAATCATGTAGCACAGACACCACACAAAAATCATGCAGTCAACGTACACCAAATATCACCCTTGAGTCACCGCAAAGAGAGTTTTCCCATGTAATTTAGTTAATTAATTTTCCAAACGGGCCTTCAAAAATTTTAACGAAAATCCTCATTTCTCAAGATGACCAAAACAATTTTTCACATTTCAAAAGAAATAATTTATCAATAAACCATAAATACATTTGAAATTCCATGAATTATGTTTAAAGGCCAAATGATCATTATTTCACTACTGGGGGTCCTTTCATTATGAAAATATTTCAAGTGTCATGTATAAAATAATTGACTTTTTTTACACCAAATAATCAATTAAAGGTTAATTATCTTATATTATTTATCATATATTAAAATTAAAAAAATATCAAGCAATTAATAAATTCTGAATTTAATGGCGAGTCCAATGGGGAACCTACCTCGGCTCACAGTCCAAACACAATGGCGCGTCACAGATCTCATAGACAGACAAGCACACGCAAGCTAATGACCGTAGTTTCGTGGAATTACTTCTCCAATTCACTGCAACAAGCACACAACTAAAAACCCATAACCACTATCTTGATACAATCCAAATGTAAAAAACAATTTAAAAACCAACTTGACATGTTTTGAAAACAAACATCACACCATATATATTATTTCTTAATACACATTAAAATATATGAGAAAAATAATAATAATAATAATAATAATGATAATAAATCTTTCTATCCACTTATCAAATCATTTCCATGAATGCCATTATATTCTACACTAAAAATTCTTTTGAGATCATTTTGAGATTAACTAAATCACCATCTTAAACATCCCAAATAATTTTAAATGACCATTACATGCTTCTGAAAATTACAAACCACCCAAAAATGCCAACTAGGCATTTTATCAAATAAGTAGCATGTGAAAATTCAATAAACATACACAATAGATTAATAATGAGCAAACAAAACACCATCATTCACATGAAACAATTTTTTTTCTAAGCATCATAATCAATTAATCAACTTTCAATGAAGTTGTGAAAGGAATGAAATTAGCAAACGGTGAATTCAACCCTACGCAATAAAAATCAGTGACTCAGAAATACCATAACAAGGTTAACACACCTCAAGACATTTCCAAATCATGATTCTCACCAATTAATTAATCCATAAAATCATGTATATAATCAAACAAGAATACCAAATATTTCTAATAACAAAAAATCATGGAACTCCCTCAAATGATGATGAACACCCTAGAACTAGTGCGAAACATTAATCGCCCCATCGCCGCACCAAAAGGAGTATCATCCTAACATTGAACATCAAATTGGAACCAAAAAATTTAGGGATAAAATTTAAAAAAACCTTAACAATGGAAAAACCGAAGCAAGGAGGGGGAAAATGAACAGCCGGATAGGGGAGGTGACCTGTGGGGTGTCGAAGAAGAAGCAGCCTGGGTAAGAGGGGTTGCGGCCAGACGGGGGGTTTCGGCAGTGAGGAGAGGCTGACTGGAGGCGATGTCAACATTGGAAATCACCAGATGGGGTTCACTCCTGGGTTAGGGGGGTATCACATTGATGAAATGGGGGGAGACTGGGAGGAGGCAGTTTGCGCGGAGGGATGTGGGGAGGGAAGGTTGGGCATGTCCGGGGAATGTAGGCTGAGGTGAGGTGCGCTGGGAACGGGAGGTCAGAGTGAGGTCACTGCAAAAGGAGGCGCGCTGTGCACCCATAGTAGAAGGGGGTTGGGGCCGCTGGTTCAGTGTGAGGTGGACTGCGTCATGGCATGGTGGTAGTCGATCGATGCAGCAGGAGGAAAGAGTGGGATGAGGCTTTGGTCAAGGTGGAGTCACATGGGGGAAGAATGAAAGTCGCGCAAGGGTTTGGGGTGGCTATGGCGCGACGCAAGGGGGAAGAAATCAAGCGAAGCAATGAAAAAAATTAAATAAATAAAAGATAATAAATAAATCTGAACTAAAACCGAACCCCAAAGAAAACCCAACCAACATAAAAATAATAATTAAAATTAGTAATGAAAAAAAAATTATAATATTTATAATAATAATAGTTATTATTTTTATGAGGTCAATAATAACAATAACTTAATAAAATTTATCCCCTTAATGCTTATAATAATAATAACATTAATGATGTTGATAATTTTATAATGACAATAATAAAAATATGATAATAACTTGATTAAATATTAACCATAATAATAATAATATTCTGAAATAATAAGATTATTATTATTATCAAAACTATTCTTACTTAATTCAATTTCTTAATTAAATAATCATGCAACAGGCCAGCCACAAGGTGAGTTAGCGAAGCCGCGCGGCTTTACTCGTGTCCTGGCTGTGCTTTCTGCACAGACAAACCCCAAAACCATCATTTACCAGCAAAACACAAGATAACGATCAGAATCTGCTCGCACCTAATAAATTTTTTTTCAAAAGCATATAAAATAATTAAATAACATTATTTCAAACGTCTGAGAGTCACAATTATCTCCACCATAAAAACATTCTACCCCCAGAAGTCACCCAACCAAAGGAGGAAACAAACCCAAGTTCGAAACTGAATGAGGTCAACAAACACATGACCTCGGTGTGAATTTTCACTCCATCAGTCACACATATCCAATTATAATGGAAACTCTAAAGAGAAGATCCATTAAGAAATGAGGAGGGTTCTCCCCAGCACAAGAACCTAACTATCATAACCAACATTGAGACACTCAGCATGGGCTAACTCTAGAAATGCTAACATGATCCAAGACGAAACCACCACACAGACCAAACCCCAAAGAAGGCATGACAAGATTCATGATGGTCTCCCCACCATTTAAGAACTCACTAGCTTAAACGAATTAGCACAGACCGACATGAGAAACCCAGCACAAACCAACCCATGAACTCTCCGCATAAACCAGACCCCCACCACATGGGGTTCTCAATGAAATACTCCAAACTGAAAAGCACACCAAACTCTTTTTCACTATTTCCAAAGACTCATGTGTCTCCAAAACAAGCGCATCCTAAAACATGAAGATTTCACAATTGGAGCTAGCCACAAAAGAGGGACAATCATCTTGAGACTCTCAGCCAAAAAGAGACAAACATCAAAACTCATATTTGATGAGGCACAACTACTAGAATTACGAGAAGAAAAGATCACCAAGCCTTTTACAACCAAGGTAGGGAATTCAATGAACAAAGACCACCATGAGAAAAAGAGGCATTTGTGCCTCCTATAGAAAATCAAAACTATAAATGATGAGGAAGATACAATAGAGGAATTCCAACCATCCCTATTTTAACATTAAAGAAAAAAGTTAGACCATGGTTCCCCACACCCAATGATTCATGACTGCGTGAAAGGCTTCACTCCATGACCAGAGGTTAGAGCTCAAATGTCTTGAAGCATCTGCTACCCCGCAGTGAGGAGATGAAATCATCCTGTTGAGACTCCATCTGAAGAGGATTCTAGAGAAACCTCTCTATGTTTCCCAAACGGAACACCGAAAGCATGTTTTAGAAGGATGTCAACAAGGAAAGTTAATGTACAAAAACTGGCCACACCAGTAGCGAACAGGGGAGTGGCCCGACTAATATAAAATGAAATTTACAATAAAAATAGTCTATGACAGGTACCTCTGGTTCACTCTCACCGAATGGGGAACCATCCCAAACACAAAAAATAATCGGTCCTTGAGCCCAAGACGAAGAACCCACACAAGATAAATATTAATTTATTTCACGATGCTACCTCCAGAGAGAAGGGAATCAAACCCTTGAAATTCCTGACCCAAGCCTTCACTATTTGTTGGCCTCTCTGGACACTCACGAGCTCTGCCACATTCCTCTCATGCACCACCCTAGGCATGAACCATCAGTCGAAAGTGATTTTAAACACCTTCCAAGACATTCCATCATGCAACGGCGGTGGGATTTTCTCCCACACCAATCCAAAGTTGAACCCTCAAATGAACTCGAACCAGCATGGACTCGCATTGCATTGGGAGTCTCCAATAACCTAAAAACACCAATGATTTCACCAATCCAGTCCACTACCTTCGATAGATAATGATCACCATGGATGATGGACAATAATAAAAAATAATTGAATTCCACCACTCCGCTAAGAGTCTTGGTAGAACCAACAACTAGAAGAGACTCACTAGAACACTTTGGGACATTTCAGGGTGGAATACTCAAAAAAAAGAGGCACAAATACGAAACTAAATTCTTCATAAATCAAAATTCTTCACCTTAATAACAAACTAAAGCTCAAACTCAAATCATTATTCCAACCACAATTCAAAATGTCAAGGCCAAGAGCCCACGAAAAATAATGTCAAACACAAAAGGAGAACAATAAACAATTTCTTACCTTTCAAAACATTTTTATTACCTTTTTCTCAAACCATTTTCAAGAAAACCTAACAACTTATGTACCCACAATCGGTATGCCATGAAGTTGGTCGCATACATATACCATTATGCTAGCTCATTCACTCATCCACACATACCAACAATCATCCCTATGACACATGCACACCTCTATATATGTGATCCCTCATAGGAATACCAAGGGTCAATTCAAGACACTTCTCATTTTCAAAACAGATCATTCAGCATAAAGCACAAATTCCCAACCAATTTGAAAAAGTGACATATCATTAAAGTAATAAATTTCCAAATTCCAAAATATTTTCCAATTAACATCCCAAAAAGTTTTAATGAGATATCAAAACAACTCCCAAAACACCTCCCATTTTTTCCATTTGAAACCACACGTTCCATTAAAAGAAAACAATTTCCATTTAAAAATCAATGTTTCCACTCCAAAACCACATTACCTTTTGAAAACCCCTTTTTCTATGATCCACATTCATCTTTGAAATCCACTCAGGTCAGTCAAAACTATCCCCAAAAATAACTCACCTCAAAACATTCAAAATAAGTGTCTAGTGGCTATACCAACCCAGTAACATGGCTTAGAAGACTATGCTCCAAGTGAGCATCCACCATAGGAAGTATCTTGAACCTTACAATCTATCCGTACATGGGTCGCAACTCCATGAAAGCTCATCTCATAACACTGGATTAGTTCCTTTGTCATCCCTCATCCACACAGACTAAGGAAAAGAAAAACTCAAATCTTAGACGACCCCTGGAAACTCGAGTCTCGGGACTGGAAAGAGCTCATGACGTCCTTCCCGAACCTATCTCTCGAGTCCCGACACACCTAATCACCAAGCTAACTGACACCCCAAATAACAAGTTCCTACTCTGATAACATTTTTTCATGAACCAACCCAGGTTGGCTCTGAATCAGTCACACGAACCGGTCAGTGGCATGGCCTGAGAGGCGTTCTCAATCCTCCCGGGCTAGTGACAAGAACCATAGAATCAACATAGAACAATAAGGGAACAATTTCTCCTAATAAAAATGAATAAAATATTAGAAATAAAATAGAACAACAAAAATTAAATGAACAATAGGAAAAATAATAAAAAAACAACAAAAACCAACTAGCCGGGCCACGACCAGAGCTCCTTGTGACCTCTAGAGTAACTCTACAGACCACAACTAAGTCTCAGCCACAAAGAGCAAGCTCGAGTCAAAAATTCACAGAAACTAAAATAACACTATATGCGTGAGTATTAAAACTCAGCCGGCGTTCCCAACAAACTATTCTCAATGCCTTACCTTTAAATAAAAATTTACTAATTCTTGATTTTAACTAAATTATATAATATATTGGTTTCAACACGCACACATTCATTTCAAAAACAAGTAATGGTCCATTTCCCTTTTTAATTTAAAAATAAGTCTAATGTTTGAATGAAACATGTGCATTGATTTTTAAAACATTTTTGTAAATATTTAAAAATCCAAATTTTAGTTTTTATCCAAAAGGAAAACCACACACAACACACACTAAGGGCAATAGAAAAAGTGGCACACAGGGGCCAACAACTGAACTAATCCTCTAAACTATCCACCACATACAAATAAACACTAAAGAAAATATGGGTTGAACCTATGAGCTCGTGAACAATCCAGAACATTCTATACATGAGACTCATCTTGAAGGAAAGCCTACACTCGATGATGTTATAATTCCCTAACAACTGGTGTTTCCCTACATGGCCTAAACAGTGGCCCAACCCCCTAGCTGAGTATATTCCATTCTAAGGGCCACTAGCCAGTGCGTAATCTAAACTAGTGCAGTAATTGTTCTCAGGAGATTCAATTTCTATACCAGGTTCCCATGTAAACAAATATAATAAACATGAAAGGGGTGACACTACTGGAAAACTAACCTATACCAAATATTTGGATCCATTGGTATAGGACTCCAAACCGTTGATATAGCCTATACCAACGGTTTGGGGTACCATTGGAAAGTAAGCCATGATGATAGGTCTAGACCAATAGTTTTTTGGAAATCTATTGGTATAGACCTATACCAACAGTTTTTAAAACTTTTGGTGTAAGTAATATGAAAATCTATACCAACGGTTCCATAAAACCCTAGGTATATGTATTTCAAAAAAAATATTCGGTGCGATTTGATCCCAGGACCTCTAGTTTATCATTCAATGACCTAAACACTAACCTAACATGACTTATTTGTACATAGTTTGATATATATATATATATATATTATCATAATTATTTTAAATTTTGATTTATATAATTTTCTCGGTAAGAAGATTTGATAAAAATCAGAGGACCTATACCAAGGGTTGTCAAAACCGTTGGTATAGACCTATACCAACGGTTTTGACAATAGTTTGTATAGGTCCTCTAATTTTGGGAGTGAGGTTGGTATATGGGGGACTTTTCCAAATGGTTTGGCCAAACCGTTGGGAAATCTATTACCTTTCCCAATGGCTTGGCCAAACTGTTGGGAAAAGTGTCCACAATGTGGAATTTTCCCAAGGGTTTGGAAAAAACTGTTGGGAAATCCATACCATTTCCCAACGGTTTTGGAAAACCGTTGGAAAAAGTGACATTAAAGTGGGATTTCCCAACGGTTTGGCCTAACCATTGGGAAAGGGGACCTATACTAATGGTTAATACAAACCCTTGGTATAGAAGCTTTGGGAAAGGTGAGATTTCTAGTAGTGTGACTCAAAAAAGTCATTAATGTTGCACAAACATCACACACAAATCATGCAGTCAACGTACACCAAATATCACTCTTGTGTTACCCCAAAGAGAGTTTTCCAAAGTAATTTATTTTAATAATATGCCAAAAAGTAATTCAACAATTTTAAAGAAAATCCCTATTTCTCAAGATAACCAAAACTCTTGTTCACTCTTTAAAATAAATCGTTTATTAATAAACCAGAAATACATTTGATATTCCATGAATTATGTTTAAAGGCAAAACAAGTATTCTTTCACTACTGGGTGTCTGTTCATCAGGAAAATATTTCAACAGTGGTGTATAAAATAAACGACACTTTTTACTGCCAAATAAAAATATAGATATTAATTATCATATATTATTTCTCATTTATTAAAATTAATAAAATATCAAGCAATTAATAAATTCTGAATTTTAGGGTGAGTGTTGTTCGGGACTTACCTTGTCTTCCAGTCCAAACACAATGGCGTGTCACGACTCGCACAGACGCACAAACAGGCACAAGATGATGACTGTAGTTTCGCGGAATTACCTCGCCAATGTGCTGCAACAAACGCACTCTAACTATGAACCCATAACCACTGACTTTAGAAAATCCAATTGAAAAAACGATTTATAAACAACCTAGACATGTTTTGAAAACACACTTCACACCATTTACATTATTTCCTAACACAGTTTAAAATTTGTGAGAAAAAATATTAATAATAATAATAAATCATTTGTTCCACTTATCAATTCATTTATAATAACTCTATTATATTCTACCCCAAAAATACATTGGATATCCTTTTTAGAATAACAGTATCACTATCTTAAACATTACAAATAAATTTAAAAGAACATTTCAGTCTTCTTAAAAAGAAAAACCACCCGAAAAATCCAACTAGGCTTTTATCGAATAAGTAGAGTGCAAAAATTCAATAAACATAAACCACAAATTAAGAGTGACAAAACAAAAAAACATCATTAACATGAAACAAATTTTGTTTTCTTAACATCTTAATCACCTAATCAATTGTAAATGAAGTTTCAAAATTCCAGAAATCACCAAAAGGTGAATGCAACCCTACGAAATAAAAATAAAAGACTCAGAAATACCAAAACAAAGTTAAAGCACCTCAAGACATTTACAATTCATTATTTTTACCACATAATTAATCCATAGACTCATGTAAATAATCAAACAAGAAACTCAAACACATCCAACACCATAAAAGCATGGAACTACCTCAAAAGATGAGGATCCTCCTAGAATCGATGCAGATCTTAAATCGCCCCATAGCCGCACCAAATGGAGTATCAACCCAAACTTGAAAATCAAAAATTGGACACAAAAATTTTATGTATGAAACATAAAAAAACATCAAACATGGTAGTACCAAAGAAAAGAAGGGGAAAAGGAACAACTGGACAGAGGAGTTCACCTGATGGTTGTCGGAGAAGATGCAGCGCGGGTAAGAGGGGCGGCGGCTGGATGAGGGATTGCGCCGGCGAGTAGAGGCCTGCTGGAGGTGATTCCGGCTATGGAAATCATAGGAGGTGTATTGCTAATGGTCTAGGGGTTAGAATATCAATGAAAGGAGGGAGACAAGGAGGAGGCAGTGTGCACAGAGGGTTGTGGGGAGGGATGGTCGGGCGCGTCTGGCTAGTGCAGGACGAGGCGAGGCGTGTGGGGAACGGGAGGCCGGAGCGAGGTTGCTTCAAAGGAAGTAGCGCTCACACCTAGAGGATAAGAGGGTTGGGGCCGCTGGTTTGATGCAAGTTGGACTGTTTTATGGTGCAGTGGTAGTCGATCGATGTAGCCAGAGGAAAGATCGGGAGGAGGCTTCAGTCAAGATGGAGGTGCAAGGAGGAAGAAGGAATGTCACACTAGGGTTGGGGGACAGCTATGGAACGACGCAAGGGGGAAGAAATCAAGAGAAGTAATGAAAAATAAATAAATAAATAAAAGATAAAAATAAATAAATAAATGTGAACTAAAACACTACCCCAATAAAAAACCCATCCAACATAAAAATAATAATTAAAATTAGTAATGACAAAAAATTATAATATTCATAATAATAATAATACTTATTATTTTAATGAGGTCAATAATTAAAACAAATTAATAAAATTTATCCCCTTAACACATATAATAATTTAAACATTAATGATGTTGATAATTTTATAATAACAATAATAATAATAAATTGATAATAACATGAAAAAATATTAACAATAATAATAACAATATGAAATAATAATATTATTATTATTATTATTATCAAACCCATTCATACTTCATTCTATTTCTTAATTAATTAATCATGCACCCGGCATGCTGCAAGGTGATTAAGCGAAGCCAGACGGCTTCACTCGTGTCCTGCCTGTGCATTGAGTGCTGACAAACCCCAAAACCATCATTTACATGCAAAAAACAAGATAACGATCTGAATCAGCCTTCTACTCATCAAAACATTTAAAATTCAGATAAAATAATAAAATAACATTATTTCATACATCTGGGTGTGACAATTGTGCTTGTCTAAATATGATCGATGTCTAAAGAATTGGTTTCTCCCAGAATCAAGCGTACTATGTAAGGGGATCCAATAGCTGGCTATGAGATGGATGTTAGTGAAAGATCATACAGAGGTGTGTACCAAGTGATCCAATGTGGGTCAACAATAAACGATCATGTTTGGATCATCACTGAGAGATCCTATGTGGATCATCACCTAGAAACCCTGTGTGGATCAGCATTCTAGAAACATTTTGTAGATCGGAAATCTAGGGACCATGTGTGGATCAACATTCTAGTGACCCTGTGTGGATTAGAATTCTAATGAACCTTGGGGGATCGGCAATGCGTGACCCTATGAGGACCATCATTAGAGAGGCCCATCATGGATCAGTGATATACAGTTCCTATGTGGGTCAGATCTGGTGTTGGTATTTCAGGGGTTAGTACCTACCGATCCCATGTAGGTCATGTGAGGGATAGTAACTATCAACACTAGGTAGGTCAGATCCTTTCTGGGTCAAGAGGGATTTGTACCTATCGATCTTATGTGGTTCAGACTCTATATGGTTAGATGTAGTGCCTCTTGACATAATAAGATGATCAAGACTTATGACTAATCATCTATACTTTTATACTTTAGTTACACTTGGTTTTGTGCTGATTCTATTTATTTGTGCTTTGTGTTTGAAATCATGCTTTGTAGTTTTCCTTTAAGGAATTATGAGAGACCTTCTTGGGTCTCGGGGACCCTACTAGGTATTTTTATACTCTCTCCTACAAAGGTTTCACCCGTACCTTGTTATATCTTGTTTAGATGATGGGTATCATTGTTTGAGACTTGGGGAGCTTGGACCTGGAAGTGGATAGCTATGACAGTTATTGTGGAGAGTTTTGGGGTTGAGTTGTACCTTCCCTTCAAGTAGGATCCTCGGAGGATGATCTTAGGAGTTGTTTTCTATTTTTAGTTGTAGTTGTATCTTTTCAATTATGCTTTTATTCCAGCCCATTTACTTTCAGCAGAAACCTTTACTACTACAGTTTTACGTTGTGGTAACATCTTGTTGTGTTATTGGATTGGGTGTTTGTATAGTTTTAAAGGAAATGTATTCATTTTTTAGGTATACACCTTTCCAATGCTAGTCTCCAACCCCTGGCTTATAGAAGGCGGGCTGGGGGTAGTCATGACTTGGGCCCTGAGGGATGGGTTGTGACAAAGTGGTATCAGAGTATTCGGTTCTGCTGAAGAACTGGGAATCTGATCGTTCTAATGGATCAATATTGTGGAGTGTTTTTAGTGTTGTTATCAGTTCAGGGTGACTAGTGTTGGGGCGACAGCAGACATATCCATACACTAGGACCCTAAATTCTGATATCTGACTTGGAGAAAAAAATCACTAAATGCGTGTATTTTTTATTTTTTTTACTACTATCCCTTTTGAGTCAGTTCACCATGTATAACTTATTGAATGTGGTGTGCCTGTTTTTTTAGGATTCCTCCACATAGACATCCATCCAGGATGCCTAATAGAGTACACGATGATGGCCCACTGAGCAAAAAGGCTTCTGTGCAGGGCACCCTTACTGTGTTATCACCTTCGGGTGGTGCACCAGCAGCACCCCCACCTGTTTGGAAGTATTTTCTAGTATCCCCACTGGAGGAAGGTGCACACCGACTGAGCATGCTTCATGATTTCCAGCAAAAGAGGCTTCTGAGGATTCAAGGCGAGATAGATCCCCAGGTAGCTAAGGAATGGCTGGAGGCTATGGCTTGTGTTTTTCACCTAGTTTGAACACCAGCACAGCATATGGTGATCCTAGATTCTAATCTTTTCTTGGGCATGGTAGATAGATGGTGGATACTAATGCTCTAGTTAAATGACTATGTGACGCTCATCTCGGTAATCTTTGAGATCCTCTTGATGGTGTATTTTGTCCAAGAGACACTACGCTTCGTGCGTATTCAGGAGTTTCTGCAGTTACAGCAGGGCTGCCTGACAGTAGCCCAGTACTCATCAAGATTCACTGACCTCTCGCACTACTCTACTGACATGGCATGGTACCCATTCTTCAGGGCACAAACCTTTTAGAAGGGTATCTAGTGAGGGATCAGAGTGTTGATGATATCATTGAATATCACGATGGAGGATGGAGTGCTCGAGTGTGTATTATTGGTGGATATATTCTTATATGAGTAGGTAAATATCGTGAGTGCAACCACATGAAAATAGGTAGATGATTCATTTCCATGAGAATGTAGGCAGAAGATGTAGAGGTCCAATCAGGCCAGACCCTCTGGTGGATGACCCTAGGATACAGGGTCGGAGGTGTTGAGCTCACGAGGTAGAGGAGGTCAACTGAGAGTTAGTGTGCTTCACGTGTAGCGGGTAGGGCCACATGGATCGCGACTACCTGAACCTTCATACCGACGTTCATCAGACGGCCAAGGGACCACCTAGGAAGAGGTAGAGATTCGAGTGAGGGGGTCTACATAGCGGCATATGTGGAATCGGATTAGGCCACACAATCTGCAGTGGGGGGCGATTTTTGGTTCTATTGCCACCACCACTAGGTGTTCCATCCTGACCATAGGGAGAAAGAGGACATGGGAGAGCACAACTACAAGCAGCATTGTCCTATGTCCACTGGGACCGAGAGATGATTAGAGGTATGATATGTGTCTATTCCACCCTAGCTACAATAATATATACATTGGTTCTAGTCACTCTTTCATTTCCAAGGCACTCATTTGGAGCATGGAGATTCCAATGGATCCATTTCCTCGATCCTATGGTTTAGATACTCCAATGGGAGAAGATTTGATAATTACACACTTTTGTGGGTAGTGTGAGCACACTCTTGGAGGTGAGTACTTTAGCTGGGATCTTCTAGTAGCAATGTCGAGGCACTAGAACATCATCTTGGGTATGGGCAGGCTATCCAAAGTCCATGCCTAGATCGACTATTTTAAGCACAATGTGTGGTGTGTCAGGGAGGACGGAATCATGTTTTTGTTTACTGGTGAGGAGGAAAACATTACATCATAATATGGACTATCTCAAAGGAGGATGCAGCCGATTACTCATCAGTTCTCTACACTCACCCTCTGAGTAGTTGATGTGAGGAGTCTGAGTTATCCTTTATTAGTGGATGAGTATGTTGATGTCTACCCTAATGATGTTCTTGGACTACCTCTTCATAGAGAGGTAAACTATCACATTGAACTATACCCTAGGACGACACCGATATCTACACCAGTATATTGAATGGCTCCCATGGAGCTTCATGAGCTGAATGTACAGTTGGAGGACTTGCAGATATAAGGGTTCGTAAGGACCATTTTTAATCCATGGGCTTCCCCGATCTTGTTCTCCAAGAAGGAAAATGGGAGTCTATGTATTTGTGTGGAATATTGGTACCTGAACTAGGTGACCATGAAAAAAAAGTGTCCTCTATCGAGGATCGATGATCTCTTAGACCAATTAAAGGGAGCTCAATGGTTTTCAAAGATAGACCTTAGATAAGGCTATCACCAACTCTGGGTATGGGAAGGGGACGTACAAAAGAAACCCATTAGATGTTAGTATGTCCATTTTGAGTTCTTGTTGATGCATTTTGGTGTGACCAATGCCAAATCAGTGTTCATGGGGCTCATGAACTGGTTCTTCTAGCCATACCTCAATTGCTCCATGGTGGTGTTCATTGACGACATCTCGATATACTCGTTGTCGGAGGAGGAGCATTCCATACACCTATAGATTGTTCTAGATGCACTATGATAGCATCATATTTATGTAAATCTATAAAATTTCCAATTCTAGATATGATAAGTCCATTTCCTAGGGTACGTTAACTCAGAGGCTAGAGTCGTAGTGGATCCGGAGTGGATAAAGGCTGTGCTTGCATAGGAGACACCCAGGGGTGTGACCAAGGTGTGGAGTTTACAAGGATTGGTTGGGTACTACCATAGTTTTTTACAAGAGATTTACAAAGCAGAATCACCCTTGTAAACCATAAAAAATATGGGGATGCTTTATTGTGGACAGAGATGTGCTAATAGGGTTTTTAGAAGATGATGCAGACACTGATTAGTGTCCCCATATTGAGGCTAGCAGAATAGGGTATTGGGTATGTATTCTACGGCGACACATTTGGGACTGTTCTAGGATGTGTCATGATTTAGGAGAAAGTAGAGGTTGCCTTTGACTTATGGTATTTGAGTCATCAGGAGAAGAACTAAGCTACCCATAACCTCAAGTTAGCAGTAGTGGTCTTTGGGCTAAAGATGTGACAACACGACTTGACAAGTGAAAAATTTACTCTTTACTATGATCACTAGTGTCTCAGGTATATCTTTTCATATAAGGACCTGAACCTGAGATAGCAATGATGGCTAGATTTCCTCCTGGAATATGAATTTGAGATAGTCTATACTACTAGGAAGGGGAATGTAGTAGCAGATGCACTCAGCAGGAGGTCTGGTCTATAGCTGCTAATTGAGGCGACATAGTAGATTTCCACATTTTAGATATCCTTCATGTATTGAGATGGAGTATCTTACCTCTAGTCTATGATTATCACTCCCAAACTTCTAAAGTGAGAAAGGGAGGAAAAAATTGGGGACATTGACTGTGAGCCCCGACATGATCTTATATCCCCATGACATGCTCCGGAATGATTTTTTGATGGTGGAGAGAATGTTGTCATCTTTAGAGGGAACACCATGGTACCAGTGACTCTATGAGATGAGGTGTTGAGAGAGTTCTATACATCCCATTAAGCAGTATATCATGGAGTGGAGAAGATGTACAAGGAAATCTGGTGTCATTACTAGTGGCCAGGGATGAAGAAAGCAGTGGGAGAGTTTTTAACCCGATGCCTCACTTGTCAGCAAGTGAAGGTCGTGCATTTGGTACTAGCAGGCTTAGCTCAACAACATGAGGTATTAGAGTGTAAATGGGATAGTATGTCCATGGACATCATGATAGGGCTACCACGTAAGTTCAGGGGACACGATTCCATCGGGGTGATCGCTGACCGACTCACCTTGTCAGCCCACATCCTACCCATCTGAGAGTAGGGATATGTAGAGGGATTGGGACCCATCTACGTGTAATATATTGTGCGACTACACAGGGTCACATCGACGATCGTCTCAGATCACGATGAATGTTTTACATCCTTCTTGTGGAAGGGATTTCCAGAGGTGTTCGAGACTCAGCTACTCCTGAGCACTACCTTCAATCCTCAGACAAATGGTCAGATAGAGCAGACCATACAGACACTCGAGGAGATGCTTCATGATTGTGTCCTCGATTATTTCCGTAGATGGGAGGACCTCCTACCCCTGGTGGAGTTCTCACACAAAAACAGTTATCACTCCACCATCGGCGTGGCTATGTTTGATTCATTGTATGGATGACTATGAGGATCACCTCATTACTGGACATACCCATAGGAGTCCACACTTAATGGTCCAGAGTTGGTATAGGAAACCACAAAGAAGGTGATGATCATACAAGAGCTGATGAAGACTGCATAGATCTGGAAACATTCTTATCCTTATAGGAAATTGAGACCCTTGGAGTTTGCAGAGATATAAAATGTCTTCATATGGGTCTCACCACGATGAGGATTGCGTAGGATTGGCCAGGGAGGAATGATATCTCTGAGGTTCATCCAACCATTCCATATCCTCAGTAGAGTATGAGAGGTGGTGTACCATCTAGCACCTTCCCCAAAGATGCACTGGGTGCATAATTTTTTCAATTTGTCGCAGCTGCGTAGATACGTTAATGATCCATCACATGTTATCTACTAGGATGAGCTATAAATTGACAATTGGGTGACGTTTGAAATGTTCCGGTGGAGATAGATGCTCGATAGGAGTAGGTCCTTCGTGGGCAGTCGATTACTCTGGTGCAAGTTTTTTTGGAAACATGAGAATTTCCAAGAGATCACACGAGAATGGGAGGCTCAAATACATGCTCAGTACCCCAATTTTTTCAATAGTGTTTTTTTAGATTTTAGGGATGAAAAGCCCAATGGTGGGGAGAATTTAATGATGCAGAAATTCCATGTATTTGTTTTTTTAAAAAATAGATGGGATTATTACAAGTCTTTAAAAATTGACGGTGCGTGATTCCAAGGCCTGGTGTCCCCAAAATAAAAATTGGAATTTTTTTAAAGTTACATTCAATAAATGTATGGTTGGTGTCTTCTAACATTTGAACTGGTTCTCAGAATTGTAATGTGAGAGCACCGTGGAATCTGCAACACTGGGATTTTCTTAATAGATGCTTCACTTCAACCGTAGTTGGTCGGGAGAAACTGATAAATATTGGACATTATAAAATATAATAATAAAAAATCATAAGATAGTTATTTTATTTCTTTTCTATAACTATTGAGAAGCTCTAGTGGGACCCATGATGTCTCAATCCATTTAATATCTTGACTCTTCTCTTTTGTAACTGTTACGTTATAACATTAAATGGAGTTCATAAATGAACTGAATTAATGTCATGTAACACATTTGGATCCCCCGTATATAAAATAGAAGCTCGAGCAAGGGCTTCTGGAATGATGGTGCAGAACATCTGATGATGTGTTGCAACAACTTCCACCGGGGAACAGATGTGTGGAAAGCAGTGTTTGCGGAATCAAATCGGGAAGGACAAACGTCGACAAATTTTCCAGTAGGGATCCTCCTTCCATCACCACGAAATCTCCAACAAAATCCAAGGTTGGGGGTTTATTTTTTCAAATATTATCTCAGATGAATTGAATAATATCTCAATTTTTATAATGATAACACAAACG
This sequence comes from Viscum album, assembly GCA_963277665.1. Classification (NCBI taxonomy): domain Eukaryota; kingdom Viridiplantae; phylum Streptophyta; class Magnoliopsida; order Santalales; family Viscaceae; genus Viscum; species Viscum album. Next base: position 952,082,395 of record OY728127.1, read on the forward strand.
GTGCGAGCCAAACGAAAAAGTCCGGATCCAATGCTGCTTTGTTTTTGTTGTGATGTTCAGGAGACGAATCTCCAACTTGACAAAAATTTGAATTCTGGAGTCATGAAACTATGAGGAAATCACGAGGGGCCCATTGGTGCATCTAGAATGAATAAAGGACCACTGAAGCTCACACAGTTGTCCATAGAAGTCGCTCCGGTGCTCGCCAGCCATAGAAGGAGGCAGCGCCGCTTGGCGTCGTGGCGAATGGATAGGTGGACCAACCTCGGCCGGCCACGAAGAATGGAGGTGACCTGCCATCGTGCGTCTCAATGAGTAGGTTGTGGCTACAATTCCACAATGAAATAGGGGACCCACACTCTATGGGTCCCGTGGGGGATGAGGTGGATCCACCTGGTTGCACCATTTAAAGAGACGAATGACTCTTTTAGTGATTCGGGAGGCAGAACTACGTGACATCCTCGTGGGTCGTGTTGACCTGTAGACCAATCTACCAGGGCCCAGCCCAGCCGGGGTGGGTCGGGCCTGTCTACATCCTAGTGGGTTGTGCCTGCCGTAGCCCAGCCCAACTGGGCCGGTCTTGGCAGTTCGGCCGGGCCGGGTCGGGCGCGGACCGGGTCAGGTCGGACCATACCTGGACCCCTCTCGGGCCCTAATACACTAAAAATGACATATCATATGAACCAGAAGTCCAGATGACGAACCAAATATGACACATGGATCCTTGGAGAGAGGCGATCCATTTTAGATACTCCACAAGAGTTTTGGAAAATAATGGAGTATGCCCGAGTTGGATCGACCCTGAATTCAACCAGGCCCTTGGCACTAAAAGGCCAATAACTAATAAATAGAGCATCCTGTTGACATTCCATATTTTGTGTTGGAACCTTTAAGATAATACATATCACTCGTTTACTTCTTCGTGTACTTTTTTTCTGGTTGAAATACGACCATTGGCTTGAGGATTGGTTTCTCCCAGAATCAAGCATACTATGTATGAGAATCCAGTGGCTGGCTGTGAGATGGAGGTTGGAGACAGATCATACAGAGGTTAGTACCGAGTGATCCTATGTGGGTCATCACCTAGTGATCCTATGGCTCAGCACTGAGAGATCCTATGTAAATAAGCACCAAGAGGTCCTATGTGGATAAAAATTCTAGAGACCATGTTTGGATCAGCATTCTAGAAACCCTGTGTGTATCAGAATTCTAGCAACCCTGTGTGAATAAGCATTCTAGAAACCCTGTGTGGATCAGCATTCTAGCGAACTGACAAGGACCAACCGTATAGCGGACCATCATGGATCAATGACATACTGATCTTGTGTGCATCAGATCCTGTGTGCTTCTTGCGGGGGTTAGTACCAACCGATAATTTGTGGGTCTTGTGGGGGTCAGTACCTATCGATAATGGGCAGGTCAGATCCTAGGAGGGTATTGTAGGGGTTAGTACCTATTGATCCTAGGTGGGTCAGATCATATGTGGTTTATTTTGGGTTAGTACCTATCTATCCTATGTGGGTCAGACTCCATAAGTTCAGAAATAGTGCCTTTTGACAGAATAAGATGATTAATCTTTATGAATAAACTTATGTACATCTGTACATAGGTTATTCTTGGTTCCAAATGAGACTTTTTCTTAGTGGTTTTTGTCTGATATCATTGTGTGTGGATTTCCAATGGGGAGTTATGAGAGACCTTCTGGGGTCTCGGGATCTGTACTAGGTATTGTTATACTCACCCTGACACAGGTTTTTCCCGCACGTTTTTGTGTCCTGTATAGAAAACAGGCTGCCTTAACTGAGACTCGGGCAGCTAGGACATGACGTTGGACAATGGTGACAGTTGACGTGCAGAGCTATGGGGATGATATTTACCTACCCTTTAGGTAGAATTCTCGGTGGACAATATCAGAAGCTATTTCCTATTTTCAGTTCTAGTTGTATATTTTCAGTTGGGCTTGTATTCTAGCCCCATTTATTCCAGGATACACATTTACTACTACAGTTTTACTTCGTGATTACATCTGGTTTTGTTCTAGGAATGTGTGTCAGTACAGGATTAAGTACATTTCCTTCTCATTTTAGGGATATGCCTTTCTGGTGTTAGTCTCTATCCCCTGTCCAATTGAAGACTAGCTTGGGGTAGTCACGACACGAGCCCTAGGGGATGGGTTGTGACATTGTGGTATCAGAGGAGTTAGTTCTACCAAAGAACTTGGACTTTGATCATTCCAATGGAGGAATAGTGTCAAGTGTTTGAGTGTGTTTTTTAGTTCAGGGAGTCTAGTGTTGGTGTGATGACTAACATATCCATACACCACGACCCTAAATTCATATTTCTTATTCGGTACACGAAAACACTGATTATGTGTGTTTTGAAAATGTTTTTACATTGATCTCTTTTGAGTCAGCTCACCAGTTATACCCTATTGACCCTAGAACACCTGTTTCATTTTAGGATGCCACCGCGAAGACAGCCATCTAGGATTCATGAGATATTACGCGATAACTGCCCACTGAGTGAAAAGGCTTCGGTTTTGGGCCCAATTACTATATTAGCACAGTCGGCTTTGTACACCAGCAGCACCACCGCACATTGGGAAGCACTTTCCCCCAGCCCCATGGGTGGAATATAAACACCGACTGAGTGCATTGCATGAGTTCAAGTAGTAGATTCCTCCGATAATTTGAGGAGAGAAAGATCCCCATGAAGCTGAGGAATGGTTGAAGGCTATGGCATGAGTTTTCCACCTCATTGGCACACTAGAAAAGAAGATGGTGTTCCTAGCTTCTAGTATTTTCCTGGGAATGGAGGGAAGATGGTGGATCTTGAATCTCCAGTTACATGATGATATGACCCTCATCTGGATGGACTTTGAGAGCATGTTCAGAGCGGAGATCGTCCTTGGTACACTACTCTATGTGCATATTTAGGAGTTTCTGCACTTACAGAAGGGAAGCCTAATAATAGCCCAGTACTCGACTACATTCACTGACCTCTTGAACTACTCCACCGACAAGGTATGAGACCCATTATTCAGGGGTTAGACCTTTGAGAATGGTATTCGGAAAGAGATCAGTGCATCGATGATATCGCTAAATATCCCAACACAGGTTGGAGTGATCGAGCGAGCGTTTTTAGTGGAGAGCTTCTTAGTTGAACAAGCACTGATGGTGAGAGCCACCACCGGATAACAGGTAGCTAAGTCATTTGATGGATTCCATAGGAAAATGACACAGACTTCCATGCCAGCCAAACCCTTTGGTCGATGACCCTGGGATGTAGTGTCGGAGGTGTAGAGCTCACAAGGCAGAAGAGGTTAGCTGGGAGGCAGAGTGTGCTTCACATGCATCAGGACGGGCCACATGGCTTGTGACTTCCCGATCCACCATACACACGATCACAACATGGTCAAGGGAACCCTGAGGTAGAGGAAAATATTCGAGTGAGGAGGTATGCATGGCGAAATATGAGGAAGAGGAGAAGGTTGTCCATTAGGCGGAGGGTGGAAATTTGAGGTTCTACTACCACCACCCCAAGGTGGTCCACCCTAACCACATAGAGATTGTGGACAGGGGTGAGCACAGCTACAGGTATTAGAGGTCTAAAACCACACTACTCTGAAAATTATTAGTGTTATGGTATGTGTCAATTACACCCTAGATAATGTACTTATAGACTAAAGTTCCTGTCACTATTTCATTTCCGTTTCACTCATTCAGAGCTCAGAGATTCTGATGGATCCATTGGATCGATACTTGCATTTAGAGACTCCTACGTGAGAAGATTCAATGATTTCACACTGGTTTAGGAAGTTTGAGATCACTCTAGGAGGCGAGAGCATCGACTGTGATCTCTAAGTAGTAGCGTTGATGCCTTACAACATAATCTTGGGAATGGACTGGCTATCCAAAGCACATTCTCAGATCAACAATTTTAGGCGCAATGTGTGATGTGTCCATGAGGATGAGATTATCTTTACCTCCACTGGAGAGGAGGAATCCTTTGCAGCATAGGATGGAATATCTCAAAGAAGTGTGCAGCCAATTATTCACCAGTTGGATAACATCACTCTCATTGAAGTTAATGTGAGGAATCTGAGTTATCCTGTAGTAGTGTACTAGTATGCTAATGTCTTTCCTAATTATGCTCTGGGACCACCTCATCATATAGAGGTAGACATTCACATCGACTTGTACCCCGAGATGGCACTAATATCTACACTAGCATATCAGATGGATCTTGTGGAGCTTCTTGAGATGAGGTTATAGTTGGAGGACTTGTAGAGAAAGGGGTTCGTAAAGTTCAATATTTCTCCATGAGAATCCCCAATCTTATTTACCTTGAAGGAATATGGGATTTTAAGGCTTTTTGTGTACTGACGGTTCCTAAACAATTTGACCGTGATGAACAAGTATCCTCTACTGAGGATCAATGATCTCTTCAACCAGCGGAAGGGAGCTCATTGGTTTTCGAAGATAGACCTCAGATCAAGCTATCACTAGCTCAATGTAAAGGATGAGTATGTACCGAAGACAACCTTCATATATCTGTATGGCCATTAATATTTCTAGGTGATGCCTTTCGGTGTGACCAACACACAATTAGTGTTCATCAGCCACATGAACAAGATCTTCTAGACATACCTCAATCACTTCATGTTGGTCTTCATTGACGACATCTTGATATACTCGGTGTTGGAGGAGGAGAAATTCAATCACCTACATATTGTTCTGGATAGACTCAAGGATCACTAGATTTTTGGAAGGCTCTCGATGTGCTAGTTATAGATAAGAGGATTCCACTTCCTTGGGCATGTTATCTTGGAGTTTGTAGTCATAGTGTATCTAGAAAATATAGATTCAATGCTTTCTTGGGAGCCACTAAGGTCTGTGACTGAGGTGCAGAGTTTCTTGGGATTGGCTAGGTACTACAAGGTATTGATACCAAACTTATCCTGGGTAGTGGAACCATTTTCAACATTGAAGGAGAAGGGGAAACCATTATTGTGGATGGAGACCTGCCAGCAATGTTTTCCGGAGCTGAGTTAGAGACTGATGAGTTCCCCCATCTTGAGGCTACCAGAAGACGACTTTGGGTATGTAATCTACTATGATGCATCCGGGTTAGGACTAGGTTGTTTCGTAATGCAAGAGTGAGCGGTGATTGCCTAAGGCATACGGTATTTGAAGAAACCTAAGAAGAACTATTCTACCCACGACATGGATTTAGTAGTACTAGTCTTTGTGCTGAACTTGTGGTGGCACTACAGGATGGGTGAACAATTTACTGTTTACACTGATTATAAGAGTCTCAGGTATATATTCTCATAGAAGGTCCTGAACCTGAGACAACAATGGTGGATAGAGTTCCTCTAGAAATATGTCTTTGAGATATCTATACTCCTGTGAAAGGGAACGCAGTAGAAGACACACTCAACAAGAGGCCTTTTTTACAGTTGCTGAGTGAGGTGACATAACATCTAGCTGAATTGCATATATCCTTCCAAGATAGAGATGGAGGATCTTACGTCTAGTCTATGACTGTCACTCCCCCCCATTTACAGCATTCTAGGGAGGAACAGCTTGGGGACGATGACTGTGAGGCCCGATGTGCTTTTAAATCCTCGAGACGTGCTCTGGAAAGATTTTCTGAAGGTGAGGAGAACGGAATCCCCTTCAAAGGACAAACCATGGTACTAGTGACACTACGAGAGGAGGTGTTGATGGAGTTCTATAAAAACCCTATAGTGGTACATCCTGCAGCGGAGAAGATGTACCAGGGCCTCCAGCATCAGTACTCGTGGCCAGGGATGAATAATGTAGTGGTAGAGTTGGTATCTCGATGCCTCACTTGTCAGCAAGTGAAGGCCATGCATCAGGTACCAGTGGTCTTAGATCAGCCACATGAGGTACAGAAGTGGATGTGGGATGGTATATCCATTGAATTTGTTATAGAGACACCACGTACGTCTAGGGGCTATGATTCCATCTAGGTGATCGTCGACCAACTCACCAAGTCAGCCCACTTCCTACCTATCCCAAAGCAGGGATTAGTAGAGGGCTTGGGACATGTCTATGTGAAAGTGATTGGGTGACTACATGAGGTTCCATTGATGATCATCTCATATCACATAGCATGTTTTATAGCCCTCCTGTTGAAGGGATTGTAGGAGGGGTTCGGGACTTAGCTACACTTGAGAACCACCTTCCATCCTAAAACATATGGTCAAATATTGCAGACCATACAGAAACACGAGGACATGATTCGTGCTTGTGTGCTCAATTTTGGATGCTATTGGGATGACCAACTGCCCCTAGGTGATTTCACATACAACAACAGTTATCACTCCACCATCGGTATGGCGCTATTTGAGGTTGTGTACGGACGACCATGAAAATCACCTCATTGCTGGACAGCCCTAGTGGAGTCATCACTTATGGGTCCAGAGTTGGTACAAAAAACAATAGAGAGGTTGAAAATAATCCAGGAGCAGATGAAGACTGCATAGATCTTCCAACAGTCTTATGCTGATAGTAGAATGAGACCTTTGGAGTTTGAGGAGGGAGACCATGTCTTCCTACGGGTCACACCCCGACGAGGATTACTTAGGTTTGGTCAGGAGAAAATATATCTCTGAGGTTCATTAAACAATTCCATATCCTCGACAGAGTGGGTGAGGTGGAATATCGTCTATATCTTCCTCCAAAGAAGCACCGAGTGCATAATGTTTTCCATGTGTCACAACTAAGGAGATATGTGCCTGATCCATTACACGTTATCAACTAGGGGTGATCTAGACATCGACGATGGGGCGATGATTGTGGAGTTCCCAGTGGAGAGAGAGGATCGGAAAGAGCGGGTCCTTCATTGGTGGTTAATTACTCTCGTGTGAGTTCATTGGAAGCATGGTAATCTCCCGGAGATCACATGGGAGTGGGATGCTTAGATACATGTTTAGTTCCCCCATTTGATTCCCTAGTTTTTTTGTAGCCTTTGGGGAAAAAAATCACTAACTTGGTGAGAATGTAAAGACTTGGAAATTCCATGTAATTGTTTTAAAATTATTTGGGATTATTATGAGTTTGAATAAATTGGCAATGTGTGATTCTGAGGCCTGGTGTGCCCAGAATAGAATTTTGATCTTTTTTATGGTACGTTTACATAATGTACGGGAAGAATTTTCTAACTTTTTAACCCTCTCTCATAATTGAAATCTATGAGAAACGTTTAATCTACAGCACTGGGATTCACTTAAGGGATGATCCATTTTGACTATAGTAGGTTGATAGAATAAGATAAATTTTTTAGTATACAAAAAATAATAAAAAATAACTTATAAATGTGATTTTATTTATTTTCTGTAACTGTTGAGTGGTGGTGGAGGGACCAATGAATTGTCAAGACATTTAATGGATTGACACTTTTTTTTTGTAACCATGACGTTGTACTATTAAATTTGGTTCATATATGATCTACATTAATGTCATGCAACACATTTGGATCCTCCGTCTATTTAAAAGAACCTCAGGCATTGGATTTTGGCACGTAGGTGAGGAAACTCTAACGAAGAGTTGTGGCAAGTTACACTGAGTAGTGGAAGCTTGGACAACCTCTTCGGAGGAATAAAATCAAGAACGAAGAACTCCCATGGCTTCATCAAGCATAGATAATCCTTCCACCACCGCGACATCTCCAACAAAATCCGAGGTCGAGGGTTTATTTTTTAGAATATTATCATTGATGAATTGAATAGTATCACACTTTTATTAATGCTAATGTGGAGGGAGTGGGAAAAACAAAAAAGGATGTACCCTCCGCCACTTCGTTCATGTTGCCTTCTTTGGGGGGAAAATTTCAAACTCGATAAAAAGAAAACAAAAACAGAGTGCATAGAATAACAGTGAAATCCCAGGTGGCCTATAGGTGAATTTGGAAAGAATAATGGACCACTAGAGCTAACCTGGTGGCCCAAAAAAGTCCCACTGGCGTGTCACCATCGCAGTGGTGCTGCCGATCGGCGTCGTAATGCGAAGGCAGTGGACAGCACTCATCGACCGTCGAAGGAGGCATTGCATCTCGGCACCGTGTTGGACAGACATGCAACCGAATCTCAGCCAACATGAGAGGTGAGAGGCCGTGGATCATTGAGCTCTGTGATGAAAGAGGGGACCCTCTCCCAAAGGGTCTTGCGGGTGATGAGGCAGTGCCACTAGTTCCTCCATTTAATGATCCGAATGGATCTTTTAGCCATTTTGTAGGTGGACCGCATGACCCCCATGTGGGACATGCCGGTCGGAGGACCCTTTCCCCGCAACCCTATCTAGATTGGGTGGGTCGGGCTGGTCTGTGGCCCAACAGCCCCAGCCCACAATGACCCAACCCAACCAAGCATGATCGGACCGGACCCGGACCCCTCTCGGGCCCTAATACCCTGAAAAGGTTGTATCTTGTGAACTAGACATCTGTTTGACGATATATATGTGGATGTGGGATCCATGGAGTGAGAAAATAATTTTGGGATACTCCACAAGTGTTTTGGAGAAAATTGGAGTATGGCTGGGTTGGTTCAACCCCGAATCCAACCGGGCCCTAAGTACTAACATGCCAATAACTTACAGACAAGGCGTCCAGTAGAGGCGCCGTCTATTGCATTGGAACTCTTATGACGTGAAAAGTCATTGCGATAATTTTTGTGTATCTTCATGAAAGTTGAAATATGACTAATGAAATGAGGGGAGGTTTCTCCCAGAATCAAGCATACAATGTGTGGGAATCTAGTGGGTGGCCGTGAGATGGAGGTTGGAGACAGATCATACAGAGGTTGGTACCGAGAAAACCTGTGTGGGTCATCACATAATGATCCTATATTGATCATCACCCAATAATATTATGTGGATTAGCATATAGTGTACCTATATGGATTAGCATTCTAATGATCCTGTGTAGATCAGCATTCTACCAACCCTGTGTGGATCAAAATTCTAGAAACCCTTTGTGGATCCATATTCTAGAGACCCTATGTGGATTAGAAGTGTGCAACCCGATGAGGACCATCCTTAGAGCCTCCCTTCACGGATCAGCGACTTACCAATCCTATTTGGGTCCTGTGGGGGTTAGTACCTACCAATACTATGTGATTCATGCGGGGGTTAGTACCTATCGATCCGGGGTAGGTCGGATCCTATGTGGGTCTTTTGAGGGTCAGATCCTGTGTGGGTAAGTGGGGGTTAATACTTATCGATCCTGTGTGGGTCAGACTATATATGGTCACTAGTAGTGCATCTAGATAGAATAATATGATTATGATTTACGACTATTCATATATACTTATGTACTTTAGTTATACCTAGTTTTGAGATGACCCTTTTGATTTGTGCTTTGTGTTTGAGATCATGCTTTGGGGTTTTCCATTGTTGAATTATAAGAGACCTTTTGGGGTCTTGGGGTCCCTAGTGGGTATTGCTATACTCACTCATGCATGGGTTTTTCCACCCACACTCAGGGGTCTCTCAGTCCATACTGCGTATTGTGATACTCACCCCTACACGGGCTTCACCCGCACCTTGTTGTGTCTTGGGCAGGTGACAGGAACCTTGACTAAGACCCAGGGAGCAAGGACCTGATTGTTGATGGAGGTAACGGTTGACATGGAGAGCTGTGGGGATGATTTGTAGCTACCTTTCTGGTAAGATACTCGGTGGTCGATCTCAGGAGCTATTTTCAATTATTATTTTTAGTTGTATCTTTTCAGTTGGGACTGTATTATGGACCCTTTACATTTAGTACACCATTTTACTACTGTATTTTTACATAGTTTATACATATTTTTGTGTTATTGGACTTTGAGTTTGTACAGGTTTAATGGAAATTCCTTCCCGTTTTAGGGATATGTCTTTCAATTGTTATTCACCAACCCCTGGCCCATGGAAGATGGGCTTGGGCTAGTAACGGCTCAGGCCCTGGGGGATGGGTCGTGAAACTTTTTAAAATTTATTTTTGGTGGGATGAGTAGATACTGAGTATAAGTGTTCACTTATAATATATGGGTTTCAATGTAATATATTTATTTAATTATTTTAATCTCCAATCATAAAAGATCAATAGAAATTAATGAAAGATAAATCTAGTCTAAATTCTCTAGAATATGTTATTTTAAAGGCTCGGTAGTTAAAATTGGTTTCAGAGAAAGGCTTACATAACATTAGAGGTTATTATTTTATTTAATCATAAGTTACAAGTAATATTTAACCACTGTAGTTAGCATGGTAGGTAGAGTCATAATTATTTATGATAAATTGAAAGAGTTTGATATTTCAGGAACAAGGATATATTAGTTTTATCCTACTCATATGTCCCTATATTATGATTATATTTATTTTCTCACACAATATTTTTTTGTTCTAGTAAATGGATGGATCTAGTAGGAAAAAAGTAAAACATTATATGGGATTGAATATGTGCTGGTTCTCTGTATGAGAAACTATAAAAAATTGGAGTTATAGTGAGAAATTTTTGGTTATTATTAACCAGTTATCCGGATTAATGATTATGAACATGAACAATAGTGAGTTTCCTAATACATAAAATACGAGATAAATGATTCCCCATGTGTATTCAGGTGGAATAAAATCATTAAGGAAATTATATTTATTGCAAAATCTGTCATGAATGTTGAAAAAATAACTCAAGAAAATTTCATCAAAGAAATTTAAGTAGATTTATATGTGTTATAGGAGGTAATAAATAAATAACAAAAAATGAAAAAAAATCATCTAGTTAAATCTATGTAGAGGAATGAATTTCTTCCTTAGTAATAAATTTGTTGTTATAAATATGGGTAGTATGGTCATTAGGAAATTATATTTCCCATGGAGAGGAGACAAAAGTGGGATCCCCAAGACCATATAAATTTCTATTATAATTAAATAAACCCTTTTTAGTTGAAGATTAGGAAACAAAAAATGACTTATGAAAGGTATAGAATATTAATTGGATCATGTTTAGAAATTTTTATATCATAATTATCTATTCATATTTTTTTTGGAAATAAGTATCAGTGAATAAGATGGAATATAAAGGATAAGTAATTATAAAGAATGTTGAGTGATTATGTTGTCTTCATATATTGGAATCTAAAGATATGATATATTTAAGGATAAACAAATTTTTTAATGTATGAAAACAGTTTTGATGATAATTGTACTTTGGGTTAATTTAGTTGACTTTGAATAAATTTAAAATTTATCATTTGAACATTTTATTTGAAGAATAATATAATTTTAATTTTTAAAAAATATGTTTTATTGTATGAATAACATTATGGTTATTATGTTCTTTTAATTTTAGGTGGTTATGGGTTGTAAAAAATTAGGGAAATATGTTTTTTCATATATTTGATTGAATATTAATGGTGCTTTATTTGAGGAATAATATTCTCTATCATACTCTATCAGTCAATGAGAGTTAATTTTCTCATCCATATAAATGTTTTCAATTACCACATTTTCTCTCCTACTTGGAATATGAGTATTTTTTACTCTAGATGACCTTTATACATCCCATTTAACCCTTATTAAATGGATGTTTTATTAATCATGTTTATAGAGTTGGATTTTTGAAATGATATTTTGAAAAGTTAAACCCCTAGTTTTTAATCCCATGATCAATTTATGAGGATTTATCTTCGTAAATTAGGGATAATGACACATAAGATGTATTTAAAAAATAATTATTATGTTCAATAACATAGAATATAAGATACATCAATCTTAAATGAATATTGAGAAGGATGATCCATCCCATTCCATCAAATGAGCCATAGTCTTTACCCATAATCATCTGTCTAGGATCCACCTCTATTGTTTCATCTAACCAATACTAGTAATTCTATTCATCTTTATACATGAATCAATGTTCCACTGGTTATGAAGTAACAAAAATAAATCAAATTATAACATGAAAAATACATGCATATAAACGAATATTCTCATGAGGCTACACAAAGACATATGACTAAAATCATGAAAGATTTCCATGATACTCTTACACCCATATGAAATCATGTAACATGAAAGTTTTTTATATAATAGAAAATAGGTCATCACAATGTCAAACAAGGGGTGCTAAAAGATAATGAACATTCTACCTCATGATTGTAAACATTATCAGGTATGATTATAAACTAATTTTCAATCAAAAAAATATAAAGATAAGTTTTTTAAAACCAATAACCAAGGATACCTTTAACTGATTTAAATTATTTTATTTCCAATGGAAATAGAATCAAAAAATTTCAAACTAATTTCCATTTCCAAAATAATTTATGGAAAAACATGATATTCTTTATAAAATTTATATAAATCATAAGTAAAAAAAAGAATAATTTTTTTTTTCAAGAATTAGGAGACATAAAATTATAAATATTCCCACCTATAATTTAATCATTTCTGAAATTTTAATTCAGGAATGTGTACATGGAGCTAGTTCATCCATGTCTAAAAACTAGAAGAAGAACATGGTTAGATTAATTAAAATTATGAATATCCTTGACTAGGTGTTGTAAACATCCTATACATTAGGTGGATTCTATAAAATGAAGAAGTAATGGATTGGGTATTTTAAGAAAATACCCAATCACTCTAGTTTGTAGAATTTGGAAACCCTAAGATTAAATCACCATTTAATTAACCTTTGAAAGAGATGTTGATTTTTTAATGTTTAATTCCAACTAAAAAAGGAGTATCCAACATTAACTAGTCAAATTTATTTATTTCTCATGATTTTAGGATTTTAGAAATCATGTAATTCATTTTTTATTTGAATAGGTAAAATGGGAAAACATCTCTAGATAAAAACATAATTTTTTTCCAAACCAAAGTGACTGCGCTATGGTATCATGGTTTTACCCTTATGCAGGTAATGAATACAAATATTCCCATATGTACTGGTAGGTTACCAATATGTAACCTTGGAAAATATGGATTTACATTTACAAAGTGAGGGGATTATCCTTATGCAATATATGTTTTCACATACTGCCCTTACATATCTAGGAAACTACTCGTACGTGAGTAGTGAATTTCTTGCATTACATTTATGTAAGAGTTAGTCAATCTGAATGTTCTGTATAGGAAACCATTATTACTCATATGTGGGTTGAGGAAACCTATGGTTATGCATATCAAACACCAATGTTACCATAATTTTGTGTATAGGCAATCCACTTTACCCTTATGATATTAAGTGTATACTCTACATACATTTACACATGTTTTTCAACTTAAGAGTTACAATTTTCAAAAAACCTTGGTCTTATATAAGGGTAATGATATCATGGAGAAATTATTAATCTTTCACTAAAAATTATTACATAATAAAACATTTCCAATACTTATAATAAATATGATAATGTTAGAAGTATTTAATTAATACAACATGATTTTTTCGTTAAAATGTAACATCAAAATATTAGTACTGTAATATTGATATCCACTATTTGGACGTTATATATCTATAAATCTTAGAATTATCTCAATGTTTTTTTAAAATCATAGTATTCCTCATATACTATATTCATAATTTTCAATCAATTTTGTATTATAGAGTAATGTATCATTAAACATCTCTTCATCATCTAAGCCATGTAACCACAACATTCTGAGAATAAATTAGATTTTGACTAGCCAACCACATTAAAACATGATTCATTGATCTATTCAGTGGATTCCTATATCGGAATAATAATTATTTTAGATTCAGTATGTAATTACCACAATATTACATCAATATATTTATGGTTATTCATTTGGTTCCATTTTTAGTTAATTAAATCAACCAATCTTATTAAACCTCCAAAATAAAAGGTATCACCACTGACTATGGTTGGAATATCACTCCAAAATATGGTATAATTCTAATGTACATCATAAAATATGTTTATATAAGGATACAAGGTCCCTCCATGGGTTCCACTTAGTTCTTACATGAGATGGTGGGCCACAAGGCCTCAAGTTCACCAACCCATATGCCAGAGAATTCCAACTAGCAGCGATGGCCTAGAATGTCTTTGTGGAGAGACTATGTCCTCATAGATCAGAGTGGAACATATTGGTACATAAGAGTTCATGAAACAGTGGATGTAGAATCTCAAATAACTAGACCAGTCTCCCGTTGTAGCATAATTAGTAAAAAGAAATAAAGAAAATAAAAAACCATAAATAAAAAACATCCATGATAAATAAAAATGGATAGAAGCTGATTAATAATTAGATACAAAATATTATTAACATGATGTCATGTAATTATAAAAATGATTTCATATGGAAAAAGGGGTACATGTATAAACCTCATGATCTCAAAAATACAAAATGTCCAAATTTATATACTACTACCATCATGAGCATTGGATCTATCCCTTGCTCCCATAACCCTTCCTAGTAAATCCAATCATAAACTGAAATATGCCTTCTTTTCATTATCAATTCCTATAATAATGAAGTCTACTTGGGCACCAAATGCTTCCCAAGAAGGGTTTGAGATATAATCCCAATAATCCATGACCAATGGTGTCTATCTAAATCATGTTACTTCATTATAAAATAAATCGTTTCTAATATAGGTTAATGAAAGAAACTAAATAAATAAATAAATAACACATTAGTAAGTTTCCTCAATGGATATACAACTAATTCTACCTTCTTCACCCTACGATGGATCTCAGAACCAAGGGTACCTATATAAGTATTACGATGTTCACCTGTTTCATAAAAAATAATGAATCAATGTTTGGACCAACCCAAATCTTGTGTCTTGTCTTGGAGGATGTGTCATCTGTACAATAATCAATCATGATCATAATTTAAAAAAGAGCTATCACACCTAAGCCAATCCAGCATCCCATCAAATCCAATAATGGTATCCTGATCCCATCCAAGTCAATCAATAATGTAATCATTTGGGATGCTCTAGGAGGCTCCATAATAACCAATTTCGCATTTTCTATACATGGAGACCCATAAAAACATCCATTATATCACTCCAGGTACGGTAAAATCTAATCCCATACCAAGTATCTCACATAGTGGTCTGAGTATCACCCATGTCCTAGAATATCTGTTTTACCAATGATCTTATCCATGGATTCTCCCATATGGAAATTGTGTCACTAATTATTATAACCTATCCACCAAGAGAGATCGTACATGATAGGAAAAGTGTCTCTCACGACAAGTCAACTAGATCTAGATATGGATTATCATGATTTCATACATGATGTCTTTATGTTGAAAACTATGTACTACCCCATCCCATAATGCATCACATTTACATTCACATTTCATCAACATGGTTTTTCGTATCACATGCTAAAAAAGATATCCAAGTCATTTAATTTTAGCCAATAAACTGTGGAAATAAGCATAAGGCACAAAATATATGAAAGGAACAAGGAAAAGGGTATGGGGAATTAGTCATAATGCATATGAAAAGTGTAACAATTCAGGAAAAAATAAAATATAAAGAATAAGGATTAAATTTCAATATCTTAACACATGGATTACAATTTATACAAATTCAATTTACAGATTTAAGGGATTTAACATAGGTGGAACACACCTCAATGGTGTTATAACAAAATTAGTTAAAAAGTGTTCTTGGACACAAAGAATGAACCATGCCCATTAGAGTGGATAAAGTCATGGTAATCACCTAATGATGTGATTCAAAACACAAACGGGTCATTCAAGAAACAGAAACAAATTAAATTTTATTTATTTAAAAAGATAGAGCCATCACCAAAAGGTTCTAACATGCATCAAAATGGTGAACCATAAAAAAATCAATGAAATATTCGGAATGAATCTAGACCTCATCCCTTAAATTCTATCACTCTTCTCATCCATTTTTTAAACACGAGTCAAGATAGAATGTGAGTTACGGAATAAAACATAAAATGTCATGATAATTGTGAAAATGATGTAACACATAAATAGAGATGCATTAGAGGAACAAATAAATGAATAAAAGGATAATGAATATAGAGAATACCTAATGATTTTTTATTCTTCTAGAGATGATGTATTTGGAAGCCAGAGTAGGGAGACATCAAAAACACTTCCTTTAAGGAGGAGGGGAGATCTGGGAATAAGGAAAAGGGAAAACCCAATGGTAAAATTAATGAGGAAGAGACGTTATGAGATATTAATTGATTATGTTGGAAATCATAAATTCAACCAAGAAAATAGTGGCTCATAGATTCGACACACAGTTCACCAAATCGCGCTTCAGCCATGTCCCATGCCACTACCCAAGGACAACACTCCCACAGTTGAGGCACATATTTTGAGTAACCAAGTGAAAAATGTTAAAAAAATCAACATCCAATATGTCTGAAAACATGAATGAGTGTGTTACTATGATTGGAAGGTTGTCTAAAAGAAGTAAAAACCCCAACACCTTACTACCTCACGATGCACAGTTTATGAAACTATGCATACTAGGCTACACATTTTCTTCCAACCCTGTTTCATATTCTGTTTCATCATATTTAGATGATATGGGCTCCACATAGGCCTCGAGCACCACTAATACCTCCATGAATCCATTTGAAAACATTATAGGTTCCAAACCAACAAATGTACTATAAAACTAGTCATAACTATTGTGAAAAGTAAGGACATCAGAACAACCATTCTTTAATATAACTCATCCCCGTGTTTCCCATCCAATAGAAGTTAAATGTATTCTGAGAAAGTTTTCAACTACCGCACATGTAAATCGGCCTCCCTATCCCTTGTCTCGACTTGTACTCTTTCAATCTTCCATTGAACCTAGACCATAGGAAGTATTTTTCCATTGATAGAATTCATGATCCAACCAATGATACGTATCAAATGATCCTTGAAGGATGAATCCACCTCTAACTCTATGTCCTTGAGGTCAAATGAATGAGATGTTTGACATGATAATGAAAAACCTCTAATATGTGGAAGATGTTGTCCATTGAATTGTACCTTTGACGTACCTATAAATAATAGGATTTTGGACCAACTCTTTACACTAACTCGAAAGTCCCAACATATCAATGAGATAATATTCCCAGTCTCTTGATTGATCAATGAACCCATCTAGGTGATATCCTTATAATGAACTAATTCCCCACATCAAAATCTAGAGGTCAATTATGACTATCCGTATAAGATATATTCCACAATTTATCTATATCCATATGCTTATGAATTTTTTGGACCTTCTCTATTGTCTCTTTAATGATATGGGGAACAAGTAGAACTACCTCACCTACATCTTACCAGTATAGAGGTGAACATCACAAGCTACCATAAAGAGTACCATATAGAGCCATAGAAATCAGTTCTGAAAATATGTCATTGTAATAAAAATACAACATAGGTATATTATTTTCCCATGAATCTCCAAAATTGAGGAAAAATGATCTGATCATGTCCTCTAACAATTGTATCATCCACTCGGACTTCATGTTGGTCTTAGGGCAATATGTTGTGCTCAATAGTACATGTTAACCCAGTTTAGTTTTAAAAAATTTCTAAAACCATGATGTAAAATGTGTTACCTAGTCTAAAATGATAGAATGAGGAACATGATGAATTTAACCTATTTCATGGATTTAAATCCTTCCTATCTCATCAACATATATGGTTTTCTAGATATTGGTACAGCAAGGTAATACCACTGTGAACTGCACAAATTCAGCCATGGGATTCTAGCATCAAATCATAATATATAAAAGATGGACCCCATTAATTACCATTGAATTGAGTGGTATCATTATTTTCAACAACCCAACTAAGTGGTGGTTTCTCACCTATGAATCTCTCCCCAATGATGAGGCCCTAAAAATTAGATAACATCCTCATCAGGACATGATCTATATGGGAGGGTGTCATTGAAAGAGTATCTAAATAATAATTACTATGATATTCTTGAACCTCCATGTGTAAATCATAAAAAACAACCATCATCTACTGCACACTCCCATCTTCATGGATGGCATGGGTCTATGTTTTCTGGATCAAGGCGTGAGGCACAACATTATCCTTTCCAGGTGTAGAAGCATGCTTAATGTAAAAAACAGTTTGTATTATACTAACCTACATTGACCCATATAAAAGTCTCACTATGTAGATATATATTTGAGACTCTCGTGATCTATGTAAATAATGATTCACTCACCCAATTACAAATACATCAAACAGTATAGGGAATGAACTAGACATGTTATCTCGTGGTCATGCATAAAGTAATTCCACTAATTAAGTCTTGGATGGAATGACATGAATTCAACAACCCAATCACCCTACATCAAGACTACGCCTAGCATAATTCATGAAGTATTACATTAAAAAGTATAGGATCATCTTTACTTTGTAAAATCTATATTGGTGATAATGTCAATCATCCCTTTAACTCCTGAAATTTTGTCTTAGAATCAACTATATAGATATATTTCACACCATTCATAGTAAATCATGTAATAGGTTCTTCTATATAAGATAATTCTTGTATGAATCACATGTAATATCAAACTAGTCCCAAGATACTATGTTTGAAAAACACATTATATGGTGACTCTTAGAAAACCACGGTGCTCATCTTCTCTGTGTCAAAAGAAACACCCTCCACTGAAATGAAATAACCCATGATGTAAACCATACTAATCCAAAAGATGAAGTTGTAGAGATTTACATAAATGTGATTATATCTTATTGTATTCATCATGATCATTGTATGGCTTTCATGGTCAGGTCTGTTACAAGAATACACTAAGAAAATGTCGATGAAGAACCAGACAAAGGAATAAAGATACAAGTTTAAATCAGGATTTGTCAAATCTACAAAGACTAATAAAATGTTCATTAAGACAAGTAGGATATCCAAATACTCATATAATCCATACCTACTCCGAAATGTTGTAAGAAGAATGTCTTATTGCATCACCTAAACTGATGGTAGACCAACCTCAATTCAATCTTAGAAAAAATTGTATCTCCTTACAACTAATTGAAGAGGTCATCTATACGAGGCAACGAGAACTCATTCCTCACTGTAAGCTGGTTCAAGTGGCATTAATCTCAAAAAAGCTAATATTTTTATCCACCTTCTTGGGGAAAATAACAAATGAGCCCATGGTGATGTTCTGGGATGGATAAAAACCATTGACTTAAAATCCTCTAACTACATCTTCAGTTTCTAGAAGATTGTGTGTTCCATTCTATATGGTAGAATAGACTGTGTTTTTGCCCCTAGCACTAGATTAATAGTGAACTCAAACTCTCTTTTAGGATTTAATCTAGATAAATCTTTGTTGAAGACATCCCATAAATAATCCAATATAGGATGGATCTCTACCAACTACATTCACTAATAGGTCATACAGAGACATTGCATATGGACTGTTACCCCACCTAACCCAGTAAGATCGCATCCATATTGGATAGCTGGGATTTACCAGTCACCCCTATAAACATACATTTTTTCCTCAGGGTATGTGAATGACACCGACCGGTTGTAGAAATCCACTTGTGCGTGAGAACGAACATGCCAGTCCACAAAAAGAATGGAATAAAATATGGCCATATTGAAAAAGACGAAACTCGATAATAAATAGTACCCACCTATATAAAGGGATAACCCTGGAACTGTTTTAGTCTCACTTCTATAACTCCTAACCATGTGTCAAGAGGAATAACTACATAAAAGTACATAGCTTCTGGGGCCTGAATTTCGTCAATCACATCATATATAAAATCATTTTTCACACTAAATAAAAATGGAGGAAACTAAAGTATTGGATTCTAGAATTGTACCTATAACTAGAGATGGAATCAAGCACTAATCTATAATAATAGGCTATAATGCATAAATATGACCTGAATAGATGCCTTTAGTTGATATCGGACTAGCCTGTCATGTCTTCTTAGCTAACGCTAAAACTATAAATCCGGACTTCCTCAGCTGCAACCACTACCACCACAACAATATCGGTTGGCAGAATATTATCTCCCAGCCTGATGTAGAGTAACTCATCCTATAATTGTAATTGGTGTTAGCATTGATCTGTATTCATAATATGCTATAGGTAATGAATGGAAGATGTGCTGATGGGGACCCATCCTTATGCAAGCTTGGAACTCAATATGTTCCTTTTTTACAGAGGTTTCTTATGGAATGTCCTTCCACAACGATGATATAGTGAACCAAGCCTTTCACACATATAATTACAGGATTTTAATTATAAATTGACAACATATTACAAGCCAAGGATCATGAATTCTAGTTTCTTTGAATACTAGGTATATAAAACTGAAATAATGGAACTAAATAAAACATTTGTTTATTTAATCTATATAGATGGCTACTAACTCCCATTTTGCTCATACATCTGTATTGGATAACAAGGGGATAACACGAATAAGGGGATGATCTAAAAATCCCAGTAAGGGAGTAAACATAAGAATAAATTTTTATAACATGGTTTATAAGGCATGAATTAATGATATCAAAAGCATGAAACATATGGAATAAAAACATATACACATGGGATCATATAAGCATGGAATCATAGTAATTTGGAGGCAATATAAAACATGACTTTTCAAGGATTCATGGATCATTACATGTAGAGGATCACAAGTCATGGATAACCGCCAAGACCATTGGACATGGTATTTCGAGTCACGACTAACTGCCAAGACCGTTGCACATGGTAGCACATGCCAAGGCTAACAGCCAAGACCATTGCACATCACGTCTCATGAGACTCAATATTAACCAATTAATTGGAATGCTATATGGGAACACCCATCGTTACATGTTCATTAATATTGTTTCCAAATAAAAAATCATACATAACTAATCATTCAAAAATATAAGGGAACCCATGAAAAGAAATGTGTATTAGAATCATATCATAAAGAAAATTAAATGGATGTATCATTCAAGAATCCATGAAAGAAAGGATTTAGGTCATAACTAAAAATTATTAATGGAGAAAATTAATATATCATTATAGGTGAAGTCAAACATAAGTTGAAACTAGTATATAAATATTTATGATAATTTAAATTAAAAACATTTTTTTAGATTTAAGGGGAATACCAAATAGCATTTAAAATAAAAAGGGAATGATTTTATATATAAAACCTTATGTAATACAAAAGTTATTTCATAATAAAAATTCTGATTTTATAAAAAATTGTATTAAAATAGATGATATGGTGCATTGGAATTTGGATAAGAATTCAGAATGTCCCCTTAAAATAGGTTTATTTATCGGGAAGTATTGAAGAGGGAACCATTTAAAAACAAGTATATTCCCATAATAGAATTCTGAATAATTCATGATACATGGTTTTTTGGAATATACAAAGAATTTATAATATGTACATAAAATAATAGAAAAATTCATTTGGTTTAAAAGAAAGAAAGAGAAACCTGAAGGAGAAAATGAGGTTTGGGTAGAATCCCTTACGAAATATCAGCAGTGTATAAGGTGTACATAGGAGGGATTAATAAGAGGTAAATGGGTTTATAATCATTTATAATTCATGAGGAAATTATGGGGGAGGTTATAAATCATTCTCCATAAATATTAATTAGACATTATATGAAAAAACAAAGAGGATAATCTTAAATTAAGGTGAAATAGAGATGATCCCTTACCTTATGTATCAAGGTGATCATCAATCAATCTTAGGGTCCTTAATAATAAAAATAGGTTCGTTAATTAATAATTCCAGAATATATTTTACATGTAATTGATTTATTATACCCTTTTATGATTATTGATGGCCATTTATATGGGTTAAGATGTTAAATTTCATTGTTCGGGTCTATTTGTTTCTTGTTTGGTTTACATATATACATGAACGGATAAACATGTATGATGAGAATGGTTGTCCTGAATTGATGATATACGAAATTGGCTAACATTCATAAGATTAAATAGTTATAAAATTAATTTATTTATTTTGAGTGAGGGTGAATCATTATATAAAACATTAACGATAAATGCTTGGATTAATTTAGTGATTTTTCTCACAATTAACTTGTATTGAATTTTTATTTCAAATCAGGTGTAGAAAATGATTATAGAAAATTAAATAAGAACAAATACATATATAATTTTCTTTTTCAACCCTAAAATTGGTTTCATGACCATAATTTAAGATGGTAATAGAAATTGATTACCTATTGTCCTTGAATGTGATAAATTTACACATCTCAGATGGTGTTTTCATTTCTTTCATATAAAAGTAGGTTAAAGGATATATTATGATGGATTATCAAATTATAATTACTAAATTATAGTATATTTATTTTACTAGATTTATCATACCAATTTGATGACGATTGGATAAGAATGAAAATGGAACACAAGAACGTGAAAATAAAAGGAAAGAAATGAATAGAGCAATTTATCTCTTGATTTAATATTCCATGAGATCCTCTTTAGGTGATAGGATTCAAACATTTGAGGTGTCCAAGGGATTAGGGATGTGTGGGATGATATTGGGAGGGTAGTTTAGTAGAATTTTTACCTATAACAAGGATTGAGTGGAATAAATATAAGAGTTATGGTGGGGGTGGTATGTATAGTGGAGGAGAGATGGGTTTTCTTAATATTTTAATTATTAGTTAATAAATTTCCTTAAAGACAAACAATAGTACTGATTAATGTTGCTAAAAATTGTTACAATGTCATGATAATTCTATCTAAGGGTATAGAAATAATTCATGATGATAGGAATATTTCATTTAACTCAATATGATTATATATGGAAAATCATTATATTTCACTATTCATCAAAAAGTTCAAGAATTTGAGAAAAATAAATAAAATTAACCCTAAATATTTTTATACATGTTTAATATGAAAATGAAGTCCATTTTCAATTTTTTTTTTAAATTTTACATAATTAATTTTTAATTAAAATCATAATTTACATGATAAATACAGATTTTGAAATTAAAACAGCTTTTCTAACTTTGGGAAAGATTTACTAAGGTCTGATAAAATTATATTATAATCATTAGACATTAGATTTTATATTTTTATTAATTCTTATGAAAATATATTATCATTTAAACTATTAAATTAATCATACAATTGTAATAAAATATTTATGGCATGCAAAAATACCACTACCTAATCAATAATTCCTAATATATTTATTTACATATACAATGATATAATAATACCATATTGTCATTAATAATATAAATAAATTTTATTTATACATTCATGGGTTAGGATACTATTATTTTGGTTTATTTAATATTCATAAGGGTAATATTACTATTCCTAAGGGTAGAATACTAGTCCTAAGGGTGGGACACTATTCACCAAAAATTATGTATGTTCCATCAAACCCTAAAAATCAGCATGAAGCAACTGTGTTTGTCATATTTTCGAAATTCAAGACACATAAGTGAAATTTTTTTTATGGTTACATAGTATTCATTACCATGATATGTAATTGAGATTCGTAAGGGGATTATATTATAAGGCATAATTAAAAGAAGGGAATTTCCTTGGTAAAACATTGGGTCCTTACATTCTTCTCCCCTTATGAAATTTCTCCCCAAATTTTTTTTACATACTAAGGTGAAATGATTTTAGGGATTGAGTACATCGATAATAATCATAAAAGTAATCTTTAAATATAAATGTATATATTCCTAATGGATATGTATATCCTTAAGTGTTATTTCCTAGGTTTCAATCTATGTTATCTATGATATATTTTCTATCATTTATTCTAATGGGATTATTTTTTGGGATCCCTTAATAAGGGTTCATTCTAAGATAATTAATTTACCAAATAATATCCCCCAGGAGTGTCAAACCAAGAGTGTATCAAGTCCAATTATCATGCACCGGTTCTCATGTAGGTCTAGACCAAAGAAATATAATTTGGGTTTTACTCCTAGATGCATCTGTGCGAGAGAAACCTCTACCTATTTGTATCTAGACTGGGATGTATTTTCTTGATTTACCACTTAATCAATACTTACCAAAATTTAGGGTTATTTTATTATACATAGTCACACACTTAAGGTTCTTACTAAAGTGTTCGATTCCTAATATCAAAAAATAATTATACCAGTCATTTAATACCAACTATAGAAACCAAGAAATTCATACCTAACTTAAATGATTTTAATCCTAAACTGCCATCATATTAAGAGCCAAGGTCATGATGTCTTTTGTCTTTGAGTACTAGGTACATAAAACTAAAATCATGGAACTAAAAAAATTATTATTTAATCTTTATAGAGGGATATGTACTCAAATTTTCCTCATTCATCTATATAGGATAACATGGGGATAACATGAACTAAGGGATGAGCTAAAAATACCGGTAAGGGTGTAAACTTATCAATAATACTTTAGAACATGTGTAAGAAGGTGTGAATTAATGATATCAAAATCTTGGAACATATGGAATAAAAATCCTATAACCAAAGGATCATATAAACAAATAAAAATAGTGATGTGGAGGCAAACTAAAACATGAATTTAGAAATAGTCAAGGCTCCTTGCACTTAGAGGAGCACCAGTCAAGGTTAACCACCATGACCGTTGCAAATGGTAGCATCATCCAAGGATAACCACCAAGACCATTGCATATAACATCTCATGAGAATTATGATTATAAAATAAATTACAGTGTTATCTAGGTGCACCCATGATAACATGTTCATGAATATGTTTTGCACACAATGAATCATACATAATCAATATTTCAAAAATGTAAGGGAACCCATGGAACGAAATTGTTATCATAATCATGACATAAAGAATAATGAATTGGAGTATCATAAAATTATCCATAAATGAAATTAATTAATTCATACATAGACATTAATAAGAGAAAAAGGAATATAACATGATAGGTGATGTCAAATAGAAGTGAAAACCTTTAAAAAAAGTATTTATGAGTCTTTAGAAAGAAACAAATTTGTGTGGATTTATGTGGAATAACAAAGAGAATTTAAAATATAAAAGTGAATATTCTTATATGTTAACCCATAAGATAACAAAGAAGGTTTTCATAAGAAAAATAATAAAAACAAGGGATTCATAAAATAGATGATATGGTGCATATGAAGTTGGTTAAAATTTGGAAAGTTACCTCAAAACATGTTTAATTATCGGGATGTATTTTGGGGGGAACCATTTAAAAAATTTATATACCCAAAATAAAATAATTAATGAAACCTAATACATGTGTTTTTAAGATATAAAATTCATTTTTAATATGTACATAAAATTAATAGACAACTTTATTTGGGTGAAAAGAATGATAGAGAAACATTAAGGAATAAATGAGGTTTGGGTAGAATCCCTTATAGAATATCGGCAAGGTATAGGGAATACATACGAGGGGTTAATGAGATATAATGGGGTTTATCATAATTTATAAATCATGAGGAATTTATGGGGTAATTTATAAATGACACCCCATCATTAGTAATTGTACATAAAATGGCATAACATAGAGGAAATTATTGAATAAAAGTGAACTAGAGAGGACCCATACCTTAAGTATGAATGTGTTATTAAATTTATCTTAATTACATTAATAATCAGATTAGGTTCATTAATTAATAATTATATAACCTATTTAACTTGTAATTTTTTTATTATACCAATTTATGTTCATTTATGGCCTTTTTGACATGTTAAGAGGTTAAATTTCATTGTTCTGATCAGTTTACTTATATACATGAACGGATAAACATGTATGATGAAAATGGTTGTCTAGAATTCATGTTATTTGAAAAAAGTGAACATAAATATGATTAAATGATTATAATAATAATTTGGGTATTTTGAGTGAATGTGAATCATTATATAAAACATTAATGTTAATTGCTAGGATTAATTTGGGGACTTTTCCCACAATTAACTTGTTTTGTATTTTTATTTTACATCATGTGTTAAAAAGTTTTAAAGAACATTAAATAAGATAAAATACATATATAATATTATGGTTCATCCTTAAAAAAGATTCATATCCAGAATTGAATATGGTAATTGAAATTGATAACCCATCGTCCTCGAATTTTTAAATTAACACATCTCGGATGATGTTTTCATTTCTCTTGTATAAAAGGAGGGGAAAAGAGAGATGATGAAGAATAATCCCATTATAATAAAAAAAATTATAGCATATTTAGGATACTTGAGTTATCCATACATTTTTATTAGGAGGGTTTAGGAATGAAGAGGGTACAAAGGAACACGAAAGAAAAATGGAAGAAATGAAAAGAGGAATTTACCTCTTGATTTAATCTTACTTGAGAGACTCTTTAGGGGAGAGGATTATTTCTTTTGAAGGGACAAATGGATTTTTAACATGTTTTAGGATCCTGGGAGGGAATTTGAGCAGAATCTTTACATGGCACAGGGCTTGAGAGGAGCAAAGAGAAGTGGTAATGAGGGGTGGTATTTATATTAGATGAGTGGAAGGTTTTCATAATATTTTAATCATTAGTTTATTAATTTCCCTCAAGACAATAAATATTACTAATTTATGAGACTAAATAAAGAATATATGTGATTTTAATTTCAACCAACGGTTATTACAACATCCATGATTCCTGGAATAGTGCATTTAACTTAATATTTATGTATATGGAAAATTTCCACATTTCATTATTCACTTAAAAAACAACTGTTTCCGAAAAATTCATAAAATTTGTCATGAAAATTTCCTGATCTATAGAATAAAAAAATGAGCTGCATTTTTAAAAAATAATTTTCTAAATATGAGAATTTTTTTTATTAAAATGATAATTTATATAAAAAAAAAGTTATAAAAATAAAACTGACTTTCATAGACATTCAAACTTTTTAAAAGGTGTATTAAAATTATATTATAATCATAAGACATCAAAATAGTAATTTATTAATAAATTTTATGTAGATACATTTTCATTTAAATGATTATGATATTAATAATATTGTCCTTAAATATTAATGATTTACCAAAATAAGGACACTTTATCAATAATTTATAAAATATTTATTTACTTATACTATGATATAATTATACCATATTGTCAATTATAAGATGGATAAACATTATTTATACATTCATGAGTGATGTTACTATTATTTTGGATGATATTAAATTCATAAGGGTCAAAATTACTATTCATAAGGGTAGGTTACTATTCGTAAGGGTAGGTTACGATTCACAAAAAATAAGTTTGTTCCATCAGACACAAAAAATCACCCTGAATGCAATTATGTATGTTATATTTTTGAATTTCAAGGCATATAAGTAGAAAAAATATATTTAATGGTCACATAGTTTTTAGTACCATGGTTTGTCATTGAGTTTCCTAATTTTAGTATATGATAAGGCATAATTATAAGAAGGGAATTCCATTGATAAAACATTCGGTCATTATAAATGTCACACCACATGAATTTTAGTGCATGACACCTAGCTGGCACCACCCCCACTTAAACCCTCACAGTGGTGATTACAACTACTAGATGAACCATCACCCTGAATGGGAACTGAACCATCATGGATCACATTGCTATCTTATCTCAGATTCAATTATTTAGTAAGTAATTGGTTCACTATCTATGTAATGGTAGGGAACCAAATGATGTTCCCCAAAAATGGACATCATACACAATCTTATCCCCAAAATTCCAATCAGGGATAAAATCATCATCAGTTAGAGTCATAGAAAAATATTGAAGCTTGATGAAGTGAGAAGAATTCTAGATCATGATTATAACACCCTAAACATTTTATGGTATGCTTTTCTTAAATACATTCTATTCATATCCTATATTTGATAAAGCACCATTTTATATTGAAACAACACTTATTTATTTATGATATAGTAAATACCTAGCCATTAAACATAAATTCTCAGCTTCTATGTATTGAATTTTAGAAAATTATCATCTAGGGTTGTGACCAGTAAGTCATTTGGAGTCTGATAGAACCAACTTGTTTTTATATGAATAGTAACATGCCCTTATGAATAGTGATATGAATAGTAATATGACCCTTATAAATAGTAAATAATTATAATATTTTATTTTCTTAAGGTAATAAGAATATGAGTGGTTAATAAATTTTTTAATATAATACAAAACTAATTATACCTTTAAAAACAATATTTTTTGAATTAACTATGATTTTATTTAAAAATTAAAATCAAAATACATAGTAATATATTTTCTGAAAATGGAGTTCAATTTTTAATTCTACACTTCAAAAAATGGTTAGGTTTATTTTTTTGGATTTTTCTAAATTACATGAATTTTTTGTGAATAGTAAAAATACAATTTTAATTTTTGTGTAGTTTATGGACATCAAAATGATGTAATAATTAAATATAAAAGGCAGGTAGACTTTTTTATAGTATCTTATGACCTGAGGTGTCCCAAGTGGCTATAACCATGGGAAAATACCATGGGCAAGCCCATTATTTTTCAAAAACTACTAATGAGGTGTCCCTTTTAATTAATAAAAAACTCACTTAATTACTATAAATACCCACTCACACCCTTCATATTATTTCATTAAAAATTAAATATCTTAAAATATATAGTAGTATTTCCTCCATTGGAATCCTCCCAGGGTGTCCTCAAACCCCCAAGGTCCCAAACATCATGTTTTGGGAGTTACTCTACAAGGTAAGAGAATCAACCACCCTTTTGTTTTCTTAACATTCAATTTAAGTTATCTCATTAAATTACCATTCTTATATGGTGAGACATGATATTATTTATACCTCTTACTAAAATTTTTATTTACATATGATGAGATGCAATTTTTCTCTCACCAATTCATTTTATGAAATTTTAAGTGATGCTGTTTGGCTGCCGAATTTCTATAAGGGATCTCTCACCTTTTCTTTTATTTTCACATTAATTTTTTTATTTTTCTATCCCCACCTCCTCATTCCAAATTACGATGATATCTTCATTATCATATATATACTGTAATTATATCATGTGAATTGTAGTATCATCTTCAATATTCTTACTCCCTCCCATTTTAATTTTATAAGAGAAAACAACGTCCCTGAGGTTCCAATTTATAACCTTTATGGATGATGGTGTTTCGTTCTTCACTTTATCCTTCATTATCGGTCCAGAAACCATTTTAATGGGTGAAAAAGATCCAAATATATTTATTTATTTTCATTAATGTTCTGGAATCATTACACACTAATAATATAAAATAATAAAACAAAACAAATTCCTTATGAACCAGACCGCTAAGCTAAATCCAAGCATTTATCAATAGCTTTTAACTAATGATTCAACATCAATTATATAACCCATAATCGTTATACTATCACTTATATGTATTTAATTACACTAATAATATTTATTAACAATTTAGGATGTTTAACTACATGTCAAATGAAATTTCATTCATGAATATATGTAAATGAATCATGAAAACCAAGGTAGTGAATGCATCCAAAATAATAAAATCAAACATCTTAATCCAATAAAAAGCCATGAATTAACCTAATAATGTTATCATAAATAAATTAAATTTATTAGTAATATATAGATTTATTATTTCTGAATCTGAATTTGATTATTCTGGTCATTAAAACAAATGAATAACACACTCTGGAAAAAGGTAAGGGGTTTCTTATCTCTCTTTTAATTCCTTGAGATTTCCATTGCTCACCACTTGATTTTTGTATGTGGTATCTGTGTACTTTAATTTGAAATATAACAACATTATTCTCTCTATATTCTTGGTATTAAATGATTCATTTTATGGTTATTATGTTATGATCATATGATACGACTGATTACACTGTGGTGAGGGACTTTGTCTCAACTACTGTTTCATTGTGACTAACATTGTATTGTGCACCTAATAATCCTTATGTGGTGTACCTAATGCCCATTTGAAGTCACTTTTCATTTAATATTATATTTATATTAAATATCCATATTCTCATAACATTGATATGTTTAATATCTAAACTAAATACCATTTTACTTACAGTGTATATTTGGAAAGTTATTTTCACTATGGAAATAATGATAAATCTGTATTCTCTACTCTATACAGAAATTGAAAAGTCATATTGCTCTTATATTAAATCAATGTATAAATAATTAGTTTGCCTTTCTGTGGTGGATGATGACTAATATATTCCCTCAATGCATTGGTAGTTCTCAGGAGAAAATCAGTTGGCAACAAACCCTTCAAGTTTGTTTCAAAAAATCAGATGGGTTTCTACCCACAAAACTAAACCATTTTAACGGTATCATTGTATCATGTGCCAGATACATGATGTCAAATCAATAATAATTCTCTTTATTCTTTACCATCTATTAATATCCATGAGAATTTCACTATCAAAAAATCTATGGATGCGTTTTCATTCTCAGTTTATTAATCGAGTGAGTTTTTATTTTTTCATCATGCCATATTGATATGTAAAATTGTTTATAATTCAGTTATTATTTGATTCATGCTTCTGATGTTTGTAACCCTTGAAAATCATTTGAACTCACCCCCATAATTGTCTACCTTCAATAGGTGATTAAGGGTATATCATTTATTGAGTTCCTGTGGATTTCGTTTTTAGTTTTTGATATGTATTGTATTTGTAACCTTTTCCAATGTAATTTGAGTTACATTTATGTATCGAGTTTCTTCAAGACTACAAAACTGATCGTTCCTTCCAGATTTTCATTCCTTAAAACCATGCCAATATTACAAGTAATGAAATGAATCTGGTCTTGATGGCTCGGGGTATTACAGCTGGTATCAGTGGAAGTTTAGTAGAAAACAAGAAAACTATGTTTATAAAATTTAGGTTAGGGAAGAGTCCCTATGGTAGCCTTTGAGGATAAAAATACAAGAATGTCCTAGTATTTTGGTAAGGAATAGATTATGTGTATCATTCAAAAAATACATCCCTGTCTGGATACGAGCAGGTAGAGGTGGCTATGGCGTAGATATATGAAGGGGTAAAACCGAAAAACACCACGTTGAGCTATACTCGAATGGGAACTGGTACATGAGAACAGGCCTTGCAACACTCTTAGTTACGACACTCCCAGGGGATATTCTTAAAATAATTCACATTTTCTTTACAAACCATTATAAATGTGATAAATTTTTGTGGACAAATGAATTTACCGAATTCTTAGAATAATTGAAAAAAAGATTGGTCAATGTTCCAATTTTAACTCTCCCTTCTAGAAGTGATGGATTTGTGATATACAGTGACACATTAAAGAATGGGTTGGGTTGCATCCTTATAAAAAATTGTAAATTTATTTCTTACTCATCAAGGTAGTTGAAGACTCATGAGAAAAATTATCCAACTCATGGTCTTGATTTAGCAGCCATAATCTTTTCTCTGAAAATATGGAGACTCTATCTCTATAGTGAAAGATATGAGATTTATACGGATCAAAAGAGTTTGAAGTAAATTTTTACCCAAAAAGAACTCAACATGAGGAAAATTATATGTATTTATTTACTCAACGATTAAGATTTTTTATTACACTACCACCCTGGAAAGGCAAATAAGGTGGAAGATGCATTAAGTAGAAAGGATCATGGACTTCTAATTAAAAAGAGGACTGAGAGAGATCCTATATTTTTGGATCTACTAATGATGGATATGGGAATTGTTAAGGAAGTGGAAAAATCATTTCTCTTTCAATTTATTGCTAAACTATCTTTATTAGAGAACATAAAAGGCTCTCAATATGATGATGAGAATCTACATAAGAAAATTAACGCTTTCAAGGATGGGAGATTGGTTGACTTCATGCATGAAGAAGGAGTTCTGAAATTTTGGAAGAGGTTATGAGTTCATCAGTACCTAAGCTACAAAGGGAACTATTAGATGATACTCATTTCATAAATTTCTCTATACACCCATGTAGCACCAAGATGTATAGAGATCAGAATTAATATTTTTGGTGGGATAATTTGATATGGGAAACTGTTGACTATGGGTCAAGGTGTCTAGTTTGTCAATAAGTGATGGCAAAGAGACAAAATACCCATGGAGTGATGAAACCTTTAAATATTCATTTGTGTAAGAGGGATAATATTACA
This sequence comes from Viscum album, assembly GCA_963277665.1. Lineage (NCBI taxonomy): Eukaryota > Viridiplantae > Streptophyta > Magnoliopsida > Santalales > Viscaceae > Viscum > Viscum album. Next base: position 952,114,533 of record OY728127.1, read on the forward strand.
ATGGATTCTGTCATCGGACTAACGAGGACACCTAGAAGGAATGATGCAATATGGGATATTATTTATCTTCTCACAAAATCATCACATTTACTTCCTATAAGAGAAAATGTACAACTTGAGCACCTAGAAGGACTTTATATTAATGATGTTGTAAGACTTCATGGTGAAACCCTATCAATTGTGTCCGATCAAGATCTAAAATTCACATAGAAATTATAGAAAATTCTACTGAAGGATTTGAATACTGTGCTTCGTATGAGTACTGCTTATCACCCCCAAACAGACGGACAAACTGAAAGAACTATTCAAACTCTAGAAGGCATGCTGATGTCATTCTCTATTGACTTCCAAGGTATGTGGTATCAATTTTTTCCTTTGGTGAAATTTTCCTACAATAATTGTTTCTATTCTAGTATTCAAATAGATTTTTATGAATAATTATATGGAAAGAGATGTCTAACTCCAACTTATTGGGACAAAGTTGGTGATAGGAATCATATCGGCCCAAAACTTATTGAAGAGACCCCAACAAAGGTGATAAAAATCCAGGACCATATTAATGCATACCAAAGTATGCAGAAGAGTTATGCTGACATCCGAAGAAAGGATTAGGAATTCCAAGTGGAAGATCATGTTTTTCTGAATATATCTCCATGGAAGGGTGTCAAAAAGTTTGGTAAAAAATGGAAACTAAGTCCCAGGTACATTGGACCATTTCAAATTCTAGAAAGAATCGAAGCAGTAGCATACCATTTAGCAATTCCACCAAGTCTCTCCAAATTCCATGATGTGTTCTATGTGTCATTATTGAAGAAATACATTCCCGACCCAATGCATGTAATCACCTATGAAAAAAGTGATCTTGATCCCAATTTTTCATATTGTGAATAGTTGATCGGGACCCTTGACACATGGGAGAAGCTTTTGAGAAATCAAGTGAATCATCTTGTAAAGGATATTTTGAAAACCCAGAACATAGAGGGGGAACCATGGGAACATGAGGATGTTATGAAGAAGAACCACCCACATCTTTTTTGTGGGCTTTATATGTAAAATTTTGAGGACAAAATTTCTGAATGATGGAAAAATATAACACCCCAAACATTTTACGGTATGCTTCTCTTAAATATGATCTACTCATAGCTTATATGTCATAATGCATAGTGTACCTTTGAAACAACCCATGGTTATTTATGAGATAGTCAAAACCTATCCATTAAACATAAATTTTCCAATTCTATGTTTTGAATTTTAGAAAAAGGTCATCTAGAGTTGTGACCAGTAAGTCATTTGGAGTCTAATAGAACAAAATTGTTTTTTAAGAATAGTAACATACCCTTATGAATAGTAATATGAATAGTAATATGATCCTTATAAATAGTAAATGTTGATAATATTTTACTTTTTAAGGTAATAACATAATGAGAAGTTAATTAATTTTTCAATGTAATACAAAACTAATTATACCATTAAAATTGTTATTTCCAAAATTTACTATGATTTTATTTAAAAATTAAATTTAATATACATAGAAATTTATTTTCAAAAAATGGATTTCATTTTTGAATTCTCCTGGTCAAAAAATAGTTAGTCTGAATTTTTGGTAATTTTCTAAAATACTTGAATTTTTTTGAATAGTGAAAATTCAATTTTAAGTTTTCAGTAGTTTAATGACTTCACAATGATGTAATAATTAAATATAAAAGACTGGTAGACTTATTTATAGTAACTTATGACATGAGGTGTCCCAAGTGGCTAAATCCTTAAGCAAATACCATGGGAAAGCCCATGGTTTTCAAAAACTACTAATGAGGCGTCCCTTTTAATAAATAAAAAATCCCTCTTAATTAATATAAATACCGAATCACACCCTTTGTTTTATTTCATAAAAAATACATTATCCTCTAAGATCTGGTAGTATTATCTCCATATGAGTTCCCCCAAGGTTTCCTCATACCCCCAATGTCCCAACCTTCATGTTTTGGGAGTTACTCTACAAGGTAAGAGAATCAACCACCCTTCTCTTTTCTAAAGATTTCATTTTATGTTATCTCTTTAAATTGCAATTTTTATATGTTGGGATTTGGTATTATCTATTCCTATTACTTACCTTTTTATATACATATTATGAGATACCATTTTTCTCTCATCAATTCATTTTATGAAATTTTAAGCGACGCCATTAGTCTGCGGAATCTTCATAAGGGATCTCTCAATTTTTCTTTTATTTTAAAGTTCATCTCTTTTTGTCACACCCTGACTACATATGCCCTTATTTTACTCCCTTCATGGCCCTGTTTTAAATTTTTTTCATACTTTATTTGTGTTTATGGGTTTCGCGTCGGTGCGTGGTCACTGCATCGTTAGTGGTGACTGTGCGTTCGGCTCGAGTGACTGTGTGTTCGCCCAACCTTTTTAAATATTAAAATGTTTATGTTGACATTAATGTAATTAATAGTATTTAATTGTTATAAATATTATTTTAATATTTATTATTAGGATTGTGTTATTATTATTATAATTAGTATTAATATCTATTTATTATTTTAATTATTATTATTATTATTATAGTTAGTAAGATAAAAAATGGGAAACCCTAAGCATACCCCCCCTTCTCCCCCTTTCTTCCCCGCGTGAGCCCCCCTTTCCCATTCTGTCTGCCAAGCAAACCCCACCCCCCCCCCCCCCCCCCGGCAAGAATTTCCTCTCCCCCCTGTCGCGACGCCTCCGGCCGGCCCCCCTCTCCTCCGACTGCCGCCGCATCTGCCGAGCCGCCTCCACTCTTCCCCATCAGAGCTGCCCCGCGCACCCCCTGTCCAGTCGTCGCGCCCTCCAGCCGTCCCGGACCTCGCTCCCCCTTCGCCCCGCCCAGCCTCCATTCCCCATCCTCCTCCAGGTGTTCCAGCCTTCCATCACACCTCTACACCCCTGCCCCCACGCCAGATCTCCCTTCCCCCACTCCTCCGCCATCGTCCCTCCCTTCCGTCAGCGTCCCTCCTACCAGCCACAGCCGTCTCCAGCGACCGCTGCCTCGAACCTCCCTTGCGCGCCCTTATTCAAGCAACCCGACCCCTTGTGCGGTGCCTCCTCCTTGTTCCGACGCAACCCGTCCCCTTGAACAGTGCCTTTTCCTTGTTCCAGCACAACCCGACCCCTTGTGCAGCGCCTTTGCCTTGTTCCAGTGTGACCCGACCCTCTTCTTAGCACCTCCACTTTTCTCGGGCGCGGTCTCATTTCCCCTCGCCGATATTTGGGTAAGGATATATTTCTACTTTGTTATATATTCTTACGCTAATATAAATGTGAATTGAGTTTCAGACTCTTGATGTCTTTATCTATCCAAGAGTCGGGTCCTGGTTTATGTCAGCATGAATATACAGTGTTATACTTGTTGAAGTGCAGAATCTTTGTTAATTTTTAAATGTTATTCACAGCTCTATAGTATCCTTTTACATTTTTCTGATAATATGGTATTGGTGGAATTGGTTAAAATTTTTCTTTGTTGTGATTGTTTAATTATGTATATATTAAAGTAAATTGATGTGATTTAGGTATTTTTTCCTTTAGTTGTTTTATAAAAATGCTGAAGATGTGATTTGACTTTTACTTGTGAACTTGTGGATTTCAATAGAGTTGGTTTTTGAATCATATCTTGATTAATTTGTTTGGATTAATTTTATTTTAGTTCCTTATGTTGTTTTGAGTCCCTAATATTTATTTGGTTGTGTGTTGGCCTTTGTCGCACTAACTTTTGGTGTCGACTGTTTTGTTAAGGTGTGGCGATGTTACTTTTCTAGTGTGTGTGCTTTAGTGGGAGTTTGTGTACATGGACAAGTGTTCGTGTGAGTTTGAAAGCGTTGGCTTGGCCAATTCTTTGAGGTAGGGGTTCCCAACCATTTCCCTTTTTTGATTCAAACCTTGACCACCTGACTGTTTTCAATTAATCCTATTATATCGTTTTCATCTCTATTGCATTTATGAAAATAATCTGACATAGTTATATTGCTGTTTTAAATTTCTGAAAAGTGGCTTTTAATGTTGGTTTATATGAAATTCTTATGCTCTTAGTAAAGTTAAATCGAGTTCCTTGTGATTTTTTTTGTTGTAACTGATAGTGATTGTGTTTTGGAAATGTAAGATTTGTTTTGGTGTGATTGTTTGACAAAATGGTGAAACAATGGGCTATTTTAGAAAATGTTTTTCGAAATGGTGGTTGGTTTGAAAGATGAACTTTGATTTTATAAAGTGTTGTGAAGGAATTGGGTTAGGTTTCAATGATAAGTGTTTTATGAAAATGGTTTCTAAGATGATTCTTCTAAAAACTAGATGTGCCATTAGATGTTGGCACATCCATGGGAGCAATAAGTGCTCAAACGAATGTGCCTCCAAATGAAAAAGACACATAAAAACTATATTGTCATAAAGATAGGTTTTTGATGAAATGGTTTCGTATTTCATGGAGGGATTAAAAGAAGTTGGCCCAGTTGGATTTCGGTTTGAGTTGAATGGTTGTTCGGTTTGAAGGCCTATTTGGTATGGCGTTTTGAATGGGGTGTTTGTACTAACATTTGTGGAAAGTGTGTGTGCCCAATTGGCAACATAACACATTTACGAAATGTTTTGAAACTGCACATGCGTTGAAGGATCGATTGGAACCTTATTGAATGTGAAATAATTTCAAATATACATATTTGTGGGAATCACTACAGTGGGTCTTCCCTTCGAGGTTTGTCATGTGGTGGTGTCCGTGTAAGGGGTTGGCAAGTGCGGTGAGGTGAGTCACGCGTGTGAGGGCCTCCTACTTACAAAGTATTATCGAAATCACCATGGGTTTCCGGTCATCTTATAGATTATCGAGAGACGATTGATAGCTAGACCCAATCAGACGGGTTGGTTCCCCCTTGGTCGGTAGGACTTGTGGGGCATTCCACTGGTGGGCTATTAGGGAGGCCAGTTGGTTATTGACTATGGAGTACCATCCCAGTAGGTAGTCTGAAACTGAGTACGCCCATGGTTTTTCTAGGGATGTTTAGGATCACCCAGGGTTATTTCTTATATCTTCTTGTTTACTTTCACTTGCACTTGGTTTCCATCATTTACTTATTTCCTATTCTTCTTTTGCACAAATGTGATAAAAATGTATTTGAAATTAAATATTCCAGAAATGAAATGTTTTGGGGAAAACGAGTTGTGGCGTGTGATGGTTTTTGAAATTGTAAATCAGGATTTGTTTTCCATTAAAATATGAAAACCCTATTTTCTATCTTTGTATGTGAAAACTAGTGTTTTTGGTATTATTTCTGGAAAGTGGCCTTTGTTGGATTCTGTGGATTACTTTGCCATCCCTTCTGAGCATTTTTAAATCTCATGCCTATTTTTATCATTTCAGTCACATGTTTCCCTCGTTCAAGTTTCTTGGCTGAGTTGCCCATTTTGGGAGCAATGTTGGCCTTGGTTGGGAGGTGACAGAAGGGTCACATGGAGGTACGTCTGTTGTTTGGTTTTATTTCTTTCCGATGCTATATTTTAGTGCTTTTGTTCTGTTTATTCTTATTTACTTTTTTTATCTTTTATGGGACAAATCGTTCCCAATGTTTTAACATTGATGCCCAGCATTGGTTGTTATCCCGTGGGGATTGGGAACGCCCATCGGTTCATGCCATGAGCCTGCTCGGGTGACCGGTTCAGGGTCGACCCAGGATGGTTTTTGAAAAAATGGTATCAGAGGAGGCCCATGTTATTTGTGATTTCTGGTAGAAGGAGATTAGGATTTGTCGGGACTCAAGAGGTAGGTTGTGGGTTGGTGCTTGATCTCCACCGCCCATGATGAGACCTGAGTTACTAGGGGTAGTCCGGGTTTTGAGTGTTTTTCCTTTGGTTGTTATGGTTTGAGGGATGATATTGAAGGCGAATTGGTTCATGTTGTGGCCTCACATGGGGTGGTGACCCATGTGGAGTCCAAGTTTCCAGTTCAAGGTCCTTTTAGTGATATACCTTACATTGGATATGGCTCACCACTATGTCGCCGAGTTAGGCATATGCACTAGTTCCTCATTTCAGTGGTTTTTTTGTGTTTTGTTTTAATCTCGGTTGTATTGAGTGTTCCTTAAAGGATAAACTAGTTTTGAAATTGAATGGTGTTTCATCCAAATTGTTTTTGAAATTATTAAAGTGGGGTTTTAAAAAGAATGTGTATTGGTTTGGAAAAACTTGGTATGGGTTTGGATTTGGTGTGGGAAATAAGTGATCGAACCATGGTATTCCTTATGGAGGATCACATGTGCATCGATATGTGCAGAGAGTCTGTGGGAGCACTTGTCCGCAAGAGATGTATCCAGAATTTGGTGAACGCACATGTGATAGTCCATAAGGGGCCATAGGCATGTTTTAAAAATTTAAAAGAAATGACTTTTTTTGAAAAAGAAATTTTTACTTTTGTTTATATATCTTTAGCTTATAAGTTTGTTGCCCTTGGCGCAGGCTGTTGCTTTGATTGAGTTTTGGATAGATGTCAATTTCAGTTGTGTTTTTCGTGTTGTTTAGAGTATGTAGCCCAGAAAGGTCTCTAAGGTTTCTAATGATTCATGCACAGTTTTCAGTTCTTTTTGCATGTTTCATATCGATCAAAGTAATAAATGACCGTTTGAGGCAGTTGTGTGGCTGTGAAATTAGAGTGGGTCTTCAGGTTGTTGGGAACTCCCAGGGTTGGTAGGGTTCGAACCGTCTCAAGTTTATCTGAGGGTCCAGTTTTGGACTAGTAAAGGTGAAATGTCTCTCCATCATTGAAGTTTGGGGAGTGTTTAATCGTAATTGGCTCTTGTGCTGGTTTCCCATCTGGCAAGGAGTGTATGCTGGAGGAACATGTCGCCAAGACACCATTTTCATCGGTGCCGACTTACAGGTTGTCTAGCTATTCTCTTATGTGCCACTAGTGTATCCTCCTTGGGAATTCTAAGCCATCATCTTGTATCCCTTCGAAAACGTGCCACTATCGTGGACATTTGAATTATTGAGGATAAGAAGTTGGGGACTGGAGGATGCAAATGGATGACTGTGAGGCAAGGGATGCTTCAGCCATTAGAGCCCCAACCACAGGTCTCAGGGAGAAGCTCGTGTACAGTCAGGAGTTCGATTGTGCATAGAACCTCACATTGGATTATTTTTTCATCTTTTTGAATGGAAATATCCAAAGTTTTCTTGTCCTATTCTTGTCATCATTGTAAGCTCATTATTGTCATGGTCGCACGATGAGCGTGTTCTGCCGCAATCCAAGTGGCCTCATTTCCTCTTGGTGTAGTTTCTAAATCGTTCAGATTCATTGAAAGGCGGCGGGTCAGTGACTAAATGAACCCATTTTAATCTTGAGGATGGTCTCATCTGCGTGCATTAGGGGGATGTTTGGTTCTGAAAAATTAATGGGTTTTGTTTCTGGGCTCTTCATTAGACCGAACGCCTCTCCGTGGCTTTCTATTTAGTGTGTTTGAGTTTTGTAGGGGATTCCACTTTCCTAGTGTCTCAATGTGCAGGTTTCTTTCTAGAATAATTTTAATCCTAGTGGTGGAGTTGTTCTGTTAGCATTGAGAAGGTAGGATGAGTTCAGTTGGGGATTTCCCACATAGCCCCCCCTAGGGTGGTGTATTCGAGTTTCAAGGATTCCGTGATAGTAAATTTCTATGGTGGGGAGAACCCTTCCATGACTTCCCCTCAACCTCGAACTTCAGTTTTCTCTGGAATCAGTTGGGTGTGACTAGTGTAGAGTAAGATAATTCTAATATTCTCAGTTCTCTTTGGTTCTTGTGTTTCTGTTTGGGCTAGGACTTGAATCTTGACCGGCTTCTGGCTTGGTGACTTTCTGGGGGCAGAAAGTGTCTGTGGTGGGGAGAATTGTCACACCCCGACCGCAGATGCCCTTATTTTACTCCCTTCTTGGTCCCGGTTTTAATTTTTATCAATGTTTATTTGTGTTAACGGGATTCGCGCCGGTGCGTGGTCCCCGCATTATTAGCGGTGACCGTGCGTTCGGCTCTGGTGACTATGTGTTCGCCCGACCATTTTAAATATTAAAATCTTTATGTTGACATTAATGTAATTATCAGTATTAAATTGTTATAAATATTATTATTATTTCTATTATTTGGATTGTTATATTATTATTTTAATTAGTATTATTATCAATTTAGTATTTTAATAATAATAATTATTATTATTTTTATTATAGTTATTAAGATAAAAAAAGGGAAACCCTAAGCATACCCCCCCTTCACCACCTTTCTTCCCTGCGCGAGCCCCCCTTTACCCTTCTATCTGCTGCGCAAAACCCTCCCCTTCAGCCGGAATTTCCTCTCCCCACTGTCGCGATGCCTCCGATAGGCCCCCCTCCTCCGGCTATCGTCGTATCCGCCGTGCCGCCTCCCCTCTTTCCCGTCGAAGCCGCCCCGCGCACCCCCTGTCCAGTCGCCGCGCCTGCAGGGGGTCCCGGCCCCCGCTTCCCATTCACTGCACCCACCACTGTTCCCCGGACTCCTCCCGGCATTCCGGCCTTCCACCACGCCTCTACACCCATGCCCCCACGCCGGATCTCCCTTCCCCCGCTCCTCCGTTGGCTTCCCTCCCTTCTGTCGACGTCCCTCCTACCGGACGTAGCCGTCTCCAGTGACCACAACCTCTAACCTCCATAGCACGCCCTTTTTCCAGCAACCCGACCCCTTTTATGGCACCTCCACCTTGTTTCGGCACAACCTGGCCCCTTGCACAGCACCTTTGCCTTGTTCCGGTGCAACCTGGCCGATTGCGCATCGCCTTTTCCTTGTTCCGGCGTAACCTGACCCTCTTCGTAGCACCACCACTTTTCTCGGGTGCAGTCTCATTTCCCCTCACCGATATTTGGGTAAGGATATATTTATACATTGTTATATATTCTTAAACTAATTTAAATGTTAATTGAGTTGCGGACCCTTGAGGTATTTATCTGGTCCAGAGTCGGTTCTTGGTTTATTTCAGCATGCATCTACAGTGTAATACTTGTTTAAGTGTAGAATCTTTCTTTTTTAGTTATTAAAATGTGATCAGCATCCCTATGGTATCCTTTTACATCTTTTTTGATGATTTGGCATTGGTGGAATTGGTTAGAATTGGTCTAGGTTTTGATTGTTTAATTATGTAATGACAATCTATATTGATGTGATTTTGGGGGTTTCTCCTTTAATAGTTTTATAAAAATGCTGAAGATTTGATTTGGGTATTACTTGTGAACATGGTGATTTCTATAGAGTTGGTTTTTGAATCGTATCTTGATACCATTGTTTGGATTAATTTTATTTTAGTGTCTTATGTTGTTTTGAGTCCCTGGTATTTATTTGGTTGTGTGTTGGTCTTCTTTGCACTTACTATGGGTGTTGAATGTTTTGTTAAGGTGTGGCGATGTTACTTTTCTAGTATGTGAGCTTTAGTGGGAGTGTGTGTACATGGAAAGGTGGCCATGTGAGTTTGAAAGCGTTGGCTCGGCAAATTCTTTGAGTTAGGTGTTTCCAACCATTTCCCTTTTTTGATTCAAACCTTGAGCACTTGAATGTTTTCAATTAATTCATTTATATCGTTTTCATCTCTATTGCATTTATGAAAAACATCTGACAAAATTATATTGTTGTTTTTAATTTCTGAAAAGTGTCTTTTAATGTTGGTTTATGTGAAATTATTTTGATTTTAGTAAGGTTAAATTGAGTTCTTTTTGATGTGTTTGGTTGTAACTGATAGTGATTGTGTTTTGGAAATGTATGATTTGGTTTGGTGTGTTTGTTTTACAAAATGATGAACCAATGGGTCGTTTTAGAATTTTTTTGGAAATGGTGGTTGGTTTGAAAGATGCACTTTGATTTTATAAAGTGTTGTGAAATAATTGGGGTTGGTTTCAATGCTAAGTGTTTTATGAAAATGGATTCAATGATGATTCTTCTAAAAACTAGATGTCCGGTTCGATGTTGGCACATCTATGGGAGCACTAGGTGCTCACACGGATGTGCCTCCAACTGAAAATGACAAATAAAAACTCAATTTTCGTAAAGATAGATTTTTGATGAAATGGTTTGGTATTTCATGGAGGGATGAAAAGAAGTTGTCCCGGTTAGCTTTTGGTGTGATTTGAATGGATGTTCGGTTTGAAGGCCCGTTTGGTATGGGGTTTTGAATGGAGTGTTTGTACTGACATTTGGGAAAAGTGTGTGTTCCCGATTGGCAACTTAACACATTTACGAAATATTTTGAAACTGCACATGCTGTGAAGGCCCGGTTGGAACCTTGTTGAATGTGAAAGAATTTCATATATACATATTTGTGGGCATCTCTAAATGGGGACTCCCCTTCGAGGGTTTTCATGTGGTGGTGTCTGTGTAAGGGGTTGGCAAGTGCGGTGAGCTGAGTCATGCATGCGAGGGCCTCCTACTTACACAGTATTATCAAAATCACCATGGGTTCCGGGGCATCTTATATATTATCGAGAGATGATTTCTAGCCAGCCCCGATCAGACGGGTTGGTTCCCCCTTGGTAGATAGGCCTTGTGGGGCATGCCACAGGTTGGTTATTAGGGCGGCCAGTTGGTTATTGACTATGGAGTACCATGCTGACAGGTAGTCTGAAACTGAGTATGTCCAGGGGTTTTCTAGGGATGGTTAGGATCACCCATGGTTATTACTTATATTTGGTTGTTTACTTTCTCTTTCACTTGGTTTCCATCATTTAGTTATTACCTGTTCTTCTTTTGCACAAATGTGATAAACATGGATTTGAAATTAAATTTTCAAGAAATGCATTATTTTGGGGAAAACGGGTTGTGGCGTGTGTTGGTTTTTGAAATGGTAAATCAGGATCTTATTTCATTTAAAATATGAAAACCCTATATTCTATCTTTGTATGTGAAAACTAGTGTTTTTGGGATTCTTTCTGGAAAGTGGTCTTGGTTGGATTCTGTGGTTTACTTTGCTTTCCCTACTGAGCATTTTTATTTCTCACGCCTATTTTTATCACTTCAGTAACTGGTTTCCCTCATTCATATTTCTTGGAAGATTTTCTCATTTTGGGATCAATGTTGGCCTTGGTTGGGATGTGACCGAAGGGTCACATGGAGGTATTTCTGCTATTTGGTTTTATTTTGTTCTGATGCTAGAGTTTAGTGCTTCTGTTCTGTTTATTATTATTTTACTTTTTTTTATCTTTTATGGGCCAAATTGTTCCCAATGTTTAAGATTGATTCCCGACACCGGTTTCCAGCCCGTGGGGATCAGGTACGCCCCTCGGGCCATGCCGTGGGCCAGCTCGGGAGACCGGTTCAGGGTCGACCCGGGCTGGTTCATGACACTTTTCATTTTCTCTACTCACATCCTCTTTACAAATTACCATGATAACTCCAGTATAATATCTGTATTTTAATTATATCATGTGAATGGAAGTACCATTATCAATATTCTTAATCCCTATCCTTTTATTTTTATAAATTAAATCAACGTCCATAAGGTTCCAATTTATAACCTTTGTGGACGATGGAATATTTTTCTTCAAGTTCTCCTACATTACTGGTCATGAAAGAATTTTAATGGTTTATCTAGATCATAATATATTTATTGCATCTCATTAATGTTCTTGAATCATAACACACTCATAATATAAAATAATAATACAAAACAAATTCCTTATGAACAAGACCACCATGCTAAATCCAAGCATTTATCAATAACTTTTAACTAATGTTTCATCCACAAGTATATATCCCATAATCATTATAAGATAATTTATATATCATTAATGTCACCAATAATATATATTAATAATTTTGGATGTTCAACAAAATTTCAATGGAAATTTCATTCATGAATACATGTAAACAAATCATGAAAACAAGGAATCTAATGCAACCGAAACAATAAAATTTAACCTCTTAAAACCAAAAAAAAATCCAAGATTGAACCTAATAAGTTTATACTAAAAAATTTACAGGTGTAATAGGTTCTGGATTTCTTAATTATGAATCTAAATTTGATTATTCCAGTTGTTAAAACAAACAACGAACACACTCGGGCAAAAGGAAAGGGGTTTCTTATCTCACTTTCAATTCCATGATATTCCCATTGCTTGCCACTTATTTCTATTATGTGGAATATGTGTAAAATAATCTGATATATACTAACATTATGCTCCCTATATTCATGGTATTAAATGACTAATTTTATGGTTTTTATGTTCTGGTCATATGATTCGACTGATTACACTGTGGTAAGGGACATTGTCTCATCTACCGTTTTATTGTGACTAACTTTGTATTTTGCACCTAATAATCCTTATGTGGTGTACCTACAACCCATTTGAGGTCACTTTTCCATTGAAATTATATTTCTATTAGATATCCATAATCTCATACAACAGATATGCTTATTTTCTAAACCACATACCATTTTACATACGGTGTATATTTGGAATGTTATTTTAACTATGGAAATAATGATGAATATGTATTCAGTACTTTATATAGATATTGAAAAGGCATATTTCTCTTATATTAAATAAATTTATAAATAATTATTTCGACTTTCATTGGTGGGTTGGTCCCACAATATCCCCTTGATGCATCGATAGGTCTCATGAGACAAATCCGTTGGTGACAAACCCTTCGAGTTTGTTTCCAAAATTCATACAGGTTTCTTCCCACCGAACTAAACCGTTTTAATTGTATTATGGAATCATCTGCCAGATACATGAAATACAATCAATAATCATTCTCCATATTCATTATTAGGTATTAGAATCCATGATATTTTCACTATGACAAAAACTTTGGATGCAGTTTCATTCTTAGTTTATTAATGGCATGAGTTTTTATTTATTCACCATGCCATATTATTATGTCAAATGGTTCATGATTCAGTTATAATTTGATTCATGCTTCTACTATTTCTAAGCCTTAATAAGCATTTGAGATCACCCATTTCATTGTCTACCTTCAATAGGTGATGAAGAGGATATCATTTATTGCGATCCAATGGATGTCATTTTTAGTTTTGGTTATGTATTGTATTTTTAACCTTTTACAATGTAATATGAGTTACATCTATGTATCTAGTTTCTTAAAGACTACTAAACGGATCATTCCATCTCGATTTCCATTCTTTCTAAACATGAAAATATTACATGTAACGCACCAACTCTGGTCTGGAGGGCTCAGGGTGTTGCAGTTGCTATCAGAGGAAGTTTAGTAGAAGAATTGGAAACTAGATTTAGAAAAACTAGGTTAGGGAATGGTCTCTATGATATGAATTGAGGATAAACATACAAGAACATCCTGGTATTTTTGTAAGGAATAGATTATGTGGATCTTTAATGAAATACATCCCTATCTGGATATGAGCAGGTAGAGGTGGCTTTGGAATATATGTATCTAGTGGTAAATCCCGAAAACAATACTTTGAGCTAGACTCGAACGAGAATTGGTACACGACAACTGGACTTACTGCACTATTGGTTATGACACTCTTGGGGGATATTATTAGGATAATTAACATTTTATTTACAAACCACTTTAAAGTTGTTAATTTTTTTTGGACAAAAGAATGTACCGAATGCATCGAATAATTGAAATAAAGATTGTTCAATGCTCCATTTTTTACTCTTCCATATAGAAGTGATGGATTTGTGATATATAGCGATGCCTCAAAGAATGGGTTGGGTAGAATCCTTATGAAAAATGGTGAAGTTATTTCCTATGTATCAAGGTAGTTTAATATTAATGAGGAAAATTATCCAACTCAGGGTCTTGAGTTAGCAGATGTAATCTTTGCTCTGAAAATATAGGGACACAATCTCTACAGAGAAAGATGCGAGATTTATTCTGACCACAAGAGTTTGAAGTAAATTTTCACTGAAATAAAACTCAACATGAGGCTAAGGAGATGGATATATTTACTCAATGTTTTTTATTTTTTAATACACTACCACCTTGGAAAGGCAAATAAGGTGGAATATGCATTAATTAGAAAGGATCATGGAATTTTGATTAAAATAAGGATTGAGAAATATCCTTTATTATTGGATCTACTGTAGATGGATATTGGAATTGTTAAGGAAGGGGAAATATCTTTTCTCTTTCAAATGATTGCTAAACCATCTTTATTATAGAAGATAAAAGTCTCTCAATCTTATGTCAAGAATCTGCATAAGAAAATTGATGTTGTCAAGGATGGGAGATTCGCTGAATTTATGTATGAAGAAGGAGTTCAGAAATTTGGGAAGAGGTTATGCGTTCATCAGTACCTCACCTAAAAAGGGAACTATTAGATGATGCTCATAGATCAAATTTTTCTATAAACATTGGTATCACCATGATATATAGAGATCTGGAGGAATATTTTTGGTGGGATAATATAAAGCGGGAAATTGCCGACTATGTGTCAAGGTGTCTAGTTTGTTAACTAGTGAAGGCAGAGAGACACCATACCAAAAGAGTGATGCCACCTATACCTATTCCGATGTGTATGTGGGATAACATTACAATGGATTTGGTCTAAAATCTACCAAGGACACCTAGAAGGAACGATGCAATATTGGAAATTGTTGATCATCTCACAGAATCAGCACATTTCCTTCTTATAAGAGAAAATTTACCACTTGATCGCCTGGAAGAATTTATATTAATGAAGTTTTAAGACTTCATGATGCACCCCAATAAATTTTGTGCGATAAAGATCCCCAGTTCAAATCAAAATTCCGGAAACGTCTCCAGAAGGGTTTGAATGCGGAGCTTCGTATGAGTACTTCTTATCACCCTCAAACCGACAGATTGTCTGAAAGGACTATTCAAACTCTAGAAGACATGATGAGGCCATGCTATCTTGACATCCAAGGTATGTGGGATCAATATTTTCCTTTGGTGGAATTTTCCAACAACAATAGTTTCTATTATAGTATTCAAATGGATTTGTATGAATCATTATATGGAAAGAGATGTCTAACTCCAACTTGTGGGGATGAAGTTGGTGAGTGGAAACTTATTGGCCTAGAACTTATTGAAGATACCATAAGAAAGGTGAAGACAATCCATGACCATATTAAAGCATCCTAATGTAGACAGAAGAGTTATGATGACAACCGATGAATGGATTAGGAATTCCAAGTGGGAGATCATGTTTTTCTGAATGTATCTCTATAGAAGGGTGTCTTAAGGTTCAGTAGGAAAGTGAAATTGATCCCCAGGAACATTAGATCATTTAAAATTATAGAAAGAATTGGAACAGTAGCTTACTGTTTAGCAATTCTGCGAAGTCTCTCCAAAGACCATGATGTGTTCCATGTTTCATTGTTGACGAAATACATGCCAAACAAAATTCATGTACTCACCTATGAAGAAACAGAACATGAACCAGATTTGTGATACTATGAACTGCCGATCGGGACCCTTATACATGGGAGTAGGTTTTGAAAAACCAGATGACTCTTCTAGTAAAGGTTCTCTGGAATAACCATAAAATGGTTGGAGCAACATGGGAACGTGAGGATGTTATGAAGAAGAACCACCCACATTTTTTTGGTGTGCTTTATACATAAAATTTTGAGGAATAAATATTGGAAGGAGGGAATAATATAACACCCCAAACATTTTATGGAATGCTTCTCTTAAATATGTTCTATTCACATCCTATATGTCATAAAGCACCGTGTTCTTTTGAAAAAACACTTTTTTATTTATGATATAGTCATAACCTAACCATTAATCATAAATTCTGCACTTCTATGTTTTGAACTTTAGAAAACGGTCATCTAGAGTTGTGACCAGTAAGTCATTTGGAGTCTGACAGAACCAACTTGTTTTTTTGTTAAATAGTAACATACCCTTATAAATAGTAATACTAATAGTAATATTACCCATATAAATAGTTAATAATGATAATATTTTATTTTCTTATGGTAATAAGATAAGGAAGAAGTTATTTAATTTTTCAATGTAATAGAACACTAATTATACCATTAAAGTTTTTATTTTTAGAATTAACTATGATTTTATTTAAAAATTAAATTAAAAATACAGATAAAATTATTTTGAAAAAATGGAGTTCATTTTTTAATTCAACATGTCAAAAAATGGATCAGTTGATTTTTTGGTATTTTTCTAAAATACTTGAATTTTCCGTGAATAGTAAAAATATAGATTTAGGTTTTCTGTAGTTTAATGACATAAAAATGATATAATAAATACATTTAAAAGGATGGTAAACTTTTGTACAGTATATTATGATATTAGGTGTCCTAAGTGGATAAAAATATGGGCAAATACAATGGGAAAGCCCATGGTTTTTCAAAAACCACTGATGAGGTGTCCCTTTTAATTAATAGAAGACTCCCTCTTAATTACTACAAATACCCACCCACCCCCTTTGTATTATTTCATTAAAACTTCATTATCAATGACGATATGGTATTATTACCTCCCAAAGAGTCCTCCCAAGGTGTCCTCAAACCCCCAATGTCCCAACCTTCAGGTTTTGGGATTTACTCTACAAGGTAAGAGAATCAACCACCCTTCTCTTTTCTTATGCTTTCATTTTATGTTATCTCTTTAAATTTCCATTCTTATATGGTCGGATTCAATATTATGTGTTCATATTACTATAATTTTTATGTAAAAATTATGAGATACCATTTTTCTCTCATCAATTCATTTTAAGAAATTTTTAGCGCCGTCGTTAGGGTGACAAATTTTCATAAGGGATCTCTCACCTTTTCTTTTATTTTCAAGTTAATCTCATTTCTTTTTATCTCCTCACCTCATTTTTCCAAATTACCATGATAACTATAGTATTATATATATAATGGAATTATATCATTTGAATGGTAGATCTATCATCAACATTCCTACTCGCTTCCCTTTAATTTTTATAAACAGAATCAACGTCCATGAGGTTCCAATTTATATCCTTTGTGGACGACGGAGTTTCATTCTTCACTTTATCCTTTCGGATTGGTCATGAAACCAATTTAATGGTTGAAATAGATTGTAATATATTTAGTTCTTCTGATTAATGTTCTGGAATCATTACACACTCATAATATAAAATAATAATACAAAACAAATTCATTATGAAGAAGACCGCCAAGCTAAATCCAAGCATTTATTAATAACTTTTAACTAATGATTCATCCTCAAGTCTATAACCCACAATCATTATAGGATTATTTATATCTCTTTAATGTCCCTAATAATATATACAATAAATTATGGATGTTTAACCACAATTCAAACTAAATTTCATTCATGAATACATATAAACGAATCATGAAAACCAATGAAGAGAATGCTTCCAAAACAATAAAATTGATCCACATAAACCCATAAAAGGGAGATGAATAAACCCAATAAGGTAATAATAAATAAATTAAATATATATTAGGTTCTTTATTTATTAATTATGAATCTAAATTTGATAATTCAGGTCATTATAACAAACGAAGAACACACTCAGGAATATGGTAAGTTGTTTTTTATCTCACTTTTAATTCAATGAGATTTCCTTTGTTAGCTACTTATTTATTGTATGTGGTATATGTGTACATTAATTTGATATATAATAACATTATTCCCCCTATATTCATGGTATTAAATGATTCATTTTATGGTTATTATGTTCTGGTCATATGATTCAACTGATTACACTATGGTATGGGACTATGGGTCAACTACCGTTTCTTTGTGACTAACTTTGTATTGTGCACCTAATAATCCTTATGTGGTGTAGGTACTTCCCATTTGAGGTCACATTTTTTTGGAAATTATATTTTTATTACGTATCCATAATCTCATAACATGTATATGTATATTGTCTAAACCACATACCATTTCACATATGGTGTATATTTGGAATGTTATTTTAACTATGGAAATAATGAAGAATCTGTATTCTATACTCTATATAGATATTGAAAAGGAATTTCGATCTGGTATTAAATCAATGTATAACGAATTATTTGCACTTTCAGTGGTGTGTGGGTCCCACTATATCCCCTAGATGCATTGGTAGGTCTAATGAGACAAATCAGTTGGCGACAAACCCTTCGAGTTTGTTTCCAAAAATTAGATGGGTTTCTACCAACAGAACTATACTGTTTTAACGGTATTATAGTATCATGTTCCAGATATATGATGTCCAATCAATAAGAATTCTCTTTATTCATTATCAGTAATTTCTATCCATGATATTTTCTCTTTGAAAAAAATCTATGGATACAGTTTCGTTCTCAGTTTATTAATCACGTGAGTTTTCATTTATTCACCATGCCATATTGATATGTCAATTTGTTTATGATTCAGTTATTATTTTATTCATGATTCCTATGTTTGTAACCCTTACTATGTTTTTTACCTCACCCCTTTCATTGTCTACCTTCAATAGGTGAAGAAGAGAAGATCATTTATTGAGTCCCTGTGGATTCTGTTTTTACTTCTTTTATGTATTGAATTATTAACCTTTTCCAATGTAATTTGAGTTACATCTATGTATCTAGTTTTTTAAAAACTACTAAACTGACTATTCCTTTGGGATTTTCATTCCTCCTAACCATGCCAACATTACATGTAATGCACCGACTCTGTTCTAGAGGGCTCAGGGTGTTACAATGATCATAGTACCTTATTGATGATGCATAAAATCCCTGACATGGTCTTCTCTCAAAAGTCTATGGAAATAAGTAATCATAGAAATAAATCTAGAAATATTTCTATACCATACCATAATAACCCTAATCTTGAGAAACAATTTACCAAATCTTGTTGAAGGAATAATGAAACATGTATTTTTAAATCATGACCCTCCTCTCTAAAGGCATCGCAAGTTGGTCAAAGACTGACACTATGGCCACTATCCATGACAAAAAATCATGTGGTCTTCCATCCCCTCAGAAGGTGGGAGGATGAAGATGTTGGAAATCTTGACTCATAAATAACATATGAGTCAAGATTGGATGGGGAGCACCCTAAATAGGTAACATAAACTAGATGAAACTATCATGGAATATAATATTGGTTCCCAGTGGAAGTTTAGTAGGAGGTGCCTAATGTGGCTCTACCGATGGTACTATAGACTTCTTAGGTCCTACCACCTCGGGAGTATGGTCATCGCCACTTTCTTTGTGTACATCATGAAGAAATTGTGTTGTTATAGCTCTATAATTGTTATCATAACACCTTATACAAGTATAAAAAAATATAGGAAAAGATATAATGGATGTAACATGAACAAGGCCTTCCTATAACATGACATAACCCTCGATCCACTTCTAAAGCCAGGTTTGGGTGATAAGAAAAGTCCCATAATGGACACAAGAGACAGGACAGACTGCCCACCACTAAGGTCCTGACATGTTCAAGGAATCATATCACACATATAACATTCCCCTTTCATTTTAAATATTATACTAATTTTAATTTCATATTAATTTTTGTATTTAAAATCATTATATGGTTGAACTAGATGGATCACAGTTCCCAATTTATATAGGCCCATACTATAACGACCAAATTATTAATAGAATGATAAATTTTCATATCTATTAATATTTATTAATAATATATTAATTTTACATTAAAGGGTACCCTTTTTCTGATAGTGTACTCAACACATAATAATAGGTTTCTTCGAAATCTCACGTTTCACACAATGTTGAGTTATACCGAAATATATAATAATATTATTATTATATTAAAGGGTAGTTAACATTATACAATTGTAATTTTGAGAATAAATTGAATAAATTGAATTATGAAAATATTGTTTACATGGATTAAAATAATGATTCATGGGTTACCAAATTTTATAGAAGTTGAAATAAAAACTAATTGAATATAAAGGATAGGTTTTTATGAAAGCCTATTATAAAGAGAATAATTTTTTTTATAAAAACATATCACACATTATTGATTTTATTTAATGAAAAATATATTTTATATATTCAATTTAATGATTTAAATTCATCTTATATGTTATCTAAATATGATATAATCATAAATTCAATTTTTCAGATAAAAGAGGTATTTTTCGAAAAATGTTGTTTTACCGCCTTTTGATGAGAATCCTTTTTAAATTACGGGTTTACCCATTTATATGTTTTTGTTACAAAATAAATTTCTTATTTTGAATCGAGTCATGAAAAGTTACGTTGAAATAATTTTTGATATTTTTCTGATTAAAATCATGTTTTGATGAATAGTAAAAGTATGATAAATTTTAATTGAAATTTTTTTTTTCCAATGAGATAATATATGTGGTTAAATAATATTATATAATGGTTTTAATGCATTAATTGAATTTTTTTATCATTTAATCCAATTTTGGTCATTTTTTGTAATTTAAATATGAAATTGGACATAAACACATGTCAATCTTTTGATAGTTTTTTACTTCTTAAAAACATTGATTTTGGTTTTTACATCGAGAATTAATTTTAAATTAATAAAATCAAATTATGTGATTTTAATATGAAAAAATGGATTCCATATTTGGAATAATAAAGTTCAAATTGTGTAAATAGGCACCTTTTATTTTTAGAAATTATGAATAGTAACTTGAGTAATTATTTTATTTACCATGGTTAAAGGGTAAATTTGGTAAATAAGGTTAAAAAAATAATAATATACCAATATTAAACTACCCTAATACATATATAAATCATTATTTATGAGATATTTCTAACATTTCCATCCTTAGATCGATTTTGGGACCCCATGGAGCCCCTTGGGTGTGAAAATGACATTTTATAAGAAATAATTTAAAGTAAAGAGAAATATAACTAAAACATGTATCTTTTCCTAATATAAATTTTATATTGGATTATATAAGTCATTAAATTGACTATCAAAAGTAATTAGAAAAATAATATTATTTCCTACATCATGTTATTTTATTTGTAATTTTCAGAGAGTAAATAAATAAATATAATGATGACACAATAATGATGATGTGATGGAATCAATAATTAAGGATTCAAATAAATGATATTATAAATATTAAAAGAAATGAAATTTTAAAAATTTTATTCCATAAATTATTTTTTTGTATTATATTGACATTTTATCTTTCAGTTAATTCCTTTGGTTAGAAGGAATCAGGTTGTTATGACTTTACCAAAAAAATCAATTACTAAATAGTGTCAAAATTGACATAAATGGTTTTTTAAAACCAATACTATTTTTTTTAAATGATATAATTGTCATAAAAATATAATACTCATCCAAATTAAATATATAATGTTAAAAATTTAGTTAATTATCCACTTATTTTTCTCTTGTCAATTGTCATTTAACATTATAACTATGTATTATGAAAATGCACGAAGACATGGTAAGAGTTAATGGTCTTAACTAAGGTATAAAGATAAATGATAAGGTTAAATTTTTGACCTAAACAAGTATAACACAAATTGTATAATATTTGTGTGACCCAAAACGATCTTATATTTTATAAAAACGAGTATGGGACCATTTGAAACCTAAAATCAGTTTATAACAACATAATATTTCAAAATTATCCAAAATTGCCCCTCCACCCTCTAATAAAAGGGCATCACCTATACCCATTTACTCACACCTCTCAAGCCCCTTGGTTCATAAAATATATACCAAAATTATCTCCCAACATCCCTCAAATCATCCTAGAAGCCTTACCTTCGGATTAATGAAATTAATGAAATAAATTTGGCTCAAATCAAAAGAAGTAACTGGATTTAGAGGTAACTTATTCTCTCAAGTTATTTTCATTTCATTTTCCTTCTCCACTCCCTATGATCTTATTATTATCTTATTACATAAAAAATATTATCCCCAATATACTAGGATTTTTTTAAGAGAATTATTCTAACTAAACATACAATCACCTCATTTTAAAGGATATGAAAATACTGTTTCTGTGGATGACAAACTATTGCCTCACGAAACAATGATTGTTCAATTTTTCCCTACCACCTCTAATGGTGGCCATTATGATGGAACTTTATTCAAATATTATATATATTATATATATATTTTCTCTTTTATTTTATATTTTTTATTTATATCATACCATTATGCATTCCATAATGTGAAAATATGATAATTTTATTTGAGGAAGTGCAGACTACCGCCCCCTCAATGTGATATGACTTATTCATGACATACATGGAAAATATAATTGATGTAATTAATCAAATTATGTAAATCATGTAACATATATATTATAATATAATTATAATATAACTATAGATAATTTATTTTTAATTCCATTAAATATGAAAAAGAAATTAAACTAGCATTAATGCGTACGTACGGCTTACCGTCTCCATGAATGGGGCATTGCATTTATTATATCCAAATGTTATGGACTATTATAAATACATATACATGGTATCTAAAAAAATACACTGGATATATATGATATTTATAACATTAATAATATTTCATAGATAATGTACTTTTGACCACCTGGACAATTGGTAATTATAACAAGTTCATTTTTGACTCAAGTACCGAACATCGACAAAATGACCGATATGAACATGAATAATTATATGAATGATATAGCTAGGTAATAAGTGATATAAAGGGAGTAAATAAATTTAAAATATTTTGAATCATGTATAAATTAACTTCTATTTATTTTTAAGTAATATAAAGAATGAATGATAACAATTCGGACTCAAGGTATGAGAACATATAAACTCAATTTCCTTTCTATCGATTAATCTTCAATTTTTTGATTATTTTGTTCTATGATTTATAATGAACTATGTTATGATGTATTATATTGTATGTATTCATTACTTATGTGTACTTATATTGAATACACATAATCAATCTATTTTATTTAGAAATTTATCTTTGTAAGGGACATCATCCCAATCTCTTTTAAATTAGGATAATTTTGGTTTATACATTACCTTGTTTTATATAGTGTATAATTATACCCTTTTTCTATTAATTTAATTAAATGGTTTTTAAAAGTAATTTTTTTAGGAAGAGTTTTACAAAATTAAAAAGGGAATTTTTTATTTTAACATACGTGGTGACAACGTCCTTTCCTCCACTGTGATTATTATTGGATATTTGGATTCCATAACAAGTCATAATGTTTTTAAAAGAAAAAATATTATGTTTTTGTATTGAAAATGGTTTAGATAATGGATTGATTATGTAAATATATTTAATTGATATCTAGTGATCGCAATTTAGAATTTTATCTTTATTTTATGCTTTTTTAATGTGTTATGATTATGTTATGGTTTTTGGGCATTGTTTATATATATGAGTGGTTCCATGATAAACCATGGGAGGGTGAGATTGAAATTGCTCTCCAATGCATTGGGTAACGTGACAGAGGTAAACATTAATGTTTCTCCTAATATATTTAGGAAATGCACTATGATGGGTATTCAAAACTTTACTCCCTTGGTAGCTAAGAAAACTATAATGTAAGTATGTTATGGATGCCACAATTTACATTTATGATTTATTATTTCTGTGTGTAATTCATAAAAATTATGGTTTCATGAGTTTTGTGGAAGAGAATATGTTTTGTGAGTGAATAATATGATTTCATTTATTTTTATGTATTGATGTACTGTTGTTTTGTTTCCTTATTCTATAACCCTTACTGAGATTTTTATGCTCATCCCGAGTTTTTGAAAGGTTTTTCATAGGGTATAAGGAAGGATTATATAAAGAAAAATTTAAAAAGATTTATATCAAGAAAATAATTCATGTTTAATTTAAGGAGTTTTAGTATTGTAAACAAATAGTTAGAGGTGAAGTGTCTACATTGTAATTTTTGAGATATATTGTAATATTTATGGACAAATTATCTAATACTCTAAACCTAAAAGTATAATCAATGTAATATTCATGACTTAACTCATGATTTTGTAATGTTTAAGGCTGGGGTCATATAGTTAGTATCAGAGGAATGGTTTATACAATATTGTAGATTAGGATGTTTTATTAAGGGTTAGTGATATGATCATGGGTTTATAATTTTATTGTATATTATAAGTTCAATGACATAGAAACCCCTTTTGAGGCTTATGTTTTTTCAAGGAGACTAACAATATTTTTGGAGATAATCACCTTTGATGAAATTATGTGTTTTTAGTATTTTGGATGAAAATTGTAATGTATGAAATAACCATTGAGGATAAAATATTTTATCATGATTTTTGAGGATTTTATATCATTTTTTTAATGTTATTATATTTATACTGTTTATTAAAAAGGATAACATACTGACCATTTGAAAAACGATCATGTTAGAGAAAGCTACAAGAATGACACCCACAACCAATGTGCGACTGGGATTTATTGCCTACCACGAACCTACAAGATGTCCCAGTTAGTATGACTTATTAGTTTTAGTTAAATGATTTTATAGATTATGAATATGTGGATTTTGGAAACTTGTGTTTTATCAAATGGATATACTTGTTATATGAAATTCATTTGGTGATTAAGTGGGAAATGTTATTTTGAAAGACGTTCTTACTTTTGGGAACACTATATGCCTAAGGAAAATAGAATACTATGGGATTTTATTTTTAGGAGTAATGGATTAATTTAATTTTAGAAGAATGTATGTTCCTATTATGGAAAAATGGCTATTTGGGTTGTTAGTGGAAGTGATTAACCTATCATGGAGAACATGCGATTAGGTTTATTACTTTTATTTATGAAACTTTAAGAGAAGTCGAAGTTATTGTGAGATACAATTTATCATGGAAGACAATGTGATCAACTAATTATGAATTTTGGGTTTCTATAATAGTTTGGATTATTTTGAAGAATTTTAAGGATGATTTTTTATTGAATGGTCTTTAATGAGCATTGGGTATTGATTGTTGAATTTTGAAGATTAAGAGTAGTATTTCTTTTCTTAATGAATTATTATTATTGGGGATTATATTAACTTGTACTAACTATTTTGGTTGTGGATAATGTTTCAAGACAGTATGAAGGGATAGTTAATATTTTTTTGTATTATATTATTATCTAGAAGTTAATTCATCTTGAATATTTATCATTTGGAAAAAAAGATGACTTTTGGGAGAAATTTATTAATGGAAGAAACATTAATTTTCATGTAAGTATATTTCTTTATGAGATTCGTATAGTTTGTAATAAAATTATTCAACACTATGAAAAGGATCTTGAAGAAAAAATGTTATATGCTTACTTTTATCAATTGACTTTTACCCAACCTCAAATTTATGGTATTTTGGTGGTTAATATACCATGATCATGTTCTCGATCACTCCCTATTATTATATTCGAGTTATTTCTTCTTCCATATCCATGTTTTGATAGGTGAAATACTAGAATGTGTTATCTTGGGTGACCTTTGTACTTATATTTCTTTCAATTAATGCGATAGTTTTATTGAATCTCCTTTCAATGTGGGGTTTTCAATGAGGTTTCTGAGGTATATTTTAAAAATGTGGGGATGAAGTTTCTAAAAGGGGGTAATTATGTCACGACCAAGTTTTTTATAGAATAATATATTTTCATATCTATTAATATTTATTAATTAGATATTAATTTTAGGTTAATATGGATGATTTTCCTAATAGCATGCCCCATACACAATAATGGGTTTCTTCGGAATCTTACGTTGCACACAATGTTGAGTTACACTGAAAATAAATAATATATTAATATTATTATTTCAAATTGTAGTTAAGGAATAGTTGTTGGAATGGTAGGAGTAAATAGTATCAACTGAATTAGGAATATATGGTTTACATAGGGTAAAATACTAATACATTTGTTACAAAATTTATTAAAAATATAAATAAAACAATTTTAATGTACAGGATGGGTTTTTATAAAACACTATTTAAAGGATAATAATTGTGTGTATAAAAACATATCAACCTTCATAGATTTTTATTTATTTCCAATATATGTTTTATATTTAATGTAAGGTTTTAAATTCATCTTATATGTTTTCTAGATATGATATAAGAACAAATTCATTTTTTGGGATAAAATTAGTATTTTTAAAAAAATGCAGCTTTACATCATTTTGTGGGAGAACAATTTTTTAATTTATTCTATTACACATTTATATGTTTTATTTGAAAAAATAAACTTCTTAATTAGAATCAGGAAATAAAAATTTACTTTGGATGAATTTTGGATATTTTTCTGATAACTATCATGTTTTCATGAATATTAAAAACACACTAATTTTTAATTGAAGAAAACTTTTCTCCGTCGTGATAATTTATATGGTTAAATAATATTATTTAATTGTTTTAATGAATAAATGGAATATATTTTTATCATTTATCCTAATTTTGATCATTGGATTTAATTTTACAATTAAATTGGATAAAAAAACATGTCAATCATTTGAAATTTTTTACTTATAAAAATCATTATTTTGGTTTTGACAACAGAAATTAAATTTTAATTAATTATTTTAACTTTTGGCTTATAAATTTGGGAAAATGGAATCCATATTTGAAATCATAAGTTTAAAATCTTGTAAATTATAACTTCAAAATATTTCAATTATAATATTTTGACATAAAAACATGTCAATATTTTATTTTTTGACATTATGAATAGTAACTTCAAAAATTATTTTATTTACCATGGTTAAAAGTTACATTTGGTAAATTAGCGTACCAAAATAATGATATAATAATATTAAACTACCCTATATGATTTCTTAATCCTATTGGATGAGATATTTTTGACCATGGGCTTCCTTGGATCAATTTGGGGACCCCATGGAGCCACCTGGGTTTGAAAATGACATTTTATAATAATTAATTTAAAGTAAAGAGAAATATAACATACACAAGTATATTTTACTATGAAAAATTATATGGGGTTATATAAATGATATCTTTGACTATAAATATTAATTAGTAATATAAAAATATTTCCTATTATAGGAAATCTTATTTGTAATTTTTAGACATTAAATAAACAAATTTATTTATGACATAATGATGATTAAGTGATTGCATCATTAATAAAGGATTCAAATAAATGATATTATAAATATTAAAATAAATTAAAATATATTATTTTGATGCCATATACGAATTATTTGGCTGATATTTACATATTATCTATCATCCAATGCCTTTTTTTAATTTAATAGGTTTTTATGAAATTAACAAATATCAATTACAAAATAGTGACAAAATTGATATAAATGAGTTTTAAAACAAATACTATTTTATTAAATTATATAATAGTTCTAAAAATCATAAATTCATCCAAATTACTTATATAATGTTACAAAAATCATTAATTATCCACTTATAGTTCGGTTTTCATTTTATAGTAAATATAGTAACCATATATTATGAAAATTCAAGAAGACATGGTAAGAGTAAATGATAATAACTAAGGGGTAATAATAACATATAAGTTTAAATTTGTGACATAAACATGTATAAACCCAATTTTCTAAGAGTTTTTAGACCCAAAAAAATCTTACCTTTAAATAAATGAGTTTGGGACCATTTGAAAAAGAAAAAAATTTTATAATAAAATTATAATTCTAAACTCTCCTAAAGTGCCACTAATTCCTCTTATAAAAGGGCATCAACTCAACCAATTTATGAACACCTGTAATGAAATATTTCTCATCCAAATTACAACAAAATAATCACCAACATCTCTCCTTTCCTCCTAGAATACATACCTTGTGATGAAGGCAATTAAAGAAATACATTTGGCCCAAATCAAAAGAAGATAACTTATTTAGAGGCAACGTCTTCTCTGAAGTTATTTTCTTTTTATACTTATCCACTCCCTATGATCTTATTATTCTTTTCCTGAATAAAAAACAAGTATTATCAATATACTAGGATGTTTTTATTAGATGGATTCTAACTAAACTTACACTCACCTCTATCTAATGGATACGAACATACAGTTTTCGTGGACGGTGAACTACTACCTCATGAAATGATTATTGTTCAATTTTCCCCTACCTGCTCTCATGGTGGCCATTATGATTAAAAAGTATTTATATATGACATATAATATATCTATATTGTCTATATGGTTCTGTATTTTTTATTTATATCATTCCATTATGATTTCTATAATGTGTAAATATGATAATTTTATTTGAGGAAGTGTGGACAACCGCCCCCTCCATGGGATATGACTCGTTCATGCCAAACATGTAACATATAATGGATGGAATTAATGAGATTATGTAACGTATATATATATCATATATATTATACTATATTTATAATTTACATATTTATAACATAGTTTTCATTCCATTAAATATGATGATTAAATTAAAGTAGCATTCGTGCGTACGTAGGGCTTACCGTCTCCATTAACGGTGCATTTTATTTCTTATCTCTAAATGTTATGAAATTTTATAAATAAATATATAATATATCTAAATAAACATATAGTTGATATATAAGATATTTAAATAATGAATACTATTTTGTAGAAAGTGGACTTTTGACCCATGTACAATTTGTAATTATAAAAAGTTCATTTTTGACTCAAGTACTGAACATCTACAAAACGACCATTATGAACTTGCGTAATTATATTATTCTTATTTCAAAGTATTAAGTTATATAATAATAATAATAAACATTAAAAACGTTCTATATCAAGTAGATACTAACTTAATTGTTTTATTTGGGAATATAATGAATGAACAAGACAAGTCAGACTCAATGTAATGGAACTTCTTAACCCAATTCCTATTCATTGTGTTAATATTATACATATAGATTATGTTGTGATATGAATTTGAAAGAAATAACATTTTTATGTCCTATATATTATGTATTCATTACTTATGTGTACTTATAGAATACACATAATCGATCTAATTTATTTACAAAATGATCTTTGTAAGGGAATTCTTCTCAATATCCATTCATTGAGGCATATTATGTTTTATACACAACATTATTTTATATGGTGTATAATTATAGCATTTTTATTTTAATATAATTAAATGGTTTTCAAAGGGAATATTTTGTTTTTCTATGCATCTTACTAAATGAAAAATGTGATGTTTCTCTTTAATGTATGCCGCAACGACAACATTTTTGCTGTTGTGAGTATTATTTGATATTAGGCTTCCTTATTAAGCCGTAATGTTTTTAAAACGAAAATAAATACCACTTTTTTATTGAAAATGTTTTTGAGAATGGGTTTATTGTGTCAATATCTTGAATATATATCTTTTGATTACAATGTTGAAATGTTATCTTTCCATTGTGCTTGATTTATGTGTCAGAATGTTTTTATGGATCTTGGGAATTATTTACATATATGGGTGGTTCTGTGATAAACAAATGGAGGGTGTGCCTGAGATAGCTCTCCAATGCATTTGGTAATGTGACAAAGGTAAAATTTATGGCTTCTTCTAATTTATTTATGTAATATATCATGATTCGTATTCCAATCATAACTCCTGATGTATATAAGAAAGCTACAATTTAAATATGTTATGGATTCCACAAGTTAACATTATGATTTATGATTTCTCTGTGTAATTCATAAATCTTATGATATCATTAGGTATGTTAATGATCTCATGTTTTATGAGTGAAAAGTATTATTTCATTTATTTTTATGTAATGATAGACTAATGTTTTCTTTCGTTATTTTATAACCCTTAATGAGCTTGTTATGCCCTTCCAATGTTTTTGAAATGTTTTTCCCAGGGTATAAGGAAGGTTAAAAGAAATGAAGAATTCAAGAAGATTTGTATCAAGAAAAGAAATCTTGTTTTATTTAAGGAGTTTTGTTATTGTGAACAATTGGATTGAGTAGAAGTGTCTGCTTTGATGTTTTTGAGATGTAATGTAATAATTATCACCTAATTCACTAAAACTCTAAACCTAGAAAGATCCTCAATTTCCAATTCAAGACTTAACTGAGGATTATGTAATGTTTAAGACTAGGGCATTATAAATACACCTTATAAATTGGATAGTGGAATCCACATAATCCTAATCATAACACGTTCCATCCCATGAGACCAATGGTCCATGGATAAATGAGCCATAATAGACTACTTATAGTGTTTTCTTCAACATATAGCAGAAAAAACTATTAGGTTAATATGGGAACAATAAGTATAAATTAATTTTTTCTCATCCCTACATGGAATATCTATAAAATTAAATATATAGTAATCAAGGCACTACAATAAGAACATGCATCACTCAGAATCTGCACAGAATGTAAACATTTCATGGAATATGCTTGGAATCTATAACCCGTAGTTCCTAGTGTGATGAATTATTCCCAATATTCCCATGTATTATCAGTCTAGGGTAACGATCCACCTATATTAAAAAATTTCAATAATAATAAAATCACAAAACAAGTGTGTCACACAATGGTAAAATCCTTGATTTCGTAACAAGTTCTAGAAATAACAGCATGTACCTGTCCTAGGTTATATGGGTTTCCCATGTTCATGGGTTAGCTAATCTAAAGAAAAGGTGGATTATAAAATTCTAATATAATATTATCTTGTATAATAACAATTTACTAAGGGAAATGAAAACATTTCCTTAAATACAAATTTATATCATCCCTCCCCAAGTTCCACTTATTGGTGCCCTGAGATTGTGGTCTATAAACCTCAAGCACATCTCTCCATATAGATGAGGCTGATGACTAGCAGCGAGGAAATTGGGTGAATCTTTGGGGAGGCTATTCCCTTAAATATTTGTGAGGAGGTTAGTGATACATAATAGTTTATTAAACATCAGAATAAGACATTATAATAAATAGAACAATGACCCACCATAGTAGCAGCATAAATAGAAAACAAAAAGCAGTGAAAATAAAAAATAAATAATATCCAAGATGAATTAAAAATGGAAAAGGCTAATCAATAAGTAGATGAAAAAATGATGGACATGATTTCTTGTAAATATACCAAATGAGTTCATGGGGAATTAGGGATTCATACATATACTACACGCTATCAAAAATAAAAAATGAACAAAATCATCTACTACTAGCATCACAATCATAGGCTCAGTCCCTTTCTCATGTACTCCTTCCTATGAAAGTAAATAAAGCATCGGAGTATTGTAATCTCCCTTTATATTTATCTGTAATCATAATGACTTCTTAGCTACCAAAGGCATCCCAATAAGGGTGTGAGATATACTCCCACTAGGACACCACCAATGGTGTATAAATATATCAAGTTCATGAAATATAAAATGAATAGTGCACTAATTTAGGTGGATATAAGGAAATAAATATTAAATTAATTAACTCTTCAGTTTATGTTCCTTAATGGATACAAAATTTAAAATACCAGCTTTGTCCAATGATGGATATTTTAACCAAAGGAACCTGTACAAATAATAAAATGTGGACATGGTTCATCATAAATAATGTATTTATTATATAATATACCCAATCATATGTTTTGGACTGGTGGAAACATTCTTAGAACAATAATCAAGAAGGATAGTAATTTAATAAATAGTTATATCACATAATCCAATAAATAATTCCATCATATCCAGTAATGATATTATATGACCCTCCAAGGTGATCCACGATGGAATCTCATGGGTCACTACGTTATACTCTGATATAACCAATGATATATATTTTATCACAAGTGACCCATAACATTTTCCCTCGTATCACTCTTGGTATGGTAAAGACTAATCTCATTTAGGTATCTCAAATAGGGAGTTGAGTATCACCCATCACATGGAATAGGTATCATTCAAATGATCTAGTCCATGATTTCACCCCAAGGAAATATTTTTCAATCCTGAGTATAAATAATCTACCTGGAGATCCTTTATAAGGAAATCAATGTGTCATTTTCAGTGCATCAAGTAGACCTAGATAAGGACCATGACATTTCCATCCATGAAGTCCTTAAGTTGGGGCCCATGTTCTCCCCCAGCCCACACACACGTAAGGAATTCCATTTAAAGTCACATGGAATCAATAATTATTTCCTTTTCATATGATAACTAAGATAACCATGTCATTCCATTCATGCTAATATGCAATGGACATATGAATAGGGCACAACATACATGTAAGGTACAAGGAAAAAAGAACATAGAATAAGACTAATTTAATATTAAAAGAGTCATAATGCCTAAAAATGAAATATAAATCATAATTCATCATTCTCAATGACATAACACATGGACCAAAATTCATTAAAAGTTAATTTATAGATTTATGGGACATAACAATGGCGAAACACACCTGAAATGTATTCTATCAACTTGGGTTAAAATGAGGTCTAGGAATAAAATTATGAAACATGATCATAAGAGTGGATAAAGATGTGGTGATCACCCAACCTGGTGATTCACTACTAACTAGGGTTCAACTAGACATGGTATCACATTCTATTAAATTTATCTAACATGCTTGAGGTATCACCATAATGTTCTGGCACATAGTAAAATATCTCATTATATAAAATGAAACCAAACTACTAGAAATAAGTAAAACCACCTACCAAAGAGTAGTAGTGATCCAATCATTGATTTTTTATGCTTGAATTAATATATACTGTGTGTTGTCAAAGAAAACATACAATTCCCATAAAACATGGAAGATGTGGTCACACCTAAATACAAAAATAGTATAATAATTCAATCAAGAACAGAAGGATGAGGAGTGTAGAGAATACATCAAGCCATCCAATGATTCTGTTGGTGAAGGATTTTTATTTTGGATGAGGCAGATATCAGTACCCTAACATGTGGAAGGAGGGGAAATCCCTGAATGAGGATGAGGGAAATCCCACTGGAGAAAATAAGGAGGAAGAGGAGGGGTAATATATTAATTCATTAAGGGTAATTTTTTAAATTTTAATCATAAAATAAGGAAATATGGTTTGGATGCATGGTTTTCCTTTCCATGTTCCATCCATGTGCAATGAAACTACCCAATGAGGACCGTCGCAGGGTTGGGGTGAAAGATTTGGCTAACTAGGAATAAACTATACAAAAATCCATTATCCAATATGTCTGCAACCATGCATGGTAATTCTTCTATGATTGAACAATTTTAATGATCTTTTGCATCAAAAATGCACCCCACTTTGTCAAGAAAAAAAGTTCATGAAATCCTATGAGCTGGGAAGCAGATTTCCTCTTAACTATGTGACCTATTTTTGTTCTTCAAATTTCGGGGCTTTAGTATCAGACCAAGACCCGAACAACCCTAAGACCTCCATTAATCCCTTAGGAAAAATTAGTATAGTAAAATTTTATATAAAAATATGGTTTGTACCTATGATAAATTTATAGAAGATAAAATCTCCCAAACTTAATCATTACATAATCATGAGTTTTTGTTAAGAAATCAATTTATTTCACATTGAGTAATTTTTCAAATATAGTTTTATTGGATAATTCAGTCATAAATCATACCTTACATTAACCTATGATAAAAACAAGACACATCTAATTATTATCCATTTTTTCAATAATATAATGCATATGAAATTCAAAATGTTTTATTTTATTAAATAAAATCATCATAACATTCATAGAGACTTATTCATTTCCATTTACCATCTTTAAAGCCAATGACATTCAATTTAAAAAAATTATGTTGAGAAAACAATCTAAATAAATGAAAAAATAAATAAAACCATTAGTTCAGTGAAAAACTGGGTAATTTATGAAATGTTTACATGTATATTAATTTTTTTAGGTCTATGAAATAAAAAATGACATGAAAATAGACAGGCTAATTTCTAAAATAAATCATTTAAAACTCAAATAATTTAATTAAAATACTATTTCTGTTACTTAGAAAATTATATTCCTAAATCCCTTCCAAAAACCTTTCAAATGGAATAAATATATATCCGACTTGAAATATAATATTTACCCAATGAATTGTGGAGATATAATGGAGATCACCCCTTGTATAAGCTATATTGTGTAGACACATGATCTATAATAGAAAATAGTGCTTCATATTAACAATATCTAGCTCACCAAAGACATGTAATGGGGATAAACCTGTCAAATAAGATGTATGAGGAAAATCATTTTTCATATAATTATCAAGTAGAATATCATGAATAAAAAAATTTATCCCTGCAACTTTTTACCATAAATATTTCCTAGAAATAGATTCAAACAAAAATGAAAAATCATTTCCGATATCAAAATATCCTTTTATTTAAAAGAATCATTTTAAATTCCAATTCCCTCTTATCATTATATTATCCAAAACAAAATACCAAAATATGTAGAAAAATGGAATGATAGATTTTCATTGAAGAAAAAATGAAATATTACAAATAAATATATAAATCAAATAGTGATCATTGATGTACGAAAGGTCAATGTTGTCAACAACGTTAAAAAGATAACATTACTTTTGTCATTTCTCAAATAATTCTACAGATAAAAAGTAAAACAATCCTTTTGTAAATCATTTAATCAACATAAAAAATATATATTATAAAATCATTAAATATTTTATGTCTATATAAAATATTTTATAATATCATTTTATAAATATGTTCAAGGAACAAAAGGTGTTGGAAGGAAAACATTAAAACATGATATTTTTAAAATGAATGTCCCTTACCACTTTAACAACATTTTAATTGTAAGCACAATGATAAAATACCATTAAAAAAATATAATATCATCAGAAAAATTAATTGATGATATAAAATATCATGGGGCTATATATAATCCTCATAGAAGGATATAGGTTCATAACATTAGAATATTCTTCAATGAATGAAAATTAAGATGAAGTCAGTTACCTTGAGTATGACATGTCACATACATTATTATATTATTGAATACTAATTTTATTAATTATTTAATATATTGAGATGCATTTCAATTTTATAAATATTATTATTTTAATAATTAATAATTTATATACAATTACTTATTCAATTATGTTTACATCAGGTGTTCTGGTGATATTTGGCATATTTTTCAAAAATGAATTTGATATGTATAATATTTGACCAAGAGGTTGTTATTAAACATATCCAGAATAATAATAAATTCATAATTATCATATTAGTTCATAAAATATACTTTTGAAACCAATCATGAAAGATAGCTATGAATAAATTAACTATGCTATGATCATGGAGATGGTAGGCGGCATGTACAAATATAAACATTTCCATTATTCAATGGTCATGATGGAAAGAAGGGATGTAATATTTTATCTTTACATAATGAATATAATGTAATATTTGTTGGAGTTGGTTCCCTAGAACCATTTTCATGGTATTTTATGATAAACTATATTCATTTTTCATGAATATTAATAAACATCTTATCATATCACAATTTTTCTTCTACATTACATAGTATGTGATAATGCCCTAAGAGTAGTTGCCACACTAAATTCTTGTAAAAGTTCCCTGCAATAATTAGAACCTAGAAGTGCAATGAAACTATTCTAAAGTTTAAATTTTTTAGCAAGATGATATTATTTTAGGGACATAAATGATACGTTCTACTAGGGTTGGGTAATTACTTCACGTTGAGGCACCTTCTCACACTATACACCCCTAATAATATCCATTTGGATATAATGAGAATGATACCCTCCAGTAGGAAATCCAAATTTATATATGTCCTTGGATGTTCCTATATATAGACATGTCTATTGGTCCATAGTCTTTAATATTTTTATTAATGAGTATTATGAGTAATATACTTTGATTTATTAAGGAAAATAATTATGATATATGCTCGTGGAGAGATAGGATATGTTTGGTGTTTCCTGATAAATATTTCAATAATAAATAATTTTAGAAATGATTTGTCTCCTCTCTTCTTTAACAGAAGTTTATATCTTAGGCCCTTTGATGGAAGTGACATAGCCTAAATAAATATGTTTCCATAATGTTCTATAGGAACGTTCAATTTTTTAAAATACAAGGAAAGTGAAATCGAGCATATAGGTTAATGGAACCAACAAGCAACCTTGTATATTTGAGATATCGTGATAATAGAATTATATTACACAATAATCATTTGTATGAGGTAACATGAAATTTTGATATTAACATTAATCTCTATGGGTTCCTTTCCGTGTTTCTAAATGCTAATTTTGGACATTAGGCAATTTCACCTAATTCCACTAAGAATGTGGCCTAGAGGGTCATACTCTATGTGTATCAGGAATATTTGTTAAATAGTATATTATTTAACAAGATGGATAAATATTATTCCCAAACATGGTTTAATAATTTGTATTGTATGCTTGATCACATATATTCTATCAACAGTTTATCAAGTGGATATAATGTGAGCGAAATGTGAAATAAATATTTATTTTCTAATTAGTGAATATAATATTTATTTATCTATTGGTGGAAAATTTAGCAATATTTTTTGAATAAATAAATTTTCATTATTCATGTCCTGATAAATATTGTGGATGAATAGTGGACAAAGTTAAATGATGTAAGGAGTAATAATAAATATTGAATATTATTTAATTAAATAATATTCAAGATTAAGTCACATTATAAGCGCATGTCGAGAAATAGTGATAATATTATTATTATATGACATGGGATTTTCAATAAGATTAAATAAATAATTGATGGAACTTGGGAAATTATTTTATTTAAACCCTAGGGATATATAAACCCAGATATGTTATTTTCATGATAATACAGTTCATTTTTTTGGTTGTACACAATGGATTTCGATATTCCACTCAATCCATACATATATCTCCACTCCAAGAATACTCCATAGAAGGGAGAGTAATCTTCCTCCACCGAACAATCTTATTTCAAGAGAGAACAAGGAGAACACTTTGGAAGGGGTTCTCATTGGGATCATATGTGAAAAAAGAAAGAACAAGGATCTTTTATGCTAGCATTAGGAGATTATTTCAGTGGCATTTGGACATTCATGGAATATGTGTGGATCACCACTAAAGGGAATCTCCAATTAATTCTTATAATGTAATGGTGATGCACTGCAGATCTGTTACCCAATCCATCAAAAAATAATAATTCCATCAAGGTAATTATTATTAAATTAAATTATTTATAAATAATATTTTATGATCCTTGAACTATTGTTTCTAAATGACTACTGTTCTATGATTTAGTGGATCCAATTCCATAGATCACAACTCTTATCATCATGCATATCTAAAATTGGACATCAATCATGACAAAAATAAATGTGGAGAACCATCCCTTGCACACATCCCCTACGTCCATAACCTAAGAGTGGTATTAGAGTGGTCACGTAATTAATTTAAAAAATTTAATGATCATCAGAGATTTATGCATTTTAACGTAGTCTCAGAATTTATGATTAATCCTTCTTTCAATCCGAATTGAGATATAATCTACATCCTCTTCTTTTACCATTTATTTAATTGAAATGAATAATTTTATGACTAAAATAAATTCGATGAGCTTATATGGATGTGAAAAGGATTCTTTCCAGGTAACAGAAGAGTACACACCGTGTAATCTGAGTACATACTCTGTACTTGTGTTCAATGCTTTAGGAATTAGATCATAAATTAAATAACATGTATTCATTGATAACCTAGGTTATAGTCAATTCTTACTTCATGTGTTTACAAGGAAATATTGCCGCTTTTTCAACTGGAGGTCACGCCATGTAGCCCACCTACACGACATGTAATCCCTCTGAGTAACAGATGGGTGGTCTATTACAATACATGGCCCACCTGACTGTGGACCATTTAATAAAGAGATCAGATGTGCATGTATCCTATTTCACACATTGTGTACTCTAGTTTCTAATGCATGATTTACAGGCCATGTCCAAAGGCATGTACCTCAGATAGAGGGTGAGATATGTGCATGCCATGTATCTCACTTGTACACTCAATGTACTAATAGGAAATTATGCCAATTTAAAATATATTTATTTTACTATGTAATCCTTGAGACATGTACTTGGGAATGGGCGTAAAGGAATGATACACCATGTGATAGGTTTTAATATACATGAGTATTTAAATGATTAAACAGTATCTGAATAATTTTTGTATATTCATATAATGTACGAGTCATATTAAAAGTTGTTAATCTATATCCATTGAATAATAACACATGACTAAAAAATAATATAATTCCTATAATCATTAGTGATGTACACATTGTAAAAGTATGTGATAAGTAGTGTATTATATATGTCACAAGAGTAAAATAGTGTATGAATATAATACATATTGGGAAGAATCATACATGTATTCTCCTTGATTCCTCAAAGATACAATTATGTACACCATTAATTTTAAATAAATTTGATTAATTTGATTAAAATTTTATTGGATGATAATCTCAAATAAATTTGTATGATAATTAAGATTAATGAATTTATTAATTAAATATAACAATTAATTTATTCAAGAACAATTTATCACAAATAAGAACTATTGAGAGTTTAATTGTAGATTCATTATAAGAGTAACTCTTTGTGAGGATGTGGATGATAAAGATCTGGACCAACCCTTTGTATGTGATTGGTTTGATTTAATTTATTCTTAAATTATTTTTTTGGGTTTTAGTGCCTCCTCTACTCTTAATATATAGGGCCTACTCTACCATGGTTTCTTTTTTAAAAACCACTTTCCCCTCACCTACATGCGTGTTAAAAGGAATATACAATGGATGGAGCACAGAACCTAGTGGAGGTAGTTCATATTCAGAGATGAGGAGAAACCAATCAAAGAATATATATAAGTGGACAGGTGGAATGAAGTTACAAAAACCCCAATTGGTTCAAGGTGTTTTCCTCTATGTAAATGTTTAGTTTAGAAACTAATAAATAAAATTACCATTAGTAGAAACTCATGATCATAACACATTATTATTTTATTTATGTCATTTTTCCTGCTTATATAATTACGGATTTTTTTCATTATCACATAATTAATGAATTATTGAGCATGAAAGATAGAAATAAAATAAACTAGCTTATCCATAAATATTATGTAAGACAAGGTAAATCACTTATGTAAACCCACATAATAATAATGGTCACATGATAAAGATAATTATTGTAAATTTATACATAAAAGGATAAAACAATCAATAAAAAATTATGTTCGTATGGCTATCCCTTACATTGGAAAAAATTAATCAATAGTTCAAAGTTCTTGACAAACCAATTTTGGGGTGAATTAAATTATAAAATAATTACAACACCATGTTTTGTGGTGACATAAATTATTTTATATCAAGGTTTCACAACCCAAGTAGGACTTGGTTTAACTAAGAGGAAAAGGCTGAGGAAATCCAGTTTAACAATTATATGATTGTGGAGTCCACTCAGCATATTAAGGATATGTGAGTTAATTTAGTTGGAATTTCAAATGGCTATCTAAAACCATCATGGATGCTTGAACAACCAATGTTTCGGTATGAGATTTTGAATACGGATAAATTCCAATAGGATTTCATAGAAACATTACATTTTGAATCCTATGGTGAGGGATATTGGGTTTGATAAAATAGTGGCATACTACAAAATTTTATATTTTATCTTTCTAAATTTTATCAGATAATGTAATGAAATTATTCTTATCTAATTTTAAAGAAATATCATTTAAAGTAAATCACACATATAATTGTGATCAATACATGATATGGACAACCTTATCACCATAAAAAAATTCCAAAAGTTTCAATGGAGATTGCATGTCAACATTCTCTATTGAAGGAAATCATTTATGCTGGAAAGACCTTTTCATGTTGCACCTGGTAATGAGGCAAGTGATTAAGAGCAATCTATAAGTTATAAACATGTGAATAATGAAATATATGTTCCATGATTCATGATATCATCAATTTCCATTGATATTTTTATGAAACATGAAGACATAGAATCGTATAGCATGATTTCAAAACAATAGGATCTCAATCAAGAGAAGGTGAGATAAGAGAGCTATGAGATCTCCAATGATTTGTTCACAAATAAGATTATAGAGTATACAAAAGCTGATCCTCATATAGTCAATATTATTCACTAAATTAAAAATAAGAAATCTTAGGGATTAAATTCCCAGATGATTTTCATAGATATCTCACACATTCATCACTATCCAATACCTTTTCCAACATTATTGTAAATTACAATATAATAAATAAAGAGAAGACTCTTTCAGAACTTCTTACATTTATATTCCAAGTTTATAAGGATATTCTGAATGATATTCTTGTGGTCCTTATGGGGAACCAAAAAATGATGAACAATGAAATGATTCATAAGACCTATAAATAGTCTAATGCTCTTTATCATCGTACTTACAAGAATAATAATATCCAAAGGAAGGGTAAGGAAAATGAGGGAGCATATTTTTCATATGGGGAGTTGGGCCACTGGAAGTGGAACTACCCCTATAAGCAAGGAGAAGTTATAGGTGCATTCTTTATCGAGGGTAATCTTCCAATATCTACCCATTGGGTATTAGATGAAACTTATTGTGCCCAAATCTATATCTAATTGAAAGAATAGTGTATATTTACATTGATTACTGGAGGAGTGGTGGATTTTAGAGTTGTTATGGGAGAAATGTTGACTTCCCTAGCTATTTAAGACTACCATATTTAATTACCAACTGGAATGTTTTTGGTTTTAAAATAATTTTTTTATATAACTACGCTTACGAAAAAAATAATTTTTCAATCATGACAAGATGTAGACGGGTTTATATTAAATTTTAGAAATAAAATGTGTTTTTTTGTATGGAAAATATATGTTAGGGTATGGAATATTTAAATGATAGTCTTTATGTATTAAATTATGAATTTTTTTTTGGAAATTGATAACGAATCATGTTCACAAGACTCTTTTAACACACAACTTTTGAGTCACCATATTTGTTATGTAAATGATAATATTTTTTAAAAAATCTATATCTAGATGGTTATTTAAACTCTTCTGAGCTAAAACCACTTGAAGGATCTCATGATTGATTATAAGGAATGAATAACCAAACCACCATTTGGGGGTCAGTGTGAAATTTCCATTGAGATTTTAGTATTGGTACACAATGAAGTGTGTGGACCATTTACAATATATTCTATAGGTGGATATTCATACATGATAACTTTTACTAATGAGTTTTGTAGATATGTCTATGTCAACATAATGAGGTATAAGACGGATTCATATGAGAAATTAAAGGAATTCAAGATTGATTTAGTCAATCAATATTGGAAGAAGATAAATAATCATTGATTGTAATGGGGTGGGGATTATCTTAACCAAGAGATCAGTGAAATTATACAGGAATATGGGTTTCAATCTCAATTCACTCCACCATACACACCATTGTGGAATGGTGTTAGTGAATGTAGGAACCATACATTTATAGACATGGAAAGGTTAATGAAGAGTCATAAAGATATGTTATTATCCTTTTAGGGACATGCATTACAAATTGATAGATACACATTAAACTGAGTTCCAACTTATTCAGAAAGTAGAATTACATTTGAGTAATGGAGTGGAAAGACACTCATTTTGACTCATACACAAATATGACGTTGCGAGCAGTTTGTTAATGCATTCTATAGAAACAAACCAACACCCAGGGGAAAAAGTATTTTAATAGGGTATTTAGAGGAAGAAACATGATACTCCAACTACAACCCCTTTAGATAGGAAGGTGATTGTTCCCAAAAAAGCCATCTTTTATGAGAGAGAGAGATCACCCACAAAATGGATAGTAAGAGCAAGATTAACTTTGAGGAAGTTTATTCTCAAGATACATAAGAGTTAGAGTAGTAATAGGTTCAAGAGGTCCCCATTGAAGAAGTGGTTCCAAAAACACAATTATTACATTAGAGCTTAATAGAGGTAAGGGAACCTTAGTGATATGGTTTTCTAGTCACATAAGACGATGAATCCTTGTTAGTGGATAATGAAGAACCTCTCTCCTACAAGGAGGAGTTAGAGAGAGTAGAAGCTACATGTTTGAAATAATCCATGTATTATGATACGGATTCTATGTATTAGAACAATGTATGGGTTCTTATCGATGCACCTATTGATGTAAAAACTATTGGTTACAAATTGTTATTCAAAAGGAAGCTAGATAGGGAAGGTAAATTTAATACCTATAAATAATTTATAGTGTCTAAATGTTTTAAAAAACTTCATGGAATCAACTACGATGAATGTTTTTAGCAGTTCCCATGTTTAAATACCTCAGAATTCTACTAGAAATAGTATATTACCATGATTTTGAATTAGAAGATGTGTGTCAAACTGAATTTTATAATGAGAAACTTCTAGAAGATTTCTATATGACACAACTAGAAGGTTTTGTTACTCCAAGTAATGCCAAAAGGATTTTCTTGTTTCTGAGATCTATTTATGGATTGAAGCAATTCTTTTGGACATCGATGAGTCAATTAAATGAATCCATAATATAATTTGGTTTCAATAGTAACGATTGTGATTCGTGTGTTTAAAAGAGGATTAGTGGGAATGTGGTCATTATCCTATAAGTATAGGTTGATGAAATATTACTTATTGGCAATGTCATATCATTCATACAGTTAGTAAAGGACTAGTTTAAAAAATGTTTATCGGTGAAAGAATTAGGTAAATAAACCTACATTCTAGGAATCAAGATCATTTGTGATAGATCTGAGAGGCTTAATTATCTCATTCAATGTACATATATTCAAACAGATACTAATGATATTTTGTATTCAACAACCCAAGATGGGATTTCTCCCAGTGTCACATGTGTCCTCACAAAAAATATGAGAAAAAAAAGAATGAGTAACATCCAATAGCATCAGCCATATGATAAATCATGTATTCCTTAAAATGTACTATACATGATGTGGCCTATTTTTTAGCATGGTTTGATGAAATTAACCAGTTTTAGGACAAAAACATAGGTGTAACACCCCACGATTTCATAGTTCATTATTTCTTCAAAATAATTCAATAACTTGCATAGCACGCAACAC
This sequence comes from Viscum album, assembly GCA_963277665.1. NCBI lineage: Eukaryota > Viridiplantae > Streptophyta > Magnoliopsida > Santalales > Viscaceae > Viscum > Viscum album. The sequence goes on from OY728127.1 coordinate 952,157,535, forward strand.
CGAGATCAAGCGCACCATGACGTACCAAACTAGTCATTCAAAAGAGGTTATGAATAGTATTTACTGAATTTTGAACTTTATATAATCCTTATAATTTTATAATCCATAATATGAGTTTCATATACATAATTTAAGAACGAATTCATTTTTCTCAGATAATAAAAGTATTTTTCAAAAAATGCACTTTTACCGACTTTTAATGGTGAACCATTGTTAAATCCAATATTTTAAAACTTTTATATATTCAATTTTACAAAATAAATTTATTCTTTAGAATGGGGAAATAAAAAATTAACAATGTAACACCCCATGATTCGTCGGTATGCTTTTCTTTGAGTAATACAGTAGTGTGTGTTGTATGCAACTTCGAGTTCTAACACACACCACAACCAATCAAACTATCCCTTATGTATAGCAATACCTACTTTTTGAAATTTTATAAATATTATCATTCAAAATGGAATTCATTTTTGGATTTGAAAAATCGAATTTATCCTAGGATAAATTTTTGTATTTTTCAGATAACTTTTATATTTTGATGAATAGTGAAAATTACTAATTTTTTATTAAAAACAACTTTTTTAATAGAAATAATTAATTGTGATAAATTATGAATTTGAGTGGTTTTAAAGTATATTTAGAGTATATTTTTACCATTTAATACAATTTTTTTCATTGGACATCATTTCACATTTAAACCAGACATAAACAATTGTCAATCTTTTGATTGTTATTATCTTTTAAAAACAAGCTTTTTGTTTTGACAGCATGAATTAATTTTAAATTAATTTCTGCCACTTCTGTGTTTTGAATTTGGAAAAATGGACTCCATATTTGTAATCAGGATGTACAAATTTTTTAAATAGAAAACTATTATATTTAGACATTTTGAATAATTACTTTGGTAAATATTTTATTTAACATGGTTAAAGGGTAAACCTGGTAAATAAGGGTAAACAAATAATATTATAATAATAATAAATTACCCAAAAATGTATCTAAACCCTATTGGTTGATTCATTTCCGACCATGGGAATATTTGGGTTGATTTTGGGACCCCATAGATCCACTTGTAAGTGATAATGACACATTATATTAATTAAGTTAAAGTAAATACAAAAATTATATAATCCAATATCTATTAGAAAAACAATTTTTCCTTACGGTAATATATGTTATATTTTCGACTATAAATATGAATTAGAATGAAAAAAATATTTCCTAAATAATGGTCTTTTATTTATAATTTTTAGACATTAAATAATTAATTTATTTTTGAACAAATGATGATGTTGTAATTTCATTATTAGTGAAATATTAAAATAATTGATATTATAATTAGCTAAAAAAATATACTTTTAGAATTTTAATGAATTACACGAATTTTATAGGTCAATATGACATGTTAGGATTGATTTAATTAACTTTTTTCTAAGTAATACTTCTTTTATGATTTTCACAAAAATCAAATACCAAATAGTGTCAAAATTGACAAAAAAGAGTTTTTAAAACAAATATTATATTTTTAATTGATATTAAATTTTTAAAAATCTAAGGTTAGGCCAAAGGACTTTTATCATGATAGGTAAATCATTAATGGACAACTTGGGGATCTTTTAGTGGTATATAGTATGTTTATTAACTATATAATATAAAAATACAAAGTGACATGGTAAGTGTCAAACTAATTAACCAATAGTTAAAACCAAACGATAAGGTTAATATAATGACCCAAAACTATCTAAAATCTATTGGATGAAAGGTTTTAGACCCATACCCACCTTAGTCTTTGAATAATCCACTTTTTAGCTACTAGAAACCAAATATGAATTTATTATAAAATAATACTTTAAGTTTTTCAAAAAGATCCCCTCCTCCCCCTTATAAAAGGACACCACTTCTAACCAATTCCTCACACCTCTCAAGCCTTTTGGCTCGTCCAAAATCTACCCAATTATGCTCCCTACATTCCTCTCCTACTTTTAGAAGCCATAACATAGTCATAAGGCACTTCAAGAGTCCTTTTTGGTTCAAACCAACGGGAGTTACCCAAATTAAAGGTAACGATTTCTCTTAGCTTCTATTCATTTATTTTACTTCTCCAAAACCTAAAATCTTCGTATTATTTTCTTTTGAAACAAAAACAGTATCCTAAATATACTAGGATATTTTTATTATATGTATTCTATCTACACTTACACACACCCCTATCCAATGGGTGAATAACAAAATGATTCTGTGGATGACAACCAAACGCATCACGATGCGATGATTGTTCAATTATCTCCTATCACCTCTCAGGGAGGCCATTATGGCTATAATTAAATATGATATTAATTATATTTATTTGATATATAATATTCAGTAATTCCATTTTATATCATACCATTTTTCATTTCATGTAGTATATATATACGATAATTTCATTTGAGGAAGTGCGGACTACCGCCCCCTCAAAGTGGTATGACTCGTTCATACCATACATGGAATGTATAAAGGATGATGTTAATTATCTCGAGTAACACATATAAGATATTATATTATAATTTAATAATAATATACCTATGTATCATTGGTTTTGATTCCTTTTAAAATGAAAAATGAAATGGAAGTAGCGTTCATGCGTACTTACGGATTAACGTCTCCACGAACGCGATGTGATTCATTTCCCCATCATATCCATTAAAGAATAATTATCATTTTATGATTAAAAGTAATTTTTAAGGACTTTATATCATTCAGGATATGAATAGGATATAACCTATCCATAAAAAAATGGCTTACGTAACGAAGAAAACAAAGGAAAACGAATCAGTTAACACCCAAAATGACGATAATACTAAAATATTATTGACAAAGAAATATTAAAAGATCATATATGATATCATATTTATGAATATGATTCTTGTGTAATTTAATAAAAATGATTTAACTATTATAAAGGAGATTAAATTACACACTGTCAAGGAAAAGTACATGGTAAGGGGTTTTCATCTCACTCCTTATTCCCGTGAGATTCATGCCATATTGCCACTATTACCTTTTTTGTGGTGTATGTAACAGCCAGACCCCAGTTACCCAGTGTTGGTTCATTACTACATAACATTGGCATGATCTCAAAGGATCATGTCTTGAATGACCGATTAGTTTAGTAGTCTTGGAAACCCTAGATATATTCATAAGTCTTACATTACATCATAAGGTAAAAAAACTACAACAACATCTTGTATTCATATCCCCTCATACTATCACTGCAGGTCATTCATAAATTACTTCTTCACATCCTGGAAAAAATATTACATTGAAAGGGGTGATCTTAGATTCTCAGTAAGGATACCAATATAGAAAATGTTTTCATAGATAAGAATAAACACTTAACGAAATTTATAACTAAAACAAAAGCCTTTTTAACTTGAACTTCAGCATAATATGGCAATGATAAAATGAAATAATTCCATTTACTTATTCACATGGATATTCTACTAGTCGAACAATCACATGCAATATATATATCCACTTTTATTATTATGGAATGCATAATTATAGACTATCATAACCACATAGCCAAGGCCTCGTGTGAAGACTATAAATAAGATTTGGCCCAGGCCTTGTTCCAAGACACTAGTTTGTCTCATGAGACCTACCGAGGCATCTAGAAGCTATATAGGGCTCCACCCATCACTTACTATGTCCAATGAATTCCTCATATGAACATGTTTAAACATAACATAAACATTCGTATTATAACTTGCATACGAAATGTCAATACTTTAACCACAAACCATGAATGGTATAAAAATAACACATCCACAATAAAACATAACTCATTCGATACAATATGGAAGATTGTATTGTATCATATTAACCTCAATAGATAATAATGAATGATATTGTCATAGATGAAAATAACCATCAAAACTATTTGAGAGAAATATCCCCCTTTTCTTGAAAACATTTAAAAGTCACACTATTTGTCAAAAAGCCATTTAAAATAGATTTTTGAATTAAAGTGTCTGATACCAATTTGAAACTTTGAAAAGGAATTTTGATTTGAATACATTAATGTCCATATAAATAAATCCTTAAAATCATTTTTAAAACATGGACATTAATGAGAATGATTTTGATGTATAAGTCGTTAAAACATTTAAAAATGGTATTTTAGTTAGAGTTTCTAACCAAAAGAGAGACAATTGAATACAAATAATTGAGGTAATCAAAATTTAATAATATCATGAGAATAAAGGGATTCATGATATAGTATGTCAAATTACACTATATACATCATATAAAAGTGATTTGGTGTGTAACAACAAATAAGTCTCAATGGAATGTAAATTGAGATGAATTCTCTTATTAAGACCATATCCTTGTGTTAAGGATAAATCACCGACATAATTTTGTGTGAAAAATATAAATACACTCAATATTATTGGATATTTAGTGTAAATCAATCAGATGAAATTCACACATATTCGTGTAAAAACAACACCAATGAATTTGATATTTAACTCAACAAATGAAGACTGAGTTAAAATTACTCTTATCAAGTTCATACCGATGACTTGAGAATTTATCAAGTGAGTGATTATGTGTATAAAAAGTATATCCATAGAAAGGGTATTGGAAATTATGACATAATGAAATGAATAGTGATTCCACACATAATCTTGGAGTAAAATAATCAATGAAGTATGCGTAAAGTGGAATGAGTGGAAATTAAAATTTCAAATTCCCTTATCGATTAGGTAACTTACGAAACATACAACCATGAAAGAAGGATCTTAAAATGATGATGTAAATACCCATAAATTAAAGTATATTACACAATTAATACAATCATGGGAAGTACACATACACCACATGCAATAAATAAGTGGTGAACAATGGAATTATCACGAAATTAAGAGTGAGATAATAAACCCCTTACTTTGTAAATTTTTCCTTGGTTGAGGGTAGGATAACCTACTGTATAATGGTGAAGTAATTGTTATTAAATTATACAATAATCATATATATTAATATGATATCATATATGATCTTTTAACATTGCTTTGTTAGTAATATCTTAGTAATATCGTCGTTTCGGGAGTTAACTTACTCGTTTTCTTTGATATGTTTTGTTACGTAAGCCATATATTTCATGGATAAAATGTATCTTATTAATATCCATAATTATATAAAGTCCTTAAAAAATATTTTTAAATCATCAAATGATAATTATACTTGAATGGATACGATGGAGAATGAATCTCATCGCTTTCGTGGAGACGGTAGTCCGTACGTACGCACGAGCGACAATATTATTCTTTTGATATTAAAAAAATATATAATTGGATGGTATATCATATATACAGAATCATTATGATGTTATATTTATAATTTAAATGAATTACACATCATTATTATACCCATCAAAATAATAATTTATTGAATGACAATTACACCACGACGTGGAGACGGTAAGCCGTACGTACGCACGTATGGTGACATGTTATTCAATGGATGGGTAGAATATGGAATATTGTTGTACCATATTTATAATAACATCACATTATATATATGATACTGGAGTTATTATTTTATAATGGTAATAAAAAAGAAGGAAGAAGTGGAAGAAGAAAGGAACATGGAAAAGCGTGGTGAAATCATTACCTCTTCTTCAGGTTCTTCCTTTTGATTTGATCAAAAGGGCTCTTAGGTTGGCTTTCTGGCTAAAGGAATGCCTCTAGGATGAATTTAGGGAAGTTTAGAGAGTATTTGGGTAGGGTTTGGCCGAAACAAATTGTTCTGAAGGTTTTAATTAATGAGAAGGGGGAGTGCCCTTTTATAAGAGGGGTGAGGGGCACCTTTGAAAAAGCTAAAAATATTATTTTATTAATAAATTAATATTCAGTTTCTAATGGCTCCAAAGTGGATTATTTAAAGGTTAAGGTGGGGATGTCTTGAAAACCACTCAACTAATATAATTTAGACTGGTTTGGGTCATTATATCAACCTTATCTTTAAGTATTAACTCTTAGTTAATTAGTTTCACTTTTACAACGTCTCTTTGTATTTTTATATTATATGGCTAATAAACGCACTATATACATCCAAGAGACCCCATAGTGGTCCATTAATGATACACCTATTGTGAAGTAAGTCTTTTGGCCGAACCTTATATTTTTAGGAATTTAATATCAATTAATAATATAATATTTGTTTTAAAAACTCTTTTATGTCAATTTTGACACTATTCAATAATTGTTTTTTGTAAAAATCATAACAGAACGATTATTTCGAAAAAGGTTAATTACATCATTCCTAACATGTCATATTAACCTTGAAAATTAGTGTAATTCATAAAAAGTCTAAAATTAAATTTATTTGGGTATCTACAATATCAATCATTTTAATTTTTCACTACTATGGTAATTACTGCATCATCATTGATTAATAAATAAATTAAATCATTTAATGTCTAACAAATATAAATAAAATACCATTATGTAGGAAATACATTTATCTTTATAATTAATATTTATAGTCTAAAATCCAATATATATAACCCTATGTAAAAATTATTTTTCTAAATGATATATGCTTGTATCATTTTTGTATTCATTTTAACTTAATTAAAATAAAGTGTCCCTATCACTTACAAGTGGCACCATGGGGTCACAAAATTGACCCAAAGATGCCTATGGTCGGAAATGTATCAACCAATAAGGTTAGGACATGTTTTAGGGTAATTTTTTATTATTATAATATTATTTTTTAACCCTTATTTACCGGATTTACCCTTTAACCATGGTAAATAAAATATTTACCGAAGTAATTATTCAAAATGTATAAAAATAAAATTTATCTATTTACACAATTTGAAAATCTTGATTCTAAATATGGAATCCATTTTTCCAAATTCAAAACACAGAAGTGGCAGAAATTAATTTAAAATTAATTCTCGCTGTCAAAACAAAAAACGTATTTTTAAGATATAATAACTATCAAAAGATTGATATTTGAATCTGTTCGGTTTAATTGTGAAATTATGTCCAACAACCAACATTATATTAAATGGTAAAAATATATAATAAAAATACTTTAAAACCACTCAAATTCATAATTTATCACTATTAATTATTTTGATTAAAAAAGTTGTTTTTAATTAAAATTTACTAATTTTCACTATTCATCAAAATATGAAAGTTATCCAAAAAGTACCAAAATTTCACCCAACGCTAATTTAGATATTAAGAATCCAAAAATAAAGTCTATTTTTAAAGATAAAATTTATAAAATTTCAAAAATAAGGTATTATTATTCATAACGGCTAGTTTGATGGGTTGCGGTGTGTGTTAGAACTCGATGTTGCGTACAACACACGCCATTGCATTATTCAAAGTGAAAAGTACCATGGATTCTTGGGATGTTACATTCTCCGATTCTTTAATAAATTCTATCCTCAAAATTTTTTTTAAAATTGGGCTTGAGAATATATTGGAAAGTCCCACATCATAAAAAGAGTCAATAAAACTATCACTTTAATAGAAAGGAAGAGAGGTATAAAGGTCACCAAAGATATACCATACTAGGATTCCATGTTGGAAAAAATGAATATGGACGATAAACTATGTGTTATGTTCTGATGAGAAGGGATAGAAAACATGATCAGGAGAAAGTTAACAATAAGAAAACCAAAAACTTGTGATGGGACAAACGGTAATTAGTTTCCCAGTAGGAAAAGTAAACGGACAACATTTTTATAAATTTTTTTAAGATACATTACATAAAGATGAGGAATTCAATTCTGAGATCGACTAAGAACATAAAGAGACATACGTAATTTTTTGTAAAGTTTCATTCTTTAATAAATTCCAACTAATAACTCATTTTTAAATGATGAGTATTCAAGAAGACTTGGTCACACTGGAAGAGATAGAATAAAATTCTTATAGAATCACATGATCCATGAAGGATAAACTATATATTTACCTTGTCATTAGAGATTATTAAAAACCAAAATAGTAAGTATAAGATCTGATGATCCCCCAAAAAGATATTCCACTAATCTTAATTTCTAAAATTAAACCAACAATAACCCAAAGATAAATAAATACCATTCAATAAACAATTGACCTTAAAATCCTTAAATTTAATCCAAACTAATATGAAACCCAAAACATAGAAGAATTTTGTTATTTAGTCTTCCATGTTAAATTGTATCTCCAAATGACATCAACTACTCTTAAAGTCACATACTTAAAAGTAATTAACCTAATCACATATTCTCGATTATAGGTTAATCATTTCCATTAATAACCCAAATCACTATAAATCCATAATAAAAACATAGATAAAAATCCACCATTACTGTTCAAATGAAATCCCATAGTATTTTATTTTCCTTTGGCATATAGTGTTCGCAACAAAGCGAACAACATCCAAAATAACATTTATCGCTTAATCACCAAATCATTTTCCTATACTAAGGGTATTCATTTGATAAAACATAAGATCCCAAATAATATTATTATTGATCAATAAAATCATTTAACTAAATACAATAGTCACGCTAACCAGGGACTTCACATAGTCCCGTTGTAGGCGATAAATCCCAATCACACTTTGATTGTGGGTTTGATTCCCACATCTTTTTCCGACGCGACGGGTTGTCACATGGTCTGTGTGTTTTCCTTTTTCAACAAATATATTTTATAAAATTACCAAAATGAGATAAATTCCTCAAAATAACCATAACATATTTTAACCACAAATCTTATCTCATACCTTGCAATTTCATCCCAAATTATAATATCATACAATTGCCTCAAACCCAACGATCATATAAAACCAAATGGTTATTTAAAACTATATCCATAAGTGAAAATATAATTCTTCCTCAAATATCATTCTCACATGGAAAACTGCAGGGTTAAACATACAGGAGAAAATTATTCCAATGTAAACCCATCAACAAGGAGCACTAATAATTTTTAAAAATTTCTCCAACCATTTATTTCCACATAGCTTCTTCTTTGACCAAGAAAATATCCTATAGAATAGGTAATTCACTAGGGTAATGGCCAGGTCCCCTACATTTACAACAAATGACTGTAAATGGACTCTTGGGACCATTTTTATCTTCTTCCATAGTACTCTTCATTTTTCTTCGGATATTCTTCACATTATGTCCTTCTTTCCCGCACATAAAGCATTTCTTTGTCCCATTGAGACACTTTCCTGGGTGTTTCCTTCAACATTTCCTTCATGATGGAAATTTAGGATTCCTTTCTCCATGGTCTCCACTGCTGGAGATCTTATCATTCATCAGCTTTCTCTTATTTTTTGAGTCCGGGAATTGGTTAATATATATATTATTGATCATATTTTTGGAAAATTGATTTGGCATAAAGATGATATCTTTTACGCCTATCAAAATTCCATTTTGTTTCTCATTTCCACCACTGTTCCCACCTTGTACATCATTCTCAAAGTCACTATGACTTCCTTGGAATCCTTCCATTGACTAAAACCAGAAATCATTGTGTGAGTAACAGTAGTCAAAAAAAACATTTAGAGATAAACATGTCACCATATTCTCAATTTGAAACACATTAGGATTAACCAATGTCATTGACTCTCATATAATATATATAATACATAAAATCAGTTTGTAAAGAAAATGTAAATTATCCTAAGCATATCCCCCGGGAGTGTCATAACCAAGAGTGCAGCAAGGCCCACTGTGGGCACCAGTTCTCATTCGAGTCTAGCTCAAAGCGGTGTTTTCGGGTTTTACCCCTAGGTACATCTGTTCCAGAGCCACCTCTACCTGCTCGTATCCATACATGGTTGTATTTCTCCGAAAAATCACAAAATAACTACAATACCAAAATTCTAGGAAGTTATTCTCTAGTAATCCTAAAAGTTCATCTTAGTTCTATGTGCTCTAATCAATGTTTATGTAAATCTAGCTTCCAAGGTTTTTACTAAACTTTATCTGATACAAACTGTAACGCCCCGACCCCAGTTACCCAGAGTCGGTACATTATTACAAAACATTGGCATGATCACAAAGGATCAAGTATCGAAAGACCGATTAGTTTAGTAGTCTTGAAAACTCAAGATATATTCATAAGTATTACATTACATCATAAGGTAAAAAAAACTACAACAACATCTTGTCTTCATATCCCCTCATACTATCCCTGTAGGTCATTCATAAATTACTTCTTCACATCCTGGGAAAAATAAAATATTGAAAGGGGTGAGATCAAATGCTCAGTAAGGATAACAATATAGAAGAAGCTTTCATAGATAAGCATAAACACTTAAATAAATTTATAACTAAAACAAAATCCATTTAAACTTGAACTTCATCATAATATGGAAAAGATAAAATGAAATAATGCCATTTACTTATTCACATGGATATATTACTAGTCGAACAAACACATGCAATATCAATAACCACTTTCATAATGATGGAATTCATAATGTCAGACTATCATAACCACATAGAAAAGGCCTCATGCCAAGACTAAAAATAAGAATTTGCCAAGGACTTTTGCCAAGAAACTAGTTTGTCTCATAAGACCTACCGATGCATTGAGGAGCTATAGCGGGCTCCACCCGTAACTTACTATGTCCAATGAATTCCTCATATGAACATGTTTAAACATAACATAAACATTCGTATTAAAACTAGCATACGAAATGTCAATACTTTAACCACAAACCATGAATGGTATAAAAATAGCACATCCACAGTCATACATAACTCATTCGATACAATATGGAAGATTTTATTGTATCATATTAACCTAAATCGATAATAATGAATGATATTGACATAGATGAAAATAACCATCAAAACAATTTGAGAGAAATATCCCCCTTTTCTTGAAATCATTTGAAAGTCACACTATTTTTCAAGAATCCATTTAGAATATATTTTTTAATCAAAGTGTCCATTCCACTTTGAAACTTTGAAAAGGAATTTTGATTTGAAAACATTAATGTCCAAATAAATAAATCCTTAAAACCATTTTTAAAACATGGAAATTAATGAAGAAGATTATGAAGAATAAGTCTTTAAAACATTTATAAATGTTATTTTAGTTAGAGTTTCTAACCAAAAGAGACACACTAGAATAAAAATAATTTAGGTAATCAAAATTTAATTATATCATGAGAATAAAGGGATTCATGATATATTATGTCAAAGTACATTATATACACCATATAACAGTGATTTGGTGTATAACAACAAATAAGTCTCAATGGAATGTAAATTGAGATGAATTCTCTTATAAAGACCATATCGTTAGGTTAAGGATAAATAAAAGACATAATTATGTTTGAAAAATATAAATAAACTCAATATTATTGGATATTTTGTGTAAATCAATCAGATGAAATTCACACATATTCTTGTAAAAACAACACCAATGAATTGGATATTTAACTCAAGAAATGGAGTTTGAGTTAAAATTACTCTTATCAAGTTCATACCGATGAATTCAGAATTTATCAATGGAGTGATTATGTGTATAAAAAGTATATCCACAGAATGGGGATTGGACATTATGACATAATAAAATTAATAGTGATTCCACACATAATCTTGGAGTAAAATAATCAATGAAGTATGAGTAAAGCCGAATGAGTGGAAATTGAAATTTCAAATTCCCTTATCGATTAGGTAACTTACGAAACATACACCCATGAAAGAAGGATCTTAAAATGATGATATAAATACCCATTAATTAAAGTATATTACACAATTAATACAATCATGGGTAGTAAACATTCACCACATGCAATAAATAAGTGGTGAACAATGGAATTCTCACGAAATTAAGAGTGAGATAAGGAACCCCTTACTTTGTACTTTTTTCCTTGGTTGAGGGTAGGTTAACCTACAGTATAATGGTGAAATAATTTTTATTAAATTATAAAAGAATCATATATATTAATATTATATCATATATGATCTTTTAACAGTGCTTTGTTAAAAATATCTTAGTATTATCGTCGTTTCGGGTGTTAACGTACTCATTTTCATTGATATGTTTTGTTACGTAAGCCATGTTTGTCATAGATAGGATATATCTTATTCATATACATAATCATATCATGTCCTTAAATATTATTTTTAAATCATCAAATGATAATTATAGTTGAATGGATACAATGGAGAATGAATCTCATCACGTTCGTGGAGACGGTAGTCCATATGTACGCACGAGCGACAATATCATTATTTTGATATTAAAATAAAATATAATTGGATGGTATATCATATATAAAGAATAATTATCATGTTTTATTTATTACTTACATGAATTAAATATCATTATTATACCCATCCAAATAATAATTTATTGAATAACAATTACACCACGACGTGGAGACTGTAAGCCGTACGTACGCATGTATGGTGACAGGTTATTCAAAGGATGGATAGAATACTGAATATGGTTGTACCATATTTATAATAACAACACATTATATATAAGATACTGGGGTTATTATTTTATAAGGGTAATAACGAAGAAGGAACAAGTGGAAGTAGAAAGGTACTTGGAAAAGGGTGGTGAAATCATTACTTCTTCTTCGGGTTCTTCATTTTGATTTGATCAAAAGGGATCCTAGGTTGGCTTTTTGAATAAAGGAAGGCCTTTAGGATGAATTGAGTGACGTTTAGAGAGTATTTGGGCAGGGTTTGGCCGAACCAAAAGTATTTGAAGGTGTGAATTAACGATAAGGGGGAGTGTCCTTTTATAAGAGGGGTGAGGGGCACCTTTGGAAAAGCTAAAAATATTATTATATAATAAATTAATATTCGGTTTATAATGGCTACAAAGTGGATTATTTAAATTTTATGGTGTTTATATGTATAAAACTACTCAACAAATAGAATTTAGACAGGTTTGGGTCATTATATTAACCATATCATTAAGTATTAACTCTTAGTTAATTAGTTTCACTTTTACAATGTCTCTTTGTATTTTTATATTATATGATTAATAAAATTACTGTATACATCCAAGAGATCCCCAAGTGGTCCATTAATGATACCCCTATCATGCTATAAGTCCCTTGGCCGAACCTTATATTTTTAGGAATTTAATATCAATTAATAATATAATATTTGTTTTAAAAACTCCATTATGTCAATTTTGACACTATTCAACAATCGATTTTTTTAAAACTCAAAACAGAATGATTACTTCGAAAAACGTTCATTAAATCATTCTCAACATGTCATATTAACTTATAAAATTAGTGTAATTCATAAAAAGTCTCAAATTATATTTATTTGGGTAGCTAAAATATCAATCATATTAATTTTTCACTATTATGGTAATTACTCCATCACCATTGTGTCAACAATAAATTACATTATATAATGTCTAAAAATTATAAATAAAATACAATTATGTAGGAAATCCTTTTATCTTTCTAATGAATATTTATAGTCGAAAATAAAACATATATGAACCTATATAAAAGTGTATTCCTAAAAGATATATGCTTGTGTCATTTTTGTATTAATTTTAACTTAATTTAAATAAAGTGTCCCTATCACTTACAAGTGGCACCATGGGGTCCCAAAATCATCCCAAATATGCCCATGGTCGGACGTGTATCACCCAATAAGTTTAGGACATGTTTTAGTGTAATTTGGTATTATTATAATATTATTTTTTAAACCTTATTTACCGGATTTACCCTTTAACCATGGTAAATAAAATATTTATAGAAGTAATTATTCAAAATGTCTAAAAATAAAAGATACCTATTTACACAATTTGAACATTCGGATTCCAAATATGGAATCCATTTTTCCAAATTCAAAACATAGAAGTGGAAGAAATTAATTTAAAATTAATTCCCGCTGTCAAAACAAAAAGAGTGTTTTTAAGATTTAATAACTATCAAAAGATTGATACTTGTTAATGTTTGGTTTAAATTTGAAATTATTTCAAATGACCAAAATTTATTAAATGGTAAAAATATATTCTAAATATACTTTAAAACTACTCAAATTCATAATTTATCACTATTAATTATTTTGATTAAAAAGGTTGTTTTTAATTAAAATTTAGAAATTTTCACTATTCATCAAAAATTGAAAGTTATCCGAAAAGTACCAAAATTTCACCCTAAGATAATTTTGATAATATGAATCCAAAAATAAAGTCCATTTTTTAAGATAAAATGTAGAAAATTTCAAAAAGTAGGTATTACTATTCATAATGGCTAGTTTGATCGGTTGCGGTGTGTGTTAGAACTCGATGTTGCGTACAACACATGCCATTGCATTATTCAAAGGGAAATGTACCGTGGAAGATTTGGATGTTACATTCTACCCTCCTTCAATAAATTGCATCCTCGTAATATTTTTTAATATTGGGTATGAGAATATAATGGAAAGTCCCACATCGGAAAAGTAGTCAATAAAACTATCACTTTAATAGAAAGGAAGAGAGGTATAAAGGTCACCCAAGATATCCCATACAAGGATTCCATGTAGGAAAACATGGATATGGATGATAAACTAAGTGTTATGTTATTATGGGGAGGGATAGAAAACATGATCAAGAGAAATTTAACAATAAGAATACCACAAACTCGTGATGGGACAAACAGTAATTAGTTTCCCAATAGGAAAAGTAAACGGACAACATTTTTATGATTTTTTTAAGATACATTAAGTAAAGATGAGGAATTCATTTCAAAGATTGACTAAGAACATAAAGAGACATACGTAATTTCTTTTAAAGATTCATTCTTTAATAAATTCAAACTAATAACTCCTTTTGGACGATGAGTATTCAAGAAGACTTGGTCACACTCGAAGAGATAGAATAAACTTCTTATAGAATCACATGATCCACGAAGGATATACTATATATTTACATTGTTGTTAGAGATTAATAAAAACCAAAAATGGTTACTATAAGATCTGATGATCCCCCAAAAAGATATTCCACTAATGATAATTTCTAAAATTAAACCAACAATAACCCAAAGATAATTAAATACCATTCAATAAACAATTGACCTTAAAATCCTTCAATTTAACCCAAACTAATATAAAACCCAAAACCTTGACGAATTTGGTTATGTAGTCTTCAATGTTAATATGTATCTCCAAATGATATCAACTACTCTTAAATTCACATACTTAAAAGTAACTAACCTAATCACATATTCTCTATTATAGGTTAATCATTTCCATAAATAACCCAAATCACTAAAAATCCATTATAAAAACATAGATAAAAATCTACCATTACTCCTCAAATTAAATCCCAAACAATTCTATTTTCCTTGGGCATATAGTGATCACAACAAAGCGAACAACTTCAAAATAACATTTATCACATAATCACCAAATCATTTTCCTATACTAAGGGTATTCATTTGATAAGACATAAGATCCCAAATAAAATAATTATTGATCAATAAAATCATTTAACTAAAAATAATAGTCACGCTAACCAGGGACTTCACGTAGTCCAGTGGTAGGCGATAAATCCCAATCGCACTTTGCTTGGGGGTTCGATTCCCATATCTTTGTCTAACGCGATGGGTTGTCACATGGTCTGCGTGTTGACCTTTTTCAAAAAATATAATTTATAACATTACCAAAATGAGATAAATTCCTCAAAATAACCATGACATAATTTAACTACAAATCTTATCACATAAATTTTATTTTTACCCCAAATTATAATAACTTATAATTGCTTCAAACCCAACGATCATATAAAACCAAATGGTTATTTATAACTATATCGACAAGAGAAAAGATAATTCTTCCTCAAATATCATTCTCACAGGGAAAACTGCAGGGTTAAAAATACAAGTGAAAATTATTCCAAAGTAAACCCATCAACAAGGAGCACTAATACTTTGTCAACATTTCTCCAACAATTTATTTCCACATTATAAGGCCCCATCCTTAAACCTTACTTAATCTTGATTTATTACAAGATTACACATTGAGGATCTTTTCAGGTTTAGAGTTTTAGAGAATTAGATCATGAAACTTGCATTACATTCCACATTTAAACAAAGTGGTTACATAAAAGACAACATTCATTCTTCCCATCAACAGAATCATATTTAAATTATAACACGGATTCTTTCTTGACACATCCTTGACACTATCATCACATCATGTACCTTTCCCTTGACCTATGAAAAACATTTCAAAAACTTGGGATGAGCATAAAAAGCTTAGTAAGAGTTATAAAAAATATGGAAGGGAAACATGAGTTCATATATACATTAGAATGAAATCACACTTTACCCATAAAACATAGGCATATCAAATCATGAATAAATCGTAGAAAACATAAGACATAAAGGTAACTTGAGGCATTCATAACATTCTTACGTAGGGAGTAACCCTCTTGGTTACGTTTGGAATACCCATCACAGTATATTCCCTAAATCTCTTCGGAGAAACCTTAACGTTTCACTCCTTCGCGTTACCCAATGCATTGGAGAGCTATATCGGGCTCACCCGCCCTTAGTTTATCATGGAACCACCCATTCTTCATAACAATTCCCAAGAACCATAACATAATCGTATCACATAAACATGAATAAAGGAAACATAACATTTCCATATTTCAATCACAATATAACATTTTAGGGTATTGAAATAATGAATCCATTCAAAAAGAAACCATTTCCAAAACCATTTAAAACATTTAATAAAGATATTTTTGAATCAAAGTGTCCCATACCACCTTGAAGCTTTTAACATTTTAAACCATTAATATCCATATAAATAAATCCTTAAAACCATTTTGAAAACATGGATATTAATAAGAACAAATAATTAAAACATTTAAAACGATATTTTGGTTAAAGGGGTTTTACCAAAATTAGAGATACTTGAATACAATAATCGAGGAATAACATTTAGTAAGAACTTTATAATATCATGAGAATAAAAAGATTCATGATATAATACTCCAAAGGACAGTATATACACCATATAATAGTGAATTGGTGCATAACAACAATGAACCCTCAATAGAAATGCCAAATGTGATGAAATCCCTTATAAAGAAGGTATCCTTAAATTAAGGACAAATCAATCTCAAAAATATGTGTGAAAAATATAAATAGACCCAATATAAGTGGATATCAAGTGTAAAACAATAAAAGGTCATTCACACATATTCAATGGATGACATATTCAATGACCACATGTTGAACCCAAAGAAATCGAAATTGGGTTAAAAAGTTCCCTTGACAGCCTAACGGCATCACATAAAAATGAGTTGATGAGAGATAAGAAGTGTATATCATCACTTGGACATAAAATTTACATCAATAAGGATATATGAGAACATATCCCAACATAACAATATGTAAATTAAAATACTCAACAAAAGAAGTCTTTTTAAAAAAGAAGAGGGTGAAAGGTTCCCTTACCGACTTGGGTATTTTTCAAAACATACACCCCATGAATGAAGGACAATAGATCATTGATGTAAATACTCATAAACGAAAGTATATTACACAAAGAGTATAATAATGGGCAGTACATACACCACTCAATGGAATTTGTGGCAAATGTAGCAAAAATCTCATGGGAATAAAAGTGAGATGAAAAATCCCTTACGAACTCTCGGCAGCCTAACGGCGCCACATAAAACTTCTGAATATGGATTGATGAGATCAAATAGGGTATCTCATCACATTACAATAAAATTTACATAAAGAGGAATATAAAAGAACATCCCCCAACATTACAAAGAGGAGCTTAAAAGAAGTGACATAAAGGAGAGTACTTAAAAAGAAAGAGAGGTTAGATCTCTTACGAAAGTTCGGCAGCCTAACGGCGCCACTCAAAACTTCCAAAATGGATTGATGAGAGGGAATAGGGTCTCTCATCACATGAACATAAAAATTACAGTAGGAGTAATATAAAAGAACATCCCAATCTTAAGAAATATGAGCTTAAAAGAAATGACATAAAATAGTGTACTTAAAAAGAAAGAGAGGTGTAGGATCCCTTACCTCGGGTCCGACTTGACTCGATCGTTCTTTAATATCCTGAATAATAAACTTGAGTTAATTTCTACTTCCTTAAGAACATTTTTCAAGTTCATTATTCCTTTTATATCATTTCATAAACATTGTGTAAACATTTAAGTTAATAATATTTGTTTTGCCGAAATTTGTTTCTTAAGTCGAAAGTGGACTTCTTACAATTTACATGTTGTTCGTGTGGTGAAATGTTTATTATATCCAGAATTGTATTCATGATTTAGATATAATATATGTCATATATATCCAGTACATTCATGCATTTATAACATTACATAATCATTTAGAGGTAAGAAATGAAATGCACCGTTCATGGCGACGGTAAGCCGTACGTACGCATGAACGCTACTTTCATTTCTATTTCGTATTTTATAGAATTGAATAATAATGATATAAAGGTATATTATAATTCCAGTATAATATCATATATAATATCATATTTTCATCCTTTATACATCCCACATATGGTACTTAACGAATCAAATCACTTTGAGGGGGCGGTAGTCCGCACTTCCTTAAAGGAAGATATCGCGTTTACCCATAATGGAAACCATAAAGGTATGCCCAAAATGAAAAAAACAGAAGCTTAAGGAAAACATAAACATATTATATATCATATATAAAAATAGTGACATCATAATGGCCACCTTTGAAGGTGTTAAATGAGTATTGAACAATCATCGTTTCGGGAGGCAGAATTTCGCCATCCACAGAAACCGTATGTTCTTTAACCATTTGATGTAGTTGTGTGGGAGTGTAGCTCGAATAAATATTATAACAACATACTAGTATATTTAAGATACTGGTGTTGTTACAAAAGAAATAAATAAAAAGAGTTTAGGGGGTTGGAGAAGCAAAATAAAACAAATGAACATGAGAGAATGAATTACCTTTAAAAGTGTAACTCCTTTTGATTTGAGCCTAAAGGCTTCCTTTGAAAGGATTATGACGATAGGTAATACTCTAGGATGAGGAGAGGGATGTGTAGAGTGTAAATGGGCAGGGGTTGGCCGAGCCAAAGGCTTGAGGAGTGTGTGAAATGAGGTAGAGGTGGGGGCCTTTTATAAGAGGAGAGGAGGGGCACTTTTTGGAAAGTAAAGAAATATTACTTTATTTGAAAATGTGTTTCGGTTTTAAAAGGTCCCACATTGATATAATTCATGGATAAGGTTATAAAGGTTCGAAATCCACCCATCCAATAGGTTTTGGACATGTGTAGTTCATATATTTTACATTATCTTTCCATTTTATTTCAATCATTAAATAATGATGTCATCACTGCATCATTATGATGTCATAAATAATTTAATTTATTTAATTTCTAAAAATTATAAAAAAATTACTATGATGTATGAAATCTTTGTATCTTTCCAATGACTATTTATAATAAAAATTTGGACTTGTATAACCCCACTTAAAAATTATTTTAGTAAAACAATTTATGTTAGTGTCATTTTCACTTTAACATTAAATAAAAATATATTAATGTCATTTTCCAACTAAAGTGGCTCCATGGGGTCCCCAAGTTGTCCCATGGCTTTTGTTGGTCGGCCATGACTCACCCAATAGGTGTAGGACAAGTGTCATGGTGTTTTCACATTCTTATAATATCATTTTTACCTTAAACTACACTAATTACCACTAATCACGATTAAAAACTTAATAAGTTACTATTCACCAAAAAATTATTTTAATATCATTGAACCACATTTTACTTCTTAATGACAACCATGTATGTCGGATTTTTGAAAATCAAAATACAATTATGGCAAAATTTTATTTAAATGAAAAATCAGTTTTTATAAGTACCACTTAGTGGTTTCACTATTCATCAAAAATTGAAGTTTTTCAGAAAATTACCAAAAATTCATCCTAAGCTATATTTGATATTCCGAATTAAAAAATGAAGTCTATTTTAAAAAATTCAAAACATATTATTCACATTAATTAATTTAATAATTAATTCCCGCTGTCAGAGCAAATAGCGTGTTTTTATAAAACAATAAGTATCAAAAGATTGACACTAGTTTAAGTCTGATTTAAAAGTGAAATTAATTCCAATGACCACTATTGGATTTAATGGTAAAAATATTTTCTAATTTAACTTTAAAACCAATTCAAAATATTATCTAATCATATAAATAAATTATATTAAAAAGAGGTTTTGAATTAAAACACAACATTCTACACTATTCATTAAAAATGAACTTTATCGGAAAAATACCAAAAAATTACACAAAGTAAAATTTGATGTCCTGATTCGTAATAAGAGTTTTATTTGGTCCAAAAAAATGTATAAGAGTGATCAAAACTATATTTAATGACAGTTCTCCATTAAAAGGCGATAAGTGAACCTTTAATGAAAACTAGGGCATATACACCTAAAATTTAATTCTTTCCGTATTTTAAGCCTTTATCTTTTATTGGATAAATGTAAAAAAATTAAAAAAAACATATATAATCATAATTTAGTTATTTCTATCCATTCCCGCCAATACAACGGCTACATGTTAACTACCATTTAAAATAATATTATTTTATTATTAGAGTGCAACGTAAGATTCCCAAGAAACTCGTTGTTGCGTGTTTGGTACGCCATTGAGCATAGCGTCCCCTTTAAAGTCATATTAATATTTTATTCACAAATATGGATAAATATGAAAATTTCATATTCATTATTTACCTGGGGTGTTACATCCTTCCCCCCTTTTGGGAATTGCGTCCTCGCAATTTTAAAATTGCGCTTGGAAACATCCTTGAAAGTCCCACATCGGAACAAGAGTCGGTAAAACAATCACTTTAAAATAAAGAAAGATAAGCACAGAGGTCACCCTAGTTAACCCATACTTGGATTCCAAGTATGTAAATATGGACATGGAGGAAAAAACAAAGGGTCATGTTCTGATGTAGAGTGATAGAAAACATGTTTAGGATAAAGTTAACCATGAGAAAATCACAAATTTGTGATGGGTTAAACGGTATTCGATTCCCCAGTATGAAAAGTTAATAGAAAACATTTTTGTTTTAAGTTACTTTTTATTGAGGAATTTATTCATAAGGAAGCATAATCACTTATCATGTTGACTTTCAACTTTTACTAGATTCCTTAGTCAAACTCATATTTTTTCCAAAAGACGAGTATTTAGGAAGACTTGTTCACATTAAGAGTACTATAAACAACTTCTAGAGGAGCACCTAAAAAAAAGAACTATACATTTCCCATGTCTTCAAACCTTAACCAAAACTAAAACCAAAAATGTTACTACATGATCAGATAATCCAGAAAAGGATAACCCCTTATAAAAAGAAAAACTATTCTTAATCTCCAAAATTTGTCCAACAAAACCCAAAGTTCAATGAGGACCATCCGATAAACAATTTGTCCATAAAATTCTTCAATGTAAACCAATATAATATTGAAACCCAAATATTTGAAGGATTTAGTCACATAGTCTTCCAAGTTAAATCGTAACATTTATCTCCAAACAACATTAGTTGCTCCTAATGTCTCGTATTGAAAAGTAATTAACCTAATCACATATCCTCCATGATAGGTTAATCATTTTTATAAATAACCCAAAATCAACTTACTCGTAATTCATAAAATCATATAACTAGAATGAATCAGTCAAACTAACCAGGGACTTCACGTAGTCCAGTGGTAGGCGATAAATACAAGTCGCACTTTGGTTGTGGGTTCGATTCCCGCAGCTTTGTCCGACGCGACGGGTTGTCACACGGTCTGCGTGTTGTCCTTTTTTCAAAACTATATAATTCATAAAACATTCCCCAAAATGAGATAAAATCTTCAAAAATAATCATAACATATTTTAACCTTAAGTTTATCTCATTCCTTTCATTTTCCATCATATCATAGAGTAACCCATAATTACCTAAAAATTAAGTATCATATAAACCCTAATGGTTACCTTAATAATTATTACCTGAATTTCCACATCGAGTTGGCCATCTCGTACATGATGCATTAGAGAACTCACCAAGGTTGAAGTGGTTGATCATGACTCCTTGATATTTTGTTTAGAACAACCACGAGTTTCCTCTTTGAATCCTCCATTTTATATAGTATCTTAAACAGAGAACCACCACAGTTTCCTTCAAACCTGTTGTATCTTTGGTGCCTGCTAGATCCAGCCATTTACTAAAACCAAAAAGGTCAGTGTGAGTATATCAACAAAACCATCATGTACTAATGAGGAAGGTAAAC
Organism: Viscum album; assembly: GCA_963277665.1. Lineage (NCBI taxonomy): Eukaryota > Viridiplantae > Streptophyta > Magnoliopsida > Santalales > Viscaceae > Viscum > Viscum album. Next base: position 952,179,829 of record OY728127.1, read on the forward strand.
ACTAAGATACACTTACTCATTCACTTTATCTAAAACTAGGACTCTTTCTGAAATCCTAACCATTATGGTAATGTCACTTATGCTTAAAGAATACCCTAACCTCTAAAGTTATCTAAACCGACCTCTGATACCAACTATAAGGCCCCAGCCTTAAACCTTACTTAATCTTGAGTTATTACAAGATTAGACATTGAGGATCTTTTCAGGTTTAGAGTTTTAGAGAATTAGATCATGAAACTTGCATTACATTCCACATTTGAACAAAGTGGTTACATAAAAGACAGCATTCATTCTTCCCATCAACGGAATCATATTTAAATTATAACACAGATTCTTTCTTGACACATCCTTGACACTATCATCACATCATGTACCTTTCCCTTGACCTGTGAAAAACATTTCAAAAACTTGGGATGAGCATAAAAAGCTCAGTAAGAGTTATAAAAAATATGGAAAGGAAACATGAGTTCATATATACATTAGAATTAAATCACACTTTACCCATAAAACATAGGCATATCAAATCATGAATAAATCGTAGAAAACATAAGACCTAAAGGTAACTTGAGGCATTCATAACATTCTTACGTAGGGAGTAACCCTCTTGGTTACGTTTGGAATACCCATCACAGTATATTCCCTAAATCTCTTTGGAGAAACCTTAACGTTTCACTCCTTCGCGTTACCCAATGCATTGGAGAGCTATATCGGGCTCACCCGCCCTTAGTTTATCACGGAACCACCCGTTCTTCCTAACAATGCCCAAGAACCATAACATAATCGTATCACATAAACATGAATAAAGGAAACATAACATTTCCATATTTCAATCACAATATAACATTTTAGGATATTGAAATAATGAATCCATTCAAAAAGAAACCATTTCCAAAACCATTTAAAACATTTAATAAAGAGATTTTTGAATCAAAGTGTCCCATACCACCTTGAAGCTTTTAACATTTTAAAAAATTAATATCCATATAAATAAATCCTTAATACCATTTTGAAAACATGGATATTAATAAGAACAAATAATTAAAACATGTAAAACGATATTTTGGTTAAAGGGGTTTTACCAAAATTAGAGACACTTGAATACAATAATCGAGGAATAACATTTAGTCAAAACTTTATAATATCATGAGAATAAAAGGATTAATGATATAATACTCCAAAGGACAGTATATACACCATATAAGAGTGAATTGGTGCATAACAACAATGAACCCTCAATAGAAATGCCAAATGTGATGAAATCCCTTATAAAGAAGGTATCCTTAAATTAAGGACAAATCAATCTAAAAAATATGTGTGAAAAATATAAATACACCCAATATATGTGGATATAAAGTGTAAAACAATAAAATGTCATTCACACATATTCAATGGATGACATATTCAATGACCACATGTTGAACCCAAAGAAATCGAAATTGGGTTAAAAAGTTCCCTTGACAGCCTAACGGCATCACATCAAAATGAGTTGATGAGAGATAAGAAGTGTATCTCATCACTTGGACATAAAATTTACATCAATAAGGATATATGAGAACATATCCCAACATAACAATATGTAAATTAAATGACTCAACAAAAGAAGTCTTTTTAAAAAAGAGGAGGGTGAAAGGTTCCCTTACCGACTTGGGTATTTTTCAAAACATACACCCCATGAAAGAAGGACAATAGATCATTGATGTAAATTCTCATAAACGAAAGTATATTACACAAAGAGTATAATAATGGGAAGTACATACACCACTCAATTGAATTTGTGGCAAATGTAGCATAAATCTCACGGGAATAAAAGTGAGATGAAAAATCCCTTACGAACTCTCGGCAGCCTAACGGCGCCACATAAAACTTCTGAATTTGGATTGATGAGATCAAATAGGGTATCTCATCAAATTAAAATAAAATGTACAGAAAGAGTAATATAAAAGAACATCCCCCAACATTACAAAGAGGAGCTTAAAAGAAGTGACATAAAGGAGAGTACTTAAAAAGAAAGAGAGGTTAGATCTCTTACGAAAGTTCGGCAGCCTAACGGTGCCACTCAAAACTTCCAAAATGGATTGATGAGAGGGAATAGGGTCTCTCATCACATGAACATAAAAATTACAGTATGAGTAATATAAAAGAACATCCCAATCATAAGAAATATGAGCTTAAAAGAAATGACATAAAAGAGTGTACTTAAAAAAAGAAAGAGAGGTGTAGGATCCCTTACCTTGGGTCCGACTTGACTCGATCGTTCTTTAATATCCTGAATAATAAACATGAGTTAATTTCTACTTCCATAAGAACATTTTTCTAGTTCATTATTCCTTTTATATCATGTCATAAACATTATGTAATCATTTAAGTTAATAATATTTGTTTTGCCGATATTTGTTTCTTAAGTCGAAAGTGGACTTCTTACAATTTACATGTTGTTCGTGTGGTCAAATGTTTATTATATCCAGAATTGTATTCATGATTTAGATATAATATATGTCATATATATCCAGTACATTCATGCATTTATAACATTACATAATCATTTAGAGGTAAGAAATGAAATGCACCGTTCATGGAGACGGTAAGCCGTACGTACGCATGAACGCTACTTTCATTTCTATTTCGTATTTTATAGAATTGAATAATAATGATATAAAGGTATATTATAATTCCAGTATAATATCATATATAATATCATATTTCCATCCTTTATACATCCCACATATGGTATTTAACGAATCAAATCACTTTGAGGGGGCGGTAGTCCGCACTTCCTTAAATGAAGATATCGCGTTTACCCATAATTTAAACCATAAAGGTATGCCCAAAATGAAAAAAACAGAAGCTTAAGGAAAACATAAACATATTATATATCATATATAAAAATAGTGACATCATAATGGCCACCTTTGAAGGTGTAAAATGAGTATTGAACAATCATCGTTTCAGGAGGCAGAATTTCGCCATCCACAGAAACCGTATGTTCTTTAACCATTTGATGTAGTTGTGTGGGAGTGTAGCTCGAATAAATATTATAACAACATCCTAGTATATTGAAGATACTGGTGTTGTTACAAAAGAAATAAATAAAAAGAGTTTAGGGGGTTGGAGAAGCAAAATAAAACTAATGAACATGAGAGAATGAATTACCTTTAAAAGTGTAACTCCTTTTGATTTGAGCCTAAAGGCTTCCTTTGAAAGGATTCTGCCCAAAGGGAATACTCTAGGATGAGGAGAGGGATGTGGAGAGAGTAAATGGGCAGGGGTTGGCCGAGCCAAAGGCTTGAGGAGTGTGTGAAATGAGGTAGAGGTGGGGGCCTTTTATAAGAGGAGAGGAGGGGAACTTTTGGAAAGTAAAGAAATATTACTTTATTTGAAAATGTGTTTCGGTTTTAAAAGGTCCCAAATTGATATAATTCGTGGATAAGGTTATAAAGGTTCGAAATCCATCCATCCAATAAGTTTTGGACATGTGTAGTTCATAGATTTTACATTATCTTTCCATTTTATTTTAATCATTAAATAATGATGTCATCATTGCATCATTATGATGTCATAAATAATTTAATTTATTTAATGTCTAAAAATTATAAAAAAATTAATATGATGTAGGAAAGATTTTTATCTTTCCAATGACTATTTATAATCAAAATTTGGACTTTTATAACCCCACTTAAAAATTATTTTAGTAAAACCATTTATGTTAGTGTCATTTTCACTTTAACATTAAATAAAAATATATTAATGTCATTTTCCAACTAAAGTGGCTCCATGGGGTCCCAAAGTTGTCCCATGGCTTTTCTTGGTCATCCATGACTCACCCAATAGGTGTAGGACAGGTGTCATGGAGTTTTCACATTCTTATAATATCATTTTTACCTTAAACTACACTAATTACCACTAATCGCGATTAAAAACTTAATAAGTTACTATTCACCAAAAAATTATTTTAATCTCATTGAACTACATTTTAATTCTTAATGACAACCATGTATGTCGGATTTTCGAAAATCAAAACACAATTATGGCAAATTTTCATTTAAATGAAAAATCAGTTTTTATAAGTACCACTTAGTGGTTTCACTATTCATCAAAAATTGAAGTTTTTCAGAAAATTACAAAAAATTCACCCTAAGCTATATTTGATATTCCGAATTCAAAAATGAAGTCTATTTTACAAAATTCAAAACCTATTAGTCACATTAATTAATTTAATAATTAATTCCCACTGTCAGAGCAAATAGCGTGTTTTTATAAAAAATAAGTATCAAAAGATTGACACTATTTTAAGTCTGATTTAAAAGTGAAATTAATTCCAATGACCATTATTGGATTTAATGGTAAAAATATTTTCTAATTTCACATTAAAACCAATTCAAAATATTATTTAATCATATAAATAAATTATATTAAAAAGAGGTTTTGAATTAAAACACAACATTCTATACTATTCATTAAAAAATGAACTTTATCGGAAAAATACCAAAAAATTACACAAAGTAAAATTTGATGTCCCGATTCTTAATAAGAGTGATCAAAACTATATTTAATGACAGTTCTCCATTAAAAGGCGATAGATGAACCTTTAGTGAAAACTAGGGCATATACACCTAAAATTTAATTCTTTCCGTATTTTAAGCATTTAGCTTTTATTGGATAAATGTAAAAACATTAAAAAAACATATATAATCATAATTTAGTTATTTCTATCCATTCCCGCCAATACAACGGCTACATGTTAACTACCATTTAAAATAATATTATTTTATTATTAGAGTGCAACGTAAGATTCCCAAGAAACTCGTTGTTGCGTGTTGGGTACGCCATCGAGCATAGCGTCCCCTTTAAAGTCATATTAATATTTTATTCACAAATATGGATAAATATGAAAATTTCATATTCATTATTTACCTGGGGTGTTACATCCTTCCCCCCTTTTGGGAATTGCGTCCTCGCAATTTTAAAATTTCGCTTGGAAACATCCTTGAAAGTCCCACATCGGAACAAGAGTCGGTAAAACAATCATTTTAAAATAAAGAAAGACAAGCACAGAGGTCACCCGAGTTAACCCATAATATGATTCCAAGTATGTAAATATGGACATGGAGGAAAAAACAAAGGGTCATGTTCTGATTGAGAGTGATAGAAAACATGTTTAGGAGAAAGTTAACCATGAGAAAATCACAAACTTTTGATGGGTTAAACGGTATTCGATTCCCCAGTAGGAAAAGTTAATAGACAACATTTTTGGTTTTAAGTTACTTTTTATTGAGGAATTTATTCATAAGGATGCATAATCACTTATCATGTTGACTTTCAACTTTTACTATATTCCTTAGTCAAACTCATATTTTTTCCAAAAGACGAGTATTTAGGAAGACTTGTTCACATTAAGAGTACTATAAACAACTTCTAGAGGAGAACCTAAAAAAAGAACTACACATTTCCCATGTCTTCAAACCTTAACCAAAACTAAAACCAAAAAGGTTACTACATGATCAGATAATCTAGAAAAGGATAACCCCTTATAAAAAGAAAATCTATTCTTAATCTCCAAAATTTGTCCAACAAAACCCAAAGTTCAACGAGGACCATCCGATAAACAATTTGTCCATAAAATTCTTCAAGGTAAACCAATATAATATTGAAACCCAAATATTTGAAGGATTTAGTCACATAGTCTTCCAAGTTAAATCGTAACATTTATCTCCAAACAACATTAGTTGCTCCTAAAGTCTCGTATTGAAATGTAATTAACCTAATCACATATCCTCCATGATAGTTTAATCATTTTTATAAATAACCCAAAATCAACTTACTATTAATTCATAAAATCATATAACTAGAATGAATCAGTCAAACTAACCAGGGACTTCACGTAGTCCAGTGGTAGGCGATAAATACAGGTCTCACTTTGGTTGTGGGTTCGATTCCCGCAGCTTTGTCCGACGCGACGGGTTGTCACATGGTCTGCGTGTTATCCTTTTTTCAAAACTATATAATTCTTAAAAAATTCCCCAAAATGAGATAAAATCTTCAAGAATAATCATAACATATTTTAACCTTAAGTTTATCTCATTCCTTTCATTTTCCATCATATCATAGAGTAACCCATAATTACCTAAAAATTACGTATCATATAAACCCTAATGGTTACCTTAATAATTATTACCTGAATTTCCACATCGAGTTGGACATCTCGTACATGATGCATTAGAGAACTCACCATGGTTGAAGTGGTTGATCATGACTCCTTGATATTTTGTTTAGAACAACCACGAGTTTCCTCTTTGAATCCTCCATTTTATATAGTATCTTAAACCGAGAACCACCACAGTTTCCTTCAAACCTGTTGTCTCTTTGGTGCCTGCTAGATCCAGCCATTTACTAAAACCAAAAAGGTCAGTGTGAGTATATCAACAAAACCATCATGTACTAATGAGGAAGGTAAACACTAATATACACTTACTCATTCACTTTATCTAAAACTAGGACTCTTTCTGAAATCCTAACCATTATGGTAATGTCACTTATGCTTAAAGAATACCCTAACCTCTAAAGTTATCTAAACCGACCTCTGATACCAACTATAAGGCCCCAGCCTTAAACCTTACTTAATCTTGAGTTATTACAAGATTACACATTGAGGATCTTTTCAGGTTTAGAGTTTTAGTGAATTAGATCTTGAAACTTGCATTACATTCCACATTTAAACAAAGTGGTTACATAAAAGACAGCATTCATTCTTCCCATCAACGGAATCATATTTAAATTATAACACAGATTCTTTCTTGACACATACTTGACACTATCATCACATCATGTACCATTCCCTTGACCTGTGAAAAACATTTCAAAAACTTGGGATGAGCATAAAAAGCTCAGTAAGAGTTATAAAAAATATGGAAAGGAAACATGAGTTCATATATACATTAGAATGAAATCACACTTTACCCATAAAACATAGGCACATCAAATCATGAATAAATCGTAGAAAACATAAGACATAAAGGTAACATGAGGCATTCATAACATTCTTACGTAGGGAGTAACCCTCTTGGTTACGTTTGGAATACCCATCACAGTATATTCCCTAAATCTCTTTGGAGAAACCTTAACGTTTCACTCCTTCGTGTTACCCAATGCATTGGAGAGCTATATCGGTCTCACCCGCCCTTAGTTTATCACGGAACCACCCATTCTTCCTAACAATGCCCAAGAACCATAACATAATCGTATCACATAAACATGAATAAAGGAAACATAACATTTCCATATTTCAATCACAATATAACATTTTAGGATATTGAAATAATGAATCCATTCAAAAAGAAACCATTTCCAAAACCATTTAAAACATTTAATAAAGAGATTTTTGAATCAAAGTGTCCCATACCACCTTGAAGCTTTTAAAATTTTAAACAATTAATATCCATATAAATAAATCCTTAATACCATTTTGAAAACATGGATATTAATAAGAACAAATAATTAAAACATTTAAAACGATATTTTGGTTAAAGGGGTTTTACCAAAATTAGAGACACTTGAATACAATAATCGAGGAATAACATTTAGTCAAAACTTTATAATATCATGAGAATAAAAGGATTCATGATATAATACTCCAAAGGACAGTATATACACCATATAAGAGTGAATTGGTGCATAACAACAATGAACCCTCAATAGAAATGCCAAATGTGATGAAATCCCTTATAAAGAAGGTATCCTTAAATTAAGGACAAATCAATCTAAAAAATATGTGTGAAAAATATAAATACACCCAATATAAGTGGATATCAAGTGTAAAACAATAAAAGGTCATTCACACATATTCAATGGATGACATATTCAATGACCACATGTTGAACCCAAAGAAATCGAAATTGGGTTAAAAAGTTCCCTTGACAGCCTAACGGCATCACATCAAAATGAGTTGATGAGAGATAAGAAGTGTATCTCATCACTTGGACATAAAATTTACATCAATAAGGATATATGAGAACATATCCCAACATAACAATATGTAAATTAAAAGACTCAACAAAAGAAGTCTTTTTAAAAAAGAGGAGGGTGAAAGGTTCCCTTACCGACTTGGGTATTTTTCAAAACATACACCCCATGAAAGAAGGACAATAGATCATTGATGTAAATTCTCATAAACTAATGTATATTACACAAAGAGTATAATAATGGGCAGTACATACACCACTCAATGGAATTTGTGGCAAATGTAGCATAAATCTCACAGGAATAAAAGTGAGATGAAAAATCCCTTACGAACTCTCGGCAGCCTAACGGCGCCACATAAAACTTCTGAATTTGGATTGATGAGATCAAATAGGGTATCTCATCAAATTAAAATAAAATGTACAGAAAGAGTAATATAAAAGAACATCCCCCAACATTACAAATAGGAGCTTAAAAGAAGTGACATAAAGGAGAGTACTTAAAAAGAAAGAGAGGTTAGATCTCTTACGAAAGTTCGGCAGCCTAACGGCGCCACTCAAAACTTCCAAAATGGATTGATGAGAGGGAATAGGGTCTCTCATCACATTAACATAAAAATTACAGTATGAGTAATATAAAAGAACATCCCAATCATAAGAAATATGAGCTTAAAAGAAATGACATAAAAGAGTGTACTTAAAAAGAAAGAGAGGTGTAGGATCCCTTACCTCGGGTCCAACTTGACTCGATCGTTCTTTAATATCCTGAATAATAAACTTGAGTTAATTTCTACTTCCTTAAGAACATTTTTCAAGTTCATTATTCCTTTTATATCCTTTCATAAACATTATGTAATCATTTAAGTTAATAATATTTGTTTTGCCGATATTTGTTTCTTAAGTCGAAGGTGGACTTCTTACAATTTACATGTTGTTCGTGTGGTCAAATGTTTATTATATCCAGAATTGTATTCATGATTTAGATATAATATATGTCATATATATCCAGTACATGCATGCATTTATAACATTACATAATCATTTAGAGGTAAGAAATGAAATGCACCGTTCATGGAGACGGTAAGCCGTACGTACGCATGAACGCTACTTTCATTTCTATTTCGTATTTTATAGAATTGAATAATAATGATATAAAGGTATATTATAATTCCTGTATAATATCATATATAATATCTTATTTCCATCCTTTATACATCCCACATATGGTATTTAACAAATCAAATCACTTTGAGGGGGCGGTAGTCCGCACTTCCTTAAATGAAGATATCGTGTTTACCCATAATGGAAACCATTAAGGTATGCCCAAAATGAAAAAAACAGAAGCTTAAGGAAAACATAATCATATTATATATCATATATAAAAATAGTGACATCATAATGTCCACCTTTGAATGTGTTAAATGAGTATTGAACAATCATCGTTTCGGGAGGCAGAATTTCTCCATCCACAGAAACCGTATATTCTTTAACCATTTGATGTAGTTGTGTGGGAGTGTAAGTCGAATAAATATTATAACAACATCATAGTATATTTAAGATACTGGTTTTGTTACAAAAGAAATAAATAAAAAGAGTTTAGGGGGTTGGAGAAGCAAAATAAAACAAATGAACATGAGAGAATGAATTACCTTTAAAAGTGTAACTCCTTTTGATTTGAGCCTAAAGGCTTCCTTTGAAAGGATTCTGCCCAAAGGGAATACTCTAGGATGAGGAGAGGGATGTGGAGAGAGTAAATGGGCATGGTTTGGCCGAGCCAAAGGCTTGAGGAGTGTGTGAAATGAGGTAGAGGTGTGGGCCTTTTATAAGAGGAGAGGAGGGGCACTTTTGGAAAGTAATGAAATATTACTTTATTTGAAAATGTGTTTCGGTTTTAAAAGGTCCCACATTGATATAATTCGTGGATAAGGTTATAAAGGTTCGAAATCCACCCATCCAATAAGTTTTGGACATGTGTAGTTCATAGATTTTACATTATCTTTCCATTTTATTTTAATCATTAAATAACGATGTCATCACTGCATCATTATGATGTCATAAATAATTAAATTTATTTAATGTCGAAAAATTATAAAAAAATTACTATGATGTATGAAATCCTTTGAGCTTTCCAATGACTATTTATAATCAAAATTGGGACTTGTATAACCCCACTTAAAAATTATTTTAGTAAAACAATTTATGTTAGTGTCATTTTCACTTTAACATTAAATAAAAATATATTAATGTCATTTTCCAACTAAAGTGGCTCCATGGGGTCCTTAAGTTGTCCCATGGCTTGTCTTGGCCGGCCATGACTCACCCAATAGGTGTAGGACAGGTGTCATGGTGTTTTCACATTCTTATAATATCATTTTTACCTTAAACTACACTAATTACCACTAATCGCGATTAAAAACTTAATAAGTTACTATTCACCAAAAAATTATTTTAATCTCATTGAACCACATTTTACTTCTTAATGACAACCATGTATGTCGGATTTTTGAAAATCAAAACACAATTATGGAAAAATTTCATTTAAATGAAAAATCAGTTTTTATAAGTACCACTTAGTGGTTTCACTATTCATCAAAAATTGAAGTTTTTCAGAAAATTACCAAAAATTCACCCTAAGCTATATTTGATATTCCGAATTCAAAAATGAAGTCTATTTTAAAAAATTCAAAACATATTAGTCACATTAATTAATTTAATAATTAATTCCCGCTGTCAGAGCAAATATCGTGTTTTTATAAAACAATAAGTATCAAAAGATTGACACTAGTTTAAGTCTGATTTAAAAGTGAAATTAATTCCAATGACCACTATTGGATTCAATGGTAAAAATATTTTCTAATTTCACTTTAAAACCAATTCAAAATATTATCTAATCATATAAATAAATTAGATTAAAAAGAGGTTTTGAATTAAAACACAACATTCTACACTATTCATTAAAAAATGAACTTTATCGGAAAAATACCAAAAAATTACACAAAGTAAAATTTGATGTCCCGATTCTTAATAAGAGTTTTATTTGGTCCAAAAGAATGTATAAGAGTGATCAAAACTATATTTATGACAGTTCTCCATTAAAAGGCGATAAGTGAACCTTTAGTGAAAACTAGGGCATATACACCTAAAATTTAATTCTTTCCGTATTTTAAGCCTTTAGCTTTTATTGGATAAATGTAAAAACATTAAAAAAACATATATAATCATAATTTAGTTATTTCTATCCATTCCCGCCAATACAACGTCTACATGTTAACTACCATTTAAAATAATATTATTTTATTATTAGAGTGCAACGTAAGATTCCCAAGAAACTTGTTGTTGCGTGTTGGGTACGCCATCGAGCATAAAGTCCCCTTTAAAGTCATATTAATATTTTATTCAAAAATATGGATAAATATGAAAATTTCATATTCATTCTTTACCTGGGGTGTTACACACATAGCTTCTTCTTTGACCAAAAAAATATCCTATAGAATAGGGCATTCACTCGAGTAATGGCCAGGTCCCCTACATTTACAGAAAATGACTGTAAATGGACTCTGGGGACCATTTTTATCATCTTCCATAGTACTCTTAATTTTTCTTTGGAAATTCTTCACTTTATGTCCTTCATTCCCGCAAGTAAAGCATTTATTTGTCCCATTGAGACACTTTCCTGGGTGTCTCCTTCCACATATCTTTCATGATGGAAATTTAGGATTCCTTTCTCCATGGTCTCCACTGCTGGAACTCTTATAATTCATCACATTTCTCTTCTTTGTTGAGTCCGAGAATTGGTAAATATATATATTGTTGATCATATTTTTGGAAAATTGATTTGGCTTAAAGACGATATATTTTATACTTATCAACATTCCATTTTGTTTCTCATTGCCACAACCATTCCAACCTTGTACATCATTCTCAATGTCACAATGAATTCCTTGGAATCCAGCCATTGACTAAAACTAGAAAGCAATGTGTGGGTAACATTAGTCAAAAAATCATTTAGAGATTAACATGTCACCATATTCTCAATTTGAAACACATTAGGATTAACCAAGGTCATTTACTCTCATCTTATATATATAATACTTCAAATAGTTTTGTAAAGAAAATGTAAATTATCCTAAGCATATCTCCCGAGAGTGTCGTAACCAAGAGTGCAGCTAGGCCCATTGTCATGCACCAGTTCCCGTTTGAGTCTAGATCAAAGCGTTGTTTTTAGGTTTTACCCCTAGGTACATCTGTGCCAGAGCTGCCTCTACCTGCTCGTATCCAGACAGGGATGTATTTCTCCTAAAACTCACAAAATCTCTACAATACCAAAATTCTAGGAAGTTCTTCTATACTAATCCTAAAATTTCATCTTAGTTCTACATGCTCTAATCAGAGTTTATCTAAATCTAGCTTCCAAGGTTTGTACTAATGTTCCTCGGATACCAACTGTAACACCCCGACCCCAGTTACCCAGAGTCGGTGCATTATTACATAGCATTGGCATGATCACAATGGATCAAGTCCCGAAAGACCGATTAGTTTAGTAGTCGTGTAAACTCTAGATATATTCATAAGTCAAACATTACATCATAAGGTAAAAAACTACAACAAAATGTTTTCTTCATATCCCCTCATACTATCCCTGTAGGTCATTCATAAATTACTTCTTCACATCGTGGGAAAAATAAAACATTGAAAGGGGTGAGCTCAGATGCTCAGTAAGGATAACAATATAGCAGAAGATTTCATAGATAAGCATAAACACTTAAAGCAATTTATCACTAAAACAAAATCCTTTTAAACATGAACTTCAACATAATATGACAAAGATAAAATGAAATAATGCCATTTACTTATTCACATGGATATTCTACTAGTAGAACAATCACATGCAATATCAATAACCAATTTCATAATGATGGAATTCATAATGCCAGACTATCATAACCACATAGCCAAGGCATCGTGCCAAGACTAAAAATAAGATTTTGCCAAGGCCTTGTGCCAAGACAATAGTTTGTCTCATGAGACCGACCGATGCATCGATGAGCTATAGCGGGATCCACTCGTCACTTACTAAGTCCAATTCATTCCTTATATGAACATATTTAAACATAAAATAAACATTCTTATTAAAACTAGCATACGAAATGCCAATACATTAACCACAAACCATGAATCGTATAAAAATAGCACATCTACAGTCAAACATAACTCATTTGATACAATATGGAAGATTGTATTGTATCATATTAACCTCAATAAATAATAATTAATGATATTGATATAGATGAAAATAACCATCAAAACTATTTGAGAGAAATATCCCCTTTTCTTGAAAAGATATAAAAGTCACACTATTTGTCAAGAAGACATTTAAAATAGATTTTTGAATCAAATTGTCCCATACCACTTTGAAACATTTAAAAGGAATTTTGATTTGAAAACTTTAATGTCCATATATATAAATCCATAAAACCATTTTTAAAACATGGACATAAATGAGAACGAATTAGAAGAATAAGTCTTTAAAACATTTAGAAATGGTATTTTAGTTAGAGTTTCAAACTAAAACAGAGTCACATGAATACAAATAATTGAGGTAATAAAAATTTAATAATATCATGTGAATAAAGGGATTCATGATATACTATGTCAAAGTACATTATATACACCATATAAAAGTGATTTGGTGTATAACAACAAAGATTTCTCAATGTAATGTAAATTGAGATGAATTCTCTTATAAAGACCATATCCTTAGGATAAAGATAAATCAATGACATAATAATGTGTGACTAATATAAATACACTCAATATTATTGGATATTTAGTGTAAATCAATCAGTTGAACTTCACACATATTCTTGTAAAAACAACACCAATGAATTGGATATTTAACTCAACAAATGGATATTAAGTTAAAATTACTCTTTTCAAGTTCATACCGATGACTTCAGAATTTATAAATGGGGTTATTATTTGTATAAAAAGTATCTCCAGAGAAATGGGATTGGAAATTATGACATAATCAAATTAATAGTGATTCAACCCATAATCTTGGAGTAAAATAATCAATCAAGTATGCGTAAAGCCCAATGAGTGGAAATTGAAATTTCAAATTCACTTATCGATTAGGTAACATACAAAACATAAACCCATGAAAGAAGGATCTTATAATTATGATTTAAATACCCATAAATTAAAGTATATTACACAATGAATACAATCATGGGCAGTACACATCCATCACATGCAATAAATAAGTGGTGAACAATGGAATTCTCACGAAATTAAGAGTGAGATAAGGAACCCCTCACTTTGTACTTTTTTCCTTGGTTGAGGATAGGTTAACCTCATATATAATGGTGAAATAATTGTTATTAAATTATAAAAGAATCATATATATTAATATGATATCATATATGATCTTTTAACATTGCTTTGGTAATAATATCTTACTATTATCGTCGTTTCGGGTGTTAACTTAATCATTTTCTTTGATATGTTTTGTTATGTAAGCCCTGTTTTTCATGGATAGGATGTAACTTATTCATATCCATAATTATATCATGTCCTTAAAAAATATTTTTAAATTATAAAATGATAATTATACTTGAATGGATACGATGGAAAATGAATCTCATCACGTTCGTGGAGACGGTAGTCCGTACGTACGCACGAGCGACAATATCATTCTTTTGATATTAAAATAATATATAATTGGATGGTATATCATATATACAGAATCATAATCATGTTATATTTACTATTTACATGAATTAAAGATCATTATTATACCCATCCAAATAATAATTTATTGAATAACAATTACACCCCGATGTGAAGACGGTAAGCCGTACGTACACACGTATGGTGACATGTTATTAAAAGGATGGATAGAATAGTGAATATGGATGTACCATATTTATAATAACATCACAGTATATATAAGATAATGGAGTTATTATTTTAGACTGGTAATAACAAAGAAGGAAGAATGGAAGAAGAAAGGAACATGGAAAAGGGTGGTGAAATCAATACCTTTTCTTCAGGTTCTTCCTTTTGATTTGATCGAAAGGGCTCTTAGGTTGGCTTTCTGACTGAAGGAAGGCCTCTAGGATTAATTTAGGGATGTTGAGAGAGTATTTGGGTAGGGTTCGGCCTAATAAAAAGGCTTTGAAGGTGTGAATTAATGAGAAAGGGGAGTGCCCTTTTATAAGAGTGGTGAGGGAACCTTTGGAAAAGCTAAAAATATTATTTTATAATAAATTCATATTCATTCTCTAATGGCTCCAAAGTGGATTATTTAAAGGCTAAGGTGGGGATGTGTCTAAAACCACTCAACCAATATAATTTAGACAGGTTTGGGTCATTATATTAAACTTATCATTAAGTATTAACTCTTAGTTAATTAGTTTCACTTTTACAATGTCTCTTTGTATTTTTATATTATATTGTTAATAAACATACTATATACATCCAGGAGACCCCAAAGTGGTCCATTAATGACTCAACTATCATGATATAAGCCTCTTGGTCGATCCTTAGACTTTTATGAATTTAATATCAATTAATAATATTTTATTTTATTTAAAAAATCTTTTATGTCAATTTTGAGAATATTCAATAATTGATTTTTGCAAAAATTATAAAAGAATTATTACTTCTAAAAAAGTTAATTACATAATTCCTAACATGTCATATTAACCAATAAAATTAGTTTAATTCAGAAAAAGTCTCAAATTATATTTATTTGGGTATCTACAATATCAATCATTTTAATTTTTCACTATTATGGTAATTACTGCATCACCATTGAGTCATAAATAAATTAAATTATTTAATGTATAAAAATTATAAATAAAATAAAATTATGTAGAAAATACTTTTATCTTTCTAATGAATATTTATAGTTGAAACTACAACATATATAACCCTATGTAAAAATTGTTTTTCTAAAAGATATATGCTTGTGTCATTTTTGTATTCATTTAATCTTAATTAAAATAAAGTGTCCCTATCACTAACAAGTGGCACCATGGGATCCCAAAATCGACCCAAAGATGCCCATTGTCGGAAATATATCAACCAATAAGGTTAGGAAATGTTTTAGGTTAATTTTATATTATTATAATATTATTTTTTAACCCTTATTTACTGGATTTACCCTTTTACCATGGTAAATAAAATATTTACCGAAGTAATTATTCAAAATGTCTAAAAATAAAAGTTACCTATTTACACAATTTGAACATCTTCATTCCAAATATGGAATCCGTTTTTCCAAATTCAAAACACAGAATTGGCAGAAACTAATTTAAAAATAATTCCCGCTGTCAAAACAAAAAGCCTGTTTTTACGATATAATAACTATCAAAAGATTGATACTTGTTTATGTTCGGTTTAATTGTGAAATTATGTTGAATGACCAAAATTTTATTAAATGGTAAAAATATATTCTAAATATACTTTAAAACCACTCAAATTAATAATTTATCACTATTAATTATTTTTATTAAAAAAGTTGTTTTTAAATAAAATTTAGTAATTTTCACTATTCATCAAAATATGAAAGTTATCCGAAAAGTACCAAAATTTCACCCTAAGATAATTTAGATAATAAAAAGCCAAAAATAAAGTCCATTTATAAAGATAAAATGTATAAAATTTCAAAAATTAGGTATTACTATTCATAATAGCTAGTTTGATCGGTTGTGGTGTGTGTTAGAAGTCGATGTTGCGTACAACACATGCCATTGCATTATTCAAAGGGAAATGTATCGTGGAAGATTTGGAAGTTACATTCTCCCCTCTTTCAATAAATTGAGTCCTTGAATTTTTTTTTTAAAATTGGGCTTGATAATATAATGGAAAGTCCCACATCGGAAAAAGAGTCAAAAAAACTATCACTTTAATAGAAAGGAAGAGAGGTATAAAAGTCACCCATGATATCCCATACCTGGATTCCATATAGGAAAACATGGATATGGACAAGAAACTAAGTGTTATGTTCTGCTGGGGTGGGATAGAAAACATGATCAGGATAAATTTAATAATAAGAAAACCACAAACTTGTGAAGGGACAAACAGTAATTAGTTTCCCAATTGGAAAAGTAAACGGAAAACATTTTTATATTTTGTTTAAGATACATTACATAAAGATGAGGAATTCATTTCTGAGATTGACTAAGAACATAAATACACATACTTAATTTTTTGTACAATTTCATTCTTTAATAAATTCCAACTAATAACTCATTTTTAAACGATAGTATTCAAGAGGAATTGGTCACACTGGAAGAGATAGAATAAACTCGTTATAGAATCACATGATCCAAGAAGGATAAACTATATATTTACCTTGTCTTTAGAGATTAATAAAAACCAAAATGGTTACTATAAGATATGATGATCCCCCAAAAGGATATTCCACTAATCTTAATTTCTAAAATTAAACCAACAATAACCCAAAGATAAATAAATACCATTCAATAAACAATTGACCTTAAGATCCTTCAAGTTAATCCAAACTAATATGAAACCCAAAACTTAGAGGAATTTGGTTATGTAGTCTTCCATGATAAATTGTATCTCCAAATGACATCAACTACTCTTAAAGTCACATACTTAAATATAATTAGCCTAATCACATATTCTCTATTATAGGT
This sequence comes from Viscum album, assembly GCA_963277665.1. Classification (NCBI taxonomy): domain Eukaryota; kingdom Viridiplantae; phylum Streptophyta; class Magnoliopsida; order Santalales; family Viscaceae; genus Viscum; species Viscum album. The sequence goes on from OY728127.1 coordinate 952,197,449, forward strand.
TAATCATTTCCATAACTAACCAAAATCATTATAAATCCATAATTAAAACATAGATAAAAATACACTATTACTCCTCAAATTAAATCCCATAATATTCTATTTTCCTTGGGCATATAGTGTTCACAACAAAGCGAACAACTTCCAAAATAACATTTATCACTTAATCACCAAATCATTTTCCTATACTAAGGGTATTCATTTGATAAGACATAAGATCCCAAATAAAATTATTATTGATCAATAAAATCATTTAACTAAAAATAATAGTCACGCTAACCAGGTACTTCACGTAGTCCAGTGGTAGGCGATAAATCCCAATCGCACTTTGGTTGTGGGTTCGATTCCCACAGCTTTGTCCGACGCGATGGGTTGTCACACGGTCTGCGTGTTTTTCTTTTTCAAAAACAATATTTTATAAAATTACCAAAATGAGATAAATTCCTCAAAATAACCATAACATAATTTAAACATAAATCTTATCTCATACCTTTCATTTTCATCCCAAATTATTATAACTTATAATTTCCTCAAACCCAATGATCATATAAAACCAAATGGTTATTTATAACTATATCCACAAGAGAAAAGACAATTATTCCTCAAATATCATTCTCAAATGAAAAAATACAGGTATAAAAATACAAGAGAAAATTATTCCAAAGTAAACCCATCAACAAGGGGCACTAATACTTTTTAAACATTTCTCAAACCATTTATTTCCACATAGATTCTTCATTGACCAAGAAAATATCCTATAGAATAGGGAATTCACTAGGGTAATGGCCATGTCTCATACATTTAAAACAAATGATTGTAAATGGACTCTTGGGACAATTTTTATCTTCTTCTATAGTACAATTCATTTTTCTTCGGCAATTCTTCACTTTATGTCCCTCCTTCCCGCACGTAAAGCATTTCTTTGTCCCATTGAGACACTTTACTGGGTGTCTCCTTCCATATTTCCTGCATTATGGAAATTTAGGATTCCATTCTCCATGGTCTCCACTGCTGGAGCTCTTATCATTCATCACCGTTATCTTCATTGTTGAGTCACGAAATTGGTTAATATATATATATATATATATATTTTTGATCATATTTTTGGAAAATTGATTTGGCATAAAGATGATATCTTTTACACCTATCAACATTCCATTTTTTTCTCATTGCCACCACTGTTCCCGCCTTGTACATCATTTTCAAAGTCACTATGACTTCCTTGGAATCCATCCATTGACTAAAACCAGAAAGCATTGTGTGAGTAACAGTAGTCAAAAAATCATTTAGAGATTTACATGTCCCCATATTCTCAATTTGAAACACATTCGGATTAACCAAGGTCATTTACTCTCATCTTATATATATAATAATTCAAATCGGTTTGTAAAGAAAATGTAAATTATCCTAAGCATATCCCCTGGGAGTTTCGTAACCAATGGTGCAGCAAGTCCCATTGTCGTGCACCAGTTCCCGTTCGAGTCTAGCTCAAAGCAGTGTTTTTGGGTTTTATCCCTAGGTACATTTGTGCCAGAGCCGCCTCTACCTGCTCGCATCCAGACATGGGTGTATTGCTCGGAAAACTCACAAAATCTCTACAATAACAAAATTCTAGGAAGTTCTTCTATACTAATCCTAAAAGTTCATCTTAGTTCTACGTGGTCTAATCAGAGTTTATCTAAATCTAGCTTCCAATGTTTGTACTAAACTTCATCTGATACCAACTGTAACGCCCCAACCCCAGTTACCCAGAGTCGGTGCATTATTACATAACATTGTCTTGATCACAAAGGATCAAGTCTCGAAAGACAGATTAGTTTAGTAGTCTTTGAATCTCTAGATATATTCATAAGTCATACTATACATCAGAAGGTAAAAAAAACTACAACAACATCTTGTCTTCATATCCCTCATACTATCCCTAAAGGTCATTCATAAATTACATCTTCACATCTTGGGTAAAATAAAACATTGAAAGGGGTGAGGTAAGATGCTCAGTAAAGATAACAATATAGCAGAAGCATTTATAGATAAGCATAAACACATAAAGTAATTTATAACTAAAACAAAAGCCTTTTAAACTTGAACTTCAGCATAATATGGAAAAGGTAAAATGAAATAATGCCATTTACTTATTCCCATGGATATTCTACTAATCAAAAAATCACATGAAATAACAATAACCACTTTTATAATGATGGAATGCATAATTCCAGACTATCATAACCACATAGCCAAGGCCTCGTGCCAAGACTAAAAATAAGATTTTTCCAAGGCCTTTTTCTAAGACACTAGTTTGTCTCATGAGACCTACCGATGCATCGAGGAGCTATAGCGGGCTCCACCCATCACTTAAAAAGTCCAATGCATTCCTTATATGAACATGTTTAAACATAACATAAACATTCGTATTAAAACTAGCATACGAAATGTCAATACTTTAACCACAATCCATTAATGGTATAAAAATATCACATCCACAGTCAAACAGAACTCATTCGATACAATATGGAAGATTGTATTGTATCATATTAACCTCAATCGATAATAATTAATGATATTGACATAGATTAATGTAACCATCACGAATATTTGAGAGAAATATCCCCCTTTTCTTGAAAACATTTAAAAGTCACACTATTTGTCAAGAATCCATTTAAAATAGATTTTTGAATAAAAGTGTCCCATACCAATTTGAAACTTTTAAAAGGAATTTTGATTTGAAAACATTAATTTCTATATAAATAAATCCTTAAAACCATTTTTGAAACATGTACATTAATGAGAGAGATTTAGAAGAATGAGTCTTTAAAACATTTAGAAATGGTATTTTAGTTATAGTTTATAAAAAAAAGAGAGACACTTGAATACAAATAATTGAGGAAATAAAAATTTATTAATATCATGAGAATAAAGGGATTCATGATATACCATGTCAAAGAACATTATATACACCATATAAAAGTGATTTGGTGTATAACAACAAAAAAGTCTCAATGGAATGTAAATTGAGATGAATTATCTTATAAAGACCATAACCTTAGGTTAAGGATAAATCAAAGACATAATTATGTGTGACAAATATAATTCACTCAATATGATTGGATATTTAGTTTAAATCAATGAGATGACATTCACACATATTCTTGTAAAAACAACACCAATGAATTAGATATTTAACTCAACAAATGGAGATTGAGTTAAAATTACTCTTATCAAGTTCCTACTTATGACTTGAGAATTTATCAATGGAGTGATTATGTGTATAAAAAGTATTTCTATAGAAAGGGGATTGGAAATTATGACATAATCAAATGAATAGTGATTCCACACAAAATCCTGGAGTAAAATAATCAATGAAGTATGCGTAAAGCCAAATGAGTGGAAATTGAAATTTCAAATTCCCTTATCGATTAGGTAACTTATGAAAAATACACCCATGAAATAATGATATTAAAATGATGATGTAAATACACATAAATTAAATTATATTTCACAATGAATAAAATCATGGGTAGTACACATACATCACATGCAATAAATAAGTGGTGAACATTGGAAATGTCATGAAATTAAGAGTGAGATAAGAAACCCATTACTTTGTACTTTTTTCCTTGGTTGAGGGTAGGTTAACCTCTGGTATAATGGTGAAATAGTTGTTATTAAATTATACAAAATCATATATATTAATATTATATCATATATGATCTTTTAACATTGCTTTGTTAATAATATCTAAGTATTATCGTCGTTTCGGCTGTTAACTTACTCATTTTATTTGATATGTTTTGTTATGTAAGCCATGTTTTTCATGGATAGAATGTATCATTCATGTCCAGAATGATATCAAGTCCTTAAACATTATTTTTAAATCATCAAATGATAATTATACTTGAATACAATGGAGAATGAATCTCATCACGTTCGTGGAGACGGTAGTCCGTACGTACGCACGAGCGACAATATCATTCTTTTGATATCAAAATAATATATAATTGGATTTTATATCATATATACAGAATAATAATCATGTTATATTTATTATTTACAAGAATTAGACATCATTATAATACCCATCCAAATAATAATTTATTCAATAACAATTACACCACGATGTGGAGACGGTAAGCCGTACGTACGCACGTATGGTGACATGTTATTTAAAGGATGGATAGAATAGTGAATATGGTTGTACCATATTTATAATAACATCGCATTATATATAAGATACTGGAGTTTTTATTTTAGAATGGTAATAACAAATAAGGAAGAAGTGGAAAAAGAAAGGAACATGGAAAAGGGTGGTGAAATCATTACCTCTTCTTCAGGTTCTTCCTTTTGATTTGATCAAAAGGGCTATTAGGTTGGATTTATGACTAAAGGAAGGCCTCTAGAATGAAGTTAATTAATTTTAGAGAGTATTTGGGCAGGTTTTGGTCTAACCAAAAGGCTTTTATGGTGTGAATTAATGATAAGGGGGAGTGCCCTTTAATAAGAGGGGTGAGGGGCACCTTTGGAAAAGCTAAAAATATTATTTTATAATAAATTCATATTCAGTTTCTAATGGCTACAAAGTGGATTATTTATAGTTTGAGGTGGTGATGTGTCGAAAACCAATCAACCAATAGAATTTAGACTAATTTGGGTCATTATATTAACCTTCTCTTTAAGTATTAAATCTTAGTTAATTAGTTTCACTTTTACAATGTCTCTTTGTATTTTTATATTATATTGCTAATAAACTTACTAGATACATCTAGGATACCCCCAAACTGGTCCATTAATGATTAACCTATAATGATATAAGTCTCTTGGCAGAATCTTAGATTTTTAGGAATTTAATATAAATTAATTATATATTATTTGTTTTAAAAACTCTTTTATGTCAATTTTTACACTATTCAACAATTTATTTTTTAAAAAATCATAACAGAATGATTACTTAGAAAAACATTAATTAAAGCATTATTAACATGTCATGTTAACCTATAAAATTAGTTTAATTTATTAAAAGTCTCAAATTATATTTATTTGGATATCTACAATATCGATCATTTTAATTTTTCACTATTATGGTAATTACTGCATCACCATTGTGTCATAAATAAATTAAATTATTTAATGTATAAAATTTATAAATAAAATACCATTATGTAGGAAATCCTTTTATCTTTCTAATGAATATTTATAGTCAAAACTCCAACATATATAACCCTATGTAAAAATTGTTTTTCTAAAATATATATGCTTGTGTCATTTTTGTATTCATTTTAACATAATTAACATAAAGTGTCCCTATCACTTACAAGTGAAATCATGGGGTCCCAAAATCGACCCAAATATTTCCATGGTCAGACATGTATCAACCAATAAGGTTAGAACATGTTTTAGGGTAATTTTTTATTATTATAATATATTTTTTAACCCTTATTTACAGGATTTACCCTTTAACCAAGGTAAATAAAATATTTACCGAAGTAATTATTCAAGATGTATAAAAATAAAAGTTATCTATTTAAAAAAATATGAACATCCTAATTCAAAATATGGAATCCATTTTTCCAAATTCGAAACACAGAAGTCGCATAAATTAATTTAAAATTAATTCCCGCTGTCAAAACAAAAAGCATGTTTTTAAGATATAATAACTTTCAAAAGATTGATATTTGTTTATGTTTGGTTTAATTGTGAAATTATGTCCAACGACCAATATTCTATTAAATGGTCAAAATATATTCTAAATATACTTTAAAATCACTCAAATTCATAATTTATCACTATTAATTATTTTAATTAAAAATGTTTTTTTAATTAAAATTTAGTAATTTTCACTATTCATGAAAATATGAAAGTTATCCGAAATGTAAAAAAATTTCACACTAAGATAATTTCGATATTACGAATCCAAAAAAGTCCATTTTTAAATATAAAATGTATTAAATTTCAAAAAGTATGTATTACTATTCATAACGGCTAGTTTGATCGGTTGTAGTGTCTGTTAGAACTCGATGTTGCATACAACACACGCCATTGCATTATTCAAAGGTAAAAGTACCGTGGAAGCATGGGGTGTTATAGTGTATGTACTACCTATAATCTTATTATTTGTGTAATACACTTTAATTTATGTGCATTTACATATTAATTGTATGATACCTCTTTCATTGGGTGTATGATTCGTAAGTTACCAAATCAGTAAGGGTTAATTTCAGAATATCTTTATTATCCGAGGTTCTTTTTACGTAAGTATCTTATGGGACATAATAATTATCCATGTACATGTTTTATGAAAGAGTTTTCAATGTAATTATTTTTAGGGACATTTTACTAAAAAATAATTTCAAATCTTTTAAATATTTATTCATCTAAATCTTTCTCTTTAATGTACATGTCTTCAAAAGGGTTGTAAGGATTAATTTATATGGACATGAATGTTTTTATAATGGAAATTCCTTTCAAAATTTTCAAAGTAGTATGGGACAATTTGATTCAAAAATGTCTTTAAATGGATTCTTTTCTAAATTGTGTGACTTTTAAATGTTTTCATGAAAAAGTTGTATTTCTCTCAAAGAGTTTTACAAATCCTTTTCATCTATGTCTATATTCTTTAATGGATTTTAAACTTTTTTGTAAGATGATTTATCATGATAAAAATTTTCCATATTGTGTTGAAGGTTTTGTGATAAGTTTGACTATGGATGTGTTATTTTTATACCATTCATGGTTTATGGAGAATTTATTGACATTTCGTATGCTATTTTTAATACCAATGTTTATGTTATGTTTAAACCTGCTCATATGAGGAATGCATTGGACATAATATGTGATGGGTGGAGCCATCTATAGCTCCTCGATGCATCGATAGGACTCATGAGAGAAACTAGTGTCTTGGCACAAGGCCTTGGAAAAATCATATTTGTAGTCTTGGCCCAAGGCATTGGCTACGTGGTTATGATAGTCTGGCATTATGCATTCCATCTTTATGAAATTGGTTAGTGATATTGCATGGGATTTTTGGACTTGAAGAATATCCATGTGTACTAGTAAATGGAATTATTTTATTTTTACCATATTATGTTGAAGTTCAAGTTTAATAGACTTTTGTTTTAGTTATACATTGCCTTAAATGTTTATGATTATTTATTAAAGTTTCTTCTATATTATTATCCTTACTGAGCATCTGAGCTCACCCCTTTCTCTGTTTTATTTTTTCCCAGGATTCCAAGAAGTGTATTGTGATTCATATGCAGTGTTAAGCCAAGGGAATAATGTCATTCATAAAGGATTATTTATGTTGTTTTCTATGTTATAATGTTTAATGTAACATTCATGTATGTAATATATTTTCCAAGACTACTAAACTGATCAATCCTTCGGGACTTGATTCCTTGTGTTCAAGCCAATGTTATGTAATAATGCACCGACTCTGGGTAACTGGGGTCAGGGCATTATAGTTGGTATTAGAGGAAGTTTAATAATAACATTGGAAGAAAGATTTAGATAAAATCTAATTAGAGTACATATCCCTAAGATAGACATTGAGGATTTGTAGATAATAACTTTCTAGAGTATTGATATTGTTGAGATTTTGTGAGTTTTTCGAGCAATACATCCCTGTCTGGATACGAGCAGGTAGAGGCGGCTCTGGCATAGATGTACCTAGGGTTAAAACCCGAAAACACCAATTTGAGATTCACTCAAAAGGGAAATGGTGCATAACAACGGGCCTTGCGGTACTCTTGGTTACAACACTCCCGAGGTAAATTCTTAAGATAATTCTCATTTTTATTACAAAACATTATGAAGGGTTATGAATATATACATCCTCAAAGAATACATTTTCATGATTATGGATTATATCCATAAACTTTTTAGTTTATGTTATTATTTTTACAAGTTTGGGATCAGGTATTTCTTTTCACTAACTAATCTAGTGTATTCTATTTTTTAGAAATGGTGCCCAGCTGAGGGAATGAGAACTCCAGCAATACGCATGATCCAAAGAATAAGAAAGATCATATCATTCATCGTATTAAAACATCATTTATAAGGGAAATATTCTCCCATGTATTATCATCGTATGATGAAATAGTATCATGTGTCGATAAGATAACTAAAGAGATCTCTGTGTCCTATAGATTTGAAGCGAAGCAAGAGAAGAAAAGGATTGAAGAAAGAAATATGCATAAAGTAATGATGGGAAAGAAGAATTTTTTCATATGTGATAACTATGGGAAGAAACACCCTGGAACTTGCTTGAAGGGAATGAGAGTTTGTTATATGTGTGGAGAAAAAGGACACCTTATACATGACTGCAAGGGTAAGAAAAAGGTTACAAATGTACATTTCTTCATCTGTAAGGAGTTGGGACACTAGGCAAACCAATGTCCAAATCAGTAGAGTATGCCCCAAATGATGCTATTGGATAATAATCAAGTTATGATACTACCACAGATGATGAGGAATGATTAATGTTCTTATGTTGTTATTAAAGAATTTTGTCATTTGAGTATTGTATCAACGATGTACTGGTTATAATAATTATACAGTATATAAGGATTATACTGTAGTAATATTTCATTAAGGACTTGAGATTGGGTGGAACCATGAAAGTGAATCAATAACAGGTTAAATTTTGGGAAAATATATGGTTGAGAGAAAGATAACCCATAATATGGTTCTGATACCGAGGTTGTAATTTTTGGAATAATACATGATTGATTTGGATAAATTTTATTAGATATTCTTTACTACCATGAAAATGAATAAAAATTTGAAAATTTCATCATTGTTGGAGTTTACAATATTTTTGGATTAAAGGAGTATATCCATTATTCTTTATGGAATAAGGGATCATGAATGTAATCAATAAGGTTTAATGGTAATTCAGGAGGTTGCAGTGTTTTAAAAGAATACATGATGAAGGTGTTCACATGTTATTACGCGGAAAAAAGGATCTTAATTTGTTTACCTTGCTTATAAATTTTGGACTGATGTATTTTGGATAGTTCTAGTTCGGATTATTTTTGGATTTCCATAAAAGTACAACCCAGAGGTCGGGCGGCAACCCGTCGTGTCCGGCAAGGCCGTGAGACTTGAACCCGCAACTGAAGGGCGACAAGGGTGTATCACGTACCAATGGCCCATGTGATGTCTGGGATTAAATAATGTAGTTTTTTTAAAATGTGGTAGATGAATTATGAATTCCTTTTTTGGAACCCTATACGAATTGGATAAATAGAATATATTTTTTACATTCTATTATCTTTTAGAGTGAAAGATGAGTTTGTGGTAGAAATTAGTTAAAGGATAGAACTCTACTAGTCAAGAATATATTTTTCATATTCTCTTATTATATGAATAAAATTAATTCTTATACTTTATTTAAAGGATCCTAACACCAAAAATTTGTTATCCTAATACCCTTTGTTTTTTTTGAACCGATGGTATTTCAAATCATCATAGATTGATGAATTTAAGGACCTCAATTTTACACTTGTTTTTGATTGATGACCTCAATCACTACCTATAAATATTTATGTTCTTCCTCCAATTATATGTCTCTAATATCCACCAATGTTCTCCTAATAAATATCATAATTTGGGGGTGACCCTTTTATTTATCTTTTCCTCTTATTAAGACTAAATTTTATTAACCCAATTTCCGATGTGGGTTTTCCCACAAAGATATTTTCAATTTTCAACCATTTATTTTCAAAGAAAAATTTCAAATTGCGAGGACACATTTTATTGAAGGAGGGAGAATTTAAAACCCCACGAATTCGTAGTGCATTATTTCTTCAAAATAATTCAGAAACTTGAACTACACGCAATACTGAGTTCAAGTGCACCATAACTTACCAAACTAGACGTTCAAAAGAGGTTATGAATAGTATTAACTGAATTTTGAACTTTATATAATATTTATAATTTTATAATCCATAATATGAGTTTCTTAGACATAATTTAAGAAGAAATTTATTTTTTTCAGATAAAAGAAGTATTTTTCAAAAATACACTTTTACCGACTTTTAATGGTGAACCCTTATTAAATCCAATATTTTAAAACATTTATATATTCAATTTGACTAAATAAATTTATTAATTAGAATGGGGAAATAAAAAATTTAAAATGTAACACCCCATTATTCCTTGGTATGCTTCTCATTGAATAATACAGTAGTGTGTGTTTTATGCAACTTCGAGTTCTAACACACACCACAACCAATCAAACTAGCCCTTATGAATAGTAATACCTATTTTTTAAAATTTTATACATTTTATATTTCAAAATAGAATTCATTTTTGGATTTGGAATATCAAAATTATCCGAGGATAAAATTTTGGTACTTTTTAGATAACTTTTATATTTTGATGAATAGTGAAAGTTACTAAATTTTTATTAAAAACCACTTTTTTAATCAAAATAATTAATAGTGATAAATTATGAATTTGAGTGGTTTTAAAGTATATTTAGAATATAATTTTACCATTTACTACAATTTTGTTCATTGGAAATAATTTAACATTTAAACCGGACATAAACAAGTGTCAATTGTTTGATAGTTATTATCTCTTAAAAACACGCATTTTTATTTTGACAGCGGGAATTAATTTTAAATTAATTTCTGCCACTTATATGTTTTGAATTTGGAAAAATGGACTCCATATTTGGAATAAGGTTGTAAAAATTGTGTAAATAGTTATCTTTTATTTTTATAAATATTGAATAATTACTTCGGTAAATATTTTATTTACCATGGTTAAAGGGTAAATCTGGTAAATAAGGGTAAAAAAAATAATCATAATAATAAATTACCCTAAAACATGTCTTAACCCTATTGGTTGACACATTTCATCCCATGGTCATCTTTGGGTCGATTTTGGGACCCCATGGATCCACTTGTAAGTGATAATGACATTTTATATTAATTAAGTTAAAGTAAATACAAAAATGACATAAGCCTATATATTTTTGAAAAAAAAAATTCACATAGGGTTATATATGTTATATTTTCAACTATAAATATTTATTACAAAGATGAAAATATTTTCTACATAACGGTATTTTATTTATAATTTTTAGACATTAAATAATTTAATATATTTATGACACAATGATGATGTAGTAATTACATTATTAGTGAAATATTAAAATAGTTTATATTATAAATATCCAAATAAAAATAATTTTAGACTTTTAATGAATTCAACGAATTTTATAGGCTAATATTACATGTTAGGGTTGATTTAATTAACTTTTTTTTGAAGTAATCAAGCTGTTATGATTTTCATAAACATCAAATACAAAATAGTGTCAAAATTGAAATAAAAGAGTTTTTAAAACAAATATTATTTTATTAATTGATATTAAATTACTAAAAATATTAGATTCGTCCAAAGGACTTGTATCATGATTTTTTTATAATTAATTTACCACTTGGGGTCTCTTGGAGGTATATAGTAAGTTTATTAACTATATAATATAATAATACAGTGTGACATGGTAAGTGTCAAACTAATTAACCATGAGTTAAAACTAAAAGATAAGGTTAATATAATGACTGAAACCTGTCTAAAATCTATTGTTTGAAAGTATTTAGACCCATACCCACCTTATTATTTGAATAATCGACTTTTTAGCCATTAGAAACTGAATATAAATTTATTATAAAATAATAATTTATGTTTTTCCTAAAGAGCCCCTCCTCCCCCTTATAATAGAACACCACTTCTAACCAATTACTCACCCCTCTCAAGCCTTTTGGCTCCACAAAAATCCACCCAATTAAGCTCCATACATCCATATCCTCTTCTTATATGCCTTAACATAGTCCAAATACACTTCAAGAGTTTTTTTGTCAAACCAGTGGGAGTTATCCAAATTAAAGGTAACGATTTCTCTTAGCTTCTTTTGTTTTATTTTACTTCTCCGACCCCTAAACTCTTCTTATTATTTTATTTTGTAACAAAAACAGTATCCTAAATATACTAGGATATTTTTATTATAAATATTCAAACTACAGTTACACACACCTCCATATAATGGGGGAAGAACATAATGTTTCTATGGATGGCAACCAAATGCCTTACGAAGCGATGATTGTTCAATTATCTCCTATCACATCTCATGGGGGCCATTATGATGGAACTATAATTAAATATGATATTTATGATATTTATTTTATATTTAAGATTCTGTAGTTCCATTTTATATCATACAATTAATCTTTTCATGTTGTATATATATACGATAATTTCATTTGAGGAAGTTCGGACTACCTCCCCCTCAAAGTGATATGACTCATTCATACCATAAATGGAATGTATAAAGGATTATGTTAATGAACACAAGTAAAAAATATAAGAAATTATATTATACCGGAATAATAATATACCTATATATCATTTGATTCTGATTCCTTTTAAAATGAAAAATGAAATGGATGTAGCGTTCGTGTGTACGTGCAGATTAACGTCTCCAAAAACGCGATGAGATTCATTTCCCCATCATATCCCTTAAAAAATAATTATCGTTTGATGATTAAAAGCAATGTTTAAGGACTTTATATAATTATGGATATGAATAATATAGAACCTATCCATAACAAACATGGCTTACGTAATGAAGCATATAAAGGAAAACGAAATAGTTAACACCCAAAACGACGATAATACTAAAATATTATTAACAACGTAATATTAAAAGATCATATATGATATAATATTTATGAATATGATTATTTTATAATTTAATAACAATTATTTAACTATTATACAAAAGTTTAACATACACACTCTCAAGAAAAAGTACAAGGTAAGGGGTTTTCATCTCACTCCTTATTCCCATGAGATTCATGCGATATTGCCACTATTAACTTTTGTGTGGTGTATGTAATGCCTATAATTGTATTCTTTGTGTAATAAACTTTAATTTATGTGTATTTACATATTAATTGTATGATACCTCTTTCATGGGGTGTATGATTCGTAAGTTACCAAATTGGTAAGGGATAATTTCACAATCACTTTATTATATGAGGTTGTTTTTATGTAAGTATTTACTGGGACATATTTATTATCCATGTCCTTGTTTTATGAAAGAGTTTTCAAAGGAATTATTTTTAGGGAATTTTTACTAAAACATCATTTCAAATGTTTTAAAATTTTACTATTCTAAATCTTTCTATTTAATGTCCATGTCTTCAATATGGTTTCTAAGGATTTATTTACATGGAGATGAATGTTTTTAAAATGTTAATTCCTTTAAAAAGTTTCAAAGTGGTATGGGACAGCTTGCTTCAAAAATATCTTTAAATGACTTATTTTCTAAATTGTGTGACTTTTAAATGTTTTCATGAAAAAGGGGTATTTCTCTCAAAGAGTTTTAAAAATCATTTTCATCTATGTCAAAATTCTTGAATGGATTTTAAACTTGTTTTGAAGTTGATTTATAATGATACAAATCTTCAATATTGTGTTGAATGTTTTGTGATATTTTTGACTATGGATGTGTTATTTTTATAACATTCATGGTTTATGGAAAAAGTATTGACATTTCGTATGCTATTTTTATTACGAATTTTTATGTTATGTTTAAACATGCTCATAGGAGGAATACATTGGACTTAATATGTGATGGGTGGAGCCTGCTATAGCTCCTCGATGCATTAGTAGGTATGATGAGACAAACTAGTGTCTTGGCATGAGGCCATGACAAAATCTTATTTATTGTATTGGCATGAGGCCTTGGCTACATGGTTATGATAGACTGGCAATAGGCATTACATCATTATGAAAGTGGTTAGTGATATTGCATGCGATTATTCGACTAGTAGAATATCCATGTGAATAAGTAAATGGAATTATTTTATTTTTTCCATATTATGTTGAAGTTCATGTTTAAAAGTATTTTGTTTTAGTTATACATTGACTTAAAAATTTATGATTATTTATTAAAGTTCCCACTATATTGTTATCCTTACTGAGCATCTGAGCTCACCCCTTCCTATGTTTTATTTTTTCCCAGGATTCCAAGAAGTGTATTGTGATTGTTATGCGGGGTTAAGACAAGGGAATAATGACATTCATAAAGGATTATATATGTTGTATTGTATGTTATAAAGGGTAATGTAACATTCATGTATGTAATCTGTTTTCCAAGACTTCTAAACTGATCGGTACTTCAGGACTTGATTCCTTGTGATCATTCCAATGTTATGTAATAATGCACCGACTCTGGGTAACTGGGGTCGGGGCATTATAATAAGACTAATATTAAGGCTATCCATAAGAATCTGGAAATAAATAAGGACATGAACTTAGTATATTTAGGAGGTTAGGAGTGGGTAATCAGGGGTTATACTTATACTAGTATTCAAAAATATTAGAATGATATAAAGTCACAGTCAGGATGCATTTTCTATCTCAATAGAGGATATTTGAGCCGGAAGAGTTCAAAGATGCCAATTGTCTCTGATTCTACAGCAGATTCAATGTATATTGCATATTATGATATAGAAAAAGAATCCATTTCGATAGAAAATATATTCTAGAATATGGATATGGTACCTAGCAGTAAATACACTTTCACATTTTATTGTGATAAAAATACAGTTGTGGATCTTTAAAAAGATCAATGGTCAGACCAACTGTAAAAGAACATACTCTAGATATATCACCTCTTAAGGAGATTTTATCAAAGGGGTGTAATTTTAGTATGTTTTGTACCAACTGAAGAGAATGTTTAAGACACCGTGACTAAATTCCTAACTCACCAGAAGAATGAGTATCATGTGAGAAGTTGTAGACAGAAGGTTTTTAGAAGTTATCTTCAGCTTATGTGGGATTCTATTGAAGATAGTTACCTAAAACCAACTTCATTGTACATTATGATAACCAATATTAATTGTTTCTGAATAATAATAAACATATTATCACATCATGGTTTCTCTTCTACATAATGTAGTATGTGATAATATCCTAACAATAGCTGTCACACTAAAAGGCCATATCAATTTCCTACAATGATGGGAACCTATATGTGCTTTGATAGTATTCTTAAATGTTTTTTCTATAGTCAGATAATATAATTTAAGGGACACAAATGATACAATCTATTTGGGCTGGAGACATATTGGACTTTGAGAAACCATCAAATGGTGTATGACCATGGTAATATCAAGTAGGATATTCTGTGAATGAGACCCGCTAGTTGGAAGTCAACAATCACATGTTTCATTGGACGTTCCCATATGAGGACTTGAGTAATTGTACTTATACATTAATATTATTAATAATTAGTATAATGGGTCACACCATTTAATGTATTAATGAATATTATGATGAATGATGCTTGCAGCGAGGTTGGATATGTTGGGAGTGTCACAATTAATATTTACTTAATTCATAATGTGAGAATGGATTTTTCCCTGGTGTTCTCTACTGAAAGATGATATCTCAGAGCCTTTTATTAAAATGATATATCCCAAATAAATCCATGGACAAGGTATTCTAAAGGAATGTTTAATTTTTAAAAATTCATAGAATTGGAACTCGAGCACATAGGTTGATGGATCTAGTATGCAACCTCATTTATTTGACATAACATGATAAAGGGATTATATTAAATATTAAGTATTCATTGGAGGTAACATGTCAATGTGGAATCAATTTCTTTATATATGGGTGTCTTTGGATGTTTTGAGAATCTAACCTTATACTTTTGGCTGCTTCACCTAATGCCACTAACAAAGGGAGATAGAGGGTCACATACTATGTGTATCCAGAATCTCATTTAAATAATATATTACTTAACAAGTTGAATATATATTATTACTAGACCTCGATTAATAATTATTCATGTATCCATAATCACATATATTCCATCACCAATTATTCAAGAGGATATAATGTGAGCAGAATATTTAATTAATATTTATTTTCTATTTATTGGATATAATACTAATTTATTTATTAGGGAACAAAGAATTTATATTTAATTAATAAATAAACAGTCACTATTAAAGGCCTGATAAATATTGTGGATGAATAGAATACCATGATAAACGATTAGGTGAAAAATAATAAATATTGAATATTATATAATTAAATAACAATTAATTTCCAATTGCTAAATAATCACATGTACAGAAGTAATAAAAATATTATTATTATTTATCTATGGGTTTTCTCTACGATTAAATAAATAATTAATGTATATTTGGGAATTATTTTATTTTAACCCTAGTGATATATAAACCATGTTGTGATATTTTCCCAACTAGACAATTCATTTGTTTTGGTTGTTCATGACGGATTTGGAGAATCCAATCATGTACTAGAGATATTTTCTCTCCTAGAGAAATCCCAAGAATGGAGATAAATATTCTTCCACCGAATCCTCTCTATTCAAGAGAGATCACGAAAAACGCTTTAGAAGTGGTTATCTTGGATATAATACATGTAAGACGCAAGAGTAAGGATCTTCTATGCTAAAACCCAATGACTCGTTTAATAGCATCTATTGATTCATTGAAAACATGTTGATCACCACTATAGGGATTATTCTCTTGATTCCTACAATGCAATTACTTTGCACCACAGATCTGTTACTAGATCAATCAAAAAAGAAATAATTACATAGAGTAAATTGTATTTTAATTAAATTAATTATAATTAATAGGAGATGATACTCTCTATGGTTCTGGAATTATTACCCTTATCAAATTTCGTTTATCCAATTCCATATATCATAAAATTTATCATCGAGTAGATCCCAGATTGGTCATCAATCGTAACAAAAAAAGTGTATGGAAACACCAAATGAATTCTTCCACAACACCAAGAACTAACAATATATTCCATAATATTTATTTAAATATACTTATATATATATATCATTCTTTTGATGTGCTAATTAAAAAAATAATCGCATTACTTCGGGGAAGCGGTATTCCACATGTACACGAAATACATTATCATTTTTTCAGGGTAAGAAATAAAATGATATATTATCATTTATAAATGATAAATATTTCATTAATATAATTTATGATATCATATATTTAATTTAAATTCAATATTTATCGATATTACATTCCAAGTAATGCTTTAGTGAAAAATGAATTACAGTGCCTCATGAGGTTGTAGTCCACTATAAACATGAGGGATGTAATCGTATACCTCTTATAGGGGAAATTAAGATGGTATATGTGATATAATATCTCTAAAAGAAAAAATATTAAACAAATATAATATAAATAATTTAAATATATCTTGACAATAATCCATGAGGGATATGATAGAAAATAAACGACAATGGTTTGAGATGAAGTTATCCTCCATACACATGAATGATGAATTCATATCTCTTATGATGGACTATGAGATGGATTTATCATATTATATTAACATAAAAAAATATCCTTATATTAGTGAAATTAATGTAATTATATAATAATAATTTAATATTACTTGAAAGCGGTGGAAAAAGAAATAAAATAAAGATGCTCGGTTAAGTACGATACCTCTCCTTTAGGAAATATCCTTCAGTATGTTCCAAAAGCCTTATTTGGATGGATTTAAAATTAAAATATGGTGTATATGTCTTTAAGATGGGATTAAGAAATATAATTGTGTACGTATTATCCAAGACAAATGGATTGGAATGTGTGAAGAGGAAATGAGAATGTTGGCCTTTTATAAGTGTGGAGAGTGGAAAACTTGTAATATATGAAAAGAAAAGGGTATACCCGTGATTTTAAAATTAAAAAGATGAAATGGATCATTATCAAAAAATATAAATTATAATGCCAAAATATATTCATAAAGTATATTTTAGACCTATTTATAATTCATTAAAAACCTTATAATTTTATTTTAATCCTCAGTAAATTTGTTATTATCTTAACAGTGGTAATTAATTTTTACTATTTTAACTATTCATTATAGCCAAAAAATATGTTGACCTCATTAGATAATATATAATTTTATGTTAATTTTTATAAATATAATACAAAATTAAATTCAATGATATTTATATTTTTAATTTAATTCAAAACCCATATACTTGAAAATAAAAAGGGTATTCATGAAAAATATCTTTTAAGACAAAGATGATTTAATATTATCTATATGTCTAATAATAATCATGGTACAAATTTAATTTAATATTTATTGAAAGATAATATATAAATTTTATTTAGATGAATCATCTATATGGGTTCTTTTAAAAAATGAAAAATGAGAAGCAGTATTCACTTTAAAATAGTTTTTAGAAAAATCTAGTATTAAAACACAAAAAACGTATAATAAAATAACATAAAGTTGATTAAAAAGTAATTAAGTTGATTATATATAAATAACAAAGGAATTTGTTAAAATTAATCATATTTGAAATATATTGAATATTTTTAAAGTATATATTTTATTTAAAATAAATGGCATTTTAAAAATATTGATATTTTTCACTACTCGATGAAAAATCAATATTTTCAAAAAATATCATAATTTCACAAAATTTATATTTTTCTATAATTATTTCAATAATTATATTAATTTTATCAAATAATTTTCAAAAAATTATATATATTTATTACCATATTTTCTCAAAATAACACGAAAAATCATTTTTTCAGAAAACATATTTTTTAAGAATAAATTATCACTACTACAAATTGATTGATTATTTACTAAGAATTTATAATTTAGTTATATTTAGTAGAATATATATATATGTTAAATTATTTAGTTCTACTAACACATTCCAATTTAATGACTGTGATAAGGATCATATATTTTACAGGTCATTTAAGGTTGGTGTTGCATGTAGAATTTGCTATCAACGATAATTTACATTTCTAATATTACCTGATATTTAATCCTCCCCCATAGTATTAATAAATTTAACCCTCAAAATATTAACATTAAAAATGATAATCAAATGTTTTATATTTGAAAATACATTTTTTTGAAATCCACAATGAAAAAAGGGTCATCAAAACTTCTTCATGAAATGAATGAAATGAAAATACCTATATTAGGGAGCCTCTGAGCGGCGCGTTTCTCTCCTCCTCTCGAGCCTAGGGTTTCTTCAACTTCCCCCTTTTCTCCCCTCCTCAAGTGTGCCTTGGTTCGGGTCGGCACTCTTGTCTTAGCATCGGTGTGCCTCAGCGATGGATTGGTGTTCCGGTCGTCTCCCTGGTGTGTCTAATCGGCGATGGTTTTGGCGAAGCTTCCGCTTCTCCATCCCGGCGCGTTGGCTCAACATGGTGTAGATATGGGATCGTCTCCCCTAGAGAAGATTCAGGCGCAGATCCGGCTGGAGTGTTCACCCAGTGATGGTTCGGATCTGGTCTTGTTTTTCCTTGTAAGGGTCTGGAGTTCGCCGATCTACAGCGAGTCGGCTCGGCGAGTCCCCGACAACCCTCTCCTCAGACAAGGCTCGATGTTGTCCTGGTGTGCGCTCGGAGGGGGGAGGGCCTTCGGTTTTGGTTCCTTGTGTATTGTGGTCCTTCTTGTAGGATTTTCAGATCGGCTAGAGGGTTCTGCAGAGTGGTCTTTGCCTAGGATGCATCTAGGATGGCTGTGGGTTGGTGTGCGCCATCAGAACGGCATGTTTCGTCTTCGATCTACCTCTCTCGTTGGCCTCATGTGGATGTTCTTCCCGGATTTTCGGGAGGATATCTCACTGTGTTTGAATGTTTGGGAAAACCTTATGGTGTTTGTCATTGGGTTTGCGGATTTGGGATGATGTCGATGGTCACAACGGTGGGCTCTCGAGAAGGTCAGGTCTGAGGGCTGATCTTGCTTTCCTGGTTTCGTACTACTTGATCTGTGGTTTCCTAGACTTCTTTTGGTGTCTCCAGCTCATTCTTTGAAGGTTCCTAGTTTGGATGGTTGATTTTGTTGATTTGGTATGTTTTGTGCTGTTTGGGGGTTTGAACAGTTGATTTTCAATGGTCATGGTTTGTTTGGAGTGGTGAAATGGTGGAGTAATGAAGTTGAGAAATGATGAAGTGATGAAGTTGTGAAATTGTGAAATTGTGAAGTGGTGTTTGGTGATGTGATGTACGGTTTCTAACTTTCTTTTTAAAAGTGTTGACAAAAAAAAATTAATTTTCAGTAGAAAATACCTATATTATATGGAAAAACACATAACATGGTTTCCATATTGGATAAAATTGTTTATGAGTGAATAATTGGACATGGAATTGAAGCATAATATCTATTAAATTATGGGGAGTGATGAAGATCATTGATCACAAGAATGTGAAGGATGAAAATAATTTAAAGGACCACAGAACTACAAATCAATTTGGACTTAAAATACCATTTGATTCATTTGAAATGATTGTAATAGTATAAAATTTTAATTTTATGGATATTTTTATTAGATTTTAGAAATTTATTTACCTTCATGGCTAATATTTTAAGGAAATAAACTAACATATCTACTAGAATTTCCTCCATTAATAAATTTCCACCATTCCCTCTTCTCATTACCAAAGATGAGTATCCAAGATATATATTTCATTCTAAAATAACTAAAATAATCAAATAATGGATAACATAATCACCAAATTATACAATTTATTATTAATATTTTTTATGATTACCACAACAAAAATAGTTAAAATACAGACTGAAAATTAAATTTTTATTATAAAAACACTTTTTAAAGGAAAAGTGAGAGACCACATACAACCAAAGCAACCTATCGGACCACTCCATCCCAGCAAGTATAACAAATAACAAGCCTTCACTAACACAGGATCCCTCAACACGCAGTCCCGTGAAGAAGCATGTGCATGAAACCAATGGCGAATACATACCCTATCATCATCCAATTCCAAGAGACCTTTGTAAATAAAGACCTAGTTCTCTAACCCCTTCTAGAGAAGTCCAAGAAGCGTTCTAAAAACAAACATAAACTAAACATCAAAGATAAGAAAATGAGACCTGCAGCAGCCCCATCACACACAACCTATCACACACACCAACCAACCAAAATCACTAGTTTAAACCAAATCGCTATCAAGAAATTTGATATTACATGAGTCTTCTTCCCTGAATAGCTTCCATGATAAGGAATGAAGTTCAAGGTTTGTTTCTTCCAATATCTGTTTCTCTAAAATAGACACAAGCTGGTGCCAAGTCTGTATGTATTCCTCAATGCTGATCTTTCCATGATTGAATCCCCTTACTAAAATTGAATCCTGTTTATCAATCCAAGAATATTGTTCTTCATTAAGGGGCACCTAAAGAGGTCTCCCCATCATTCTAGTAGACTCCACCTCATTATTATTGAGTAGTAGAACTTGTTCTATAACTTCTTCTTCAGAGCTTAAAAGAAGAACTAAGGACTGATCATTCTGCTCCCCTAACTTTGGCTGGCTCAAAGGCTCTATAGTCGTCCTCTTGTCCTTCATCCTCTTTGTCGAATGCATCTTCAGGGGGAGGAGGTAATGGAGAATAGTACTTCCTCCCCTTCATCCTCCTTTTCTTCTATCTTAGTGTTTCATCTGCGGAAAATCTGTGTTCAATTCCTTTTCCCTCCTTCTCGCACTCTCAAACTGCTTCAGAAGAGAGGAAAGCGCATTATTCTTCTTCAGCAAGCCTCTCGAATCTGTTATTCATAGGGTTTGAAATTTGCGACCTTGAGGAAGGACCCCCTGCCTTCCTCATACCATATCGATCCTCCTCCAAAACAATCACCTTCAACCGCTATTGAAAAGAACCACAAATTGGTCCAGACGACTTGGCTAACTTACTCTTCCCCTTGCCCGCCAACCGCAACACATCCTCATGACTTCCAGAAATCCTGGATTTCCACACCAACCAAGTCCTGCTGAACCAGACCAAACTCCTCCACACCAAGCACAGTAGATGTCCAGTCCAAGTCCCACCTCAGCCTGTTAAAAACATCAGCATCCAATGGATTGGTTTGAGGTACAAACTTCTTCTTCATAGGAGATAGAGAAGGCCGACTAGACCTTTCCACCAATGCCCCCTCATAGGTAGCTGAACTGATGCGCGTTGCCTCCTCCATTTGCAAACATTGAGAAGGAACTCCCCACCCAAATTTACATCCTCCACGGAAGATTTATGCTTCAACGTCTCACCATTTCCCTATCCCCCGTGCTATTTTATATGAGGATTGCTCCTCCTCAGAGCACACTGATGCCTCCCACGAAATTCAACTAGCAAGTGACCAAATCGACTGCATCGAGAACAGAAATCTGTCCAATTTTTGTAGACCACCTTTTATTTGCAGTGGTATTCCTCACCCACAATGATCCAAACATTCTCAAAGCGTACCCTTGAAGCATCCACTTCAACGCAGATTCATGGATTAATCGGGGGACATAAAGCTTTTGTTTGGTTGTCCGAGCACATGTACCTACCGAGCAAATTCCCTAGCATACGAATAACCATAGGGTTCTGAGATAAGAGGGGAATATTTGGAAAACTTACCCAAGTTTCCATATTTCAGGGATCACACTTCATATGCCAATCAAAAGTCCATTGAAATAGAAAAAACATGAAACCTTTGAGATTTTGGGAAGCAGTTGACCATGCCTTGAAGAGATCGGCCTCCGAGGAGAAGTGTATCATAATATGCTGATTATCCAATAGCCCTACTGCCGCCCTATCATAAAAATCACAGGCACCGAATACGTGTCTATCGAACGCGTCCAATGATGGTTGTCGGTGAAAAAACCTAGCAATTAAGGTGTTCTTCAGGAGGTACGAAGTTTCTGAGAACTCCGAGCCAGATAGCTATTGATTAGGGTGTCCATCGAGATGTTCCGAAACATTCGGTCCAAGAGAATGTTGGGGAAAAGGAGGAAGTAAATTAGGACTCATGAAGGGGATGAAGGGAGAAGGCACCCCTTTGATGATAGATGAGGATCCACCCCCCCCCCCCCCCCCCCATTAGAGGGCGAGGAGCCGGCATAGAGGCAGCTGCCGCCACCACTGAGTGTACTGGATAGGTTTCCTCGAGATATCGGGCAATGAAATGTTATTAGTAAAAATAAGGTATGATGTTTTCAAAAAATATAGTGATCCTATTATCAAAAAATTATTCAACAAATCAAAAAACCACATTTCAATCCCATGGTTATCTATATGATAAAAAGTATCCCCTAGAAATAAAAATTTTCATTATCTTTCAAATATTTTAATTTAAATAAATGATTTCATACTAATCAAGGCATTATGTGGGCTAGTGGTAGGCTTGCACCCATTTCTACCTTCGATTTTGGGTTCAATCCCCACAGCCTTGCCAGATATGATGGGTTGTTTCATAGCCTTTGGTGTGTCCTTATTTATAATGTATCATCCTTATAGAATTACTATAAATATAATGAAAATCATTCAAACAAACAGATTCACCAAATATAATATACACATTAAAGGTTTTCAATAACAAAAAACCCAAGTAAAAACGTTAGGACATTTTCACATTAATGATAATCATTAAACATACATAAACCTAAAAAACATTCTCAATGATTCTTTAATAACATTAGGATCACATTTATTAAGAAAATAAAAATTTATATCTAAAACATTGAACTTATGATCAACCTTTGAGAAATTCTAAGATCCCCCGAGCTATAACCAATTCAGTATATGTCCCAACATTAAGTATAATAGGAGAAAATGATTTTTACACACCTTTATTTTTTGATCATTATGGTTTAAATCCTGAGTAGGAAACAATGTACAAGAATTATAATAGTGTCAAAATTATTAAAACTAAAAAATATCACTATTGGATATATATCCCTTACATTATTCATTCATTTTTTATAAATATTTTCCATGTACTCTCGAACCCTAGGACCAAAAATACCACATTGATGGCATTTTAAATATCCTCAAAAAATCATTAAAACTTAGTTTAATGAAATTTGAAAAAAAATTAGGCATAACTCTATATTTTTATGTGTTTTGATTCCTCTTTTCCTACCACATTGACTGTTTTGTACTCTTGTATTCTCATGTAAGATAAGTGTTGGAAAACTAAATCTCAACCTTATTATAAAAAAAATCACATAACATTTAAATTCTTTAATTTCCTATGATATTTAAAATCATTGTTTGAATCCCAAGTAAAAATAATTAATTTTACTATTAGTGTCCGAAATAAAATTTATCACATAATAGGAAAGCCTTATGATTCTTTCTTCATACATGGCCACTATATTTTCATCCTTTTGTTTCAATTCCAATAGTTTTTTTATCAATCCTATGTTGAAAAACCATAGGTACATATTTCTCTATCAAATACTATTAAATGTGGTCCATTACATTGAAACAATAACATCTCACTCTTCGAGATTATTAACCAAACACCTACATCAATTATCTTCACCTTAAAAATATTAATGGAAAGTGCTTCCATTTAACATTCAAAACACCCCATGAATTAAAATATATTCATTAATGAATTTACCCATCCTTGGTCTATGAGAGGGCATTATGATCCACTAAATTATGGGGTATTTTGTTTCATGAAATTATTTACTACAAACATGTTTCATTTTTGTAGATCGGGTTCATCTCTAGCATAGATACCATCGTGATTTATTTCCACTATCGACTCTCCTAGCAATGAAACAAACTATTACTTCCAGATACCAACCATCTTGGGATACTAATTTGAATGCAAATTTTGTGATTATTTCCATCAGAATACTTATTCCTTATTTCCTCAATGGTAACACATACAAACAATTATATTTTACTGAAAGAAGCATTGATTCATTTAAATTATATCAGTCTTCAACTTAAACAAAACATAAAATCTTGTAAGGGAAATATATTATCATTATCCTACCTTTTAATGATATTAAAACATTACATTGATGCAATCTATATGGTACTGATAATAATAAAAAATATAATCAATATTTTTAGTTATTAGTTTTGTTTCTTTCATATTGAGGAACATTTTAAGTTTATTGTTTTTGATAATAAATCCAAAACTAATACCTTAAAAATCCATGCATTACAATGTGGAAAATTCTAATTAGTATCCACTAATCTCATTATATAAAAATATTTAAAATAATGTATTATTTTTCTTCATTAAAAATATTTAAAAACATCAACATTACTTTTTTCCATTACCTTACATAACATTAAACCCAATGAAAAACATTTTAAAAAAATGGGATGAGAACAAAAAGTTCAGTAAGGGACATAAAAAAAATATAAAAATCCATTATACCATTGAAAAAAATGAAAATAAATGTTATATTTAGAATTATCTTAAAATTTCTTGGGGAATATGAAATAAAAATTATTCACATAGGAAACACACACACACACACACACACATTTTCCTCAAAGTAATCATTTGAAAAATAAAAAGAAATTAAAATCCCTTTTTGGAAAGGTATAACATAACATTCATAAATCCCTATAAAAATAAATTTAATTGGAATAAACATTCATCTGATGTCAAATATAATTATTTCCCAAATCATTGGAGATCTAAAACTGGGATCACCATTCCTAAAATCTATATAAGTCTCAATAAAAGCTTATGAGTTATAATGGGGATCAACAATTCATATAATCGATTTGAGGCTCTCTCATGAGATATAATGGGCCTCAATCATTAATATAAGATATATTGGGATCACCTATGAGTTATAATGGAGATAAACCAATCATATAAGGTATATAAAGATCACCATTCATTCATATAATTCTCAAGTATCATATAACGAATAAAAAAATATGATTTAAAATTTTTAGCATAAAACATTTTGGAAAAACAATTTAAACCCATATGAAAATTTTTTAAGATATCAACATACATATTTTATTAAAAACAGAAATAAAATAATAAAATACCAATTTATTTTACAAATTGAAAAAGTAAAATTGGGATTGTTATTTCAGAAAACACGAAATATTACAGATAATGGAAGAAATTAAATAATAGTCATAATGGTGGGAAAAGTCGTTGTGGTTGTGTATGCTTAAAATATAATATTCATTTTTTAGTCAAAAGTTTCGGTATGAAATACATAAGAAATTTCTTTTGATTAAATTTTAAATAATGTTAAATGTCACATAAATTTCACATTATAAATAATTTTTTTTTATATAAAAACATTCATAATTCATTTTAAGAACATGGACATGGAAGAATAAATTTGTATGTAAAACATTAAAATATTATTATTTTAAAAAATAAAGTCTCTCACAACTTTATCAGCATTTTATTCATAATCCCAATTAAAGAAAAACATTAAAAAAATTTAAAAATTAAATGAATAAAGTATTTCATAATATAAAATGTATAGGGGATTTATATACACCTCATATAATGATATAGGTACATAGAATACAAATATTAATCAATGATTGAAAATTGAGATGAAGTCCCACACCTAGATTCCGACTTGTCATGTACATTTTTATATTAATGAATAATAAATTGACATTAATTATTTAAATTATTTAGAAAACTTGTATTTCATATAATTCCTTTTTTTCACTTATTAGTTGGTTATATACTATTAATTGACCAATTAATATTATTTTGGTTGTTTCGTTGATATTTGGCTTATATATCAATAAATGACAACTATAACCTGACTATTGGTCAAGGAGGTCATTATTAAACTTCTGAATAATACAAATAATAATTATTATTATTATTATCATATTTATTCAACAATTATACTTTTAAATCAAATCATTAAATATGGTTTTGATAAAGTAATTATATTCTGATCATGTAGACGGTAGGTCATACGTACAAATGAGTAACTTTTCTATTTTTCCATGATCATTATGTAATGAATGTAAGATATATTTTAACATTATTAAATTAAAATATTATGATATATATAACATTATTTAATTAAATAAACCTATATATCCCATTATTCCAATGTGATGATGAGATATAGAATCATATCTCTTCGTGGAGGCAGTATTCCAGACACACACAAACAACGTTATCATTTTTCAATATGAAAAATAAAATGATATATTAACTTTAAAAATAGAAATATTTCATGAATATAATTATTATTTAATTTATATTTCATATGATAATTAAATCAATGCCAACCACATTCAGTTTAATGATTTTGTGAAAACTGATTCACAATGCTTTGTGAGGCCATAGTCCAACGTACACATGAGTGACATTATCATATCCCCCACGAAATGGAAAATAAAAAGTTATATGTGATATAAAAACACCATAAATATAAAAATGTTTTAAATATAATATTTTTACTTTTTAATAATCATTACAACAATCCATGAGAAGTGATGATGAAAAACAAATGAAATTGGTTCGTCAGGCGGTAGTCCGCTGTACACCTGAATGATAAATTCATATACCATTTAATGAATGGGAGAGTGGATATATGTTATTAATTTAACATAATAACATAAAAATTTATAAGAGATACATTTTAACTATACAATCATAAATTTAGATGATATTAGGTGCATGGACCGGAAATAAAATAAAGGTGCTTGGTTAAGTATGATATCACTTCTTCGAGAATACTCTTCGGTACATAGTAGAATCCTTCCTATGATAAATTTATAACAATATTAAGGCCTATTTGACTTTTATAAGGAATTAATTAATATATTTGTCTTGGTATTTAATGATACAAATGGATTTATGGTTTTAATATGAGAGGATATGGGTTCTCCTTTTATAAGTGAGGTGACTGGCACAGTTATAAAATTTTAAAACAAAAAGT
The DNA here is from genome assembly GCA_963277665.1 of Viscum album. Lineage (NCBI taxonomy): Eukaryota > Viridiplantae > Streptophyta > Magnoliopsida > Santalales > Viscaceae > Viscum > Viscum album. The sequence continues at coordinate 952,225,204 of OY728127.1, forward strand.
TAAAACCATATTTTTCAACTGAACAAATGATCTAAAATGGACCATTGATGGTCATTATTCATTATATGGTAGTAATAATTCTCTTAATTGTATTTTATTCTACTATAAGGTAATTTTATCACTTACATTTTTTAGTTTAACCATCAGTAAATCCATTTTTACATTAACTGCAATAATTTATTTTTACAGTTCTTTCAATTCAGAATAGTCTAAATTTATGTTGCACATATAAGATAATATTAATAATTATTATTCAAATATTGAATCCATTTTACTAAATTCAATTCACTTAAGTTGAAAATTTTATTTTAAAACAAAACTCGCATGTGTGATGAAAATGAGGATTTTCAAGAAGCTTATTTTTCCAAGAAAAGATGATATTGATATTACCTCCATGACTAATTTTAATCATTATATGAATTTAAATTAATATTTATTAATATATATATTATAAACTTAATATAAATCATTTTTCATAAGAGGTTATTAAATTAAATAATAATAATAACGATTGTGGACTTTAATTTTTTTTATAAAAATAACATTTTAAACCCAAAAACTAACATATAAAAAAACAAAATAAAAATCTTGATTAAAAATTAATTATTATGATTAAATATAAATAAATAATACTATTTGACATTTAAATAATATTAAAAATGAAATGATTATTTTTAGATACATAATTTATTGAAATTAAATAATTTTTTTTAAAAAAATGGCATTTCAGTATTCAATGAAAAATGGATATTTTGTGAAAAATTGTAAAAAACAACCATATGTTAATTATAATATGCTTATTTTAGAAAAATATCTATCATTTTAAAAAAAATTCATAATTTTTAAAGTAATAAATTTATAATATTTTCTAAAAAAGTAATTAAAGATAATTTTTTAAAACAAAATATTTTTTATGAATAAATTTTCATTACCGAAAAATGATTGATTATTTTTAGTGAATTTATCATTAACTTATATTGAGTTGGATATATATATATATATATATATATATATATATATATACCTAATACGGTTACAACTATTCATAACCACCAATTTAAGAGCTCGGTTATAATGATCAGATATTTTTTAGGTCGTTCAGGCTTGGTGTTGCATGTCAAAGATGTTATTAAACATAATTTCCATTTCTAAAATATCATGAGGATACCATTTTTAGCTTATTATTTTTTGGGGGTTTAATGTTCATTATATTCATTGCGACTAAAATATAATTAAAATGTTCATTTTTTTACAAAATTATTTCACCCAAAATGTAAGAATATAAAAATAAAACCCATTAATATGTTCTGTTTATTTTTTATGCATCGTTTTTTTACAATCATATGAAAGTGTATCATCCACTCACTCACAAACATTTAATGATAACCAAAAAATAGAAATAACTACATGATCATTAGTAATTTATTACTAGTTAATCAATGGAATGAATTACAGTTAAGACAAAACCTTATAGGTATTACTTATTTCATTTTTTGATTCAAATTACATGACCCATTAAACAATTATTGAATTAATTGTTTTGTTTCATGTCAGTTATCATACTCGAACTGGATCATCATTAAATCGATTATCCATTATAACATATAATCAAATGTAGGTTAATTGAAATCATATTGCATGAATTATGATTTTTCACAAAACACTTGATTGTTCTATTCACCACCACCGTATGTGGGAATAAATTTTTATTGAAAAATTGTATTTATTTTTAGAAATATAACTTGGGATTTCAATGAAAACAATTAGAGTCTACCCCTATTACCAATGGTGGTCGTCGAGTAGAATGACATAGGAAATATTTTCACTTCTAAAGGAAATAAATATTTTTATATTAGGTAAGGATTTGACTATTAATAACCTTTCTATAGTGTTCTTCTCTAGTGATGTTCACTACTAGTTATATATATATAGATCAATTATAATTTGAAAATAGTAATTTGATATTTGGGTATCTATTTCAAGGATTTTCATACATATATTTACTTTTCATCAGTAGTATTGGAACCATATTAGTTACTATAATTCACATGGAAAAAATTGATTGAAAATTTTATTAAAATGTTATAAAACTGATTAAATACAAATTAATGGAACTCTGGTACATGTGGAAGTGCAAAATTTATATAATTAAGAATAGTCTATTGGATCTTTTATATATTTCTTTACATACTATACCAGCACCATGATTCCTCCATGCATCATTATTGATTCCCAAAAAATGAGAATTGGATAAATCAAAATGGAAAGAGTACCTAAATATTAGTATTATTTCCCCCAGAAAAGCAAAGGATACAAAAGGTATACAAGACCTGTGTATCGTATGAGCATTCAAGGTACTTATTATTATGTGACCATTATGATGTCATGCAATGATTACACATGTCACACATAAGCCATAGAAGATTCCATGGAACCCCTTCTTATAAGACCTCCTTGTCATGTGAAGGCCCTCTAGAAAACCAGTGGTCGTGCAGGCGTAGCCGACCGAGTTCCCCCATGCCATATGTTTTTCACTCAGTGAGCACTAGACTGACCATCGAAAAATCCATTGAAAATAGGAGGAAAAAATTCTAATGTGGGAAGACCCTATAAAGTGCAAGGATTATTCATCATGACACTAATGTGGACAATGTCTTCCCTCAACAATTTTCTAGAAAATTACCATGTCTACAGAAACATTATAGAATAAAAAAGTGGAGATGAAAATGGAGGGGGTAGGAGTTACTAACGGCCACTGAAAGTCATTCTGTGCACCTTAGACGATCCTTAAAACACAACGAGCCCCTAAAGAGATGTCTGAATCATTTCATGAGACCCTTCTAGATTTCCATCCTATGTGTGAAAAAGGCCTCAGGTGTGTCTAGGAAACATTGTGAGTCCATTTTTCTCACTAAGGATGAATGAATGGATTTTTACACTAAATGGTTATACACCCTCATATGACCTTTGTTGATCACATTGTGCATCAAAAAAAATAGAGTAATTTCCTTTTACATTACTCATTAGACCATGCATGACTCTCAAACATAATCATATAAGAAAAATGAAAACAATGGAGGAGGTGGAACCCCCTCATGATCATAAAATGCAAGCTATGTGCTAAAGAATTCTATAGCATGGTACTGCGAGAACATATCAGAAACTATCTTTCTCTCAAGGAATGTCTCAAACAAGTCACATGTGGTCTCCCAATTTCCTTTCAACAAGAACATTGATCTTGTGAAGGACAATGGAAAAATCAACATTAAAACATGAAATTCCTTCATCATGTCCTCCTAAATTAAAAAAACCATATTAATTGGATATAATCCATTAAAGGTATTATGGATGGGAGGAACTCGTGGTCGCTAAAAATCCATTGCCTCCTTCAAAAATGATCTATGGAAAAGAATCATAAAATCACATTGTAATAGCCTCCATTTATTCATCTAGATTATATTAAAGGTTGATACGATGTAGAAATTGGGAAAAAAACTTAGTAGATAGGCATATAAATTCTCTACACAAACATAGAAAAAAAGTTCTATATCTCATTACTGTCGAGCAATATGTTTTACTTGCACTCAAATGTATCTTTACTAGAGCAGATTTCTCAGAACGGTCAATATCGTGGCTAGTGAGTCGTCTATCAAATAATACACAAAATAACAACTAGATCTATCATGAGACATGTATAAACACAGAACATGATCAATAATTGATCATGAAAAGGACCTCTAGCAGAAAATATGATGTACATACCACACACTTTCTAGACCATGAAAGGCATAAAATAATATAAAACATAAAAAAATTAAGGCATTTGAAATATATGGATTGAATAAATATTATGAACCTGATATATAAGAAATGAAATACAGGTTTATCCTTATGTGCTTCATGTTAACTATCCATGACATGTGATAACATTGGGATATGTCGCTTAGATTATGTGACACTCTGTTAGTATACTATTTAGATCATGCAAAGTCCCCCGAACATGACATAGAAAATCAAACGATACACTCCAAGAATGCCACCAAGATATCACAAAGAACCCTAGGAGAATCATCTTATTCGTTCATTGATCTTTATACATGACACCATAATCATATATTGGAATCAATATAGGATAGCTAAGTGCCATAGCTTCCCTTGGGAATGTTAGCAAGATCTTCAGATGAACTATGGGAATGCCATCCATCTCTCATGATGATACAAGGTCTTGTTATCTGGTACACATGACACCCTCTGATAATTAGATCCTTAACACTCACGAAACACTCTAAATGTGTCATCCAACACTCATGATGATATTTGGGTGAGTTATCTAGATCATAAAACACACTCCAGAACAACCAGTTCTATGATGGCTCTAAAGCTAATCCATCTGGGTCTTGTGATGTCCTCTTAACAAGTTGGCCTTGATCATATGATGACCATTAGACATGTCATCCAGGATAAGAAAAGTCATATGGAAAATTCAATTGGATCATGTGAAATCCTTTTCAGATAAAAGGAAAATATTCCATGGTGTATGGGGAATCCAACCAAGGAATTTCCACTGGACAATCAGAATATGTCAAGTAGACATGAAGATCAAAGAAAAGTAATCCTAGGAGTTGGTCACCTTATTCATCCCCATTATGTCAGCCTCGATGATAAGGGAAACATCAGTTTGTAAACCCCAATCAACTAAACTATGACAACTCTAACTCTTTCAATAACCAGTATATATAGGAAACCTCTCTAATTCCTTATACGATATAAAATCCCCACAGGTCTATCCTAATACATAAGTCCCTCTCCCATAAGTAATGAGACAACCATCTACCATCCCTTTTTATCACACCGATCATAGTTCACATGATCTTATGGAATGGAAATAATAATATAATTTATATTATATGTCTATAAAATTATATAGAAATCTTAAGAGTTTAACCACAAATTGATTAAACTATAATAAGTATGATTAATTATAAAATAAGAATACATAGGATGCCTTCCTACGAGCCAAGATAAAATAAGAATCCCTATTGATATAAACCCCATGTCTTTCATATTTCAACCATAGAGGCCCAATCATTCTGGTGGTATGATAAATCTATCTTTTCCATCAACAGAATGTGGAACCAACTGAACTACGATGGCTCTGATTCATGCATTATGTAGGACATGTAGGTTTCCCCTATATGGCCTATGATCTACATCAAACGTCCCATGGACTGTCCCAGAACACGAGTCTCTTATCCATATATTGTGAGGATGAGCATCTTACATATCTTGTTCCTACATCGAGAATAGGTCATGTGGGAAAAGGGAACTACAATGAATACCTCACTATCATCATAAGTCTCCACTAGATAAGAAAATCCTAGTATGTATGCATTGATGATCGACATAATGTGATTTCCCCTATAAGGAAAAATTCCATGTTTCTATTCTCAAGGGCATGATTGAACATTGATAAATTTGAGTCCTCCTATAACCATGATATATAGGATATATCCTTGAGACTCAAGCTCAAATAATTGGTGCCTCTTTTCCCACATACATACATCCTCTCCATAAGATGTTAAACTGAATGATTTTAAAAACTACATCATTTTTTATTCTTGATATAACTATGATCCATTGGAGACCTCATAATTCCAAAATCCCTTCCTCACAATATTATATTACCTATATACATGTTAGATTTTCTAAATCACGTAGATATATGGTTTTAGACTATAGAGTTGCTACCTATCAATTTGGGAAGTTGATGAAGAACCTCATATACATACAGAAGGTTTCACTATTGAGATCACATTTCCTTTGTTCAACGATGAGAATCCATGTCTTTAATGTATGGATATTATTGTACTATAATTATTTTCATAGGGTAATAGGTCTTTAATTGATATTTGGAATATATTCATAAACATATCTTAAATTTATAATAGAGGCATAGAGTAGGTAATAATACCCTCCAACATGGTGCAATGAGCCCGAACTCCCACCTGTCGACCAATTTGAGTCCCCAAGAGTCACTAGAACAGAAAATCTAAATGAATACCAGCCTTTGGAAAGAAGGCCTATAAAAATCTATGCATGAGGGAAATATTGGGAGTTTTAGGGAAAGACGAAACAAATTGAAAACCATATGAAACTGATTGAGAAGGGTCTAAAAACCCCTGATGGTCAAACCGTCGAATGAAAACCATTTTCAAAGTGTTTCATTATAATCCATTTGAAACAAAAATAGTGAAACCGAGATGAATCTCTCTTATAAATAATTATTGGTTATCATCCGTCTGGCTATGTGGTTTCCCCCATACGAAAAATGAATAAAAATCCTGAAAAGGATTCTAAATTATGTGAAAGATAAGTGATTCATGCATTAGGAAACCTTTTTCCAAACCATATTCTAAAAAAGCATTTTGAGTGGTATGATCTTAAAAGTGATTCTCTATAAAATAATTTCTCATCAAATAAGTCCATCCTATTTTTTTGAGTTCGAACGAGTATAATGGAAAAATTACAGAGTATTAAGACAACTATTTTAACCATGATTATCTGATTGAGCACATTATGCCTAAGATAATTCACATTTTAGTGATCTTGTACCTAATTTTAAACATCACTACTAATTTTCAAAAAATATTTTTCTAAGACAATATCTTCATCATCCAATTATTTTTCTGATAAATCATATGCAGATGCAAACCTCATGGATCGCAAAGCAATCTCACCTACCAAGATACTCCAAAAAACTGGTGGAAAACAAGATGGTTTTTGATTACCACTGACATGGTAAAATAAAATCATTAGAAGATTCCCATGAGTCCCACCAAGCTTGGAAACAAGCCATTCATCATTGTATGGGAAATTATTTTTCTAATCCAGTGGCCCTCATCTCCATAACCAATCACATTGTGAGATTATCCCTTGAGCACAAAACCCCCACCTTCCATATTGGATGATGATGTACCAGGAAGCTGAATAAAGACTCCATTCCCCATTATGGGATTCCCTAGAGGCCTCTTGTTATCCACTATCATTAGCACTATACCATTGGTATCCATCATCCACCTGCTAAGTGTACCATCCAAAATAATACCATTTTTGATGACCATGCTTAGGAAAATAAGGAAGGCTAATCAGAGGATTTAGGAATTGGATAAACATGAGAGGGATCATATACCTTCACTTACTAACTATGCTTTCTTGCATATTATTTTGGGAACCAGTATGCAGGCTCATATCTAGAAAAACACAAGACAAGTCTGTTGGAATATTCCTATAGCAGTCATGGGGGAGGCTCATATTCCTACCCCCATGAATGAATCCCATTAGTATACACTAATTGCACATAGTAGACCGAAGTGTGTTCATATCCCTGCTTCATTAATAGAAATATTATAGTGTATAATGGATATAGAAAATGTGCAGGCTCATATCCCTACACACAATTTTATTAAAATCCAATATAATTTAGCAAAAGTTGAAGAACACGACTGGAATATTCTGAAACTCCAGTAGACAAATTTATAGGTGCATACTCCAAAACCTAGATCCAGTAAAACTCAACACTTTTATCATTTTGAACTAGTGGTTTTTCTATTGTAATATCACATTAACGATCCCACCCAGTAGGATTATCAGCATATTCCAACAATGGGTGTGGTATTAGACCAGGCACATATTCCTATTCCAAAAGAGGTTCACCAGGTTAGAGAGATGAAAACCTCGGGAATGGGGCACATTCCTATCGAAATTATTTAGTGGAATATTCCAAAATCCCATGATCGAGCTCAAAACCCTATTCATGAAAGGGCTCACCACGTGAGAGGGGCACATAGATTAGTATATTCTCATAATCCTATTGATGAAGCCTAGTGAAATACACTAAAGTTCTATGTTCTGGAATATATCATCATCATGGTCAGGGATTACCAAGTGATAATGGAACATATCTCGGGACTGTATCATATTCCTCTTAGTGAATCTTCTAGGAATATTCTGAATGATTGCAGAAGCCATGTGCATATCCATACTTCCTATGTTTAGTGACTACACCAGAATCATTCTAAGGAAATATATGAGGACGCGCACATCCTTTATCCCACTCATGTGGCCTGTTGGGATATTCTAGTAGGGAAGGAATATTCAAATAAATTAATATTCCAGATCAAACTGGGGCTCACCAAGTGTGGGAGAAACTTGCCTCAATTAAGTATTTTATTCCTATTAATAATGTCTAGTGGAAGATCCCAAAGGTTCGGGATCAGGATCATACTCTCTTATTAGATGTGGCTTGACATGTTAGAATGTAACATTGAGAAAAAATATGATCATATTCTTGCCTATATTGATACATCTTGTTGGCATATTCCAATGGATTCTCCCCAGTCGGATCATACACCAACATCACTATGAAGTTATATACATATTAGTCCATGTTTCATATAACACGCTCATACACCCGCACAGACCAGAAGGGTAGGCTGACATATTCCCACCAAAATACAGAACATGGCCCATATTCTTAATCTACTCAATTCTAGTGTCCTTGAGGTCATTCGAGACACATTCTCAACACCATAAGGGTCCATCAACACTTCTATTGAAGATGATGTAAAAGAGGATCATTACCATGATAGTCCTCCTTGAGGTAGTGTCGATATGGATCACAGGGACACTACTCCTAACCTCCAATGTGGTCTACGTCCACACAAAGATATCTCAAATAGACAAGAGAATCATCCCCTTATGCATAAACCTATATACAATTAGATAACCCAAAATCTGACACCTTCTCATAGAGTGGTGCTCAAAACACAAGGATAAACGTTATACAATCCCCCCATCAACTTCCAGCAGCACTCCACTATCATGAGAAGGTGACCATAAGAGCTATCATCAATTGTATGACCAGATGGAGGTGTGTATGTCTGATGAAGTGGAGGCTGACATTAACATATGTATAGAGTTAGCTGAAAAACAATTCTCCTTATCACTTTTGGCCCCTCACTACTTCTAGATATAAGAAAATATATTAGCTAGAAAAGGAGTGAATATTTTATCTATGATAAAATATGTGGGCTACTCATTAGTGGATGAAGACTAGACACCTCCCTTATCTAGGATATGAGGTTCACCTTTACACCATCAATATTATTTTTTGTCTTCTTGGCATTGATTTTATCTCCATGTCCTAGGATACAAAATCAAAGAAGAACTACACAAGTCTATAACAATCTGGACGCCATTGAATCACAACTCCTTTGGAGATAATCATAGAATCCATGCCATGAATCTATATTAGAGTACGTGGATTGTATAGAGAAATACACTTTGGCACTCCCCTATAATAGAAGAACCCTTTAGATATGGAATCCTGTAATTTTATAGCCTATAGATAAATTATGGGACCAGGTATTGCATAGGATAGTTGGTCACTATAATGGAATGACCCTCCTTCAATTGTTCCCAGAGACAATATAAGTTGGGAGAGGATAGACAACATGATTTCAAAATAGACCCCTAATAGAATTATAAATACATTCCAAACAAGGGGACATATGTTTTAACCACTCGGAAAACATCCCATAAGAAATGGTTCTCATCATGGGATACCTTCACACAAAGGTCATATGCGAGCATAACTGCACCACATAAAATGGGAAACAACTATTTTTTACATATCATTCATCCAGGAGAAGACCCAACCATTCGGGCTTTGGGAATATCTATCACTACCTCCACCTCTCAAATCATCAATTCTCAAAAGGATTTGGGTAACACTAGCATCAACTACATGAAAAACCCTACCCACAAGGTTGGGGGAATTTATATCACAATAATTATTACTAGGTTAATTATCCTCTGATAGGACCCCAAAGGTATCAGTTTTGATTCTAGATCAACCCCATCCCGCTATGCTGAGGTAAATTATACCTTCATTTCCCTCATGAGTTTCATCAGGTACTCAACTTGAAGCATTGGAACCTCATCAACACGGACATCTAATAAATATTTCCTACTCCAAATGGCCCCCACTCTATGAGGATGGGGGAATTTTTAAAATCCTCATCACCATGGTGGGAATTAGTCTTCTCATGATTTGGATGAATCACTCAATAGTAGGAATTCCACAACTCCTCCCAATATAAGAAAAAAACCCCAACTAGTCGGGGCCCATTCTGAAACCATGACCAGAAACCCTCTCAGAGTCACAATTGATAGACTCAAATGGGAGGAATGTATAGAAAAGGTGATCATATCCTATTGAGGTCACTATCCATATAGTCCAAATATGTCTAAGGGTTAAAATAATTTCCTTGAAGAATGATGTGCCGAATCATCCTATTGCATCAAATGTAATGGAATGACCACCATTGATCGATAGGCCTCTGTGAAAGAAATCACTGTTAATATGGTAGATATTGTTGACCAAGACTCAAATACTGAGGGTCTCATCACAAAATATATACCCTAGTAGGAGGGTGATTTGGATGCATCAAATGAGTTTACACTCACTTGGAACAAATGATGGCTCCATATTCTAGCACCTCCAAATGTCGAGTTTCCTACACCATGGCACAACAATTCCAATGAAAAGGGAAAGGACATGACTACATACTAGTTACCATTTGAATGATTCTATGTCGTTTACCTAGAAGACAAATTTCCATAATATGAGAGTGAAATAAAATCCCCTAGACAGCTCAATGATTAGATATTCATGGGAAATACTCCCATTGGGTATCCTCTTCAAGAAGAGATGAATAATCCCCTCGTATGAATGACCCTCCACAAAGTGTGGTGTTAGAGCATCATATTGACTATAGATTCAAGAAGTTAGTCTATATAGATGGGGATGTTGAAAATGATATTGACTTCCCTCTATTGAGAGGATACCCTCTACGCCATCAGTGTAATCATTCCATTTTGGGGAGAATCAACAATTGGAGGGAGGTGAATGTGGGACCACCTCATTAGCCCCCATAAGATTCATATTGAAGAATGATGGATCTAATGAATGTTCCCTAGGAGCTCTTAAATTCCATCGAGTCCCTGGAAACTCAATTTGATTCCTTGTAACAGTGACACACACCTATGTAGGAGGAGTAGAAACCATATCCTGATTAGTTGGATGAAAATTTTCCTTCATAAAATATTGGAAATCCTCCCTTACATATATTTAATGGTATGGGTTACCCCGAATAACATCTCACAAACATTGTGTCAAAATTTGTGTCGATGATGGGGCTCAAGATCAATAAGAGTAAATGAAGCTGAGGTTATTCATATAAACTTTTATAAGGCCAAACATTATTATGTTCAAAAACTTTTAGCCAGATCTATATTTGGATGGAAATACCTTATTCATTAGTAAATTTATCAATTTAATTCAACATTGTGGAAAATAAAGATCATTGACCTGAATAACTACAAAAAATGTGAGAATGAGTGGGTGTTTGACTCCATAGCCCGATTAAATATTTTATCCTACTCACTTTGTATCCCCCTCTCAAATATAAAATTTCTAGAACTCTGTGATGAAATTTGTCATGATGAGTTACAGGAAACTCTGATCCCGATGAAATATTGAGGAGGGTTATGTGATCTCGGAGAAAGAGAACAACATCTTGAGGAATCCATATAGTGAACGAGATCCAAAACATGGCTCATGGATGTATCATAGAGAAAATTTTCAGTCAATGGAGAGGTTTCATCACTCACTCTCATGCTCGAAGAATTTCGCATTCTAACACATAGGTAGACCTCGAACCACCTAGTATCTTTTTTCCAATTGTTGACAATGATAGAATATCCCTTATCCAAGAGTAAAGAGAAATTAGGGTCACCAGGTTATTGAAGAGAGAATGAACAAGACATAATCCTTCCAACATGATTATGTCACCAGTTATTTCATGGAATCAATGGGCAATAGCCTGCTCATTCTACCACATCCTAGGAATCCCTATGTGTTCAACCTCACTGACTGTACCTATTATAGCCCATTCCATGGAAGACTGGTTCATATTATCTATAATTTATTGTCCTATAAATATTTACTTCAAATCATGGTAGATTATAAACAATTTTTGTTAGATTACTTCTTAATGAAGGTGGAATACTTATTCATTGTTGGGTTAGTAGAAAAGTTTTATGATAGAAATATCAGGCCTATCATCTATATATAGTTGATACTTAGTTGATTTGAATGATAGTTGATCAAGACCACACCATTCTGAAAGCACAATTTCATAGATCAGCAATAGTTACACCACCTAAAAATGAGGCAACATATGTACATTCCAAAGGTGGACACAACCACTAGAATAAGGAAGAAATAGATGAGGATGAATCATACTCTTCTCAAAAGGAATATTTTATTATTGAAGATTTTTTCCTACAACATCCACACAATGGGAACCACCCAAAAAAATGGAATCCTCATTAGATGAATAAATAATATTTGGTTATTTCAACCTAATTCACATGTCTAATCCCTTCATTGATGATGAGTCTGTCCAATAGTATAGGTTTTCCACACATAACTAGGGAATAGAAGGCCACATTCATAGAAACCATGGATACTGGGGACATCATGGATGTGATTGAACCCAATATTCTTGTCACATCCTGATGGAGAATATAAATGCCACATAGACTCATGGGAACGTTCTCTAGAATTCCTAAATGAGGCTAATAGGTGTCCCAGTACCCTCCTGTAGTCATCCATGCCAATTTTTCCTGAATGATATCCTAATTTGGGTTCAGTCATCTAACCAACCTAGACACTGGGGAATTGCGGCATGGCTAGTACCACTAGAAGTAAATATTCAGTCAATAAATGTTCATGCATTGAGCCATCCAACTCAAATTCCACTAATCCTAAGCCACATGTACAAGTGAAATCCTACATTGGGAAGTGTTGACCTCTCTAACAGAAATACAACATTCTGAAATATCTCGATGCTATCCTAGCCATGAACTCAATCCCATATGTGCTCCATCATTATAAAGAACAAAAGGAGACACTAGTTGAATCCCTCCAGATCCCATAGTAATTAGATATAGAAGTATCAACAAAAGAGGACTATCAAATGGGGAAAATATCCCCAAAATTTCATTTCACTATTTCATTCAGAGATTTGGATTTGGAAGAAGTCCTTATAGGGAACATCAGACTCCTATATGTTTTGGGAAGACAAAATAATATTAATATATAAAGGGTTCTGATTAATAATGGCCTGGTATCAATATTATCCTATTTTAAATCCTATGATGTATATGATATGGAATGGGGATTTTTAACTAATTATGATGACCATTCAAGAGTATGATAAGCATGAGGAAAGGCCTCTTGGTAAGATCAAGCTTGAATCTCAATTTAGTGACCTCACTATAGATGTTGAGATTCTGGTGATCCAGCATTATACTATGTATAATATCCTACTCTGAAGGCCTTGACTCCCTAGCTAGTGCACAAAACCTTTAACATTATGTAAGTGTCTGAAGTATCACATTGATAGAAAAGTCATCATATTACAAGTTGATAGTTCCCCATTAAAGTCCTAGAGAGCCACATATACTGAAGCAGATTTCTATAATGAGTGAGGAAAGAAACCAATGGGGGGTGATAATATTCAAGTTTTAGCCTCCATATTTCATGGAGACCTCCAATATAAATCCATGGGTTGTGCTTGATAGTGACTATGTGAAGCCTATAATTTTTTTGAGGTCATATATATAATTCAAGAGGCCTAAGACCCTTCTATACCATGTGAAACTGTGAATGGAAATAAGTTTCAATATCTCTCTACAATGACTCAGGAACATGGGATGATAATGTCTATTCTCACGTCTACCTCACCACGAAAGTGTGGAAGAAGCCCCCAGATTCAATTCATTATTTTAAAATGACTCGATAGAAACAATGATGGAAGGAAATGAGAAAACCCTAAGGTGACCTACTCTAGTTTTTGAGGATGGTGTCTCTAATACCGTCAAGGAACTTAGGTAGATAAATCATGGAACCCTTATTGATCATAGAACTAATAACCTAGGCAACTTTTTGTTTCCAAACAAATTACTTCATGGATGCGTACATGGGATACAATAAAATAATGATGGCCCCTCATGATGAATAACAAACATCCTTCAAAGTTCCTCATAGGATCTTTTTCTATCATGTCATTTTTTTTTAAAGAATGATATCACCACATATCAATGTTCCATGCATCATTTATATAATCCATTCTGGGAATGTAATCTAAATTTTAATTCAATGACCTGGTGGTCAAATCATGATAGTGATGTAATAACTTCATGGATATCCCAAAAATCATTGACAAGATATTGTTGAAAAATATTAATATTAATCCACTAAAATGTGCTTTGGTGTAACATTAGGGAAGATCCATGACTTTGTGGTACTCCATCATAGCATTGAGGTAGACTTGTAAAGTATAAGTGTTATCTTATAAATAATGCCCAATAGAAATCTCAACTGAATAAAGGGACTATATGGGAACCCGTCCTACATTTATTGAGTCATATCCAACATGGTCTACATGGGTCTCTCTATTACTAAGATAAATAAGAAGGTAATATCCTATCACGAGGATGATCACTACCAAGAAGCCTTTGAAAGTCTTAATCAATAGATACTGCACCTAGCGTTACTGATGAATCCTGTGAAAGGGAGTACACTAATATTATATGTGGCCATCGTGGAACACTCTATGGGATACCTCCTCATAGATAAGAATGATGTGGGTAGTGAGAATAGTATCTATTACATCATCAATACTATGAAAGATACCGAGACCTGATACTCTGTTGTAGAGAATAGCTTCCTTGCACTCATCTTCGTAGTGAAAAAGATGAGGCATTACTTACATCATCATGATGTATATATAGTCTCCCGTATTGATCCACTAAAGTAAATTCCTGTCTGTAAAATGTTGATAGGGAATATTTCCCGATGGGCCTTCATTCTTCATCAACATGACATTTAGTTCGTATCATAGAAATTGGAGAAAGGGAAGGCGTTGGATGAATTCCTCACAGCACATCATGCCCCAGAAAATACACCTGATGACATAAAGCATACATATTAGGAGGTGTTCTATGCCCATGATACTCCCAATACATGGGATATGTATTTTGATAGTGGAACCCAATGTCCTATCCATTCAATTATGGAAACCCATATCTCAATCTAGTTTTCAAAGGGTTCATATGTTTCCCTCTTTACAAATCAGTTTTTTCAACACTTTTTTATTATTTTAGGGCTATATAATTATTGAGGCAGAGTACCATGACCTCATAGATCTCTTAGAACTATCCCTAAACCTAAAATATACTAACATAACATCAAATGGGATTCATAGTTGGTGATGAAGTAGATAAATGGTTAATATGTCATAAAAATTAAGAATCAGACCATCTCACTAGATACATTAGAGGATTGAAGGTGGAGTTCACATTTGATCCCACATTTCATCATGTTCTCTAATCTCATAATGCTATCGTCGATTCATTTTCTATTGTAGCTAGCATCTTATCTAAACCGGATCGGGAAGAATCAACCTTCACTAGTGCAGAAAACGTTTTTTACGTCACCATTTTTTACGTCGGTTATATAAAACCGACGTCATAATATGTAAAACGAGGTTTTTTACGTCGGTTATTTAATAACCGACGTAAAAACCTGTGTTCGGTACACCTATAACGTCGGTTATTTTTATAACCGATGTTATAAATCGCACGGATTCGTTTTTAACGTCGGTTATTTTTATAACCGACGTAAAAAACGCGGTTTCCGAAGGCCTTTTTACGTCGGTTATTTTATAACCGACGTAACAAAAGAATCAGCAGATGTTTTTGACGTCGGTTATGGAATAACCGACGTAAAAAAACGCGGATTTTGAGCCCTTTATAACGTCGGTTATCAAAATAACCAACGTAAAAAAAGAATCGGAGGAAGGTTTTTACGTCGGTTATTGAAGAACCGACGTTATAAATGTTTTTTAAAAAATTATAACGTCGGTTATTGAATAACCGATGTGATAACTCATTTAAAAATTTACCCAGACCCATGGATTGTCATTTGCGAGTTTACCTTCGACAGTCGCGACTCGTCTCTCTCTCGCGTAAACCCGAATCGGCTCGTCCATTTCGTTGGTTTAGATTCTTTTTGCGATCATCGTTTCTCATATTTAATCTCCTCGGATCAATCATCTAAACTCGCAGCACTCAGGTAATCCTCCCACTCGTTCGTTTTTTTTTTCGCGGATAGTATATATATATGTGTTGTGATTTTTTTGTTGAAACTAGCTAAGATTCTTCGATTGCGAACCCTTTTAACTCGTTTTGGCACCATAATCTTATTTATCATCCCTAGATCTATTTGTTCGACTTGCAATATTGACTAATTTTATGATTTCACTAATTTTTCATCATTTTCTATAAATCCCCGAGAGGGTTGGGGTGTGTCCAGGGGGGGTGTCCAGGGGGGTGTCCAAAGGGTTGGGGGGTGTCCAGGGGGGGTGTCCAAGCAGGTCGGGGGTGGGGGGTTGTGTCCAGGAGGGGTGGGGGTTGTCCAGAGGGGTCGGGGGGTGTCCAGGGGGGTTTACAAGGGGGTGGGTGGGTGTGGGGGGCTGTCCAAGGGTGTGGGTGGGTGTTGGGGGGGTGTCTAGGGGGGTGTCCAAGGGGGTAGGGGGTGGGGGTGGTGTTTAGGAGGGGTGGGGGGCTGTCAAGAGGGTTGGGGGGTGTCCAGGGGGTGTCCAAGCAGGTCAGGGGTGGGGGGTTGTGTCCAGGAGGGGTGGGGGTGCTTTCTAGAGGGGTCGGGGGCTGTCCAGAGGGGTCGGGGGGTGTCCAGGGTGGTGTCCAAGGGGATGGGTGGGTGTGGGGGGTTGTCCAAGGGGGTGGCGGCCTGTCCAGAGGGGTCGGTGGGGTGTCCAGGGGGGTGTCCAAGGGGTTGGATGGGTGTGGGGGGCTGTCCAAGTGGGTGGCGGCCTCTCTAGAGGGTATTTGGGGTTGTCCGGGTGGGTGGGGGGCTGTCCAGAGGGTTGGGGGATGTCCAGGGGGGTGTCCAAGGGGGTAGGGGGTGGGGGGTGGTGTCCAGGAGGGGCGGGGGGCTGTCCAGAGGGGTCGGGGGTGTCCAGGGGGGTTTACAAGGGGGTGGGTGGGTGTGGGGGTTGTCCAAGGGTGTGGGTGGGTGTTGGGGGTGTCCAGGGGGTGTCCAAGGGGGTAGGGGGTGGGGGTGGTGTTTAGGAGGGGTGGGGGGCTGTCCAGAGGGTTGGGGGGTGTCCAGGGGGGTGTCCAAGCAGGTCGGGGGTGGGGGGTTGTGTCCAGGAGGGGTGGGGGTGCTTTCTAGAGGGGTCGGGGGCTGTCCAGAGGGGTCGGGGGGTGTCCAGGGTGGTGTCCAAGGGGATGGGTGGGTGTGGGGGCTGTCCAAGGGGGTGGCGGCCTGTCCAGAGGGGTCGGTGGGGTGTCCAGGGGGGTGTCCAAGGGGTTGGATGGGTGTGGGGGGCTGTCCAAGTGGGTGGCGGCCTCTCCAGAGGGTATTTGGGGTTGTCCGGGTGGGTGGGGGGGGGGATGTCTAGAGGGTTGGGGGATGTCCAGGGGGTGTCCAAGGGGGTAGGGGGTTGGGGGTGGTGTCCAGGAGGGGCGGGGGGCTGTTCAGAGGGGTCGGGGGGTGTCCAGGGGGGTTTACAAGGGGGTGGGTGGGTGTGGGGGGCCGTCCAAGGGTGTGGGTGGGTGTTGGGGGCTGTCCAAGGGGGTGTCCAAGGGGGTAGGGGGTGGGGGTGGTGTTTAGGAGGGGTGGGGGGCTGTCCAGAGGGTTGGGGGGTGTCCAGGGGGGTGTCCAAGAAGGTCGGGGGTGGGGGGTTGTGTCCAGGAGGGGTGGGGGTGCTTTCTAGAGGGGTCGGGGGCTGTCCAGAGGGGTCGGGGGGTGTCCAGGGTGGTGTCCAAGGGGATGGGTGGGTGTGGGGGTCTGTCCAAGGGGGTGGCGGCCTGTCCAGAGGGGTCGGTGGGGTGTCCAGGGGGGTGTCCAAGGGGTTGGATGGGTGTGGGGGGCTGTCCAAGTGGGTGGAGGCCTCTCCAGAGGGTATTTGGGGTTGTCCGGGTGGGTGGGGGGCTGTCCAGAGGGTTGGGGGATGTCCAGGGGGGTGTCCAAGGGGGTAGGGGGTGGGGGGTGGTGTCCAGGAGGGGCGGGGGGCTGTCCAGAGGGGTCGGGGGGTGTCCAGGGGGGTTTACAAGGGGGTGGGTGGGTGTGGGGGGGATGTCCAAGGGTGTGGGTGGGTGTTGGGGGGTGTCCAGGGGGGTGTCCAAGGGGGTAGGGGGTGGGGGTGGTGTTTAGGAGGGGTGGGGGGGGGGCTGTCCAGAGGGTTGGGGGGTGTCCAGGGGGGTGTCCAAGCAGGTCGGGGGTGGGGGGATGTGTCCAGGAGGTGTGGGGGGCTGTCCAGAGGGGTCGGGGGTGTCCAGGGGGGTTTACACATCGATTTGTTTTATATTTCAAAATTATTTACATTCAAATTATGATTTTTTTTCATATAAACATATATTTGTCTTATCTAAAAAATATATATATTTTTACTATTTGTTATAGGTAATAATGAGTCGAAGTTGGATTACGGCACATCGAATGAGCAATGAATATGAGGAAGGTGTTGATGCCTTTTTGGAATTTGCTAAACGAAATGTTCCAAGTAGTGACATTTTTTTCTGTCCATGCCTGAAATTTCTGAATATGAAGAAGTTGAAAAGTAGAGAGATAAAAGATCATCTGATTTGTCATGGTTTCAATCCGAGTTACAACCCTTGGATTTGGCATGGCGAAACTGGACAGAATGTCACTGATGATAATGAATCACAAGATGGTAACTCTGATGGAATTGAAGAATTGATTCGCGATATTGTAGCAAAACAAATTGAGATAGAACCGACAGTTGCACGTCTATATGGTGATGCCGAAAAACCATTATATCCTGGTTGTACAGATTTTACGGTTTTGTCGGCGGTGTTAAGATTGATTAACCTGAAGGCGAAACATTGATGGAGTGACAAAAGTTTTACAGAGCTGCTACAATTTATGAAAGACATTCTTCTAAAAGATAACGATCTTCCAGATTCACATTATAAGGCCAAAAAAATATTATGCCCGATGGGATTGGGATACAGGAAAATACATGCCTATCTGAATGACTGCATTATATATAGGAAGGAATATGAATTTCTGAAAGA
Source organism: Viscum album (assembly GCA_963277665.1). Taxonomy (NCBI): domain Eukaryota; kingdom Viridiplantae; phylum Streptophyta; class Magnoliopsida; order Santalales; family Viscaceae; genus Viscum; species Viscum album. The sequence goes on from OY728127.1 coordinate 952,244,455, forward strand.
GTGTCCTAAATGTGGGACATCACGGTATAAGGTGAAAGAAAAATCACAAGCTGATGTAGAGATTACAAAGCTCCCTTCAAAGGTATTTTGGTATCTTTCTATAATTCCTCGTTTCAAACGTTTATTTGCTAATTCACATGATGCAAAAAGGTTAAGATGGCATGCTGCTGAGCGGGTATGTGATGGAAAAATACGTCATCCAGCTGATTGTCCACAATGGAAGAAAATTCATGCCCAGTACCCTACATTTGGAAATGAAATTAGAAATCTGAGACTAGGCTTGTGCACAGATGGAATGAATCCATACCGAACCCTCAGTAGCACACATAGTTCATGGCCTGTTTTATTGGTAATTTACAACCTCTCTCCTGAAGCTTGTATGAAGCGCAAATATGTCATGTTGAGTATCATGATCTCTGGTACAATGCAACCCGACAATGATATTGATGTATACTTGTCACCGCTGATTGATGATTTGAAACTGTTATGGGCTGATGGTATTAGGGTGTATGATTCTTATAAAATTGAATATTTTCAACTACATGCAGTGCTTCTATTCACTATAAATGACTTCCCAGAATATGGAAATTTGTCTAGATACAGTGTTAAAGGGCATAAAGCATGTCCAATTTGCGAACAACAGACGTCATATTGTCAATTGCATCATGGGAGGAAAACAGAGTACATGGGTCATCGAAAGTTTTTTCCTATGGATCACCCTTATAGAAGACTAAAAAAGGCATTCAATGGATCACAAGAATTTGATACTACTCCAAAACCTTTATCCCCAGATTTGTATTTTGAGAGGGTGAAAAACCTTGATGTGACATTGGGAAAGACACAGAAATCTGGTAATGATAGACATATTTGGAAGAAAAGGTCAATATTTTTTGAGCTACCATATTGGAGGTATCATGAAGTCAAACATAATATTGATGTCATGCACGTGGAGAAGAATATCTGTGATTCTTTGATCGGAACATTGCTAGATATTAAAGGAAAGACAAAAGATGGGTTGGATGCAAGGTTAGACCTACTATCAATGGGAATACGTTTGGAGTTAGCTCCCACTCCTAAAGGAAGACGAACATTTCTTCCCCCGGCTTGTCATACATTATCGAAGAGGGAGAAAAGTAGCTTTTGTCAGTGTCTTCACGATATCAAAGTGCCTCAAGGTTATTCTTCAAATGTAAAAAATTTTGTCTCATTGAAAGACTTGAAGTTGATAGGTATGAAATCACATGATTGTCACGTCATGATGCAACAAATTCTACCAGTTGCACTGCGTGGAATATTGCCCATCCGTGTCAGAAAGACTATAATGAGGTTGTGTTATTTTTTCAATTCAATTTGTAACAAGGCGATTGATGTGAATGCTTTGAACCTTTTGGAAAAGGATGCAATTTTTATACTTTGTGATTTGGAAATGTATTTTCCTCCAACTTTTTTTGATATGATGGTGCATTTAATGATTCATCTGGTTCGAGAAATAAAGCTTTGTGGACCTGTATATCTTCGTTGGATGTATACTTTTGAAAGGTATATGAAAATATTAAAGGGATATGTTAAAAATCCATATCGACCTGAAGCCTCCATTATTGAAAAGTATATTTCTGAGGAGGTAGCAGAGTTTTGTACGAGCTACTTGGCTACGGCGCAACACATAGGTTTGCCTCCATCTCGCCATGAACGGGTTAATAATGAGGGAAAGGGGATTCGTGGCTTGAAAGTCAAATCACTGTCAGCTGAACATATGAAGAAGTTAGAATCATACATCTTGAATAACATAGCTGATGTTCAACCGTATATCACATTGCATATTAATGAGTTGAAACAATGTCATCCAAAGAAGAAAGAAATGTGGATTTTGAATGAGCACAACAAAACTTTTTTTCCATGGTTTAAAAAGACCATGCTTGGTAGATCAGATGTATCAGAGACATTAAAATGGATAGTGGGTGGTCCATCTTTAAATGTGATTACATGGTCCGCTTATGACATTAATGGCTATACATTTCATACGAAAGCTCAGGACAACAGAAGTGCAGTTCGGAATAGTGGTGTATTGGTGTTTGCAGAAGCAATGCATTTTTCGAGTGCTAAGGAAAGAAACCCAATTTCGGCATCAAGTTCATATTATGGAGTGATTGAAGACATATGGGAGGCTGATTACTTTAAAATTAAAGTTCATGTTTTTAACTGTAAATGGTTTATCGGTAACAACAGTGTCAGACACGATGAATTTGGAATGACACTTGTTAATCTGAATAGATTGGAAGACACAACTGATTCTTTTATAATGGCAACACATGCCAAACAAATTTTCTATGTAGTAGATCAATCAGATATGTAGTGGGCTGTTGTTTTACAAGGGAAAAAACAATATGTTGGTGAGGATGAATTTGATGAAGATGCTGATTTATGTGAGATCCCGACTTCCATGGAAAGATTAACAGAACATAATGATGAGTATGTTGAAGACATGGTTTGTGCCATAAGGAACGATCACGACGAAGGAATTTGGGAAAACAATCCAACTGTACATTCCTAAAATTATAGGTAACACGTGTTTATTTCTTGTTAACATTTAGTTTTTTCATATAATGTTAGATATTGTAAATTTTTTACTTATTAAAACATGTATCAAACCGAAATGATAAAACAGTAAAAACCGTAAAGAGGAGAAGTCCTGGGTGCACCGGCCGGCCGGTGATGATCCAGCGGCCGGCCGGTGGTCCAGACAGAGAGGAAGGCTCTCTGTCTGGTCCACCGGCCGGCCGGTGACACCAGCCAGTGGGCAAGTCTACTGCCTGGGTCCTCCGGCTGGCCAGTGAGCTCACACCGGCTGACCGGTGGACTCAGTGAGTCCACTTTTCAGCTTTCTTGGGCCAACTCCTTGGCAACCTTTTGCCTATCAACAAAAACACTTGAAAACAAGTTAGAACATAATAAGAGTGATTTTGATCATTAAAATCCAAGATAGAGGGGTACAACAGACTGTGTTTACCATGTTTATCATTGTTTAACATGCTTACCATATTACCAATGTTTACTATTATGTAATTTAGTACAACTTTCTATTTTCTGATTAAGTAGTATTACAATATTTTAATTTGTATATTTGTGAACTAATGTTTGTTTTTTTGATTTGAAGGAAAATGACAGATCAATCAGTTGATCAGCCACATGATTCTGGAGATGAGCATATTGGTCATACATCTGGGGAGGAACATTCACAAGCTCCTATTACGAAAAAGAGTTCAAAGGTTGGTAAGCGTGGGTGCACACGTTTACCAAAATTATCACTTCCCTGTACGAAGGAGGAGAGGATAGTCGTGGATTTTGATGATGATGATCTTCCTAGAGGTCCAAATGCTAAATATTTTAAGGGTTTTGTAGCAACTCAGGCTAAGAGCAAAGTAAGCATTCTCTATGATGATTGGAGAAGTGTGGATAAGGCAATAATTTCTCAGCTGTGGGAGACCATTTTGGTAAGATCTTTTGCTATTGTTTGACTGTTCTTTAAATGTTTCTAGTATATATAATATTTTTAACCTCTTTTTTATCAGATGACATTTGATATTCCTGACACTGGAGGAGTCAGGAAGAAATGCTTATCGTTGGCTGCTAGGAGATGGAGGGATTTCAAATCAACCCTCTCATTTGATTTCATTTATGGTCATAGGAGTTGTGAGAATCCATGTCGTATATATCCTTTTATAGATGAAGACACATGGAGACAATTTTTTGAAAGTAGAAGAAAAGAATCATTTTTGGTAAGGGCAATGTAAACTTTTATAAGCTTTCTTATATAAATGATCTTATTATTGTTTTGTTAATGATTACTTATTCTTAATTTACAGCAAACAAGGAAAGCTCATCAAGAGATCCAATCTAAAAATGTATACCCTCATAGTTTATCTCGGGGAGGGTATTCATTATTGGAAGAACAAATGATGGTAGAAAAATTTCAACAACTAAGAGCTGAGTCTTCAAGTTCTGGAGAGGTGGCCCCTCCATCCCCTCCATCTAGACATGAGAAATGGAAAAGAGCTTGGAAGGGCAAAAAAGGACAATATCTTTCGAAAGAATCGAGACTCGTAGTTGAGAGGATTGTAAGATATCTATTTTATTTATTTAAGTTTACTATTTTCGTCATATATTTCCAATCATTATAGAGATGTTCAATTAATTATTACAGGACTCTCTTGAGGAGAAGAGTTCACAGGGGACATTTACACCATCTGGGAGGGAAGATATTTTATCTGTGGCATTGGGGAAGCCCGAACATCCTGGCCGTGTAAGAAGATATACGGCAGGTGTATCGGTGAGAAAAGTGTTTCCACGTTCCTCAACTTCTAACGTTGAGGGAGTTTATAAAAAAATAGAATCCTTGGAGGCTGAAGTCCATAATATTAATGCGACAATGGAGGACAAGATTAGACCATCGGTGCAGGTTATGTTTGCAGACTTGCAAAGACAATTTCAGGGTGCAGCTCCCACTCCACCTCTCCCAGTAGCTCCCACTCCCCCACCTCAGCCTGCGGACCCCATTTTTGATCCTCCTCCTCCGCCGCAGCTACCTACTTATTGTGAGATGTATGTTGATGATCCTCAACATCATATAGTTGCATATGGGATGGTATATTGTATAGGAGATACAGTTCATCATCAACAGTTAGAGGTAGAGAATCAGTGGGTTACTGTACAGGATATTATAGATAGATCAGCTCGGATACCATTACCTACAGATGAGGTGACGACAGTTGGACATAGTATCGGCCATTTTTTACTTCGGCCATCCAGACTTCTTCGACTCATTAGCATATAGGTATGGATGTTATATCTTTTATTTTATATTTTTATTAATGTTTAATCATTTGAAAACTAATATATTTTTCAATTTATTTTTACAGGAATACTTCAAAGGTAAAGAAATACTGTATAGACAACAACAAAGACAGATAGCTATGACATCAGATGCAGATACTAGCAGTCTTGACAAATTGTCAAGATATTCAAATTTGTTGGCGGATCATTATGACTTTACAATGGAAGCTCATGTCTGTGGATGTGAACTAAGTGTGGGGATTATGAAAACTGATATCATGGAGTTTGTCACTGCAGATAAGTTGGGCATCAACGTGGTGCAAAATTTTAACATGTAAGTCTTAACACCTTCTCCTTGCGTTATATTTATTAAAAATGTATACTTATGTCTGCTTTGTATTTGGTATATGTATAAAATTTGTGAGAGGAATGAGCTAACATATGTATATGGATTCGTGGACCCACAATTGATTTCCCCTGAAGCATGTGCATTGGATGAAGAACAAAGAATGATTTATATTGCTGATAGATTTGAAAATAATGTAATCACACAGTGTTGGATGATGCCTTTTTGTGAGAGGTATGAAACACATCCCTCTCAAAGAGTTAATTATCTTTTAACATAAAAAACCACTAACGTTAAATTTCCTTTTATCAGGGATCATTGGATGTTAGGGGTTTTTTGCCCTAGGGATAAAGCACTTTATTGGATATTCTCTCTCCATGATGATGTTCGAGAAAGTTTTAAGAATATATTGGAAATGTAAGTTTCAATTTCACAATAGTTTTATATATTATAATGAATTTTAAATTTACCCCATTCGTATTATTTTCTAACAGGGCATGGGTCCACTTTCGAAAAAGCGCAAAGAAAAGGAATTTCAAGATCAAATATGTACATGCGAAGGTAAATATCCATTTATAATTTGTACATTTTGATTTATTACATAAAAATAATATATTGAATTTACACTCATTCAAACAGAAATGTCATGAGCAACAAGGCATCATCGAATGCGGATATTACATGTTAAGATTTATGTATGAAATAATAACAACCGGGACAGTTCTGAGTTTTGACCTGGTAAGATTTCCTCTTTCTCATAATATTTCAATTTGATTTATTCATTATACACGTTGACTACTATCCTTTTCCTTTGTAGATTTTTTATGACCCTCAACCCTTTACTGCTGAAGATATCAAACACTTACAAGTGGAGTGGTCAAATTATTTTACAGGTTTGATTGACTTTTAGTTGTTTGTAATGTAAAATGTAATTTTGAATATTTTCAATGTAATTGTGTATTTTGTAGTCGTTTAGGTTGGATTTAGTTTTTTTTTTGAAGTTGACAGTGTAAGTTTTGAAAGTTATATAAGTGAATGTTTAATTTTTCTCTACTTCTTGTTTTGGTCTACTGTTGATGGTTTTTCTGGTTTGGATTTTGGTATGGGGGGAGAGGTTCCAAGGGGGTGGGTGGGTGTTTGGGGGTGTCCAAGGGATATGGGAGGGGTGTCCAAGGTGTGTTTGGGGCTGTCCTAGGGGTCGGGGGTGTAAATGAGGGTGGGGGTGTCCAAGGGGTGGGGGTGTCCAAGGGATATGGGAGGGGTGTCCAAGGTGTGTTTGGGGCTGTCCAAGGGGTCGGTTGGGTGTAAATGAGGGTGGGGGGGGGGGGGCTGTCCAAGGGGTGGGGGGGCTGTCCAAGGGGTGGGGGTGTCCATGGGGTGGGGGGGTGCCCAAGGGATATGGGAGGGGTGTCCAAGGGGTGTTTGGGGCTGTCCTAGTGTTCGGGGGGTGTAAATGAGGGTTGGGGGCTGTCGAAGGGGTGGGGGTGTCCAAGGGGTGGGGGGGGTCCAAGGGATATGGGAGTGGTGTCCAAGGTGTCTGGGAGTTCTGTCCAAGGGGTCAGTTGGGTGTAAATGAGGGTGGGGGGCTGTCCAAGGGGTGGGGGGTGTCCAGGGGTGGGGGGTGTCCAAGGGATATGGGAGGGGTGCCCAAGGGGTGTTTGGGGCTGTCCAAGGGCTCGGGGGGGTGTCCAGGGGTCGGGGGGGGGGGGTGTCCAAGGGGTCTGGGAGGACTGTCAAGGTGTGGGGGGGTGTCTAATGGGTGTTTGAGGCTGTACTAGGGGTCTTGGGGGTGTAAATGAGGGTGGGGGGGCTGTCCAAGGGGTGGGGGGTGTCCAAGGGGTGGGGGGTGTCCAAGGGATATGGGAGGGGTGTCCAATGGGTGTTTGAGGCTGTACTAGGGGTCGTGGGGGTGTAAATGAGGGTGGGGGCTGTCCAAGGGGTGGGGGGTGTCCAAGGGTTGTGGTGGGGCTCCAATGTGGTGGGGGAGGGCTGGCCAGGTTGTTAGGTGGGTATAGATGAGGGTGGGGTTCAGTTGGGGCTTGGGGGAGGGCTGGCATGGTTATTTTTGTTGTTTGGTTTCTGGTTGCTTTTTGGTGAGAGCTGTGCAATTATTCTAAAAAAAATATATATTGCTTTCACGTCGGTTATTTTATAACCGACGTGGTAAATAAATCAGTAGGGGATTATCACGTCGGTTTTTTCGAGAACCGACGTGATAAACCGTTCCCGGGCCTTTTATCACGTCGGTTCTTAATATAACCAACGTGCTAAAAGGCCTGGGAATCGATTTACCACGTCGGTTCTTGGACAACCGACGTGCTAAAACGTTTCCCAGGCCTTTTTATCACGTCGGTTATTTAAGAAACCGACGTGATAATAGGCCCGTGGAAGGGTTAATCACGTCGGTTATGTCATAACCGACGTGATAAACTATATCCCAAGCGTTTTATCACGTCGGTTTAGAAAATAACTGACGTGATAAACCCCCCCCCCCCCCCCCCCCCCGCGCATATTTATCACGTCGGCTATTATATGAACCGACGTGATAAATACCGTGATGTTAGGGATGTTACGTCGGGTTTTAAATAACCGACGTAAAAAACGTTATTTATAACGTCGTCCGTATTAACGTCGCCTAAAAACCGACGTAAATAATGAAAAATAACCGACGTAAAAAATGTTTTCTGCACTGGTGCTTCCATATCACATATTGAAGTGTGGTCTAAGAAACCATAATCTCTGATATGGAAGAGACCAATCAAGTAATAACCACAAAATTTTTAAGATTGAATTAATTATCTCCCTAATATGAATGGAACCCATAATCATCCATCTACAAAACAGAACTCTCCCAAAATATTGAAACAGAAGTGAAAAGTTCTGTGTCATGCAATGAACATTACCCTGAATGATTTCCCAAATGAGAATAAATCCCTTTATATAAATGGAATTTATGGGATCATCCTAAGATGTATAGAAGGAGAACAGATTTTTTCCATCACTGAAGAATTCCATGCATTATATTGCGGCACCCATCAATCTAAGACAAGTCCCTCCCACCAAATAAAGAGTTTGGGATATTAATGAAAAAACATGATACATGACAATGTGTAATTCACCATGAAATTTCATTTGTGCCAAATATAGGAATGATTCATACTTCAACCACAATAATTGTTATATACAACTAAATATTCCAAGGCATTCTCCATTTTTGGAATGTATGTTGGGGTGCATATGCCCCATCCATAGCTATATAGTTCAAGTACATCCTTATATTCACTGATATTTTTTCAAATGGGATAAGGAAATAACCCTCAAGGTAGTCAAGAAGAATAACATAATCCACTTAAACAAGTCCAACATCATCACTAGGTTTGGGTTCCCTCAAATAATATTTTTGGAAACCAACACATCATCCATTCTTCATAGTTCAATAAATTCTACCTAGAGTACAACATTGAGTCCAATCACTCATATTACTATTATACAATTGTAAATTTATAGATAGGGTACTATAATAATACTCTATCAATAATAATCTAAAATATGGTGATGAAATATAATAAATCATGTGAATGAAAACTCCTCCATGCACTGCGAGCCTATTGTACCACCACAGATACAGTTACACAAGCAATACTATACTCATTGGTGTATGGGACCGAGGAAATGATACCCATAGGGATCTATCTACCCTCGCTCTGAATAGATATATGATGGAAACTTTAATATGATGAGAAAATGAAAAAGTGGACGGATGAATTGGAAAGGATCCATGATTACAGGTTGCTCACACTATACAATCTTGATGTCCACTAGAATCTGACTGCATCATCCTTCAAAACAAGTGTCTGTAGATGCTCATTACTCAAATGGTAATTTTTTTTAGTCCTTATAACCATAATGATACCAAGAATTATTACCCCAATTCGTGAAAACATATGTGATGGGACTTATATCAGATAATAGGTTTATACCAATGGGGCTTACTCATTGGCCACAATGGATGGGGAGAGTGTCACACCACCCACTAATGTGAGGTTCCTTAATAATTAATATGCATATATATCAGCACTAGGCATCCAAAATAGTGTATGTCCTATCATTCATCTTGGTTACATGACAATAAACTATTCAAATTCATCCTTGTTACATGAAATTATACTGTACATACTTATCTTTACCACCTGACGTTAAACTGAACTATAAATATCCTTGCAGCATGATGTTAAACTGCATGATTTATCAATAACTATGTATGGATTGAATCCTCTCATCATATAATAAATATTAAAGGCCAATCCTTTAGTTTTGGGACCAACCGCAATAATCCTTCATGTTATGTGGCCCTTATCTGAATTTCATGATGTAAAACTTCATTAATCCATAAGATCCCTCTTCATTAATGCTGAGTCTCCCACATCATTACTATATGACGGTCAATTCCATGTCCCTCTAAGAACTACAAACCACTTAATTATCACTTACATTGAGATATGTAGGGACTCTATGATCATATATCTTTATCCATCCACTACTTGATATGAAATGGCCCTATTGTACACTCAGCTACCTCTGTTTTATGTGAGAATCCTTTGATGTTCCTTTTTACTAACACCAAGCATAGCTCACGTGAGCATACAAATTACTACAAGGGTTTATCATCATGAGAAAGGAATAAAAATACACAATAGTTCCATAAGGATCCTGAATGCAGGACTATAAAAAGGAACACCTTGAGGCCTTGCCGGATGATGTTAAAATTAACTGTCAATTTCCTTGCTGCATGTCATTAAAATTGCTCGGTTCATCCATAACTACATGTGACATGATTCACATCAATGTGAGATACATAGTGAACCCTTATTTTCATTTGTTGACCTATTCAAAACACCGCCACTTTTAATGATGGTCCATTTTCAAACTTTTCAGGAAATATTAATCAACATGGTCCCCTGAGAACTATGTGTGTCATGATTCCTATCATTATAAGATAGGTAGTGACCCCTGTATCTCTAATAATATGCCCAAAAAATATTCAATTGAAATAATTACCACATATATGTATTGGTTTGACCTACATTGATTATTTCCCATTAAGAATATATGATTTACATGATTCATGCCCTTGCTTGATACATAGTGACACCTCATCCAACATTGATCCCATTAAAAAAAAAACTAAATATGAAAATGATCGCCTCTTTGTGTATGAGTTGGACCTATATAAGATAACTCATTTAGAACGACATATGGAATGATTCTCATCCTAATGAGGTACATAGTGACTCTCGTATATCCATCCTTAAGGCTACTTACAACAACACCACTCCCCTTTTCACATCAGTTCCCACGTCCTTACCACATGACATTAAACCATATGAAAAACATATTTACCAGATGATGCTAAAATATGTAGAATAACATCATCACTGCATGATAATAAAATGCATAAATATTAAGAACTACATGTGTATTGATTATCATTCTCATGAGATACATAATGATTCCAGAATTTCTACCCTTGGGACCAATCGTAAAATTTCCACATGTTCATGTCAGTTCATACATACTTACCGCATTATGATAAAATGCATCGAAAATATATTTACTATAGGATATTAATGTTCCCGAAACACACCCATGACACATGATGATAAAATGAATAGACTCCATCATCCATCAACATTCATTATCAAAGTACTATAAGAGCCTTAACCTTGTAAACTAGAGTACTATGTTCTTTGTCCATCCCTTAAAAGAACCTCAATCCATAAAACATACATCATTTCTGGAGCACCTCATGTTTCCATAACCCTCCATGTCCCATGGAAAGGATATATAGATTCAAGGACCTATTTTATTTCTATGAATAAATTTTTGTGGCTCCTCCATATAATCCTATGATAGTTGAACAAATGTGTCCCACTTCAAAAAGGACATTCCAATCCTTGTAGTCACTGACACTGTTGTTGTTGAACTGAAAACATCAGTTTGATATGAACCTCTCCTAGTATTATTGTGTTGTATCATCACTCATGACAAGAGGACTTCAATTCATGACTTATAGTATGTTCATCTCCTACCCAGAAGGTTGATTCGGTGCTCCAGACCTTGGGTATTCTAATTAGGCTCTTGTGTAACACCTCCCTTATTAGTTCCCTATGTGTCATGTCCTTAAGTGGACAACACATTAGTCAAAGTTATAGGACCTGAAACTCTTGCCTATAATGGTCCAAATGGATTGACCTTTACTACTAGTGTACGAGAAAACAAATCATCTCAGGTTGAAAACACCCAAAGGGTCGCCTGAGGAAAATTAAAGTCTTTGATCCCTAAACTCCTCATCTCAAATTTTTACGAAAATATTAGGAAGGAATTAAATGAGTAAAAAGTATCAAAAAGAATAATATGTAGCCATGGAATAATCCATTCTCTAATTTTTGAACCCCATAGTCCAACAAAATAGTAGAGAAATGATTTATCACATTTCCTTGCTGTAAGAACATGTTCTATAGGAGGAGACACAACTTTTATGGTGATTGTTCCATTCATGGATATTACATTTCCTGAAATTAAACTTCAAGATTTGGGTACCTTAGATCACCACTAAACCGTAAGGAAAAAAACTAGATACAGTATAAGGACCAAACCACCTGGAACACAACTTACTAGGCATCAACTTCAGTCTTGAACTATAGAGCAAGACTTTATCTCCAACATGAAATTATATATTTTGGATCATTTTTTCATGAGATGGTTTTGATATTTCTTTTAGATCCTTGAGTATTCATATGAAGACAATTGAATCTCTTCAAGATCTTGAAGTTGTATCTTCCTTAGGATTCAAGATTTGGCCAAATCCATGTTGCATTTCTTTATAGCCCAATAATCCTGATTCTAATCTTCCATGGGGAGATGACATGATTTCCCAAAAACAATCTGAAATGGGGACATACCAGTGGGTGTCTTGTATTCTGTCCTATAAGGCCAATGTTCATCATCCTAATGCTTTCCCGAATTACTACTATTCAGTTGCACAGTTTCCTCCAAAATATGTTTCTACTCACGATTTGAAACCTCAGCCTAGCCATTTTTTTGGGGGTGGTATGGTGTTGATGTTTTGTGTGTCACCCTATACACATAGAGAAGGGAATCCAAATTCCAATTGCAGAAGTGTGTCCCTTGGTCACTGATGATGTCCTTCGATACTCTAAACCTGCAAAAAAATATGTGCTTTGAAAAAGTCCACAACTACATGATAATCATCATTCCTTATGGCCTTAGCCTCCACCCATTTTCTTACATAATAAATAGCAACCAGAATATACAAAAAATCATATGAACTAGGAAAAGGACCCATAAAATCGATGCCCCATAAATAAAAAATCTCATAGAATAGTATGGGTTGTTTGGGAATCACATGTCTCCTAGAAATTTTCCCAATTTGTTGGAAATGAGAGCATGACTTACAAAACACATGGGCTTCATGGAATAATCTAGGCCTATATAAGTCAGAGTTTAAAACATTCCTAGATATCTGTTGGGGTCCAAAGTGTCCACCACAGGCAAGTGTATGACAAATATGCAGAATAGACTCAAACTCATGGTCAGGAACACACCTTCTAATGACTTTATCACTACACATGCGCCAAAGGATGGGATCATCCCACACATTATAATGAGACTCAATTTTTAATTTTTGTACATGATGCTTCTTTAAATTTTCAGGTATTTCAGATGAAAAAAAGGTATTTAACTAAATCAGCATACCAAGGATGCATACCTATGGTGCAATAAATATGCTCATCGAGGAAAGTGTCTCGAAGTGGTACGTAGTCTAATGTGTCTTCCTCTAGTGTTTGAGTAAGACTACTCGCGTGGTCTGCCATTAGGTTTTCTAACCCCTTCTTATCCTTTATCTCAATATTAAATTCCTAAAGTGAGAGAATCCATCAGATAAGTCTAGGCTTTACATCTGGCTTCATTAAGAGGTACCTTCAAGTTGTATGGTTAGAAAAAACAACTACTTTAGAGCCCAATAAATATGAATGGAATTTATCTAAAGCAATTATGACAACAATAATCATCTATTCCATGGTTGGGTAGTTGGATTGTGCGGAATCCATTGTCCTTGATGAATTAGAAATCACATTTGAACGCCCATCCACCCTCTGAGATAAGACAGATCCAACCGCGTAGTTGGTGGAGTCACACATAAGCTCAAAAGGAATATCCCACTATGGGGGCTGTATGACTGGTGGAGTGTTCAAACACTTATTTATATCATCAAAGGAAGTACTAAAAGAATCATCAAACACAAAATCTTTATCCTTTTGAAGTAATCGTGACATAGGATGAGCAATATTACTAAAATCTTTGATGAAGCATTGATAAAATCATACATTCCCTAGGAAAGATCTAACATCACACACACATGAAGGATATGGTATGGATGAAATAATATCTGCCTTAGATATATCAACCTCTATCCCATGTTTGGACACTACATGCCCTAAGACAATTCCATTCTCTACCATGGAATGACACATTTCAATGTTTAATACTAGATTCTTCTCAATACAATGATTACACACCATTGCCAAACTAGAGATACAATCATCAAATGAAGACCCATACACTATAAAATCATCCATAAATACCTCCATCCAGGTCTTAATAATATCAGAAAAAATGCTCACCATGCATCTCTGAAAGGTACATGGGGCGTTGCAAAGTCCAAAGGGCATCCTTCTATTGGAAAACATACAAAATGGAAAAGTGTATTTTGTCTTATCATGATCCAATGGAGCAATAAGAACCTAAAAATATCCAGAAAATCCATCCAAGAAATATTAGTGTGTATTTATAGCTAGTCTCTCAAGTATCTGATCAATAGATGGGAAGGGGAAATGGTCTTTGTGAGTGGAATGATTTAGGTTCCTATAATCAATACACACACGCCAACTGTTTTGTACCCTCATTGGAACTAACTCATCTTTCTCATTTTTAACAATAGTTACACCACTTTTTATAGGCACAACCTAAATAGGACTCACTAACTGGAAATATGAAATGGGATAGATTATATTTGCCTCGAGAAATTTTGGACCTCTTTTTTAAAAACATCCGAAAGTGTTTGATTGAGTCTTCGTTGTGGATGCCTAACCAGTTTAGCCCCATCCTCCAAAATAATCCTATACTTGAAAATGGAGGCACCAATACCCGATATGTTAGCCAAGGTCCACCCAATTTCCCTGAGGTTCTCCCTCTAAATATTCTGAAGTTTTTCTTCATGTTCAAAAGGGATATTGTTAGGAATGATAATAGGTAATTTCTCACCACTCAACAAGTATGAGTATTTGAGATTTGGGGGTAATGGCTTGAGTTCCAATTTAGGGGGGGTGATGTATGGATGGAAAAATTGAAGAAACTGAAATATGTGAACAATGAGCATCAGTATCAGAATATACATCATCAAAATCAGAGAATAAAACATCAAATCCATCAGAATACTCAATTTCCATGTCATAATTAGAGTTCACATGATCAAAATCAGAATATGAATCTATTTCAAAATAATGTTTAAGAGAGTCTTATGAATTATAAATAGGTGTGTATGTACTCTTAGACATTAATATAGGACCAATACCAGGAATCTCCCTAAGCATAGAACAATGAAATTCCATGGGGTTTTTATTTGAAGGTTCAAAATGGGAGATAAAAAATACAGAATGATCCTCTGAGGGGTACTTCAGGGAATTCATAACATTTAATATCACAACTTCATCCCCAAATTCCATGGAAGGTGTACCATAATTGATATTTATGATATTTTTTAGTTTTGAGGAAGATTATACCTATGATAATGGGGGCATGAGAACTTAACTGATCATCCTCCATGTTAAGCACATAGAAATCTAATGGGAAGATCATGTCTATTACCCACACAAGTACATCCACATGAACTCCCACTGGATATGATGTAGCTCTATTCTCTAAATACACCACTACTCTCATGGGCTTCAACTCACCAACCTACAATGAAGAGAATACAAAGTGAGGAATCACATTTATGGAAGCTCCCAAATCAAAAAGTGCCTCATAAAAGTGCAGCTCCCCTATGTGCATGGGTTGGTGAATGTCCCTGGATCATTGAACTTTGTAGACATTTCAAGAGTTGGTGTAATGAGTTCTGATAAATTACTTCCAAGATTTATCCTCTCATTTCCCTTGAGCCCACTTCGATTGGTAAAAATGATTTTAAGAATATGGCATTCCTTGGGATTTGCTTAATGGCTTCAAGTCGAGGGATATTTATCTCCACATGCTTGAATGTGTCTTAATCCTAAGTTTCCATTGCTTTTTCATCCATATAATTGGTTCGAAAAACCATGTTTGGAAAGGTAAGTGGATTATGAGGAACATCATTAATCTTTTTCTTACCATTATCTTTCTCCTTGGGATGCTCATCAGCTGGTTTTGAATGGGGCTTCTCCAGATTTAAGGTGAATCTCAGGGGAACTATAGGTGCAAATGTATCATTTGAGTGCTTCACATTTCTCAATGTGATGGTACTGACATTCACCTTGGGATTTTTATTAGGATAGGAAGTTAGATTTCCAGAATATTTACTTACTAGTTCATGGAGGGATGTGGAAATCTAGCTCATCTGTGACTTCAACTACCTCAACACTAAACCTTGACTCTTCAGATCATTCTGTTGATTAAGAACAATTTGTTTCAAAATTTCATTGGTGTTAGAATATTCCTTGGGTTTGGGATTCCCTTCTAGTTGGCTTTTTGATTCTTGGGATTCAAATCTTCTTTTGGGGTTGTTGGAAATACTTTTGGTAAGGCAGAGGCTGCTAGATGTTTTGTTGAAAAGGGGGCCTTTTTTATTGTCCAGAAACATTGCTCATGTATGACTGATCCTTCCACACTTGGTTATATGTTGGAACAAATTAATCAAACGTCTTAAGGGGAATTTTTTTTTTGTTTCTGCTGATGATATGGTCTCCCAGCAAACAGTAATCCACAATCTTCTGTTTCTTGTAGTTGGGGGAAACAATCAGTTGGGTGGCTTGTCTCAGTGAAAATTCCACAAGGACTTGAAGGAGGGGGTTGGGATTTCTTCTGTAATAAATCAATATTACTCACTATTTTGGTCAATTATTCTAAATTAGTATCAATTAAGTGTCTTTCAAGAGAATAAGGACTTACCGGATGTACTCCTCAAACATGTGGTGTACCTCAATCGCCAAATTGTTGGCAGTTTTGGTCCATCTTGTCAATCAATGAATGTGAATCTACTGGGAAAAGCATTTCTTGGCTTCAGGGTTGAGGAAACCACATTAAATTATTTTAAATATTTATTTTGATCCTCACCATAGAGGCCATGGAACCATGAAAGATGATAACTTAATCTATATTTCAGTTCAATGTCTGATTCGAGATTTGGGTATGCAATGCAATTTGGTTTATAATTAATATCAGGTGCATCCAAATCTTGAATGGTTATATTAAGTTCATTTAAATTATTTTCTTTCATTAGTTCTTGTTTTATGTTTTAATTATAATTGTTTCCAATTTCAATGTTATTGAAGTGGAGGAATTCTCATACTGTTTGAATGTTGAATCTTCCCTTGGACTGAGAATTTCTAATTCGAGCTCAAAGGCTATGATAAATCTCAGGGTCAAGATCTAAGAGATCATTGGGATTAGTTCATGTCATAAATCAAATTAAAATTCAAAGAAGGAATGTGGACCATATTAAAATAAAAATGAGATGTTTGAGTTGATGGTCAAAAAAGAAGATGAAAATAAAAGAAGAAAAAGAACAAAGAAAGAAGAGAAAAAAATAGATTGGGTAATGGTTAAATAAAGATGAGAAGAAGAGAATAAAATGTAAAATAAAATAAATACATATAATTGGTTGAAATAATTACTTGTCTCCCAAGAAATAGTGAAAATTTTGAAAGATCACTATTGTGGGAACCTTCAAATGATGTTTGGTTTTAGGTTACTTAGGTGCAGCAGAGTGGCTGACCAAAGTCATCTCTCAAAGGAGGAAGCAAAATATAACAACTTCTTAAAGGTATTCTAAAAATAAAATAAAAGAAAATAAAAAAAATACATTTAAGGAATGGGGGATTTATTATTATTTATAATACTAGAAGAATTTTGGTATAAGAAGATTTAATGTTTTTGTTTTTGTTTTTGAAATGAAGTTTAATTAATAAGACACAACAAGAAGATGTTTTTTAGACAATATTTAAAAGTCATAACAAATATAACTATAAATATTCCCTCAATTATTTATCATTATCATTTAAACTTACCTTCACTTAATTATTATACTTTATTTTTTTAATCCCTAACACAACTAGAATTATCATTACCACAAAGATGAAGTGAATTTAACCCTAGGCTAACTTCAGAACATGCAATCGTAGAACCCTGCTTTAATTGATGTTCTATGGTCAGCATATAGTTAGTGTTAAATTAAGGCACATTTCTATTCTATATAATGATGATGAATTCTGTTTAGGGAATTTATTTAAACTCTACAAACTTATCCCGCATAGTCTTGTAATACTGATTAAGTTTGCGCTCTCACAATTCAAAAAAATCCTTGACCTCACGTGTTTTTGTGTTAATTGTTCAATTGATTTATTAATTTATTATAATTTAAAAACACAATTTATGGATCTTATTATGTGAATTAAATTATCTCAATGATTCAAAATAATTAAATGAAGAGGTCAGAATATATATCGATCACTAGAAAATTACTCTTCCATGGGCGGTGTGGTCATCGTGGAGATGTTTTGCATGAGTAATAGATTGAAAGGGTAGAATCCAATCTCATCTCCACTCTTGATTCCAACACAATTATGAATATTAAGATAAAAAGACATTTTAACAAAATATAATAAATGATAATAATTAAAAAAACATCAAATAAGTGTATTACACAAATGAAACCATTACAACATGATGAAGAGAAGAATGCTTCGATGAGGGGATCCTTGCTACAAAAGCTACCCCTCTTACAATGGTTGGAGAATTTTGGGTGAAAACAATTCTCCTCTTCCTTCAATATCCTAATTCACATCCCCTTCAACCCATCCAAATTTGAAAAATACTAATTTAAAGAATGGAGGGGAGGCTAGATTACAAGTGGTTTCACGTTTGAATGGGGAAATTCAGCCAAATATTTTAATCCAACTTTCACCGCCCATTTGACCCTCAAAACCCATGAATCATATCCCCTTCAAGCATGATGATATTTGAGAAATTTAATCCTCAAGATCGTATCAGTATATAGACCTTATTCAAGCACGGATGAAGATGTTATGGGCCTAATACAGAACCAATGTCCATTCTAGAGAGTCCAGCCCACAATTGACTCAATGTCCCATTTACTCCATCTAAATTCATTCTTTAGATCTATTTTCCTCAATTAATGTTCTAGAAAATTATATTATGAACAATCTTAAAATTTTTCATGATTTAATAATAAATATTAAAATATTTATCGTCGAAATACTACAGTGCATTTTAGAAGTGTAAAACTGGATTTTTCATCAAATTTTCCAATGAATGATCTAATCTCAAATATTTCATAAATGAATATATTTAGACTAATGTGAGGAATTTTATTAATTTATCTCCAATAAAATATTCATCAAAATATTTTTTTATCAGTAAAAAATGGATATAACAACATTATGTTATTATTAGGGTATGGGTTCATTAGAATGACATATATAAAACACACCTTATATATCATAGATAAAAATGATGATCCATTGAATAAATCCTGATAATTCATAAGACATGATTCATAATGTAATCAATGAACATGATCCATGAGATCATAATATTGACATAAGACATATATTTTTGTCTTACACATAAGAATACAAAATATTATGACAAGGGTGCTAACAATGAAATTCACAACATGATATTCTTGGGATAAACACTCATGTACCATCTTAGAAATTGGGATAACCTACCATATAACCAATTTATAAATAGGGATATACAATTGTTTACCCTATTTTGGATTGGAATAACATCCCATGTTCCCTTTTTAGGATTGGTATTACCTAATATATACCCTATTTTAGGATTGGGACAACCTCTCGTGTATCATATTTGGGGATTGGGATAACCTCTCATGTACTAATTGAGATAATATATTATTAATCATTATCCAATGAATTATAAGGAGATATTGGTCCCAAGAATTAAAATGATCCCTAAATTGATTCAGTACATGATCATAAAAATCAACATGTAATATCCCAAGAAAAATGAAATGGTTTCAATAAACATTTCCTCATATCATAACCTATAAAAATGAAATTAGATTCATAAACATCTCATAATAACATAACCCTTATAGAAGAGACATTTTTCATAAAAAATATTATCTATAAACTCAACAACCATCCAGGGAAAGGATAATAGTTTAATCATTGGATCGTATCCCCAGTAACGTATAATAATAATAGAAGTTAATTGACATTGATACATTTAAATTCCATAAAAAATTATTAAACATTCATGAGGAAAATAAAAATTCCATTTTGAAATAATTTCATCAAAACCAAAAAATTTCCCAAATATTAAAGCAAATATTTTCATTTAAAATGGCCTTGGAAACATATAATATATTCCTCAAATCATTTAGTTTTCATTATGGTAAGAAATTTCATTCATATCTTACATGCTAAAAGAAAGTTTACTTTATCATTTTAAGGAAATGTCATAATACCTTATTTATGAAAATAAAATAATAATCCTTGTTAAATATTGGGTAAAAATTCAATCATGGGTGAAAATTACATTACGCAATCTTTCAAAAATAGTAAAACCTTTCATTAATTTTTTTTTTGAAATCATGGACATGGGAGAAAATTTATTTTTTCATAAAGCGAAAAATAAAGTATGTTTTCCATTAAGAATATATTATTTTAGATTATTCATTACATAAATAGGGGAAAATGAAATAAAAACATGTATTATCATGAAGTTACGTGAGATGAATACTATTCTCGAGTTTCATGAGATATTATCATAAGACATTAACATAAAAAACATGATGATAAACAATGAAATTGTAAAATAATTCCTTTAATAATTAATCGTATTTATGAATAATAATCCCCATGAATGAAATAAAATAATATGTTTATTTATCTCAAAAAATTTCGTGAGTGTAATCTTATTATACATTCATGGTTATAATATAATTCACACGAAATAAAAAAGTCATGAATACAACATGTGTCCCATAAAAATAAATATAAGATGAAAATCCATTACCTTAAGTCAAATAAATTTAATTAATGTTAAATAATCGTGTATAATAATTATATGATTTCTATAAATCCATTAATGAACCATATTATTATATATCAAACCATATATGAATAATATGAATCATTTTATCACCAGTTAAATAATCATGTATAATAAATATATGTTTATTATTAATCTATTCAAGAACCATATTCATATATATCATACCATATATGATTTATATGAATCATTTTATCACCCATTTATTAATAATTTTTTTAAATCACTATTTTGAGTGATAACTACATCATTTTTTATGTATGTTTTACTAGGTAGTTTCAGTCCTTATACTAGGTTCATGATTCCATCATCTCCATAACTTGACCATGATATTTATATAATATAGATATATTATATATTAATTTTTAGTCTTCCATTAATGTCAAAGACAGGATAACGAATTACACTGTTCATGGAGATGGTAGGTCATGTTTACACATGAGCACAGTTTCCACATTAAAAATGAATGGAACGAATGGAAGGTAAATAATATAAAAACATTCCACATCCATTATGATTTCATATATAATGACCCATACTTTACATACATTGTTATTACTTCAGAATTGAAGAACACTTATTACAACATATAACAAAACCCTGAAAGGACCGTATATGTATAGTGACTTTAGAAACTGGGAAACATAAACAACTGGTTCATAATGAATATACTTTGCCTCCCATTTATTTAATCATATTTAGAGTCCCTTTTTGGCATATTCTACTTTATAACCTTCTTCCTTACCTGGGGAAATAAAAAATACAAATGGGTGAGCTCAAATGCTCAGTAAGGGTAAACAAATGAAATATCAATCACATCATATACATAAGCATATAACTTTTGGAAATCTTAACCTGCAAAAGAGATCATAATTTCATAACATGGGATAAATCATAGTAGTGCAATGTAATCCCAATAATCATAACTTAAAACATGAAACTTTGTGGCATACACACATAATCATAGAGAATCATTTCTTATTAGTCAAGACTCATTGCTAAGACTATCTTAGTGGACAAAGTCCATTTCTGAACCGAGTTCACTCCTCGTTTCAGTCCTGTTTCACAGAACAGGTATAACCTACCGTTCCAGCCATGTCTATCCCATGAGATATAAAATCTTTACCCAATTCATTGGAGGGAGATATAGGTCCCACCCATATCATAATGATACCATTCTTATGTGTGCCACAAAATCACAAATCATACATCATTGCATAACCCATGTAGTAAAAATGGGATTCTTAAACAACATGACATCAAAAAACATTTCATATAAGATAAAGGAATTCATAAAAATATTTCCATAACAATATAATCAAATCCATCTAAAAATAGGGATAGAAAAATAACCCTATATTATCTTAGATGGGAAATAATTTTGATAAAACACTTGAACTGCATTCTTGAGGAAAATATCCTTTCTACTTCAAAAACACTTTTCCTTTATTAACATGTCATACAATTCTAAACTAAAATAAGTTGATTAAAAATAAACTTGAAAACTTGTAAAGGAAGCTTCTTGGAAATAATTTTTTAAAAATCCATTCATGTCGTATAAGTTAAAAAAACATTCTTCGTACTTTTGTTGGAAAGTCAAAAAGTAACTCGTACGAAAACCACAAAAGATTCCTTTCATATCCTTTACAAAAAACACACCTAAGTGTAAAATTGGATTTAAAAAATTTTAGTTGGATGGAAATAATATTACATATTGAGGAAACTTGGATGTGGATGATAAAATACACCACAGTAAATGCTAAAGTATAAACAATCTCGGAAAAAAATGAGATTGTGATATTTCCCTAACTTTAGGTCCAATATGCTTCGTACGTGTCCAAAACTCCTGTATAATAATTTAAATAATGTTATTGACTTATTAAAGAATCATGATTATTTTTATGATATCATATATGGTCATATTCTTTGCTTCTTAGTAGTAATATTTCATTGCTACTAGTTATTCGGGTGTTTATAACTTTTTGTTCTTATGCGTGTTTTGTCGAATAAATTCTTATTATTCTCCTTATTTTATAGATACCTCTTTTACAGAATGGTATTAGTTTAATATATATCATATTCATTCATTCAATTCATTTATATAATCATTATCAAATGAAGATCATGTATAACGAGTCGCATCACATCGTGGAGACGGTATTCCGTACGTATGCACGCGTGATGATATCGTTCCTATGATCGTGGAATTGTATTGGAGTGTATATATACTATTTAAGAATCAGTGTCACTTTCTAATAGTAATATATAGTCATTATTTACAACATTATACCCATCCAAGTAAGGTGGTGGTGGAAAATAGATTACACCACGGCGTGGAGACAGTATTCCGTACGTACGCACGCGTGGTGATTAATTTTTCTGTAGGATGGACAAATGGTGAAATAGGGTTGTTTCATACTTATAATAACATATCAGTATATGATCAATACTTATGTGATTACTTCATAATGAAACAACTGAAGAAGAAGTAGTGGAAGAAGAAATAAAGATGAAAGAATCGGTAACAGACATTACCTCTTCTTTGAAATGCTTCTTTGAGACCTCCTTTTAGGGCACTAAAATAGGACTTTGAAGAAGACCAGAACCTCTATGATTTTTCTAGGGAAGTGGAAAGAAGAAATTGGCAAGGTTTGGCCGATCTTGAAGGCTCAACGTGGTGTGAGGAAGAGGGGGAGGAGGTGCCCTTTTATAATGGAGGAGAGGGGCTCCTTTGGAAAAACTAAAAATATTATTTTATTATAAAGTCAAGTTAAGTTTTAAATAGCTACAAATTGATTTATTTCGAATCTAAGGTGGGGATGGGTCGAAATCCTCTCATACAATAGAATTTAGACAAGTTTAGTTTCCTATTTTAACCTTATCATTTATATTTAACATTAAGTTAAATAATTTATCTTTTACTGTGTCTTCTTGTGTTCTTATACTATAAGGTTAATAAAAATACTATAAGAATCCAAACGAACCCCAAGTTTTTTATTATTAATCTATATAACCATATCTATGTCATCTGGCCGAACCTCATATTTTTAGGAATAAAATAACAATTACTAATATAATATTTGTTTTAATAACTATTTTTTGTCAATTTTGACACTATTTAGTAATTAATTTTTGTAAAAATCATTAAAGAATGATTAGTTCGAAAAAAGTTAATTAAAGAAATACTAACATGTCATATGAATCTAGAAAATTAGTTTAATTCATAAAAATTCTCAAATTACATTTATTTTGGTGTTTATAACATCAATTATGTCAATATTTAATTAATAAGATAACTACTACATCGTCTCTGTGTCATAGATAAATTAAATTATTTAATGTCTAAAAATTAAAAATAAAATAACATTATGTAGGAAAGCTTTGTAGCTTTCTAATGAATATTTATAGTTGAATTAGCTTATGTATAACCCCATATTAAAAATTATTTACTTATTAAACTTTGATTTTAACTATTTTAACCCTTCTTTAAATAAATTAATAATAAATGTCCTAATCTAATACAAGTGGGCCTAAATGGTCATATTTTAATCCTAAGGTTGTTTTTGGTCGAATTACACTTGTCCAATAGAATTATGACATGTGTTAGGGTAATAATAATATCATTTTTACCCTTAATTACCCTATTTACTTTTAACCGTGGTAAAGAAAAGTAAAAAATTACTATTAACCAAAAAAAGTATTTTCATCTCATTGAACAAAATTTTACTTACTGACATCAACCGTGTCTCTCGGATTTTCAAAATCCCACTCCCAGAAGTGGTAAAATTATGTTTTATTAAAAAATCAGTTTTTTAACTACCACTTAGTGGTTTCACTATTCATCAAAAATTGAAAGTTTTCATAAAAATACCAAAATTTCACCCTAGGCTAATTTCGATATTCTGAATCCAAAAATGAAGTCAATTTTGAAAAATAAAATTTATAAAATTTCAAAAAGTGGTTATTACTATTCATAACGGCTAGTTTAAATAATACATTATTGTTTAGTGAAACTCGGTATTGCGTACGACGCAAGCTATCGAGGAAGGTTGTGATTTCGTGTAAAGTAAGACAATGAAGTGTTGTGTGTAGAAAAAGATTCCTTTGACGATTTATATAACATAAAAGTCTCGGGTGTTACATTCTACCCCCCTTAAAATGAATTTTTCCCTCTAAATTCGTCACTTTGTAACAAACAGATGAGGATACCTCCCCCTCATCATATCCTCAAGCTCCCATGTAGCTTCCTCTAATTGGTGGTTCCTCCATAAAACTTTCACCAATCGAGTGGTCTTGTTTCATAGGAATTTTTCGCTACGATCTAGAATCTCTATCGATTGTTCTTCATAAGGAAGATCTTTCTCCAGCGGTATAATTTCTGAGCTGAGTACATGTGAAGGATCAGGTATGTACTTTCTCAGGAGGGATACATGAAACACATCGTGAACTTGAGGGAGATTCGGTGGAAGCGCCAATCGGTAAGCTACCTTCCCAACATGATCCAGTATATCGAATGGACTGATATATCTAGGGCTCAACTTCCCTTCTTTCCAAATCTCATAATCCTCTTCCGGGGAGATATTCGTAAAAACACTTTATCACCCACTTCAAACTCTAGGTCTTTTCGTCGGTTGTCGGCATAACTTTTATGTCAACTCTGAGATGCTCTTATGTGTTGTTGAATAGATCTCACATTTTCTACCATTTCATCAACGAGATCGGGTCCTAATAGCTTTCTTTCCCCAACTTCATACCAGCAAGTTGGAGTCCTGCATTTCGTTCCATAGAGAGATTCATAAGGAGCCATCTAAATACTGGAGTGAAAGCTATTATTATAAGAAAATTCCACCAAAGGTAGGTGTTGATCCCAACCACCTTTGAAATCCATAGAGAAAGATCTCAACATATCTTCTAGAGTTTGAATTTTTCTCTCAGAATGACCATCTATCTGAGGATGATAAGCAGTGCTGAAACTTAACTCTGTATCCAGAGTATGCTGAAGAATTCGCCAGAACATCGAGTTAAATCTCGGGTCCCGATCAGATATAATAGAAAGTGGTACTCCATGCAATCTTACCAAATCTTTTACATATATCCTGGAAAGCTGATCTAGAGAGAAATCCTCTCTAATATCAATGAAGTGTTCAGACTTTGTAAGATGATCAACTATGACCCAGATAGCATTATTGCCTTTGGATGATTTAGGAAGTCCTGTGACAAAGTCCATAGTGATGTTTTCCCATTTCCATTCGGGTATGGGTAATGGTTGTTACATCCCCTTAGACTTCTATCTTTCAGCTTTAACTTGTTGACAAACCAAGCATCAAGAGATATATTCAGCAACATCTCTTTTCATTCCATCCCACCAAAAGTACTCTTTCAGGTCCCTATACATCTTCGTGCTTCTAGGATGAATTGAGAATTAAGAACTATGAGCCTCATCCAGCATCTCCTTCTTTAATTCGGGGATGGGAGGAACACAAACCTGATTCTTGAACTTTATTATCCCATCACAATCAAGGATGAATTCAGGAACATTTCTCACCTTCTTTTGTAACTCGACATCTTCTTTCTGTGCCTCTTTAATCTTCACATGTATATATGGTTTCCCATTCATTTGAGAAAGATACGATTTTTCCCCTTTCATTATAATTCCAAGATCCATCCTTTCTAAATCCATAAATATTGGATCTTTTGTGATCCTCATCATGGATAAACTAACATGGCCTTGTCGACTTAATGCATCTGCCACCTTGTTTGCATTCCCAGGGTGGTAATGGATTGAGCAGTCATAATCCTTAATCAGCTCCAACCAGATTCTATGGCGCATATTCAGCTCCTTTTGTGTGAAAATATACTTTAAACATTTATGATCAGTATAAATATCAAACCTTTCACCATAAAGGTAATGCCTCAAAATCTTTAATGCAAAGATTACCACAGCTAACTCCAAATCATGAGTTGGGTAATTTTGCTCATGTATTTTCAACTGTAATGAGGCATAAGTTATCACCATATCATTTTGCATAAGAACACACCCCAATCCCTTCTTGGATGCATCACTGTAGATCACAAACCTTTCTCCACTACAAGGCAGTGTGAGCACAGGTGCACTGGATAACCTTCTTTTCAACTCCTCGAAATTCTCTTCACATTCCTCCATCCAAACAAACATAACTCTTTTCCGAGTCAACTTGGTGAGTGGATTAGATAATCATGAAAAATCTTTCACAAAACGTCGATAATATCCATCCAAACCAAGAAAACATCAGATCTCGGTTACTGTTGTTGGTGTCGACCATCTTTCGATAACCTCTGTTTTTGCTGGATCCACAGATATCCCCTCTTTTGAGATTATGTGACCCATAAAATGCAACATTTTGAAGCCAAAGTTCACACTTGGTAAATTTGGCATAAAGATTCTCCTTTCTCAGGGTCATCAATATAATTCACAAGTGATCTTCATGTTCTTCCTTGCCCTTTGAATAGACAAGAATATCGTCTATAAAGACTACAAAAAACTGATCAAGATTGTCTCTAAAGACTCTATTCATTAGATCCACGAAGATAGCAGGGGCATTAGTAAGACAAAATGGCATCACTATAAATTCATAGTGTCCATACCTTGTACGGAAAGCTGTCTTTGGTATATCCTCCCTTTTGACCCTTAATTGATGATACCATGAACGAATATCAATTTAGGAAAAGTATTGAGCTCCGTGTAGTTGATCAAATAAGTCATCAATGCACGGGAGAGGATATTTGTTCTTTATAGTGATCTTGTTAAGTTCCCGATAATTAATGCAGAGTCCCATTGATCCATCTTTTTTCTTAACAAATAGAACAGGTTCTCCCCAAGGTGACGCACTAGGGCGTATGAACCCCTTATCAAGATTCTCTTGGAGTTAATTCATCAATTCCTGCAACTCAATTGGGGCCATTCTATAAGGTTTCTTTGAAATAGGCAAAGCACCCGGTACGAGTTCTATTGAAAACACAACTTCACGATTCGGTGGAAGACCTGGTAATTCCTCCGGAAAGACATCATCAAACTCCTGTACAATGGGAATATTCTTAATCGTTTGTTTCTCACCAACCATTTGAGATAAATAACCCTCATTTCGTGGAATCAATACCAATAAAATGGATGAAATTTCCATTTTCCTCTTCTTATCAAACCCATATGACTGATGGGTTTTCCAATCTCCATCTCAACTTTGAGAGCACATCGAACGATTTCCTCATAGCTATTGAAGTCCCTTATGGATAAGGCCCGTTGAAGACTTTGTTTTAAGCCTCTATATAATAGATCGATCATACTCTCAGGTTGGATAATAATACCAGAAGAGTACCTTGCAAGTCTTGTAAAATTTTCTTCATAGTTACCAACAGATTCATCATCCTTTTTCTTCAGTACAAGAAACTCTTTCTCCATCTTTGTTCGGAGAATATGAGGGAAGTACTTACTGAAAAATAAGTTCTTGAACTCATCCCATTTCATGGACTCAATTTCATCCCTTTGACTCATATTCTTAATAAGATTCCACCATTGATCAGCATCACCTTTCAAACGATACACTGCTAAGATGAATTTATCATGCCCAGAACATTGAAGAACTAAAAATATCTTTTCAGTAGTACTAATCCATTGTTCAGTAACTAATGGATCAGTAGACCCGCTGAATGAAGGTGGACGCTGTCTCATGAAGGATTCAACAGAATGTTTCTCCTTTCTTTTATCGTTTGGAAGTCTTGCATGATTCATAGCTTGAGAAAGTTGTGTGAGCATGGATACAAGATTTTGCATTCTAGCTCCCATAACATTTGGTTGCTCAGGAGGACAATCATTGCATTTCCCGTCGCATTCCGCATTAACACGGTTCCTTCGGGTTCCAGCCATTGACTAAAACCAAGAAGAATAGTGTGAGCAAAACTAATTA
Source organism: Viscum album (assembly GCA_963277665.1). Lineage (NCBI taxonomy): Eukaryota > Viridiplantae > Streptophyta > Magnoliopsida > Santalales > Viscaceae > Viscum > Viscum album. The sequence continues at coordinate 952,272,949 of OY728127.1, forward strand.
TAATAGGAAAACCACGTAATCAAGAATAAAATTTCACACTTAAGGTCATATCCTAGGTTATTCATGGACATTTATAAAACACTAAGATTGTGTTCTATGCTTAGAATTATCCTTAGGGTTCTTACTAAGGCTTTCACATCCAATTTTCCAAAGGTTGAATATACCTTTCCTCAGATACCAACTATAACAACCCATGCTTTACATACATTGTTATTACTTCAGAATTGAAGCACACTTATTACAACTTATAACAAAACCAAGAAAGGACCGTATAGGTATAGTGTCTTTAGAAATTGGGAAACATAAACAATTGGTTCATAAAGAATCTACTTTGCCTCCCATTTATTTCATCATATCTACAGTCCCTTTTTGGCATATTCTACTTAATAACCTTATTAATGACCTGGGGAAATAAAACATACAAAAGGGTGTGCTCAAATGCTCAGTAAGGGTAACCAAAAGAAACATCAATCACATCATATACATAATCACATAACTTTTTTAAATCTTAACCTGCAAAAGAGATCATAATTTCATAACATGGGAAAAATCATAGTAGTGAAATGTAATCCCAATAATCATAAGATAAAACATGAAACTTTGTGGCATACACAAATAATCATAGAGAATCATTTCTTATTAGTCAAGACTCATTGCCAAGACTATCTTAGTGGACAAAGTCCATTTCTGAACTGAGTTCACTCCTCGTTTCAGTCCTGTTTCACTGAACCAGTATAACCTACCGTTCTAGCCATGTATATCTCATGAGATATAAAATCTTTACCCAATTCATTGGTGGGAGATATAGGTCCCACCCATCTCATAATGATACTATTCTTATTTGTGCCACAAAATCAAAAATCATACATCATTGCATGACCCATGTAGTAAAAATGGGATTCTTAAACAACATGACATCATAAAACAATTCATATAAGATAAAGGAATTCATAAAAATATTTCCATCACAACATAATCAAATCCATGTAATAATAGGGATAGGAACAGAACCCTATATTATCTTAGATGGAAAATAATTTTGATAAAACACTTGAACTCCATTCTTGAGGAAAATATCCTTTCCACTTCAAAAACACTTTTCCTTTCTTAACATGTTGTACAATTATAAACTAAAAGAAGTTGATTAAAAATACACTTGAAAACTTGTAAAGGAAGCTTCTTGGAAATAATGTTTTATAAATCCATTCATGCCGTATAAGCTAAAAAAAACATTCTTCATACTTTTGTCGAAAAAGTCAAAAAGTACCTCGTACGAAAAACGAAAAAAGATTCATTTCATATCCTTTAATAAAAACTCAATGAAGGGTAAAATTGGATTTAAACAATTTTAGGTGGATGGAAATCATATTACATATTGAGAAAACATGGATTTGGATGATAAAATACACCCCAGTAAATGCCAAAGTATAAACAATCTCGGAAAAAAATGAGATTGTGATATTTCCCTAACCTTAGGTCAGATATGCTTTGTACGTGTCCTAACTTCCTGTATAATGATTTAAATAATGTTATTGACTTATTAAAGAATCATACTTATTTTTATGATATCATATATGGTCATATTATTATCTTCTAAGTAGTAATATTTCATTGTTACTTGTTATTCGGGTGTTTATAACTTTTTTTTCTTATGCGTGTTTTGTCTAATAAATTCTTATTCTTCTCCTTAGGTTATAGATACCACATTTACAGAATGTTATTAGTGTAATATATATCATATTAATTAATTCAATTCATTTATATCATCATTATGAAATGAAGATCATGTAGAACGAGTCGCATCACATCGTGGAGACGATATTCCGTACGTACGCACGAGTGATGATATCCTTCCTATATTCGTGGAATTGTATTGGAGTGTATGTATACTATTTAAGAATTAGTATCACTTTATAATAGTCATATATAGTCATTATTTACAACATTATACCCATCCAAGTAAGGTGGTGGTGGAAAATAGATTACACCACGGCGTGGAGACAGTATTCCATACGTACGCACGCGCGGTGATTTCTTTTTCCGTAGGATGGATAAATGGTGAAATAGGTTTGTTTCATACTTATAATAAAATATCCAAATATGAGAAATACTTATGTAATTACTTCATAATGAAACAACTAAAGAAGAACAAGTGGAAGAAGAAATAAATATGAAAGAATCGGTAACAGACATTACCTCTTCTTTGAAGTGCTTCTTTGAGACTTCCTTTTAGGGAACTAAAATTGGTCTTTGAAGAAGACCAGAACCTCTAGGATGATTCTAGGGAAGTGGAGAGAATAAATTGGCAGGGTTTGGTCGTGCTTAAAGGCTCAAAGTGGTGTGAGGAAGAGGGGGAGGAGGTGCCCTTTTATACGGTAGGAGAGGGGATCCTTTGGAAAAACTAAAAATATTATTTTATTATAAAGTCAAGTTCGGTTTTAAATAGCTACAAATTAATTTATTTCGAAGATAAGGTTTTGATGTGTCGAAATACTCTCATCAAATATAATTTATACAAGTTTAGGTTCCTATTTTAACCTTATCATTTAGATTTACCTTTAAGTTAAATAATTTTACTTTTACCATGTCTTCTTGTGTTCTTATACTATAAGGTTAATAAACTTACTATAAGCATCGAAACGAACCCCAAGTTGTTTATTATTAATATATATAACCTTATATATGTCATTTGGCCGAACCATATATTTTTAGGAATAAAATAACAATTACTAATATAATAGTTGTTTTGAAAACTATTTTATGTCAATTTTGACACTATTTAGTAATTAATTTTTGTGAAAATCATAATAGAATGATTAGTTCAAAAAATGTTAATTAAATAAATAATAACATGTCATATTAATATATAAAATTAGTGGAATTCATAAAAAGTCTCAAATTACATTTATTTTGGTGTTAATAACATCAATTATGTCAATATCTCATTAATAAGTTAATTACTGCATCATCTTTGTGTCATAAATAAATTAAATTATTTAATGTCTAAAAATTATAAATAAAATACCATTATCTAGGAAATCGTTTTAGATTTATAATGAATATTTATAGTTGAATTTATCTTATGTATAACCCCATATTAAAAATGATATACTTATTAAACATTGATTTTAACTATTTTAACCCTTCTTTAAATAAATTAATAATAAATGTCCTAATCTAATCCAAGTGGGCCTAAAGGGTCATATTTTATTCCTAAGGTGGTATTTGGTCGAATTAAACTTTTCCAATAGAATTATTACATGTGTTAGAGTAATAATAATATCATTTTTACCCTTAATTACCCTATTTAATTTTAACCGTGGTAAAAAAAAAGTAAAAAGTTAATATTCACCAAAAAATTATTTTCATCTCATTCAATGACATTTTAATTACTGACATCAACTATGTCTATCGGATTTTCGAAATTCCACTCACAGAAGTGGTAGAATTATGTTTTATGAAAAATTTAGTTTTTTAACTACGACTTAGTGGTTTCACTATTCATCAAAAAATTGAAAGTTTTCAGAAAAATACCAAAATTTCACCCTAGGCTAATTTCGATATTCCAAATCCAAAAATAAAGTCCATTTTTAAAAATAAAATTTATAAAATTTCAAAAAGTGGTTATTACTATTCATAACAGCTAGTTTTAATAATACTTTATTGTTTTGTGAAACTCGGTATTGCGTACGACGCAAGCTATCGAGGAAGGTTGTGATTTCATGTAAAGCAACCCAAGCAAGTGTTGTGTGTAGAAAAAGATTCCTTTGATGATTTATATAACATAAAAGTCTCGGGTGTTACATCATATATATCACATATTTTTTCCAAATTAACCTTTATTACCCTCCGTTTAAATTTTAAGTGACAAATGAATTACAACGCTTCGCGATGTGGTAGTATGACATGTACATGAGTGCCATTATCATATTCCTATGAGATGTAATGTAAGAAGTTATTCCTGATATAATAATTATATGGTTATAATTATTTCATAATTATAATATATATATATATATAATTAATATATATCATTATATCCATCTGTGAGAGGTGGTGATGGAAAAAAGAATTACAATGTATCGTGAGGTGGTACTATATTGTATACACAATCATGAGTTTAGATTCCCTCTTATTAGATGAGGAGATACATGAAGGTCATGGAATTATCATAATAACATGTAATCATATGGGATATAGTTATGTTATTATATTATCATTTTTGAAAAATATTTGAATGTATTATATCATTAAATAAAATGATAATACATGGTTAAGGACTATACCTCTTCTTTGGAGAACCCCTTCACGTTTAAACTTAAATTCTTCCATGGAGGTTCCTAATATAACCACTTCTAATAGGATATGTGGATATAATTAAAAAACTATTTTGGAATGTACCTGATTATGAAAATGGGTTTTTAAGTGTGTTGGGGACAAGAGAGGGAGTTCCCTTTTATAGTAGGGGAACATCACACTTAGAATTTATGAAATGAAAAAGGTGTACCAAAAATTTATAAATTTATCAAGTATTAAAAATTGATCATTATTGAACATTAAATTATATAAGGATAAAATATGACCATAACACTATAGATGGAAAACTTTCTAGGACATTTTTCCCTTGACTTTTTTAGTTTCCCCCCCTGAAGAACTGTTTTAAACATAACTATGGTAATTAATTTCGACCATTTTTACTATTCATTATTAAAGAAATTATGTTCACAAAAAGACATAATATAAATATTTTTTTCACAAAATTTGGAATTTAAAATTCAAAATACATTTCAAAAATGTGGAAAGGATAATTTAAAAATAGTCATGCATATTTGATGAAAAAGTGTTTTTACAAAGAGAAATTTTTCATATGTACATAACGTTTAAATATAAAAAATTAATAACAAATTCACTCAAATAACCTATATTGAATTAATAAATATATAATTGAGATAAATTTATGTTTTAAAATTCCAAAAAATGAACTGAAATATTATTTTTAATTATACATTTAAAAAATATATATTATTTTTTCAAGATAATTTTCGAAAATTTTCAAATTTTTATTTTATTTTTTAACTATAAAAAAATTCATTTTTGATAAAATAATATTTTTGAAACATATAAAGACAATACTAAAATGCAGGTACTTTTTACAAATGAAATCTGTATATAAAACCATTATTAATAATTATTAGATTATTATTATAACTATTCATAATTAAATGTTTAATTTAAAGTATATAATAGTCATGTTCAGATAATAATAATATTATTATATTACAGTTTGTTAAAACTCATAGTTCTTGTAACATAACCTATCAAAAAATTATTTTTTTTGGAAAAACATATTACATAAAAACATGGGGTTTTCATTATACCCAGCTTAAAATAAAGTTTAACATTGAAATTATTCACTCCAATAAAAAAAATTTCAATAGTTCTGTCAGATCATATTATTATGTTCACATGTAGCTTCTTCATATTGGTGGTTTCTCCACTAAATTTTTATCTTTTGAGTGGTTTTTTTGTTTCACATTTTCATTTGTATTTGAAATTTGCATCGGGTTCTCCCCAAAATAAATAGTGTTCTCAAGTTTTATTTCCTCTACGTTCTATATAAGTGAAGGATCAGGTGTCTACATCCTCAGGGGATATAGATTGAACATATCATACACTATTGAGGGGTTTAGTGGAAGGAAAAATAAATAAGCTATTATACCGATATGATCAAGAGTTTTAATGGTAATGATAAAATATTGGTTTAATTTTAACTTATTTACAAAACCCAAAAGACTATTCTTGAGAAAAATTATTCAAAACACATTATCATGAACAAACCATTCCATACCATGCAAGTGATTTTCAACCAATGTTTTCAGAGAACGTTGGAAGTCCTTATGTGTTGTAGAATGGAATTAACATTCTCTACTACTTCATCAGATAGATAAGGTCCAAATATCATTTTTTTCTCCAACCATGTTATTTATTGATCTATACTTATTATAACATAGGTGTTCATAATGATCCATATGAATATTTTATTGAAATTTTCTATTTTAAAAAACTCAACTAGTGGAAGGTGTTATTACCAATGATCTTTGATATCCATTGAATAATATCGAAACATATACTATATGGTCGAAATTTTTCTCTCAGACTGACCATATGTCTGAGGATGATACAGAGTGATGAAACTCAATTAATTATCAAGAGTTCGGTCGGTTAATATTAGATCCTAATTATATTTGATTGAATTTGGTACACCATGAAACCTTACCACTTCCATATTGTATATCTTGTAAACACAATCTATATGCTTAATAACGGTATATAGTGGTGATGTCAACATAAATTGAGTATAAGGATATAATTACTTGACAATAACATTTCATACCTATGCCACTCATATTGTAGACCATGAACCCTTTTCATTGAATAAATAATTTTAATTCATAAGACATAAAAAATAATGGAATAAAATAACATGATTCATGAGAGCATAAAATAGAAATCAAATAGATATTTTATGGATACACATAATAATATAAAATCTTATATCATGGATACCCACCAAGACATTGAAAACATGTCTCTCTTGGGATAATAACTCATGTGCCTCCTTTGGGATTGGTATAGCATCACATATACACACTATTAGGCTCGGTATAACCACTTTTTTACACTTTTTTAGTCTTGTGATAGCCTCCCATGTACAATATTTTATGTATGGTATAGCCTCTCGTGCACACTCTTTCAATCATGGGAGAACATCCCTTTTTCAATATTTCAGTCTTGGTATAACCTCCTCTGGACCATTTGAGTTCATATAACATTATTCATTAAAAAATTAATTTGACGGAGATATAGTTCTCACCTATCACATAATACATAAATTATGTAACATGTTTTCATAAAATATTAACCATGTAAAAACCCATGAAGAAGAAATGGGTTATATAAAAATTTCATCATAACATAACTTGTGTAAAAGAATTGGGTTTCAAAAACATCTTATCATAACTCAACCAATGTAAAATAAATGGGTTTCATGATAATATTATCATTATACTCATTATCCATATAGATAAAGTATAATTATTTTATTGTCGGATCAAATCCCCCATAATCTATATGCCACATTGAATGTTGTTGTCATTGATGAATTGAAATTCCATAAAAAAAATCTTTCCAACATATCTAGGAAAATATAGTTTCCATTTTAAAATTATTACATCAAACCAAAAACTTTCCCAAATATTAATGAACAAAAATAATTTGAAAATATTCATGGAAACACATAAGATATTATTTAATTATTTTAGTGTTCATGGTGATAGAAAATACTGTTCATCAATTACAAGTTAAAAAATGTTCCATTCATATTTATAGTACAAAAATAAATGGTCTATTTTTGAAAAAATAAAAATAATACTCCATTTAAACCATGTGGTAAAATACATACATGTTTAAAAAATACTTTAAACATTATTTTTAGAATAGTAAAAACTTGTTTTTTTGAAAATATGGACAAGGAAGAAAATTGATTTTCAACCAAAGAGAGAAATAAAGTATATTTTCCTGATAACATTCCTATGTAATCTATTTTGCATAAATATTGGATTGTTAATTTGAAAAATTTATTTTCATAAAAAATATAACAATAATATTCAATAGTTTCCTGAGAGATATATCCTTTTATTTCATCCTCAGAAACTTTATCGTAAACAATCCCAATAAAACATGAGATTGTATAATGAAACCATAACCAAATTAGTATCATTTAAATCATAATAACCATGAATGAAATAAAAATATATGGATATGAATATCCAATAATTTCATGATAATAATCATAAAATATATTCTTGTGTAGTGTAAACACAATACATAAAAATAAAGTGTTGAATATGTAATCTTTCCCACAAGAATAAAAGTGAGATGAAAATCCCTTACCGTAAGTCTTGATATCATTGAAACATGTTCAAACCTACTATATAGTTAATATATTTTTATTATAAATATATTAAAAACCCATTATCATATATATCATACCATATGTTATATTTATAACCATTTATCACCCATTTATTATCAATTTTTTTAAACTAATTGTTTTAGTTGAAAACAACTTCATATTATTTGTAGGTTTTAGTTTAGTAGTTTTGGTCCTTGTATATTTATCATGGTTAAATATTATATATAATTTCACCCATAATATAAATTTCATATATATACATTTTATATTTATTTTTTTCTACCAAAAAATTTTGAGATATGAAAATGCTCTACATCATTCTTGTAGACGATATGTCGTAAGTACACATGAACATTGTTTCCATTTTCATAATGGATGGATTGAATGGAAGTTAAATAATATATCACCATTACTTATTAATTATTATTTCATATATATCACAAATATTTATTAAATTCATCTTTATTATGTTCCATTTAAGTATATGTGAAAAATTAATCACATCGGTTTGTGAGGTGCTAGTCTGTTTTATACATGAGAGACATTATAATATTCCTATCGGGTGGAATGTAGTACCCTCAGTTTCTAGTACTTAACCCTTGTTTTATTATTTTTAATTACATGAAGCATATGAGAAGAGGTTGGGGAATGTTTGGAGACATTTAAAGTGTCAAAGGGAAAAAGGTGGTGAGGCACGGGCTGCGCACGGTTTTCCCAAACCATGCGGAAGCTGTGCAGGTGGTGTCAACATGGAAAGAGGAGACCACACGGTGTGTGCACGGGTTGGGAAAACCGTGTGAGGAAGCCGTGTAGAGCTCCCATTCCAAGCACTGACTACCACACGGTTAGCGCATGATTTGACTGACCGTGTTGACTAACTTTGTGCGAAGTAAACTTAGATACTATTTTAAGGATCTAAACCATTTTATCTTTAAACCCACTCATTTTTTCTCCTAGATAGCACTAACTCAGGATTTCTCTCTATTGAAGGTGGGAGAACACTGACCAGGCGTTTTTGAAGCGATCTGGAAGGTTGCCTTGGTGATTAGAGGCTGGTTGATCGAGGTAAGTCTCGTTTCATTTATTTTTCTTATATCTCCTTTTCCCTCTTGATGTATCCTTAGATTTATTCCCAAGTTGTGTAGATATATGGTAGTGGATGAACTTTAAGTCAGGTTTTGGTCATTTTGATGATATAGGATGGAATCTAAGGTGGTTTCATGGTGTTTCGACCCGGTTCATGGACAGTTTCACCTATTTTATTGAGGTAGGTGGCTTCAATCTCAATTCTTTTTTCTTATAACTTGAAGGATTAGTTCAAATTGATTTAATTTCATGGTTTTTATTGTGAAATTATGGTGAAATACATGTTATAAAGCTTCTTTAGTGATGATTTAATGGTTTTGATGGAATTGGGGAAATTGAAAGAATGGTTTGTGAAAAGTGTTTTGGTTTATTGATATTAAAATAGTGATTTTAAAATATGGATTTGCTGGATTTGGAAAATGGTTTGCGGGAAAAAGGTTTTCAACAAACGGGTTGTTTTATTGAAATGGTTTTTTCATGGTTGGAATGGTGTGGTGTTTTGGCGTACTTGGTGTGTGCATTCATATTGCATTTATGAGGCATGGTTGAAATATGACCTTGTGCTCGGTGCCAAAGGTGTAATGTCACATGGGGAATAATTGCCTTGTGATGACTAGGTAGATCGATGAGAGACCACTCATGGGTATGGAAATGTCATAAAGAAGCATGTATGGTTGATTACACGGGTTGTGAAATGGTTGGGTGTGCCAAAAAGGGATTTTGTGAAATGGAAATTTGAATTTGATTGGAAAAATTTCTTGGTTTCTTTTCTTGGGAAAGACGATTTTTGTTGAAAAATGTTTTTTACATGGAACTTGTTATATTGTGAACTGTTTTGGAGTTGTTTTATATAAATTGTTTTATATAAATGTGCTTACATGTTTTATCCTTGAGGCATGGGTTGGGAAGTCATAGGGGGAAACCTACTGAGTTCATTACTCACCCCCTGCTTTGGCATGTTGGTGCTTTTACAGATGTCATATACCAGGATGATGGAAAAGGTAAATTGTCACAAGTTGATAGCACTACTTCATAAAACTTGGGTTGGTTGGAGATGTTGGATCATGGAGCTATGGATCATAGAGTTGGGTTGTCCTCTTGTAGCCTCTTAGTTTGTCTTTCCACTGTTTACTCTAATTTGGTGTTGGTTTCTGGTGTGGTACTTTTTGTTGGGTTTTGATAAAATTAATGGTTGAGTTGTCTTAGCATTTATCATTCATCATTTAGTTGTTTAGTTTGGTTATGGTTGTTGGTTCTGTGGTATGTTCTAAAGGGTAAATCGTACCCCGCTTGTTTTGAAACCCATTGCCATTTACTGCCAGCCTTTGGCACCTTGGGGATGTCGCTTAAGGCCATGTAACCCTCACCGCCTCCTCATGCCAATGTGGTAGGGGAGGGGTGATACAAATGGTATCAATTTGTTTGGTCCTTAGAGTATAAATGCAATCATCTTGTTCCTTTCTTTATGGAACAAGTAGTCATCAGTTTTGTTGGTCTTGGCATTGAATTCATACATGTCTATTCCTTAGGTGGTCATCTTCGGATGGAGTAGGATTTTTGTAACATGGAATGTATATCATAAAAAGACGTAGCTAACCTTTTTATGCTGAACATTAAGTTACCTGGGAGTTGGGTACATCAGTGTTTTAGAGACACTTATTGGATAACAAATCTCATTGTCATGTGTTTAACCAATGAGATGAGCATGACATGCAATAGAGGAATGACTTCCCACTAGAAGTGCATATATCATTTTGAGAAATGGATTATGATTTGATGTAAATGTGTGATTTCTAAAAATTTTAAACTTGTTTTCAAATGAAATATTTTGAAAAGCGAATGGTGGATGTATTTTGAAAAAAGATTGATTTTCAAAAGAAAGAAATGACTTCTTTTTATAAATGGTTAAATGTGGAAAAGTTTTATAGTTGGAAATCAATGTTTTGATAGTGATGTTATAATAATTGAAATGCTAATCCATCGGTTGATATCAAGTGAGACGAATGGTGTGAATTGTTTGTATAGAAAATGGCACCCGTTAGGCATCAAAGAAACCAAATGGAAGAGGCTTTAGAGAATGTGGACACACTTGAGCCACAGGTGAACCAACAGCTAGTCCAAAGTATAGATCAAGAGTTTCAGGCTATGAACACAGGGAATCAGAGGGATGAGACAAGGAATGTAGACCATTCTGTCCAGTTCCAGAAGCAGAATCCACCCATCATTTTGTGGTGATTCTGAACTATAAAGGGAGGAGGTGTAGCTGAGTAGGATGAATCATATCTTTGATTTCCTCATCACACCAGCAGAACTGAATGAAAATTTGGAGATTTATATGCTATAGGATCTTTCACACTAGTGGTGGGAGCTGGTGTTGTAGGCTAAGGTGGATCAAGGCTTCGGACGGGGGGAATTAGAGGAATTGTTCAATAAACAATTATATCCTCACACGTTCTAGATACAGAGGATGATAGACTTTTTCATCCTGAAGAATCATAATCTCTTTGTCACGGAGTATGCAGCTATATTCATGAATTTAGTGTGCTTCACACTGGAAGTTGCTGCAAGTGCATCACTGAAGGCACACATCCTTGAATCAGGGTTGCAACATGAGATTCGCTTGAAGATAGGTGTGCGATGTATTACAGATTATACAGAGATGTTAAATAGAGAAACAATAGCTGAAAGAGACATCTCAGGAGTTATGGGAGGAGTAAGTATGATGATACCCATGGGAATGGGTGGGAACTCTAATGATTAGAACAAGCGGAAGAGGGGAACCTACTTCCAAAGTGGGAGTATGAATCAGAATCAGATGGGTAGATCAGTAAATCTTCTTCCACAAACCATAATGAAAGCTGGATGTTTTCAGTGTGGTGGGATTGGACACATGAAATGATAATGTACACAAAAACCGAGAGCATTCCACAATTTCAACAATATGGGGAATCTTCAGCGATATTGTCGAAGTGCTCCATGGTCAGGTGTTCGTGACACTTCTCAGGTGTCGCAAACATCTTATGCTTCGACAGTGCGAGGACAACAAAATCAGTCTTGCCAGCAGAACATAGCTAGCTATGGTGATTCCAAGAATACCATTACTCCTTAGGGAGGGAAATCTAAACAAGTCAACAAGGAGCAATGTGCAGCAACAAAGCAATTGTATGGAGTGGAACGAGATATTGTGGATGAACAGTCTAGACCGTCCACAGGGAGACGTATGATTCTTTTTAATTCTACCCTCAAGCAAGTGTTGTTCAACAATGGCGCATCACATTCTTTCTTGCTTCTCGTATTACTGATTTTCTGAACTTAAAACATGAAATGATGCCTTCTATGATAAAACATCAAAATCATCTCGGTGAAAGAAAGTGTAGAGCCTTCGTGTGTAGAGCATTTCCTATAACTGTTGAAGGAGCTGAGATGAAATGGGATTTCTCTATGTTGTAGATGGATGTCTATGATATAATCCAGGTTATGGATTGGTTGACAGTGTTCAGTTCTCAAATCGACTGTTATAGGAGAACAGTCAGTTTTGTGACTGAGGATGGCGTCGAGAATATCTTTAGAGAAGAAAGAGTGGTGACGACATGTGCAACGGGCTTGTTGTCACCTGTAGTGGCAATGATATATTACTAGTTGGCTGCGTTATACTTGGAATCGATGGATGAGATCGTGAATAATAGTTTTCCAATAGTTGTGGATCAATTTCTTGATGTTTTTCCAGAAAACTTCTCAGGGTTACCACCTGTAAGAGATGTGGAGTTTACGATTTATCTCCTTCTAGGGACTATACCTATCTCACTTCCATATTATAGGATGCACCAACAGAGAAAAATGAATTTAAAGTGCAGTTGAAAGAACTGGAAAACAAAGGTTTTATTCGGCCAAGCGTTTCTCTGTGTATAGCACTAGTTTTATTTCTAAAGAAAGCAGATGGATATTTAAGGATATGTGTGGATTATCTTAAACTTAACCAAGTTATGATAACAAATAGATATCCACTTCCATGCATTGATGACCTATTTGATCAATTGAGGGGAGCTCAGTGGTTCTCTAAGATTGTCTTTTGTTCTAGATATAACCAGTTGCGAGTTCTAAATGTGGATATTCTAAAGACAGCCTTCCGAAGCAGATATGGCCACTATTAATATGTAGTCATGCCTTTTGGTCTTACGAATGCAAAAGTAGTCTTTATGGAATTGATGAATCTGATATTTCAGCGATATCAGGATTGTTCTGTTTTGGTGTTTGTGGACAAAATATTTCTGCATTCAAGAATAAGGGCTGAGCATGAGCAACACTTGGTGATAGTGTTTGATATCTTGAGAGACCATCAGTTGTATTCCAAATTATCAATGTGCGATTTTTGGATACAAGAGGTACGCTTTCTACGCCATTTTGTTTTTGAGAAAGGTGTTTCAATGGATCCAGTAAAGATATAAGTTTTTCTTTCTTGTCAACCACCAAACAATGTCTTTGAGATACGCAATTTTCTGGGTCTAGCTGGTTATTATTGACGCTTTGTGTGTGACTTCTCACGACTAGATTTACCAATGACAGCATTGAAAAATAAGAACTGTGCATTTCAATGGACTGAGGAATGTCAGAGATCTTTTCAATAGTTGAATGTTCTCCTTACATTGGCTCCCATCTTGATTTTTTAGGAATCAGGATAGGGGTATGTGGTGTATTGTGATTCTCCAGGGTCTGGGTTGGGATGTGTTCTCATTCAAAGAGACCATGTTGTTGCTTATGGCTCAAGATAGTTGAGAATGCAAGAAAAGAACTAACCAACACATGATTTGGAGTTAGCTGCAATTGTCTATGCCTCGAAGACATGGCGTCATAATCTCATTGGTGATAAATATACTGTGTTTACAGATCACAAAAGCTTGATTCATATTTTCTCACAACGAGATCTAAATCTGAGGCAGAGGAGATGGATGGTGTATCTTCAAATTTTCGACTTCGACTTGATGTATACACCAGGTAAGGGCAATTCAGTGGATGATGAATTAAGTAGAAAGACGTATGCTGAGTGGGCGAAGGAAGCTTCATATGAGTGTTAGTTGATGTCGGTCCTAGCCGACATGTTTATGGAATGTGAAGACTGAGGTGATGTTGTGGTTTTCCTTCCAGTTGTTCTTGTTCCTGATTTGCTGGAGATAGTATAAGAGGCACATCCATCCGATGTTGACTGCGTTTTAATGAGTTCAAAACTCAATGGTGGGGAGACCATTGAGGGATGGAAGCTGGATGAGAGTTCAATTTTTTGGTTTTGATATCGGATGGTTGTATCTTTAACCACTCAGGAAAAACTACTTTATGCTTACAAACATTCCAAATGGTCTATTCATCCTGGAAAATAGAATATGTATAAGGAGTTTAAGGTGCAGTTTTGGTTGAGTGGCACAAAATGAAAGGAAGCTGAATTTAATTCATGGTGTTTAACTTGTTAGCAATTTAAAGCAGAAAATCAGTGTCCAGCGGGTATGTTGCAGTCTCAACTAATTCATGTATGGAAATGGGAGCAGATAGCTATGGATTTTGTTATAGGTCTTCCAAGAACGGTCAGGAAACATGATGCCATTTGGGTGATAGTGGATATTCTAACCTATTTAACCCATTTCATCCCGATTCGTGAAACTCATACGATGGATGATCTTTCAAAAATCTATATCCGAGAAGTGGTAAAGAGACATGGAATACTAGTTTCAATCATGTCAGACAGAGATCCGAGGTTCACATCTTTTTTCTGGAAATCCTTATATGAAGCCCTGGGAAATCAGTTGAATATGAGTACGGTGTATCATCCTTATACGGATGGACAATCTGAAAGGATGATACAGAAACTGGAAGACATGTAGTTGGATTTTTAATGGATTTTGGTGGCTTGTGGGAGGAGGATATACACCTAGTGGAGTTATCATACAATAATAGCTATCAAGCCTCGATACGCATGGCTCCATTTGAAGCATTGCATGGGAATTCTTGTCGTTCTCAACAATGCAGGGTGGAAACAGGTAAGACATCACTAGTTGGGCTGAGCCTTGTCCCAGAAACAATGGAGAAGATTCAGTTGATAATAAAGTGGATGGGGAGGGCACATAATTGTCAGAAATCGTATGCAGATCATCGCTGAAGACCATTGTCGTTTGTAGTGAGTGATCATGTCTTTTTGAGAATCTCTCCAAGGATTGGACATCATCATTTTCGGAAGTCAGTAAAATTATCTCCTCGATATATAGTCCCTTTTGAGATACTGGAACATGTTGGATAGGTGGCGTATCATTTGGAATTACCACCACGGTTCAGTGCAGTGCATAATATCTTCCACGAATCTCAGTTGAAAAAGTATCAGCCCGATCCTGACCATGTGATCAGATGGGATCACGTTGACCTAGAACAGGGTGCCTCATTGGTACATGTTCCTGTGTGGATTGTGGATAGGAAAGAGAAGGTATTTCATGTAAAAATCATTGTTCTAGTGTAGATTTTATGGCAACATGGTCAGATTCAAGAAGAGACTTGGGAATGAGAGAATAAAATGAAAGAGCAGTGGCCAGAACTCATTCAGGTAGGCGATGGTTTTCTAATTTCTGAGCACGGAAAGGCCAACGGTTGGGATAATTTAGTACCCCTAGTTTTTGGTAAGTAATCCTTGTTTTATTCTTTTTAAGTACATGAATCATATAAGAAATGGTTGGGGAAATGTTGGAGACTTTTAACGTGTCAAAGGGAAAAGGTGGTGACACATGGGCTTCGCACGGTATTCCCAAACCGTGTGGATTCCATTAAAGTGGTTTCACCTTGGACAGAGGAGACTACATGGTGTTCAAACAGTTTGGGAAAACCGTGCGGGGAGGCCGTGCGTATCTCCACTTCCATGTAGTGACTACAACACAGTTAGCGCATGATTTGACTAACCGTGCGGACTAACCATGGGTGAAGTCAACATAGATCCTATTTTTAAGTATCTAATCCATTTTATCTTTAATCCCACTCATTTTTTATCCTAGACCTCCCTAAATCGGGATTTCTCTCTGGTGAAGGTGGGAGAACACTTACTAGTTGTTTTGGAAGCAATCTGGAGGGTTGCCTCGGTGTTTAGAGGCCGGTTGATCGAGGTAAGTCTCATTTCCTTTAGTTTTCTTAGTTCTCCTTCTTCCCACTTGATGGATCCTCATATCTATGCCCATGGTGGGTAGATATAAGGTATTGGATGACCTTTAAGTATGTTTTTGGTCTTTTTGGTGATAGGGGAAGGAATCTAAGGAGGTTTCGTGGTGTTTCGACCGGGTTCATGGTTGGTTTCGCCTATTTTGTGGAGGTAGGTGGCTTCACTCTTGATTCCTTTTTCTTAGAACATAAAGGGTTAGTTCAAATTGATTTAATTTCATGGTATTGATTGCTAAATTGGGGTGCAAGGCATGTTAAAAATTTTCTTTATTGTTGATTTATGGGTTTTGATGGAATTATGGAAATTGAAATAATGTTTTCTGCAAATTGTTTTGGTTTCTTGATTTTAAAATAGTGATTTTAAAATATGGATTTTCTGGATTTGGAAAATGGTTTGCGGTAGAAACATTTTCAATAAAAGGGATATTTTATTGAAATGGTTTTGGTATGGTTGGAATGGTGTGGTATTTGGGCGTACATGGTCTGTGTATTCATATTCCATTTACGAGGATTGGTTTAAATATGACCTTGCTCTCGGTGTCAAAGGTGTAATGACCCACGTGGAATTATTACCTTTTGATGACTTGGTAGATCAACGAGATACTTCCCATGAGTATAGAACTATCATAACTAAGCATTCATGGTTGATTTCACGGGTTCTGAAATGGTTGGGTGTGCCAAAGAGGGATTTTGTGAATTGGAAATGTTAATTAGATTGGAAACTATTCTTGGTTGCTTTTCGTGAGAAAGATTGTTTTTGTTGGAAAATGGTTTTGACATGGAACATTTTATATTGTGAACTATTTTGGATTTTTTTTATATAAATTGTCTTATATAAATGGGATTACATGTTTTATCCTAGAGGCATGGGTTGGGAAGTCATCCGGGAAAACCTACTGAGTTTCATTACTCACCCCCTGCATTGGAATGTTGGTGCTTTTGCAGATTTCATATACAGGGATGTTGGAAATGGTAAACTCTCACATGTTTATAGCACTACATTGTGATACTTGGGCTGTTTCTTGATATTGGAGCTTGGAGTTGTGGAGAAAGGAGTTGGGTTGTCATCTTGTAGCCTCTTAGTTTGTCTTTCCTCTATTTACTCTAATTTGGTGTTGGTTTCTGTTGTGGTACATTTGGTTGGGTTGTGATAAAATAAATGGTTGAGTTGACTTAGCTGTTATCATGCATCATTTAGTTGTTTAGTTTGGTTATGGTTGTTGGTTCTGTGGAATGTTCTGAAAGGTAAAATAATCCCCCACCTGTATTGATACCCTTTGACATTTATTGCCAGCCTTTGGCACCTTGCGAATGTCACTTAAGGCCATGTAACCCTCACCGCCTCCTCAAGCCAATGAGGTAGGGAGGGGGGTGTTACATGGAAGGTAAAAAATTTATATGTCATATTATAATAAAATACAATTTATTATGTAAAAAATATCATATAAATATTTTTAAAACAAAATTGTATCCAATGATGAGATGTGGTAATGGATAACAAATTACCTCGGTTCGCGAGGTGGTAGTCCTTGTAGAAAATCAATGATTTAGTTTCCTGCTTAGTGAAAGTGGATGTTGATGTAGGACATTAAATTAGTATAATGAAATATAAATATAGTTAATATAATTATTTAATAATAAATTAAATTTTGGTGATTTTTTAAGGTGTTAGAGAAATAAATAAGACAAAAACACATGAGTAATTATTATGACTTTTATTGGAGATCCCCTACAGTTTTACAATAAGATCCTTCTTAGGATTGTTTCATAATCATAATACCACCTATATTATTTGGAGAGATATTTAAAAAATTAATTTGGGTATAAATTTTCCAAACCAAGTTGGTTTTTAATGGTGATGAAAATTTTATAGGTTTTTTGTTTTATAATTGGGGGAAAGGACAAACATTGATTTTTTTAAAGGAACCGGTGCTCCCATGTTTTAAATAATCTAAAATAACCAAAAAATGGATTCTTATAGAAAAATTATATGATATATGATATAAATAGGACCACATAATTTGTGTTTTATATGATTATAGGTCATTTTCTCCTTTTCTTTATAGCTTAACCCCCTGTAAACCCCTTTTAACTGTAACTGTAGTAGTGAATTTTTACTATTTTTATTATTAATTATGAAAAAAATTATATTGGAATTATTATATAACATTAATTATTCTTATTCCTAATAGGTAATTAGTTTTTTAAAATTATAATCAATGACGTAGAAAATTTTAATTTAGAAATAATCCCATAGACATGGTAGAAAAATGGTTTTTTTAAATGAAACCATTTTCATAAATATTGAAATATTTTATATAAAAATAATATATGAAATAGATTTAAATGAAATCAAATTGATTAGTAAATATATAATTTAACTAATTATAAATTTCAAACCATTCATAAATTAAATGGAATAGGTAAATTTTCTAAAAGAAAAGTGGGATTTAATAAATATTAGAATTAAGTTACTATTCACTAGAAAAATAAATCATTGTATAAAATTCTAAAAAACCTTCATAAAGATAATTTTTACATGTTGATTTCAAAAATATAATTTATTTTGTAAAATAAAGTTTCTAAATTTTTGAAAGTAAATTTTATTATTTTTTCATGATAATTAATATAATGAATTGAGAAAATAGTATTTTCAAAACATATAAACTAATTTAAAAAAGTTAGTTAATTTTTATCAATATGTTCTCTTAATTAAAATCCATTACAATTAATTTTAAAATTTTGATTATTAATATTCATATCACCAAGTTTAATTTCATGGTTATAACATTCATTATTAAATATTAATATTAATATTTTTTTATTTGTTTAAACACATTATTTCCGTAAGTAAATCTATCAATGTAATTAGATTTATTTGAAAAAATAATTCATAAAACTCAAGGAGATACATTATGCACCCCATAAAATAAATCTATCACTTGAAACTTATCTCTCTAATACAACAAATGAGGATACTTCTCCATCATCATATTCATAGGTTCTCACATAGCTTCATGAAATTGGTGGG
This sequence comes from Viscum album, assembly GCA_963277665.1. Lineage (NCBI taxonomy): Eukaryota > Viridiplantae > Streptophyta > Magnoliopsida > Santalales > Viscaceae > Viscum > Viscum album. Next base: position 952,292,223 of record OY728127.1, read on the forward strand.
TTCCCAAAAAAAATTATAATAGATTAGTGGTATTGTTTCATTGAACATTATTTGTACAAGTAATAATCTCCACATGTTGTTCCTCATATGAAATATAATTCACTAGTGGTATAGCCTCTAAGTTCAGTACACTTTATGTATTAGATATTTACTTCTTCATGGTAGATACATGGAACATATCATGAACTTGAGGGAGGTTATTTTTATGTGGAAATTGATAAGCTAGAATCATAATAATATAAATAATTTAATTTAATTTTGGTCTATAAAAATATTATTTCCTTCCTCCATGTATAAATTCTTACAAACAAATTTTCAACAACTTCAAATTATAGATCATTCACCAGATTGACATCATAACATTTTTTCAAACATGGTGTCTCCCTTATGTGTTGCTGTACGAATCTAATGTTATCTACCATTTCATAAGCTAGCTCATTTCCCAACAAATTTATTTCTCCATTATAATCCCATAATAATTAAAATATATACTTCTTTCCATAAAGGGAATCATAAGGATCAATCTAAATTATTGATTGAATGCTGTTATTGTAAGATAACTCAACAATATGTAGGTGTAGATCCAAAAAACCAATAAAACCTATAAAAAAGATCTTAAAATAACCTCTTTGGTTTGAATTATTCATTCAAACTAACGATATGTTCAAGGTTGATGTAAAGTGGTGAAACTCAATTCTTTATCAAGAGTATTCTTCTGACTTCATCAGAATAATGAGTTATTCCATAAATCCGGATCAAATATAATATAATTTTGTACTCCATGAATCCTTACCAAATCATTGATTTATATCCTAGAAATCAAATTAAAATTCTCAACAATGGTAAAAAAGGGATATACCAACATAACATGAGAATATGGTTGTGATAACATTAGAGTAACATTTGAAAACCATAACCATTTTATCATATATCAAAATCCTGAGTCCTAGAATAAATCATGGACATTCCTAAGGAATAAATCATAATGGAATTAAGTAACATGATCTATGAGAGAATATTATTGTCATAATACATGTTTTTCATGCATATATTCATAGAATATGTTTTGTCAATGCTTCCCATAATGGTATTTATATCATGTTAGGGTTCGTATAACCACCCACATATTTGTTTCGGGTTTGTCACGATCTGTCCCCTGAGGCCCATGTTGTCACTACCTCAAGATCATATTCCATAGGCCACGGGATGGCGACTAGCACCGAAAAGGCATATCCCTATAATAGGAAGGAATTTCCTTTAAACCCGTACAAACACACAATCCAAGAAAACAATAAGAAGCAACCATGTAGTAAATTTCTATAGTAAAAGTTTACTGAAAGTAAAGGGGCAGGAATACAAGCCCAATTGGAAAGTACAACTACATGTGAAAGAGAAAAAAGATCCTAGAACGTCAACCAAGGATCCTACCTGAAGGATAGGTAAATCTCACTATTAGTAGTCACTGCATTACGTCACATCAAATGGTCCACCTATGAGCACATTCCAGTCCTAGCTCCCATAGCCTTGATCAATGTTGTTTTTTTTTCTTCACAAGCCACAACAAGGTGCAGGCGTAGCCCATGCATGTTTGAGTATAAAAAACTCAGTAGGGACACCAAGTCCCCTGAAGGTCTCCCAGAGTTCCCCAAAGGAAAAACCACAAATCGAGGCCTCAATCTCAATGCATAAATAAGTAGTAATCCACAGTACTCTGGTATATGCCCATACATATAACGAAGTTGTAAAAATATACTCATCTCGTAGATGAGGAATCACAAGGCTCCAACTTTAAAGCCATTAAAAGAACTATTCCACAAGGGAATAATACCACAAATGTAACACCACGAAGGTAACAACACAATGGTAAAATCACCACAGAGGTAACACCCCGAAGATAACACCGCGAAGGTAAAATTACAAGAGAGGTAAAACCATGAAGATAACACCAAAAAGGTAAATGTACCACAAAGATAACACCATGAAGCTAAAAGTACAAAAAATGTAAAACCATGAAGGTAACAACACAAAGGTAAAAGTAACAGAAAGGTAACACCACAACGTTAAAGACTCGGCTCAAACTAGATATATAACATAAGTATAGAAGTACATATGATTAGTCGTAAAACTAGATCATCTTATTCTGTCGAGAGGCTTTACTGATGTCCCACATAGGATTGATAGATGCTAACGCAAATAGGATTTCTAGGCACTGACCCACATTTTCTTGACAGATACTAACCCACACGGGATCTCCAAGCGCTTACCCAAATAGGATTGATGGTTGTTGACCTACATAGGATCGATGTTCTTTCTCAACATTACATCCAGCCACTAGATTCCCGTACTAAGCACGCATGATTCTGATAGAATCCAATCCTCAATCCATCGGTTGAACCTTAAACATGACGATGTTCCATGAAGATGTATCCTAAATGACCTCCATGTATTAATGGTTCCAACGTGACAGACAAAACGTCAATCAGACACCCGATGTGTGACTTATAATCATTTTAGTACCGAGGGCCTCATTGGATTCGTGTTAGATCCAACATAACCATACTCTCACTTTATCGAAAACTCAAATGGATTATACCCACATTTCTCCAAGGATCTCATTTCCACAAATAATTATTCCGATGGACGCTCGGTTCACAAGTTTTGGATCTTATAGAGAAACTGGTCCTGAAAGTTGTCCGAGTCTGGTCTGACCCAGTTGGATCGACACGACCAGACCCGGATCAGGTCAACCCAACCATGTTGGGCAGGGCCATGGAAAGCTCAACCCTCTAGGCCATGGACTGGACTAGCCCTCCTGGGCGGTGCGGTCCGCTGGGCTAACACGGCCTTAACCACAGAGGGGTGCAGCTCACTAGGCTTGGGCGGCGAAACCCGCAGAGGGCGTAACCCACTGGGCTCTCGTGGCCCGCTGAACGCATTCCCCACAAGATTTGTTTCCGCGCGAGTTGGCATGGGGGTGGTATTTCTCCCAGTTCTGAGATCGGAGCGACAGTGCCATGGGGCGCCGCTAGGTTTCTCGCAAGGATTGGGTCCTCAACATACGGGTCCACCACTACAGGATATCTCAGACACTCAACATCAACTACTTTGAGGTTAAGGCTAGCCAACTGATGTGTGATTGGCTGAACCCCCCCTCTGGGAATGTCCATCATGTTCTGAAAAGGTTCTCTTCTCACTAGTGAAGCAAAACCAGGTCCCATCCTCATTTACACACTACACTTTGCACCTAATATAGTCAATCTGAGCATGGACTGTGGATAAATAGTCCATACCCAAGAAGACATCATAGGTTCTCGATACCTCTACTAGAGGATCCCAGCCGAAGATATCACCTCCTAGAGTAATTCATAGTGTAGGAACCAGTGTTTAATCATCTAATCCCCTCCTGTATGAGTCTCTATCCGTAAGGATCAATCCCCTGACTCCATCAGAATCTCCGACCTCCAAACGAGTGTTGTGGAAATGAAAGATTGACTAGAACCTATGTATTTAGGTACATTATTTATGGTAGAGTAGACACATATCATACCTAGTATCACCATTGGAGCGTCGTGGTCATAGGCCTTAGCTTCTTAGAGCTGAGCTCGTCCCTATCCACGTGCTCCCTATGTTCGGGGTGGACCACCTGGAGGTGGTGGTGGTAGAACCATGATTCACCACCCACTACCTACTGCACGATGAGCACCTATGCCTTGTATGCTGCCCTGTAGACCTCATCACTCGAATCTCTTCCTCTAAGTTGGTAGTCCCTTGACCATCTGTTGGTTGTCTCTACAGCGGGTCGGGAAATCGCAAGCCATGTGACCCTGCTCGCTGCACGAGTAGCACTGCCTTCTCCTCATCTATCCTCGTCTATCCCGTGAGCCCCCACCAACAACCATGTATCCTGAGGTCGTCCACCAAAAGATTTTGAGCACATGGGACCATGCATATTCTATCTACTTTCTGTTATGGATGACTCATCTACGTGACATCTGGTGGTGGATCTCGTTGTTGGTGCCTACTTATCAAGGAAGCTCCCCACCAAAAGTGATATCTCAAGCACCTCGGCCGGCGTCAAAATGCTGAGAGATATCATTGATGTTCTGATCTCCTATCATAGACCCTGTTAAATGGTATTTTCCCTAAATAAAGGGTCTGATTCAATGTCGGTGGAGTAATAGGATAGATCAGTGAACCTCATTGATTATTGGTCCATGATCCTGCTGCCTTACTGTAAGTGCAGTAGCTCCATTATACAGACTGAGCGTAGGGTCACTGGGATGAACTCTAACCTAAAAATTCCCTCCAAGTCTTCCTAGGTGAGGGTCACCTCATCATGTATATGAAGTATCACACTCCACCATCTCCCAGTTACTCCTTGGAAGAGTCTGGAAGCTAGGATCACCATCAGATCAGCTGGTGTCCAAACTAATCAAAAACTCTGGCCATAGCCTCCAGCCAGTCCTCAGCTGCCAGTGTATCTTTCTCTCCATGGATCCTATAAGTCCATTGCCTCTAAAACTCATGCAACATGCTTATTCAGCATGCACCCTCTACTGGTGGGTCTAGTGGCATCTACTTCCCATCATGTGGTGGTTCTACTAGTGCACCACCTGATTTTAATATCACCATAAGAGGGCCCCGCACCAAATCCTCATGGCACGGTAGGCCGTCATCGTGTACTCTCTCTAGAATCTTGGCTGGCAGTCTATGTGGAAGCATCATGAAAGAATGTTGGTGCACCACGTTCAATAAGTTAATCTTGGTGATCTAAATCAAAGAGATCATAAGAAAAATGCTTTTAAAAAAACTTTTGCAATTAGTATTTTCGTGCACTGAGTCGGAAATCAGAATTCAAGGTCCTCTTGTATGGATATGTCAGCCGCCGCACCAACATTGGATCCTCCAAACTAAAATTGACCCTCATAAAACATAACACTATTGCCACATAGAAAATATCAGAGTCCTAGTTCATCGGTAGAACTAACTCCTCTGATACCATTTTCTCACGACCTGTCCCTCGGGGACCATGTCATGACTACCCCAAGCCTTCCTTACATTTTCCAAGCGTTAGCTACTAGCTCCAGAAAGGAGTATCCCTATAATGGGAAGGAATTGCCTTTAATCTTGTAAAAACACACAATACAAGAACACAACAAGAATAAAACATGATATAAACTGCTGTATTAAAAGTGTACTGAATGTAAAGGGGCTAGAATACAATCCCAACTAGAATGTACAAGTAAAAATAAAAGAGAAAACAACTCCTGGAACGTCAACTGGGGATCCTACCAGAATAATAGGTACAACTCATGATCAGCAGTCACTGCATCATTTCACATCAAATGGTCCACCACTGAGCACCATCCAGTCCTGGCTCACTCATTCTTGGTCTACAATGTCTATCATCTGGATAATATGCAACAATGTGAGGGTGTAGCCCGTGCAGGGATGAGTATAACTATACTAGGTAGGGACCCCGAGTCCCTTGAAGGTTTCTGAGAGTTCCAAAATGAAAAAACCACAAAGCAACACCTCTATCACAATACACGAAGTAGTAGTCATCAACTAAACTAGCTTATATTCCCATACATATACCAGGGTTATCAAAATATAATCATCTCATACATGAGGAATCATAAGGCTCCACCTTTTAATCCATTTTCACAAATCCTCCATGAGGGAGGAATACCACAAAGGTAACACCATGAATGGTAACACCACAAAGGTAAAAGTACCAAAATGGTAACACCACGAAGGTAGCACCATGAAGGTAAAATTATCACAAAGGTAACACCGTGAAGGAAACATCACAAAGGTCAAAGTACCAAGAAGGTATCCACATATGTAAATGTACCAAAAAGGTAACACCATGAAGGTAAAGACTCACCTCACACCAGGTAAATAACATATGTATAGAAGTACAAATTATTATTCATAAACCTATATCATCTTATTCTGTCGAGAGGCTCAGCCTCGATCAACGGTGTCCATCGTCTGCAAAAGATACAACAACGTGTGGACGTAGCCCATGCAGGGGTGAGTATAACAATACTCAGTAGGGACCCCAAGACCCCCGAAGGTCCCCTAGATTTCCACAAAGGAAAAACCATAATTAAAGACCTCAATCACAATGCACGAAGTAGTAGTCATCAACTCCACCGAGGTATATGACCATACATATACCTAAGCTAACAAAATATACTCATCTCATACCAGATAAATTATAAGGCTCCAACTTTTAAGCTATTTTCCCAACTGTTCCATGATGGACGAACACCACAAAGGTAATACCATGAAGGGAACACCACAAAGTTAAAATTACCTCAAAGGTAACCCCACAAAGGCAACACCATGAAGGTAAACATACCATAAATGTTACAACACAAAAGTAACACCACAAAGGTAAAAGTAGCACAAAGGTAACACCACAAAGGAAAAAGTACCACAAAGGTAACACCATGAAGGAAACACCACTAAGTTAGATGTTCCACAAAGGTAACACCATGAAGGTAAAGACTCACCTCGCACCTGGTATATAACTTAAGAATATAAGTACAGATGATTAGTCGTAAAACTAGATCATCTTATTCAGTCGAGAGGCTCTGCTGCTGACCCACACAGGATCGATAGATGATGACCCACATTGGATTGCTAGGCGTTTCCCACATAGTATTGATAGATACTAACCCACATAGGATATCTAGTGGATGACCCACGTAGGATTGATAGATGTTGACCCACATAGTATCGATGTTGTTTTCCACGTTACAACGAACCACTACATTCCCACACTAAGCACGCTTGATTCTTGGAGATTCTACTCCTCAATCCATCAGTCGTACATCAACCTACATAAGGATCCAAAAAAAAATATCTCAATATACCACTATGTCATAAGGATTCCAAAGTGACAGATGGTGCGTCAATCAAAGGCATGGTCTGTGACTTATAATCATTTTAGTACCGAGGGCCCCGTTGGATTCGGGTTCCATCCAACCAAGCTGTACTCCAACTTTCTCCAATACTCATGTGGAGTATACCAAAAGGACCTTCTCACTACATGTATCCTATCTCCACAAGTGGTTCGTCAAATTAACGCTTGGTTCACATGTTATGTCTCTTTTAGCAAAACTTGGCTTGAAAGGGGTATGGGTCTGACCCAACCCAGTTCGACCGAAAAAATCAGGGTCTGACCTGACCCAGAACGAACCAGCCTAGACCGGCCCACAGAGTGTGCGGCCTGCTGGGATCGTGTGGCCCAACCCGCAAAGGGGCACATTCGACTGCAGCGGGGCCCACCCTAGTTGGCACGAGGGGGGGGGGGGGGGAGGGGGTCCCATTTGGAGATTGAAACGGCAGCACCACTGGGCGCTGCAAGGTTTCCTATAGGACATGTAGGGAGATAGTCCCGACCCTGAGTCACAGATTCTGTTCCGCAAACGTCTTCAATGAAATGCGACGGCGCGCTGCTCGCCTCCACCCATGGTCGGCCAGTGCCGACCGCCGTTGTCCGTCGCGATAATATATCACGGCCCCCTCTCTTACGGTGCACAGTTGCACGCTTCTTCACCTTTCTCAATTGGCTCGAGCCGGCCGCCATCTTCACCCGCCGAGGCTACGACCATGACCTTCTTCAGCATTGGCGTGCGATGGTGTGCCACCATCTCCTCCTCGTACAACCAGTTCCGACCGCCTCCATCACCTCCTTTGCTAGCGCTGGTTGTCAGCGGTCATACAAAGGTCACCAGCTGAGGCCCGGTGGCCTGTTTGTCCAACTGAAGGTGCCAACGGACTCCCCAGGATGCCCTCTTCGTTGCTAAATAGACTGCTCCAGGATTGGTCCAACCTGAATAAATGTCCGCAAAAAATGCATAGATCAACAAAGTAGTAGAGTGTCTGGGCCTTGTTCATTTGGCCCGTGTCCACCGCGTTATCCTGATAACATGACGGAAGAATAGGATTCAACAATCTCTTCAAATTAAAACAAGAAAAATCCATAACTCAAGATTTTTGAATAACGCCAGTTCTTGAGGAGGATTTGGTGTTCTTCAGTTCGTGATTTGGTGGTGCTCGTCACCGCTTGATGGAATCAGTCCCGTCCTCCATGTGGTTGATGTCGCTATATTTTACCAGTGCTTCGTCACATGGTGATGTCATGGTAACATCCCATCCCAAGATCATTATAAATAGGTGGGGGAAAAGGTGGGTAACATTATTGGGAATTTATGAGGTTCATTTAATAATTAACCTCTCTAATTCCAATAGTACAGTTACAAACATTGAGAATTCAAGACAATTAATTGCTTGACATATCATTGGTCCCACAACTGCCACTCGTTTGTTAATGGAAAATAAAAGAGGTAAATAAAATAATATATTTATTTTATTATTCTTTTAAAAGTCCCAAATCTACCCTTTTCTCTTAACCTACATCAGTTGAAGTGAATCATCCCTTAAGAAAATCCTGGAACTACCGATTCGACTGTACTCTTGTATTTTTAATCCAAGAACCGGTTAAAAAGTTAGAAAATTCCATTCGCGCGTTTACTGAACAAGCCTTCAAAATGTTCAAAAATTCATTCCGAGCACCCTGGGTCTCAGAATAATGCACTGTCAATTTTCAATGACTCATAAAAATTCCATATAATTCAAAAAATTAAATTGAAAATCCAAGAATTTACTGGGTTTCATATAAACTCCCATCTACACTTTATCAGGTTGGGGATAACATCCCATGAACCCACATTTTGGCCTGGTATGACCTCCCATGTTCCCTATTTTTGGTTCGGAATAACCTCTCATATACCCTCTTTCCGGATAGGAATAAACTCCCATGTACCCTCTTTTGGGATTTGGATAACTTCTAATGCACACATTGATCTCATTATACATTACTCATTACCCCCAATGAATTCAAGGGATATATTGGTCCCACCCAACACATTTTCCATATATTTTTGTGCCAAAAGAACATAAAACATTCATCATATCATAACCCTAGAAAAGGAAAAAGTTTTCATAAACAATTAATGTTATCATATGTTGTATTAAAGAAATGGGTTTCATAGACATCTCATAATAACATAACCTGTGAAAACAAAACAATTTTCATATACAATGTTTAGTTATGTTCATAATCCATCCTGAAAAAGGATAAGGATGGTATAATTGGATTATACCCCCAAATATTCATAAGTATATTCCTACATTGTTGACCTAGATGAATTTAATTTCTAAACAATAAACATTAAAATATTATTAAGGAAAATATATTTTCCATTTTGAAATCAATAATTTAAAAAATTTAAAAATTTAAAAATATTAAAGTAAATATTGTTACAAAAATTAACCATTAAAACATATGAAATAAGACTGAAATCATTAAGTGATCATGATGTTAGGAAATTTTATTCATTATTTACTTCATAAAACAATTATTCCTTTCAAATTTTCTATAAAAAAGAAAAGTATACCATGTTTGGAAAATGGAAAATAGAAATTTTTTTAAAAAATTGGAAAAAGTAATATCATGGTTAATAAATAAATTTAATATTCATGTGATAATATTGACAAATTTATTTAAAACATTTTTAGAAAAAATTTACTTCTATGAAAAGGGAATTATTTCAAATATATAATTAACAAGAGTTTCCCTTAAAATATTATTTTTGACTACTGAGTTCATAAAGAGGGGAACATGAATGTAAAATATATATTTTTACGAATTAAATATAGGAGAATAAAATTAATGATTTTCCTTAGAGAAAGATCAAAATATTTCATCATTGGAAACATAATCATAAACAACCCCAACAAATAATGTGATTCTAATATAACACATTTTCCACTTTGGTATCATTTGAATCATAAACCTCATGATATAAATTAAAATAGATGTATTTTTAAATCTTATAATTTCATGAGAAGAATCAAATAAAAAAATTAATGGGAAGTATATACACCACATTAATGAAACATGTTGTGAATTTGGCATGTGACCCATGGAAATAAAAGTAAGATGAATATCGTTTACCTTAAGACTCAACATCCTTTGTACAAATTTAGACCACCAGTATAATAAATATAGAATTTTTATACATATAATTATTAACCATAATTATATCTATAATAAATATTATTAATTTATTACACCCAATTATCACCTATTTATTAATAATTTTTTGTTAAAATAATTATTTCAGGTGACAACTACTTTTGTTTTAATGTATGTTTTGGTTCGGTAGTATCAGCAACTATACATTATCCATGGTATCAGTAATGGACTAGACCCTCCATGTCTAGTACTTTCTCAAAAACTCGGTTCCACCAAACGGTTCAACAGTTATGGTGGCACTGGTCATAGTGGCACAATTACGGTGGCACCATCATGGTCACAGACCTAAATGGTGGCACCACATTATGGGGTCTCAACAAACCAGGGGAACTATTATGGTGACACCATCTTTGTGGAACCATCATAGTCACACACAAAAATGGTGGAACCGCTTTACACTGTCTCACTGAATTGGTGGCACCTTTATGGTGGCACCATCATAGGGGCACACCAAAATGATGGCACATCTTATAGTGGCACTGTGACATTGGCACTATGACAGTGGAACCATTATAGTGGCACCACTTATTCCCTTTTTTCCTTTTCCTTTTTCTACTTCCCTGAGTTTTCCCAGTTCTTCCCCTGCAACATATCTTTTGATGTAAAAATGTTTTAACACCCCTTTAAAAGCCATTTAAATCTCACAAATGATATATAAAATCCTCAAAGATCCAAGATACACTTGACTTACCAAAACTGGTGGATTTTCCTTGGTGTCACACCTTTTTCCTATACTTTCTAGTTCTTCCCCTACTAGGCATTTTCCTCTGATTAAAGGAAACCATTCAATGTGCCACTGTTATGGCCACCCCTCCAATGGGAATTATTAAATGTCAATTAATTCCATCGTGTGTAACCATCCAACCATGTTGTGAAACCATGATCCACCTTTGAATCCATTCAAGATTTTTATATCCCATAACTCTATGATCTCACCTTTTTATCACATAGGAATTCTTTTCTTCAGGCAGTTCCATTTTCCTTCTTCTCCTTGGTACGTTTAGAGTCCCCCTTTTTGAGTGAAGTGGTGCGCCTATGCTGGAACATTTCTTCTCACCCTTAGAGTCCTCAGAGTTCCTCCCCTTCCGATCACACTTCCCAAATTCTTGGCACATGGAGAGAAACATCAATCTTTCATAATCCAAGTAGGGTTATTCCTTAGCCTCTCTTTATTGTGTATCATGCGGTGCATGTATGATAATGTTTCTATGGGTATGGATTAAACCAAATCATAATTATGATAACGAACAGACATTTAATGAATTAAGGGGTGTGTTTTATGATTATGATGTACTCTTTTATCCTTGATTATATGTTGTGGATTTTATTGGCTTATGACCACTGAAAATCTTGGTTGTTGGTGGTCCTTCCTTGTGCACTGGTGATCCTCTGTTATTCTATTTAATTATATGATTGAGCAGTAGTAACATGGAAATTGGTAAATCATGTAATATCAGTTGATTAAATGAATGTCTGGGGAACAAGAGTACTTGTGTGACCTTGGTTAACCAAACATAAAGAAGAAACTCAACGAATGGTGTGATAGAATTGGGAACTCCCTTGCTCTGTCTTGGAAATATGTGTGGTTGTTCTGGTTGTTTCTTGTGGGGTGACATGGATGGGGAGGGATCAATTTTTGTGGTGTAGTTGTTTTTTTGTGGATATGAGGTGGTTTGGGGCTATGTGGTGAGGCATTGTTTGGTTCTAGTACATTGAAGAATCTCACAAATCCCTTTTGAGGTTGTGACATTATAAGAGATTCGGATGTGAATGATTAAATTGCTACATGGCTTTGTTTCCTTGTCTTATGGCTATGCCTGTTAGTTGACTAGTAGTGAAGAATTATTTAAATGGAATTACTTGAATATGAAAACAAGAAGGGTTTCGACGGGGAATTATTATCCATGAATGAGTTAATACATAGTTGTAGGTATTGTGTTTTTTATGAATGAATAGTAATGAGGGAGTTTGTGTATAGGCTAGTTTAGGAACCCATAGGTTGGGATGAGTTCTTGTTTTCCTGTATGTATAATTTAGTTCTTATGTTTCTTATTCGCACCCCACCCACAATGAGCACTTCGTTTTGAACACCCTCATTTTATTGGGGAGGGTGTTTTTTTCAACCCTCCTACGAGTGGCTGGTTATTAGCTCCTTTTCTCATCCCTTTCCTGGGAATACAAAGAATCTTCGACCATGCTGTAATGTCCTAAGGACCATTATAGCCCAAGATTATTTGGGAAGGGTATATTGTGGTGAATGGCCTAGGTGTGTGCAGGAAGGTTGTTTCCCAAATGTCTTCGAGATGAGGCCCACATGACTTCGGGCATGGCGGTAGTTGTTCTGGCCCAGGTGAATGCGAGTTTGGGTATATGTAGTTGCGGTCCTGGTGTTTTCGGGTGGGATGTGAGGTTGTGGTTTCCCTTGTGTTTGTGGGAAGGTTATGGTACTGGGACTGCGGTGAGAATGGAGAGAGTGGTCTGATGTGTAGGATGTCCTCAATAACCAGTCGGAAAGTGTTGTGGGGATCCCAAAAATTAATGTTTTATTAATATTTACTTTACTTGACTTGCATTACTTTGGTAGTGTGACTTGGTGCGTTATGGGAGGATATTTCCCTTATTAGGTTCTTGGTTATCTCCATTATTTCACGGGGCATTAGAAAGCCTCCCCACTTGTGGCTGAGGTCTTTTGGTTTTCCCTACGGAGTATACCTATATACTCACCCTACATATATAAAAGTTCTTTCACGTTTCTAGGAGGACTTTGAGGAGCATACAGGGTCGTACTAGTTCGGACATTGGGACAGTTTTTGATACTGTTTTTCATTTCTTTGGTATTTACCTTTGAGTTTTCATGTATTTTAGAACTTATTATTTGAAACATGAATGTGAGTAATGATTGTTTGGGCATTAATTTTACTTCCAGTTTTGGTGTTGTTTGGGAATTACTATCTTATATCCCGATCCTACTAAATAAAAAGGTTAATGCCTTCCATTTTTCATGTAATGTTATACTCTTGGTGCTAGATTCCACCCAGGGACCTATTGAAGGTGGGTCTCAGGGTTCATTATCTCTCCTTCAACTTGAAGAAGGGTATAGAAATCTGTTGTCACATCCCCCATCTTGATGAAGGTGGTTTGTGATAGAATGGCATCAAATGGAGGATGATAGATAGGACGGAGCATTGTGTTAGTCACAATGAGGGTTGCATGGGATGTTAGGGAAACATTGTTAGGCGATCATGGTGCATGAAATAGGTCAGGGAAGATTGTCTAGAACACAGAATTTTAGGGGCCCCCGTGATCCAATGCAAGGACTCTGGACCTACCGAACAACTAAGTGAGGATACACTAATTGTAGGGTAGAGACCGTATGAATGTTACATGCATCATAATGACTTGTATTATTGTGTGTTCTAGGTATTTTGGAGATTTTAAATGAATGGGAAGTCTATGAAAATTTAAAATAAATATTCTACACTACTTGAGCTTAGGATTTTCTTATTTACCTTGTAGCTATGGCACCCAAGCAATGACCACGAGTAGTGTAGAAGATTGAGTCCCATGAACTTGACTTGTCTAATTGACAGAGGGATGAATAAGAGGCCGATGATGATCAGTGGAAGAGGAATCTTCATGCCTTTTAGCTACAGACCCTCAGAAAGTACGATGGTAGCATCTCAGACATGGAGACGAAGAGTTGGCTCGAGGATCTGGTGATATAATTTAGATAGATCCAGGCTCCTACTGAGTACTGGGTTCCTCTGGCTTTAAGCTAGATGCGGGGAACAATATGTCAGTGGTGGACACTATATCTTAGGGAGAAGAGGGAGGCTAAGGATTCATGGACTGACTTCGAGCGGGTGTTTTTGGGGGAATTCCTCTCTTACACGATGAAGGATGAGAAGAAGTGGGAGTTTCTCTCCCTATAGTAGGGGATCATGTCCATGAGGGAGTTGGGGATCAAGTTCTAGGTTGTACTTCATTTTACTATGGACCTCTTTTCAGATGAGGAGTCTCAGGCGAGATGTTTAGAGGAGGCACAATGATCTTCTCTTCTGTATGATGTTACTCCCTTCACCCTACTGACGTACTTAGAATTCCAAAAGAAAGCTGAAGTGGTGGAGAGGATGCACACGCTTGGAGGTGTGCCTTGATAGGGGAGCCAATTTGGCTCATCAAAGGGAATGGTCGTCAGCAGCAGGCCTCTAGTGTCCGGGACATCTACGTTTCAGCCAGTGGGGAGCAGGCACCAACCGTTCTAGTTTCGATCTCCTTGTCGTCGCCTTTTTCGTTCAGGAGTAGGACCGAGATGCTTCATCAATGGTAGTCATGGGTAGCTTCGAAATCAGTGCTGAGTCCGAGTGTAGTATAGTGGGGGTGGTCTAGTTCAACACTCACATCAGTAGTAGAAGTTTCCATCAAGGCCCTTTCAGCAGCAATAGTATGGATAGTGAGCTTCCACTCCTCCTAGAGTAGATGTTTCAGGAGGAGGATGACCTCTGGGTGCTCTTTAGGGACCGTGACCAGGGTGTAGTCAGAGAGGACGCCGTCAGCCGAGGGGCAGAGGAGCTTGGTGTGCTCAGTTACACGATGCAGAGGTAGTAGTTATAGTAAGTCCAGAAGTCGTTCGAGGTATGATCAGCTTGTTTAGTACTCTTGCCTATTCCTTGTTTGATTCATCATCTTCACACTACTTTGTTTCACCCAGTCTAGCCCATTCCTTTGGTCTAGAAATAGATAGACTACCCATACCCCGGGTTTTGAGTACACTAGTTGGTGGTCAGACCAACATGTATCATGTTTGATGAGGATGTAGACTACTGTTGGGACCACCTCAGTCCACTGGGGACCATCTTGTGCTGCAAATATAGCCATACGATTTCATTCTAGGCATCAAAATTCTATTCTATGTGAGTGCCGTTATCAAATGATTCTAAATAACATTTGTGTTTTCAGATTTTCGAGGACAATGTGTGACCTTTTTTGATGAGTGGGATATCTAGGAGGACAACCGGTGAGTGAATCCCCTACTTCTATCATTAGCAGAGGTGTTAGTAGAGTCGACAGATATAGAGACAGTGGATGTCTCGGTGATTGTTAGTGAGTTCATGGAGGAATTCCCTAAAGAGGTGGTTAATCTACCCCCTCGACATGAAGTTGAGTTAATGATAGACTTGCAACCTGGTGCCCATCTGATTTCAATGGATCCCTATCAGAAGGTTCCTTCTGAGCTGTGGGAGTTACGAATTCAGATTGATCATCTGATGTAGAAGGGTTTTGTTTGACCAAGTGTGTCACCATGGGGTGCCCCTATCTTGTTTACAATGAAGGCTAACGGTGGTCTCAGGTTATTCATATACTTCAGGAGACCGAATCAAGTAACATTCAGGGACTATTACCCTCTATCTAGGATAGACATAATTTTTGTCCACTTAAAGGGGGTAGGATGGTTCTTCAAGATCAACCTGCGATCTGGATATCACCATCTGAGGAAGAAATAGGGTGACATATCAAAGACTGCCTTCAAGTGAAGATGTGTGCATTTTGATTTTTTGGTCATGTTGTTCTATGTTACAAACGCACCATCCATGTTCATGGGTCTCATAAACTCCATCTTCCAGGAATTTCTGGACATGTTTGTAGTAATTCTTATTGACGACGTCCTAATCTACTCAATATCATCGGAGGATCATGCTGTGAATATGAGAACAGTTTTAGAGGTCCTCCGGTAGCACCATCTCTGAGGGAAATTATCCAAGTGAAAGTTCTAGACACAAGGAGTGCACTTCCTTGGACACATGGTGTCTGAGAAGTGGATACTGGTTGATCCATCAAAGGTTGAACCGGTTATATCATGGTTATCAACCAAGAGCGTGGAAGAGGTTGGTAGTTTCCTAAGACTGGCATGTTTTTATCGTAGATTTGTACCCAACTTCTCCCAAGTTGCATCACCATTGACAACCTTGACCAAGAAACACCAGGATTTTATATGGAGTGATCTGTGCTAGGAAGCCTCAGTTATCTGATGGGGAAGCAGGTTAGTTCCCCAATTATGAGGTTTCCAAATGAAGGAGTGACATTTGAGGTGTTATGTGATACTTTGTGCCAAGTCTTGGGGTATGTTCTAATGCAACAATGGGGGTAATCTCTTATGGGTCTAGACAATTACATCCCCATGAGGGTAACTATGCCACCCCCAACATGGGGCTCGTAGCAGTTGTGTTTGCACTATATTTATGGCAGCACTACCACATTAGGGAATGCTTTGTGGTCTTCACGGATCACAAGAGATTGCGTTATATCTTCTCCCAGAAGGACCTAAACTAGCGGCAATGGAGGTGGATGGGATTTCTTCCAGACTACGACTTCAAAATCTCTTAAACTGAAAGATAGTGGAACATGGTGGCTGATGTCTTGAATAGTAAGTCGCAAAAGGATGTGGTTTGAGAGTCAAAAAATGATTTGAAGGTGATGGATGATTTGGCTGCCCCACACCTGGATTCATGGGTGGATGCTGGTAGAGGTTGTCGGTTAAAAAAGACATTGCATTCCTCTATATTGCAGAAGGTAGTGGAGTCTTTATGGGGAGACTTAGGGAGTGATGTGATGCATGATCGGGCTAACCAAGGCAATTCTCTATAAGGGTGGTTGGATGATGGTAAAAATCAGATTCTTTTCGAAGGGAAGATGGTTGTTCCAGAGACGATATAAGGGAGTGTTCTTTGTGAGTTTCACAAATCACCCCTGGAAGTACAACCAGGAGTTTCCAAGATGTACAGGGGCCGGAGGGAACAGTTTTGGTGGCTCGGGGTGAAACAGGCAGTGGAGGAGTTTATGGAAAGGGTCATCAGCTGAAGGTCGAACACCGCATCCCATGAGTTCTGTTACACACATTAGTTGTCCCCTAGTGGAAGTGGGATGACCTCTCGATGGATTTCGTAATAGGACATCCTAGGATTCAAGGAGGTTGTGATGCTATATGGGTAGTGGTAGTTAGACTAATGAAATCATCTCACTTCCAGGCAATCAAGGAGTCGAATGCAGTGGATTCCTTAGAACAGCGGTACACAGACATGTTGGGGAGGTTGCACAGAGTTACAAGGTCCATAGTCTCTAATTGGGATACCCGGTTTACCTCACGGGTCTGGAAAGTATTGCCACATGATTTTGGCACATGGCTATGCTTCAACACTTCTTTCCACCACCACAAAGATGGGAAAACATAGTGCACCATCCAGATGCTTGATGACATGCTACATGCATGAGTTTTGAACATTGTGGGAATTTAGGTGACACAATTACATCTAGTAGAGTTTCCCTACAACAAGAGTTATCACTCTAAAATTGGCATAGATCTGTTTAATGCATTGTATGGGAGGTCATGTCGCTCACCCGTGTGTTGTACAGAGGTCAGGGAAGCAGGATTTCTTGGACCGAAAGTGGTGCAGAACATGACAAAGAAGGATCAGCTTGCATTAGAGAGGATGAAAGCGGCCTAGGACTAGCAGAAGTCATATGCAGATAACATGAGGATACCCTTGGAGTTTGAGGTCAGGGACCTTGTGTTCTTGAAGGTCTCCCCTCATCATGGACAACATAGGTTCGGATGGGGGAGTAAGCTTTCTCCCAGGATCGTCGGACCCATCGAGTTGTTGCGGAAGGTCGGTGAAGTGGCTTATCAGCTAGCGCTAACACTACTGCTACTAAGATTACATGACATCTTCCATGTGTCTCATCTCTATCAGTATCTATATGATGATTCTCTTTTCCTCGACTAGGGAAATCTAGATATCAAGAATGATGCGATATTCATATAACGACCTGTGATGATTGAATGTCGTGAGAAGAAGGTACTTCATGGACAAACCATTCACTTGGATCATGTGTTATGGAGGCATGGTGGCCTTTTGGAGAGTACCTGGGAAAGGGAGGCATAGATACTCACCCTGTACCTTGAGTTATTTTGAGTTTTTTTCTGTTTTGTTTCGTACATTTTTAATGTAGTGCTTAACCGTGTAAACTAGGAAAAGTGTCATTTCCCTTGTTCTCGGAATGTGTGTGAAGGGTCCCAACTGTGGGGAAGGGAGGAACCAATCCCTAATAAAGACGCACTAAGGTGTATGTGATTAAACCTGTGAAGGAAAGTATGTTCCTCCAAAAGTGGATAGTATCTTGACATATAGGAAATCACTCCCTAATCTATATATCTGGATAGTGAAACCTTTATATGTGGTGTGGTTACTTGAGGGAGAGGTGTTCCTATATGTTGATGAGGTTTTCTCCTGTGAGGAATCTTTATAAGTGGTTTCTTAGACCCCTCACTTCTCTTCATGTATATTTTGATTCTCGAGGGAGAGAATACATTGATAGGTATCATATGTAATTTCCCAGACCCTACTAGTCCAGTACTTTGCCAAAAACTCGGTTCCATCAAACAGTTCCCCCACAATGGTGGAACTTCTCACGGTGGCACCCTTACTGTGGCACTGTCACGGTCTCACACTGAAATAGTGGAACCTCTTTACAGTGCCTCGTCGAACTGGTGGCATTTTTACAGTGGCATGGTCACGGTGGCACCATCATAGTCGCACACCAAAACGGTGGAACCAATTTACAGAGTCTCACCGAACTGGTGGCCCTGATATAGTGGCACCATCATGGTCGCACCATCAAAACTGCACACCGAAATGGTGGCACCACATACAGTGGCACCGTGATGATGGAACCATGACCATGGAACCATTACAGTGGCACTGTGTCTTCCCTTTTTTCCTTTTACTTTTTCCAGTTTCTCGAGTTTTCCAAGTTCCACCCCCACAGCATATCTTGTCACGTAAAAATGTGTTAATAAACCTTTCAAATCCCTTTAAATCTCGTAAATCATATCTAAAATCCCCAAAGAGATGATCAACCCATTACTTAACAAAACTTGTGGCATTTACTCAATGTTACACATTTTTTTCTGTACCTTCCAGTTCCACCCCTATTACATGTTTTCCTCTGATTAAAAGAAACCATTAAATGAACCACTATTATGGAAAACCCTCCAATGAGAATTATTAAATTACAATTAATTACATCTTTTGTAACCACCCAACCACACGGTGAAACCAAGATCATCGTATAAATCCATTCATGATTTTGATATCACGTAACTCCAGGATCTCACCTCTTTTTCGCATGGGAAATCATTTCTTTGGGTTGGTATTTTTTCCTTCTTCTCCGTGGGGAATTTGGAGCCCCCCTTCCCGTGGAAAGTGGTGTTCCTATGCTGGAGCTTCTCTACTCACTCTTGGAGTCCATGGAGTTATTCCCCTACAAGTCGTGCATCCCCAATTCTTGGTGTGTGGAGAGAAACATCGATCATTGATCTTCCAAGAAGGGTTATTCCTTCGTTTGTCTTTACTGTGTATCATGCGGGGTGGGTATGATAATATTTATATAGGGATGGATGAAACCAAACCTTAATGATGATAATGAACATAATTTTAAAGAATTAAGGGGTGTGTATGATGATTATTTTGTAATATTTATCCTTTATTATATGTTGTGGATTATATAGGCTTCTGTCACCAGAAAATCGTGGTCGTCGGTGGTCCTTCCTTGTTCACTAATGATCCTATGTTTTTCAGGTAAATTATATGATTGAGTGGGTGTATGGTGGAAGTTGGTTAACACATGAAATCAGTTGATTTAACGAATTTCCAGTGAACAAGAATACTTGTGTGATCACCCCGGTCAACCAAACGAAAAGAAGAAACTCAATGAATGGTGTGATAGAATATGAATCTCCCTTGCTCTATATTTGCAATATGTATGGATGTTCTTCTTATTTAATGTGTGGTGGCATGGATGGGGATGAGATCCCTTGTTGTGGGGTAGTTGTTGGTTTGTTTATATGAGGCCGTATGGTGCCATACAGTGAGGCTTGTTTTGGTTCTATTACTTTGAGGGATTTCATGGATCCCTTTTTGTGGTTGTGACTTTACAAAAGAACCTGGTGTGAATGCTTAAATTGATGCTTGGTTGTTTTTCCTTGGCATATGGATATGCCTGTTAGTTTCCCTATAGTGAATAATTACAGAAATGGAATCACATGAATATTAAAACAAGAACGGATTCAATGGGGAAATGTTTTTTGGGAATGATTTGTTACTTGGATGTAGGTGTTGTGCTTTTTATGAATGAATAGTAATGAGGGTGTTAGTGTATAGGCTGGTTTTGGAACCCCTAGGTTGGGATGAGTGCTTCATTACTTATATGTATAATTAAGTTCTTATGTTTCTTATTCACGCCCCACCCACGTTGAGCACTTCATTCCCAACACCCTCTATTCATGGAGGAGGGTGCTTTTCCCAACACTCCTATGAGTGGCTGGTTATTAGCTCCTTTTCTATTCCCTTTCAGTTGAATCCCATGAATCTATGGGTAGGATATGATGTCCCGACATCCATTATAGCTCAATATTTTTCGGGCATGGTATGATGTGGTGATTGGCCCATGTGTGAGTGGGCAGGTTGTTTCCCAAGTGCCTTCGGGATGAGGATCAAGTGTCTTCAGGTGTGGCGGTAGTTGTTTTGGACCAAGTTTCTGTGGGTATGGTTATGGGTAGTTGTGGACTAGGTGTTTGAGAGTGGGATGTGATGTTGTTGTAGCTCAGGTCTGTGTGGGTGGGGTATGGCAGTGGGATTGCGGTGAGAAAGGTGGGGGAGGCCTGATGCATAGGATGTCCTCAATAACCTGTGGGAAAGTTGTTCGGGGTACCCAAACATCGTTGTGTTATTAAAATTTACATTACATGACTCGCGTTACATGTGGATTATGCCTTGGTGAGGTTTGGGTGGATAGTTCCCTTACTAGGTGCTTGGTTATCTCCTTTCTTTCACGGGGAATTAGAATGCCTCCCACTTGTTCATGAGGGATTTGGGTTTTCCCTACTATGTATACATGTATATATACTCTACATATGTAACAA
This sequence comes from Viscum album, assembly GCA_963277665.1. Classification (NCBI taxonomy): domain Eukaryota; kingdom Viridiplantae; phylum Streptophyta; class Magnoliopsida; order Santalales; family Viscaceae; genus Viscum; species Viscum album. The sequence continues at coordinate 952,313,318 of OY728127.1, forward strand.
TGACTTTAGGATTCTTTGAACACTTCAAGGATCATACAGGGCCATACTAGTTCGAACGTCGGGACCGTTTTTGTTTCTGTTTTCCCATTCATTTGTATTTACCTTTGGAGTTTTCTTGTATTTTAGAAATTATTATTTTGAACATGCATATGAGAAAGGATTGTTTCGGATTTACTTTTTCTTCTAGTTTTGGGGTGGTTTGGGACTTAATATCTTACCTCTAGATCCTACTAAATAAAAAGGTTGATGCCTTCCATTTTTCTTGTAATGTTATACCCTTGGTGCTAGTCACCACTTCAGGACCTATTAAAGGTGGGTCTCGAGGGTCATTATCTCTCATTCAACTTTAATAAGGAAGGGTCTGGAAATATGTTGTCCCTTCCCTCATCTTGGAGAATGTGGGTCATGACAGTTTCATAATAATTTTTTTTAATATTTATATAATTATCATAAATACAAATTATATTTATATTTATAATCATACATAAAATATAGAGATAAAAAATTAATAACACCATTCATTGAAATGGTGGGCCATACATACCCATGAATGTTGATTCTATTTTTTGAATGGAAGTAATTAAAAGAAGTTGAATAATATATAATCTTTATAGATACATTATTTTATCATATATATCACTTATATTCAATAAATTTATCCTTATTACCTTCCATGTAAAAAGTATGTGAAAAATGTATCACATGAGTTAGTGAGGCGGTAGTCCATCATACACATGAGTAATGTTATCATATTCCCTACTGAGGAAAAGTTTGATGTTATATGTGATATTATAATTATTGGGATGTTATCATAACATAAATATAATATAAAAAATTTAAATACATCATTATATCCTGACATGTGAGGATGTGAAGGAATACAAATTACATCAGTTTGTGAGGATGTAGTCTGTCGTACACTCGATCAATAGTTTTGTTTCCCACCTAATGGAAGAGTCGAAATATATAGGTCATGAATTTAAAATAACACCATATAATTATATGGGATATATTTTTGATATAATATCATTTTTTAATAATATTTTAGTGATTTAAATAAAGAAATCAAATGAAAACGAATGGTTAAGGATTATATCTCTTCTTCAATGAATAAATTTAGGTTTACACCTAAATACTTCATAGGTTTGTTTCATAAAAAAAAATAATACCGATATGATGTGGGGAGATAATTTGTTAATCTTATGGAATATTTAATTTCTTAACTAATGTTTTATGGAATTTTTGATGATATAGGAGGGTGGGTTCCCTTTCATAAGTGGGGGAAAAACACTCTTGGAATAATTGAAAATAAATAGGTGTAGTCACATTTTAAACATTCCAAAAGGCTAAAAATGGATCAATGTTGTTTATTATATGATATAAGGTTTACATATGTACTTATAATGGGTTTTGGAAAATATTCAAGATCAATTTATCCCTTATATGTTTTCTAAACCCCCAGGATACTCGTTTTAACATTAACCGTGGTAATTGATATTTACTATTATAGGATATGTTACGACCAAATATTTATTTGAAATTTGTATATAATATAAATTATTCTAATTCCAACTATGAAATCAATTTTTCCAAATTTATCTCATAAAATCTATAAAATTTAAATTATAAAGAAACCCATTGACCAGACAATAATGTTGTCTTCTTTGGAGAATTTTCATAAGTATATAAAGTTACAATATCAAAATTCAATAGGAGGATGATTCCATTGTCAAAAACTGTTTGAAATAAATATAACTGAACTAATTTTACTTTTGAAAACATATTATAATAAAATGGATCTTGTAAATTCTTAAATTGAAAGGGAATTTTTTAATAAAAGGCATTATTTTTTATTTCTCACTGAATAATTAATCATTGCATAATATTCAAAAAAAAATAAATCAAAAATAATATTGAAATATAAATTCAGTAAATGAAGATTAATTTTTAAAGTTAATTTTATAAATTTTTACAAATATGTATTTGTTATATGTTCATAAAATGAAATAAAAATATTTTCTAGGAAAATTATATTTTCAAAACATATAATGGATTTTCTAAAAAAATCATACATTTTAATAGAATGTCTTAATTTTATAATACTATTATAATTAATCTATAAAATATTGTTATTCATATTCATTAATCCATTTTTAATGATAGTGTTATGATTCTCGTGTGTATATGATAATATTAATAGTATATAGGGGTTTGTTAATACTTGTTGATGTGTGTAACAAAAGATATCAAATATATTAAATTTATTTGAAAAAATATATTTTATAAAAATTAATAGTAGAATATATATAACTCTTTTATTATTTTCATACTATGAATTTCCTCATCTATTAATGCTGGATGAAACAATTTCTCAATAGGTGAAGGAAAGATCAGAAAACCACATGTATGTACCAGCTCTAGTTGAGGCCCCAAATTGAGGCCTAAATTCTAGGTTGATCTTCATAAAAATATTCGAAAATGAACCATAGATGATTTTAATAGCCTAAAATTCATGAAAATGTTATGACACACCATGATCGCGGACAATATCTAGTAGACTAAATAAAGGACATGGAAACAAAAACTCATTCATATAATATACATGTATTGATTTCTTCCCAGAAACTAGTTCATATATTCACTAATTCAAAAAGAAATTTAATACATTCCTAGTGAGTGGATACATCATCCACTTTACCATCACTGATTGTCATGGCCTCAGAACCAAACTTGATACACTTTAATATTATTTCCCTAATTTCAAAACCAAACCTCATAGAGAAACTATCACAAAATTCGTGTATTATGATGTATGCATTGATAATACTATATCATTACATGACTCACATGCATCCACCTGGAAATTGGAAAGTTGAGTGTCACACCCCAAGCCTACCTCAAATATTCTAGGGGATGTGGACTAAGATGAAGTAGTCTGATCATACACTTGGGATTCGTTTGCCTAAGTAACTCTTAAAAACACACACACACACACACTCCAAACCCCAATATAATGCTGAATGAAGTAAAAAAATGATAAAAAAATCTAATTCCAACTACTAATACCATATCAATATAATACACATGTAGAAGATAGAAAATTGGTTAATTATAAGACTTGAAGATCCGAACAGTGTCCAACCTAAAAAAATAGGGGACTACTATCAAGATGAAACTTCATGAATTGATTGTGCTCCATTTATTGAAACTATATTACTTTTCTCTAGGTCCTCCTAATAATACTTCAAAATTACTATATTCTTCATAAGGAATGACACTCCAGGAAGAGCCCATATAGGGGTTATTATATACATTCACAACATAACACCCCAAAATCACCAATCATAAATCATAATGGAGATACATCTCATATTAAAGTATAGTAACAAGCCATGGATTCTCAATATAGACACGAAGTCACATCGTAACATCAGAACCACACTTGTAGTCTAAGAAACTTCTCAACGAATAAAGGTAACAATCATCTAGGAGAACTCACTCCTTAAGTCTTTATAATGTTGATAGAGCTCTTCTGAGAGGTCTATCACATATAACCTTTCCATAAACAAGTACACACCAAAACCTATGAAATTTTGATACATATATGGGGGATCATCCCCAAAACCTATGTGGGATACCTAACTATACTCAGAGTAATCCACTAGGATGGGGATCACAGGCCTCGGTAGTTGGTAACATGATACCTAACCCAACGTAGAGATGGATGACAGAGAATTTCACCATAGGATTCATTAATTGATACCAAAAGCATTAAAATACTACCAAATATATTGTATCATTCGTCCAATTCTCAATAAAATATTTTTCATTGTACCATCATAAGGATTGGGCAAGGAAAAGTTCCATATGGATACATGACTAGATAGAAGAGAATGGGGGATCTAACCTATGCTAGAATGATAAATATGTTTTTATATTAAATACCTTGTGTTTCATGGCTAGTTGATAAATGTAGGACTCTAATACATTTTTTGTTTCCTTTATCCAATATCTGTGTATTTTTGAAATGGTTGTGTACTTTGGACATCCCTATGCGTACTTGTCATGCATATATACTCTGGTTATTTCCCTTCCCACTGACCATTTCTGTGCCTATGTACCCATGGGATACACATTGATTCATCGATCATGGGTCACAAAGTTTGTGGAACATCACATGGTGTGTGATAGTTTTTTATACACATACAAACTAGCCACCATGGATGGGCCGTGACATGGTATTTTTTCATCCTGACTACATGAATTGTTTGTCCAATTTGTCCAGAATTTATAGCATGTTCACTCATCAATTCATGTACCTCAATATCCTTTATATATAAAATAAATCACACCCATAGATCTCATATCAAATTTTTAAACAACATAATCCTTTACTAGTGGTTTGATTCGGTCCACCACTCTATCTGAATGTCGATTCTCATAGCACTACATCGCGATATCTCTAACCTGTAAAATGAAATCACAAGATATGATTCAAAAAATTCAATAATATTAATAAAACCATGATCTAACATTAAATATATAGTAATATCCCATTTAATTGACCAATTTCACCAAATATAGATTGTAAAATAATCAATTTTTGGGTATTGTCGAACCTCTGATCAAACAGAACACCAAAAATGAATACTTGAAGAATGAGCGATGAAAACCGTGAATCACATGAGAGAGAAATGGATATCAACCCTTACTTATGTAGGAATTTTTATATTGATAATTGAAATGATTAACCAATAAAAATAATTGATTAACAGTAATTATTAATCAATTTCTAATTGTAGGATGAATGAACCGTCGACCATAAATGAATAAGCGATCCATATATTAATTTTTTGCAGAATTAATTAATGTTTGATATTTATGAATCATAAATACGGAATAATATAACATAAAAATTTGATACATTGTGATTTTATTGACCCCATATGAATACATGATCACATGTCATTATCATTTTCAATATATAAGAACCTCATTGATAAATGATATATCCTTTTCCAACTGAACATAGATTTATGATCCTATCGTCATTGCTAAGGCACTCCACCATGAACAAATAATTTTCTTATTTTATGGTGATAACCATATTTTTTGTGCATAAATTTAATTAAATATGGGAGTAATTATTTCACATAAAATAAAAATCAATTAGTTATTATTTTATTTATTGTTTTATTATTCTTCTTGTTATTCCTCTAAAACAAAACACATAACAAAAACAAATTTTATGACATTTCTATAGTAGATCCTAAAATATGGATTTAATGTTGGAACATATTAGTCATCTATAACACCATTCATCATATAATCTATTATTCTAAAAAAACTACATTTGTTTGACATAGTATATTCAATATTTTTATTTTATCAACACTTAGGCTCAATCAGACTCAAAAACCAACAATGTTTCTATTCCTAACTCCAAAAATATTTTTTTGAATATAAAATTATATTACATGGAAAAAACAGAGTCATTACATGGGTTCTCATCATCCAAATTATCAATATTCAAACACCATTATAGGAACAGTAGTTGATTGACACATCAAACACACATCAAGTGTTAACCATGGGTTACCACATTGAAGGAATTTATGTATTCCTCAATATTTTAAGGTATAAAATTATAATCTTTGATAATATCATATAAAATTTTCTATACAAACTAATAGTTATCCAACAACATATTCAATAGGGTTGTCTCAATATAACACATCGTAGAGTGCATTGTGCACAGATGAAGGTGGAATCTACTAAATAAACTTATCCATAAACTCCTTACGATACCAACAATAGATTACCAATATAAATTGAGGGTGGGAACCAATGAACAAATTATATACCACAAATTAATCTCATAATGTAAATATTTCTCCCCCAAGTCTATACTCACTTCAATAGAAGGTTTGAGTGAATAGTGTTCACCATAGGTTGAAGTTCTCTATAAGAATAAGATTTAGCATGAGGGGATACTGAAATATCCCACTAAAAAACAAATAGTGTAGAATGAAATTCTCACACAAGTGTTCCCTGTCCCATGGGTTGATGAAGAGAGGATATGATTCATTATCAAACATTATCATGTATACATTTGAAAATATGAATCCCTTATACATACTATCCCTCGCCACTCACTATCATCACATTACGTTTGATAGGAACAAAGAAAGGGTGGTTATTGGTGGAGAGATAATAAGTTTTTTACATTGTTAATTATAATATTACTACATAATATTAAATTAAAAACACCATTTATAGTAAATAATGCTCTAAATATTGATGTTATTGATATCATCAGCATCCCCAAATTTCAATGTCCATATGGGGTACCAATCTATATATATTCTAGTTAAATGATAATAACTTCCAATAGTTAGGGTGTATCCCTACATAGAAATTCATCAACATTTCATAACCAACATGGTGTTTCATTTGAATATTTTTTTGTATTACAACAAACCATAAATAATAATAATAATAATAATACTCCCAAGTCTCTACATGAACAATTGATATGTACGTAAATGTTTTTCATATAACCCAACCAAAAGTACTTGGGCCTCAATGAATACTAAAACATGATCATGAAACACAAAATAGATTAAAAAATTCATATATAACACACTATTTAGGAAAATGTATTAGACCCACACCATGTTCATTTCGAAAAAAATTAATCCCCTAATGTATCTCCGTGACATGTTGATAGATTGATGTAATAATCAATATCTTATAAGAAAATGTCTGAAACAGACTGAAAAAATCGTTCCAAAATCTATCCAATAAAATAATTCTTGGGGGTTGGGATCACCTCTCATCCCATGATACCATTATTTTCAAAACACAATATACGTATTCAACAAGAAGGTAGTCATTATAAGTAGAACATGAATTACCACTTAGACAATAAAGGGTCCAAATTTGGAATGAAAGGGAAAGAGGATAAAAGAAATCAGAAGGGTGGGATTCCTAACAAAAATATATTGAAAACAATACCTTATACCTTACTGTTTGATAGTGATCATCCCTACTATAGGTATGTGAACATCAGAACCTTGCCTATATACATGAGTTTTCAATCTATCGGTAGCACCAATTCGTTGATATGATGAGCCCATAATGGGTATAACCTATTTGGATGAGCTAACATGAGATTTAAATGAAGGATCATTAATAACCAACATAAAATGAATGTACTAATACACATGTACTCTATATAAATTTCATAATGAATTGGGTTGACTAAAAGGTTATCAAGGACCTCAAAAAAAGATACATTCTTTGAAGCATCTATGCTGGTCCACCAATTCTAATAACAAAACATATGAAATACATATTATCACTTCCCTTATTTCCTAAACATTTGATTATATGTCCACAGATCATAAACATTTTCTTTATAGATATCTCCCATAATATCACTCAATTATGGTCGGATCCACTATATCTTCCCCAAAACTGGATGTAAGATGTGTATTCTAAATTAAACCGTCTAGAAATAGTCCATGGACTAATAACTATTACTGAGTAGGCATATCAAAAAAACACGGGATACATTATCATTTATTTTTAAAAATATAAATAAATCTCTAGTTCATAAAATAACTAGTAACACTAGTAGGATATTTATATATATATAACCAACAAAACTAATTACAATGATTTCATGTGGAATCAAGTAATAATACATTGGTACATAGGTAAATACCCATGGAGATGAATATGTTGAAATACATTGATTTATATGGACACAATACTCTTGAAAGATCATCCTCATTGTGTTTATTCCTAGATTAGTCCCTTGTTAAAATGGCCTCTAAAATGAACATGAAAAACCCTGTTTTGCAATGAATTTCCATGAATAATCATGCATTGCCTTAGAAAATGTGATATTACCTCCACGTCCACCAATAAAAACTCCATACCACCATCCATATTAATAAAAAAATACATTTTGGCACAAATAATATGAAGTTTTGAAAATTAAAATTATAAATTGGATGGCCCAAATGCACATATGTAAGAAAAAAACAACTTAGCTTGACTCTTTCATTGTGAAAAGGGTGACCAAGAGGAAGATAGTGGATGGAAATAAATATATACCTTGTATTTAGATGTATTGTAATTTAAATATTTCCTGATCATGTCATATATAATCCATTTAGTTCATATATCATGTGTAACTATAGATACTTAGAGGAATTAATAGTCTAATTATTATAATGATATATGGGTTTTACATTGAACATCTAAGTATCCTAAGGTCTTCCTAAGGAGTCACCAGTATCAATGAAATAAAAACTTATCATCCAATAAAATTTCTACACTGACCCTAGAATCAATATAATAGGACCTTCACTTAACTAAGTACCCACATCAATTATGGGATATACATAGTTTTATATCCAATATTTTGTGTCTCTCTTTATGAAATATATATGGGGAATATAAAACATTTCAAAAATATGCGGTTATCCAAGGGGTTATTAAGAACTAATATCATATCAACCGAAGTAGGAAAAAAACATGCACACCATAATTTATGAAATCGAGGACCCTTAACTCATAATGAATCACATGCTGAATTTGGGCATACCAACTCCATCTATAAGGGACCCACTATCCCATCTGTGATTTTATTTTGTGGTATACCATTGATTATTTTTAGTTTTATACTTATCCCTTTGGTTTCCCATGAGTCTTTGTCTAAAAATTGAGTTTTTGGGATTGGTAGAAGGTGGTTCGTGGTTGGAATATTATTAGATGAATCCAATTCCCTTGCCTAGGAATCTAAGAGGACTCATTCCTCATGGACAAGTAGGAACACATGGTTGCAACACGATTTTGAAAACCATGTGGGAAAACATTGAAGCATATTCTTCTCGGACAGTGAGGGATTCACAGTTTCCATATATTTTTGAGAATTGTGTGGGATAACTGTATGACTTTTACATGTTTTTAATAATCGGAAAATTTCTCATTTTCCCTCTTCGGATTTAACACTAAATAACCTATATTATGAACCCTCTTGGATTTTATACCATGATTTCCTCCCCCAAACATTCTTTAAAAATTTTATTATCAATATTTGGGTGGTTTTTCACTATTTATACATGAAATCATCAGGTAAGTCATCTAACCTATGGTTTCATCCTTATTCTATGGATTATATTTCTCCCTCTATGGGTTATTCTTTTCCAGTTGGTTATTTGAACTAGTAAGGAGTCGATCATGTGTTGTGTAATGAAATCATGATGGTTATTATACGATCTGACCTTTATAGGGTCTATTGATGGTGCAATTGTGGTGTTCCATCAAATTATGCTAGTTTCCATGTACGAGGTAGGTGATTCCATAATTTTACAATATATTATGATTTTGAATTTATTTCATTGCTTTATAAATCTATTCTATAGGATTTGTGTGTGGTTTGAAATGTGTTTTGATAATGGTTTGAGATTAATATATGATAAAAGTTGGGTTTATATAAGAATATTGTTATATATTGTGTGTGTTATGTTATGGTGATTTGTGATTGTGTTTTATACCTTGTGTGAAATGTCTCAAATGCGTTTTCAAAGGAACATGAGGTATTAATGTTTTGAAATTATTTTTTCCAAAACAAAAGGATTGTGTTTTATGTTGTCTTCATATTTTTCACCTTAAATTTGGTTTTTCAATTTTAAAAATTATGTAGAGTGTGTCTTAATATAGAGTTGGTGTGACTATGAATCTGAAATTGTATTTTCCCATGGAATGTGTTGGATTTAATGTGTTATTTTCTTATTTTTTTTCAATTGGTGTCATGAATTGTGAATGTAGTGATGAATGTATTACCAAATTGATTTGGTGTGCATGTAAAATGGAATGTCCTTTTTTATGGAATATGGTTTTTTTTTATGGTGTTTTATTGTTTGAGAAATGTGAATTGTGAAAGAGGTTATTTTATTATATGTTATTTATGCTTGGAATATTTTTTTTAATGTGATTAATTATGTGATATGAGAAATGGAATTTGAGAACATGTTATTTTCAGGTTTCTAGGATGGCCAACTATAACTAGTACTCTGGTTTTCTTGGCATAGGTGAGGCCTGAATTAATATATTAGGATTTATTCTACAACACTAACTTAACAAGTGATATGATCGGAGACCACGAGACCATGGGATAGGATCCCCTCTAGTGGATCATGAATAGGAACACTGTTGACATTTTCCTATGATAAGGAGAACATTAGACCATGGGATGGGATCCCCTATAATGGATTATGCATGGTAACGTTGTTAGTATTGGTTGTAGGATTTGATCAATGAGTTATTAGATTTATAGGGTCCCATTAGTGCTATATTACCTATGGGGATTATTGTGGTTCTATCTTGTGACTTGATGCATACTTGATGTGGTGCTAGACATCAGTATATTGTGGACCTTGTGTATGTATAAGTTCAAAGAAATTATATTTAAGTAAAAAGTTTTCCATAAATTGATTTCCTTGACAATGGTTTCTTTAAAATGTTTTCATCAAATTATTTGAATTTTCTTATGAAAATGTGCATGTTAATTTATCATCAAATGATATATTATAGAATATTTATTTTGGGTTGAATCCTAGTTGGACTCGGATAAAACCCTATATACACCTTTTTGTGTATGTATACATTGTTATGTATAACCTAGGTAAAGCAAATATGTCTCGTTGTGGTGATGATCGATCAAGTTTCTAGTGTTTTATTTCTTACTGGTGTTTGTGGTGGTGGCTTAAGGGCGATGATCATCTTATTTTATGTAGATTCTTGGGATGTTTATGTTGTTCCCTTACCATTTTTTTATTTTAGGTATGGGTAAATGTGGTAAAACATTGACTTTAAAAATCTTTGTACCTATTTTTTTTATTTGCAGTTAATTGATATTAATTATTTTTTGTTTTTTATGGTTTTATAAATGGTTAAAAAAACTCCCATTGTCTATTTTTGATAAATGAGCACTAGTTACTAGTCCATGGAGATCGATAATTCCCTTAGGTTCATACCAGAAGATTTGTAAGGTGTTATGTTGGAAGGAACCACAACTTGGTTAGTGAAAAAATGGTATCAAAGCAGGACTTGCTATTTTTGGGTCATGTTATTTGGAAGAGTCTGGATAAACTAGAGCTAGTATTTTTAGGGGTTGAGGATTTGGTTTCGAGTGGTGTGACTGGCTAGAAAACCTCGTGATAGGAATTGAGTCTCCATGGGTTGATGGGAAAAGTTGATTTGACATCTCCTCAAAGTGATATATACTGACTATAGACTATATAGGGACAGTGGTAGCTGGTAGAGTGGTTTGGTTGGTCTTGTTATTGTGATGAATTTTTGAATGTATTTTTATATAAGTGTTGGTATTTGTTGTATTTTGTGGGAATATTCATAATGGGTATATTGTGTATTTTTGATTGGGTTATTTCTTATTATAGCAAGATGCCTCCCTCGAGAATGAATGTGCAACCACGGGATGAGGCCGAGGAGTTTTCTCTATTTCTAATTGATTAGACAATAATGGAATTCGAGGTTTAGGAAGTCTGTATTTTTTTAAGAATCATGCCATGGTCATTCCCCAGATAGAGAAGTTGAATGAAGTCCATGAATGGACAAATCTCAAGAGTTCCTCAAGAGCGAGCCTGCCTCTTTCTAAGTTATTACAATACCATAGGAAGATGAGGGGTGGCTTGAGAAAATATAGATGATTTTTTGGGTTCATGATACTCCTAAGATATTCAGTGTAATGTGATTTTCATTCATCTAGTAAGGTCACAATCAAAAGCGGTGGGACACAATAGTGCAAGCTAGAGATCATGATCAGATGAGTTGGAATGTTTTTAAGGATGTCTTCAACGAGTAGTATTGTCCTATGATTTTGGAATTCACTAGGTATCTTGAGTTTTTGGAGCATAGACATGGAAATAGGTCTGTGAGGGAGTATTCCAATCACTTTAAAGAGTACGTTTGATAGAGACTCGAGATTGTTTCCAATGAGCAGGTGAAGGCTCAAGTGTTCGATATGGGGTTGCGGGCCGAAATCTGATCATATATCTTCTTTTACAAAAAAACCATTATTTCAAGGTGTTTGATCCTTCTATGATGGTTAAAATTGATCTTGAATGAATGATTGGTTTCTATACAGTTGTGTCAATAATGGTAAGAAGATGTTTTTTTGAGAATAAGAGGATACAGGTTGAGTATGGGATGAAGAGAGGTGGGGTTTCTGGACATCTATCATGATCATTGTCGTCTATGGATTCATGTACTTGGTTTGTTTTGGTCCATCACTGTGGAATGGAAGAACACTAGTGATATACATGTTCATCTCCACCCATACTATTCCATCATTGTGGAACAATGGGACACTGGCAATAATTTTGAATGATGGTGCAAGATAACAGAGTGTTGCATGATTGGTATGTTTTAAGGGGATGTCATCCTAGATAGAACAATCTAGGATAACCGGATTTGGATGTGGAGGTTAGGGTAGAAGGGTTGGATCATATTCTGGGTAGATTCAACTTAGGGTAGAGCCATATTCTATTGGGATTTCTCAGGCTCATACTAAGATGATGAAAATTCTAGTGGTCGATTGAGAACTAATGGAATTAGATAGGAGACCTGTGATAGTTCAAGGTATTGTTCTTATTGAATCGCATTTATATGTTTACAAATTTGATAATGGTGCCTCTATTTCTTTTATTTAATCTCATCTTCTAGAAGTGTTGATGGTTAGAACTGATCTTATACGGTGTACGATGGAGTTAGTAATGATAGTTCGTAAGAAGTGAGAGTAGTGTTTTTGGTGCCTATCTTACTTACTCACAGTGTCATGGGTCGATTTAGAATTGAATTTCCTTTTATGAAATTGAAACCCTTTCATGTCATTCTTGATATGGATTGGATGCTGCTTTTTCAAGAACACATAAATTGTTATACATAGAGAGTGTGTTTTTTGGAACTCCATTGAAGTTAATTTGTTTTTCTTTGTGAATGGGATCCTTTGTTTGGTCACGATGGACCTGAACATTCAGAATTAGGAAGCCCCATTTTTGATATTTTGTCACTCACATTGTAGGATGATAATATTTCTCCTAAGGGTGGATTACCACCAGTGGTGGATGACTTCCCCAAGGTTGTTCCTGTGTATTTGATGGATTTTCCTCCAGAACGGGATGTGGAGTTTTCCATTGACTTGGTTACTAGAATGCATCTAATATCTCATCCCTCATACCATATGGTCCCCACCTAGTTATGTAAATTTAAGGTACAACTAGATGATTTTGAAAATAATGATTCATTCTCCCTAGATTCTCACCATGGGCAAATATAGTTATATTTACGAAAATGGATAATGGATCTCTCCAACTATGCATCAATTACGGAAATATGAATAAGGTAATGATTAAGAAAAATAATTCTTTTGCCCGAATTGATGCTCTTTTTGGTCATATTATGAGGTAAATCTGGTTATAGAAGATTTATTTGTGTTCATGGTATCATCAAGTTATAGTTAGAGAGGCATATCTTCCAAAAATACCCTTATAAAGCTGTTACAACAACATTGAGTACTTGTTCATTCCTTTTGGCTTGATAAATTCTCTTGTATTCTTTATGGAACTAATGTATAGGATGTTTCTTCAATACCATGATTCCCTTATCATGATATTAATTTTTGACATCCTTTTCTATTCTCGGACAATGATGGATCATGAAAGACATTTAAGGATTGTTCTAGGAACCCTTCGAGATCATCATATCTATGAAAATATGTCTAAGTAAACCTTTTGATTTAGTGAGTTTAAGATTATAGGAATGTGTTCTCTAAATAATTGGTTTTTGTGGACATCAAGATGATAAATGTAGGGATTTCATGGGAGAACCCTAATAATGATTTTGAAAACAAATTGATTTTGGGCATAGCAGTGTGTTACAGTAGATTTGTTCAAGATTTCTCTCGTCCTGCATCATCTGTGACTACGCATACCTGAAAGTGCAAGAAGATTGAATGTATCCTAGAGTATCAAGAATCCTTTGATGAGAAAAAGAAATGAAGGAGCACAACCCCTATTTTGGTCTTGAGGGAATCTGGAAAGGGATGCGTGTTCTATTTTTATGCCTCATGTATGTGTCTTCGGTGCTTGCTGATGTATGATGGCCATGTGAAGGCTTATGCTTCACGCACACTTTGACCAAAATAATTAAATTACCCAAACCATGAAATAGAGTTTTCAGAGGGGATTCTGGCCCTGAATATGGGTCACCAATATTAGTTTTGGGATAAATTATTGGTTTATTCTAATTATAAGAGTTAGGACATCATTTTCTCCCAAAGAGACCTGAATTTGACATAACATAATTAGGTTGATTACATTCATGGTTTCAATATCAATATCAAAAAAACCACGGGATAATTTAATGTGGCAGTAGATTAATTGAGTAGGAATTTGACAGTATATGTGTTGAAATATTCTAGTGATGAGTGGACCTTGATTTGTATAATCCCAAATGCATCTCAAGACCAATGAGCATAGTGAAGTTGTCTTCAAGGCCAGTGTTCTCCTTGTACCTTCCCTTATATAATAGATTAAATGAGATAATTGTAGTGATGAGTTATGTCATTGAACTATGAAATTACTACATGGTGGTGCGGTTCCCTATGGATTGTTATTTTCTCCTAGGAAGTTTAGTTTTCTGAAGATAGATTCATGGTATTGTTGTTCTTGAGAAACGTTGTGGTGAACGATAGCCACCAGTATTAGTTGGTTGTTCATCCTAGTGACACAAAGATGTTTTATGATGTAAATTGGATGTTCTGGTGGAAATTAATGAATGGAGATGTAGCTGAATTTGTATCGCAGTGTTATAAATGTTTGTAGGTTAAATAAAATCAACAATGGACCTCTAGTTTTATTCATCCACTACCCTTTACAACCTAGAATTTTGATGAGATCTACGTGGAATTTATTGTCAAAATAACTCATACACCCCCAGGGGGAATGATATTTGTGTAGTGATTGATCATCTGAATAAATCATCCCATTTCATTCAAATTTTGGATTCAACAATGTGGATTATTTGGGATGGTTTTAATAAGGAGGATGTGAAGCTTCATGGTGTGTCGTCCGTAATAAATTTTGTCATGGTGTTCTATTTTACCTCATGGTAATGTTATGGCCTACAGAAGGTGATTGGATCTTAATTAAATTTGAGTATGACATACCATTGTCAAAGGGATGGCCATAGGGAGTGGGTGAATCAGATATTGGATGAAATGCTCTAAGTTTTTGTGTTGGATTTTTGATGTCCTTTGGATTGACATTTGGGATTGGTCGAGTTTAAAAATAATAATAGTTATAAATCCTTTATCTTAATGGCTCCTTTTATGGACTTTTATTCTTAGACATGTCGGTCTCTTTTGTATTGGGATAACGTGGTATAATCCTCATTGTTGGGTGTGAGCCTCATGTTCAAAACATCTAAAAACTTTATGTTGATCGGGAATCATTTTTTGATAGAATAAATTCATCACAAGTCCTATTCCGATCAAAGGGACTGATCTTTGGAGTCTTCCATGGGTGATCATGTTTTTTTGAAGGTGGCCCCTCACATGTGTCACTGAGATTTTTGTTAGAAAAAGAACCTAACGCTAAAGGATGAATGAGATTTTGAGATTAAATAATGGATTGATAGGTTGTAATACATGATAAAAATTCCATCCAAATTGAAATCAATTCATGACGTGTTTCATGTATCTCACCTGATAAATTAAAATATATATCCACATGATGTGTTGAATTGGGAGAAGTTGGAGTTGGAGCCGAAATTGTCTGTGCTTGATTAGCCAGTGTGAATTATGGATTTTTATGAGAAAGTGTTCCACGGGAAGTCTATTTTGTTCTTCTAAGTTCTTTGGCATCACAATAGTGATAATCATGATACATGGGAGTGGAAATCATGGGATAAGGTGGAGTATCCTTTTTTATTTTATGTTCAAAAATTAGTGTGACTTTATTAGGGTGGAATGTTTGCATGGTTGGGAGAATTATCACATTTTTTGTTTTATTTTGAGGCATAACATTATTTTTTTATGGTCTTTATCCCTTTGGTTTTCAGTGATTTTTTGGAGAAAATGGTGTTTTTGGGCTTGATAGCATGTGACGCATGGTTGGTGCTTGGCTAGGGAAACTGGGAGCTTTCACCCAAGAAATTGTTTGGAAGAACTATGTAGCATGTTACTCATGGATAGAAAGGGTCTCACGGTTTCCACACAGTTTTGAAAACCATGATATATAACCGTTAGATTTTTTCATTTCATTAAAATGTGAAAATAACTAATTTTCATTCATTGAATTTTTCCCTAAATTAACTCTAATCAGAATCTTGTGGAATTTTTAACCCTGTGAGATTCCTCCAATACTTCTTAGATCATGTGAGAATCCAAATTTTGGTGGTTTGAAGACTTTTCACCCAAAAATAATCACATAAGTCATTTAATCTTTGATTTATTCCTTCTTCTAGGTTTTCACTTTCCCCCTCATTGGGTTGTTATATTCCAGTTCGTTGTTTTACCTAATTAGGGGCTGATCTAGTGTCGTGGGGTGAATTCATGATGGTTGTTGTTCAATAAAAACATTATAGGTTCTTGATTAGAAACTAAATAAGGATAATATTCATTATTAATATATATAATATTCATGTTCTTTATTATTCATAAATACCATTTTTAGTGCATTTTACACATTGAACATCATTTCACATTATGATTGTAATTCCTTCTTAAAATGCACTATTATGTCATACATTTTTAAACATCCTTTAAAGTACCCAATGATTTTGATTTTATTTTAATATTTAATTTTAATGATTATAATTATATTGGGAACAATTCATACTTGTGGAGTGTGGGAAGATTCACATTGGAAGACCACCAAAATGAAATTTTATTCAAAAAATTCTGGAGAAGGCAGATTGGGTACCAGCCCACTGATGAGAATGTGGGGCCCAAAATACTGAATCAATGAAAACCAAAATTCATGGGATTATAGATGAAATATTTATGAACAAATAATTATTTAGGATCCAGCGCTAATTCTGCTTCCATTGGGGTTATTCTGGCGGCCCAAGATGAAGATAAAATTCTGGGCTAGATTCTGCAGCCCAAAAAACAGCCCATCATTTTACATATATCCCATAAAACATATAATATTTTGGGCTGAAACTTTACATAAGGTTAGGGGACATCAAGAGATTAATTTATGTATTATATTTTCCACCCCAATTTGGCCATCTAGAAGGTATTATAAGAAAATATTTTCAGTGAAGCATGCTGGCATCCACCTCGGGTCAAGGTTGTAAAAGTCTCATCTCCCTTACATTCTACAACCCTAGGCCTACCATAATCAAGTGGGAACTTTTGTACTATTGTGAGCTCTACACAAGCCTCTGGAAATTCCTATTTAAAGTATTTTTGGTGGAGGAGTTTATCATCTTTGATCTTTGTTTCATCTTAATGTTTGGCTGCCAATTTGATGTTGTAATCACATTCCTTCTATTGTGTGTTCCTTGAATTACCTTAGTTCCTCTATAAAATTCTTCATCTTATCATTTTTCTATTATTCCTCTTATCACTTTGATACGGTTGCCTCAAGGTGTGAACTTGTTCATACCAAACCTCATGAGATTATCACACAACGGTGGAGTGATTGTAAATTTCATTTTTTTTACTTCTCCAATTCCTCCCTCAGGAGTATACTTTCCACTTCCATTGAAACCATAGGATCAATGGAGGGATAGCCCACTTATGGGTTTATCCAAGGGAGTATAAACTGAGTGTTTTGGATTTTATTTATCACTACCTTAATCTCTAATCAATTCATAAAAATTATATTTTTATTTGATGATTTTAAAACTTCTTTATCCTTATTGAATTTTAAGGCCACACACTTCAAGTTCTAATACGAACCTTTACCTAGGAGTGCTTGAAACATTAATCCTTCAAGTGTTTAAGTGAATACTATTAGGTTGTGTAGCCATTAAACCTATGAGTGATAATTTGTTTGATCTTCTTAAATGAACTCCTCTCAAATTTACGAAATTAAAATAGTTGAAAACGGAATGAATCCAATCCACCCAAGTGATATCCTAGGATCAACTCATACTTTAACATTAGTGTAATAATGTTAACGTAAACAAATATAAAATAAAACCATGTTTTCCACTTCATAGCCAAAAAAATCCATAGAATGTACAAGTCTATAGGTTTCTTCTTAGGTCTCTGAGGATTCGACATCCCAAGCTAAACTACAAGGACCGTTCTACCTTCATATGTTGGTTAAATTTGAGGATGAATCAAATTTTGAAATTATTTATGGGGACCCAAGTAAGTAATATCAACACCCATTCTATTCTCCATCATTTATTCTTTTCTCACCCAAGATCTATTATCTTCTCCCTTTCTCGTTTTTTTCTTTTGGTGCATGTCTTCCAACACCCGCGATCAATCAAACCATCTAGTAAGGGTGGAAAGTCCTGGGGTTGGGGAGTCAAGTGTACCTAGGGAATTATTGCAATTAGATCCTAATCTTATTCATATTCCAGATTCCAAACATGATCCCATTTCAATGGAAGTTCTTCAAAGATACCAACTAATAATCAAGGGTGGAAACAAAAATGGAAATACAAATGAGGCAGCCCCAAACTTTGGGAATGTGGTTGATCAAACCATGGATGACTACTTTACACCTGCCCAGACCAATGCCCCCTCATAAATTAGACATAATTCCCTTGGAGATTCATACTACATCTTTAATCCCCATGTCCTAAACCACCATCCCTCATTCCATGGAATGGAGTCAGAGATGCCCTACATTCACGTTAAGGAGTTCAATGACATTGTAGAAACCATGTGTCCCCCACATCAACTAGAATCAGCTACGATGAGGCTATTTCCTTTTTCATTAAACGACCGAGCTAATAATTTTCTAAACAATTTGAGACCATCATCCATCAAATCTTGGGACCAATTACAAAGATAATTCTAAAAATAATAATTTCCCCCCATAAAACAATATCTCATAAAAAGAGCATCCAACACTTCTTTGAAAAAGAGGAAGAGTCAATATATGAAACCTGGTAGATGTTCAAAGACACTCTAAAAATGGTTCCACACCATGGTTTCTCTATTCATAATCAAGTGAGAATTTTCAATGAATTTTTGGGTCCAAGGAACAAAAAATTCATTGGCATGATGTGTATTGGATGCTTCAAAAACAAATCCCTAGATGATGCTTTCGAGTATCTGGAAAGCCTTGCAGAAAAAAACCAAACATCGGGAAGTTCAACTTATTCAGAATTGACTAAAAGAACTAATGGAATTCATACACTTAGAGAAGAGTAAATCCTTAGGGCTAAACTCATAGCACTCTCTAGAAATGTTGAAAATATAGACCTTTGTAAAGTTTATGAAATCCAAACTATAGACCCTGTTTTCACAATTTGTGACAAACATGACCATAAGACAGACAACTACCCAACCATTCAATCCATCAAGGATGTTATTTTTGGTGGACTCGTAGCCTAATTATATTCCTTGATCTTTCAAAAGCCTCATTACCAAAACACATTCAACCCAAGGTATAATGACCACCGAGGCTTCCGTTGGAAGGATAACCAACAACCTAGAAAACCACAGGGAAAAAATCCTTACCACCATCAGAACTACCAAACCCATAACCAGTTCCAAACCCAACCTATCCAATTCCAACAACCACTAGTCCATTTTAAATAAACCATCCCACCTCCTAAATATCCCTTGGGATAATCCAATCTTCTCAAGCACCAACCCAAACTGTTCCAAAAATCCTACTAGAACAACTGTGAAAACAAATGGAATGGATGAATTCGGAAGTCACATACCTAAAACAAGAACATAAAACCATCAAAACTGGGAGGGCACCCATGCCTACTCAGTTGGTACCATCCTCAAGTTCAAGGGGAGTGTCACGTTGCACTAAAACAACTCGTGAAAAACTAGAGGATGTGACTATTTTGAGAAGTGGAAAATCATTTGGGAAACCTGAAAAACTAATTCAGAACCCATCTAAAGATTCAAACATGGATGAAAATTCAAATGAACCAAATGGTCAAACTGAAAAACACGATAATATTGTCAATGAAACCACTCTTCAACAAAAAACCCCTCAACCTGCACCATTTCCTTAATGCATGAGGGGGAATACCAAGCCAGAATTGAGTGAAACATTGAGGGAACTACTCTCACAAGTCATGTTGAACATTCTCCTTCTTGATGCAATCCAAAACGTACCTTCCTACTCAAAGTACCTTAAGGACTTGTGCACTTTTAAAATAAAAATTTCACATAAAAACCACGCCCTTTTGGAACCTAATGTGTGTACCACCATTCAAGGTACCATTACTCCTAAGTTGAAAGACCCAGGTTTCCCTTACATCATCGTTGAACTAGGAGAGAGCAAACTTGTCAAGGCATTGTGTGACTTAGGTGCTAGTGTCAATCTCGTCTCGTGTGTTGTGTACTGCTAGTTAGGCCTAGAAGAGCTCCAAACCACATCTGTCACACTTCAACATGCTGATCTTAGCATTAGGGTTCCAATGGGGAATTTGAAGGAAATTGTGGTAAAGGATGAAATCTTCTTAAACCCTGCTGACTACATTGTCCTTGAAAACCATCCAAACTTAAGAAATAAGGAACAAAACCCAATAATCCATGTTCTTCCCTTCCTTGAAACAATCAACTCTGTTATCTATGTATGAAATCAGAACATGACCATCACAATTGGAAACATGTGTCTAGACATGAACATCTATAATAAAACTCACAAATAGTGGATGATGAGCACATTCATGAATAAAAATGATAGGAAGAATTGATAATGAATCCTTAGAACATCAAGGAATATTTGATGGATGTTTATGTCGGGATGATATTGATTTCCTTTGTTCCCAAGAAGGAATATTTTTACTTTGGATTGAATCAGTTTAAAATTTCTCTTATGATGAAGTATTAAGTCCAATAATCAGTGAATCATTTCAGGAAACCACTTTCATGGAGACCAATCAAAATTCCTTCCCTAAATCTGATGAAGCTAGTCTAGTAGGTGAACCTTCTACATATCGAGAACCAATCCTATCTGAATCTATAAAAAAAATTGATCTTGAACCAATGTCCTAATATTCTTCGGAAATTTTGAACCAACCTGATCTTTAATTGAAAGAAATTCCCACTACACTCATTTATTCCTTCATAGGGGACAATAAAACACATATTATGGTTATTTATTCTTCTCTTGAATTCAATCCTGAGAGGATGCTTCAGGATTTCCTTAGGAAACATAAGAAAGTCATTGGTTGGACCCTTTATGATTTTCCTAGAATTATCCCACTTATCGGGACTCATAGGATTGTTTAGGAATCTGATTCAAACCCTATCGTCAACCTCAATGGCGACTGAATCCTAATCTCATGGAAGTACTGAGAAAAGAACTTCTGAAATTGTTAAAATCTAGTATCATATATACCATAGCTGAGAGTGAATGGGTGATCCCAATCCAAGTGGTTCCAAAAAAG
Organism: Viscum album; assembly: GCA_963277665.1. Lineage (NCBI taxonomy): Eukaryota > Viridiplantae > Streptophyta > Magnoliopsida > Santalales > Viscaceae > Viscum > Viscum album. The sequence continues at coordinate 952,334,963 of OY728127.1, forward strand.
TCTGTAATCACAGGGATATCCAATGAGGATGGAGATAATCTTCCAACTCGGGTGACTAGTGGATGGAGGGTCTATATCGACTATAGGAAGCTAAACACATTTACTAAGAAGGACTATTTCTCCTTACCATTCATCGACCAAGTCCTTGGGAGAGTTGCAGGTCATGCCTTCTACTGTTTATTAGATGGGTACTTGGGGTACAATCATATTGAGGAATCCCAAGAGGATCAATGGAAGACTACTTTCACCTTTGCATTCAAAAACCTTTCCTTCAAAAGAATGCCTTTTGAGTTATGAAATTCCCCTGGAACCTTCTAGCGGTGCATGATGGTAATATTCTCAGACATTGTAGGGGATTTTCATAAGGTCTTCATGGATTATCTGTGTTTGGGGACATATTTGAGGGATGTATGAGAAATGTGGAGAGAGTCTTGTCAGGATGTGAAGAAAAGAATCTGGTCCTAAACTGGGAAATTTCCAATTCATGGTTATAGAAGGACTAGTTCTAGGCCATCTAGCCACTAGTAGGGGGATTGAAGTTGATAAAGAAAAGGTTGACATCATTATTTACCTTCCATCACCTAATACTATCAAGGAAGTGAGGTATTTCTTAGGACATGCGGGTTTCTATAGAAGATTCATCAAGGAATTTGTTCAATCTCTTGTCCCCTTTGTTCTCTCCTAGTAAAGGATTCTCCATTTGATTGGATGGAAAGCTGTGTGGGTTCATTCTCAACCCTTAAATCCTCTCTCACCACTCCTACCATTATGAAATTACCAAATTGGAACCATCATTTCAAACTTATGTGTGATTCCAGTGACTTTGATGTAGGATCTTAGTTAGGACAACATTGTGATAAAACTAATTATGTCATTTCTTATACAAGGAAATCCATAAATTATTCCCAAATAAACTACACCACCATAGAAAATGAGTTTTTTGATATTGTGTTTTCCTTAGATAAGTTTAGGTCATACCTCTTAGGATCCTCCATCACTGTATTTACCGACCATTCTGCAATAAAATACCTCTTCCAAAAACAAGATGCTAAGGCTAGACTGATTAGGTGGGTCCTTCTCTTTCAAGAATTTTACCTCACAATGAAGGATAAAAAGGGAGTTAAAATTTTTGTATTTGATCACATCTCTAGGATAAAATTCAAAGACATATCAAATCACCTTTATGTGTTTGATTCATTACCTGATGAACACTTATAATATGTGAGTGACTGCCCTTGGTATGCTGACATAGACAATTTCTATAGCTATAAGAGTAATTACAATATTCTTAGGGACTCATGCTCGAAGTAAATTCCTTTCTAATGAAAGACACGATGTGTTTGATGATCTGTACCTCTATAAGTTCTACCCTGAACATGTCATTAGGATGTGTGTACCATAATCTAAACAAGAGTCCATCATTAAATTCAGTCACAGTGAGACATTTAGAGGTCACTTTTCCTCTATGAAAACATCTACTATGATTCTTTAGTGTGGTCTCTTCTGTCCCACCTTCTCGAGGGACTCCTTCAAATTTTGTAAAATTTGTCCTAAATTTCAAAAAATAGGGTCAATCACAAAGAGGAATAAAATGCCACTCACTACCATCTTAGTGATTGAAATATTTGACTGATGGGGAATCAATTTCATGGGTCCCTTCCTAAAATCTAGGGGATACCTCTACATCCTATTAGCTTTTGATTATGTCTCAAAATGGGTTGAATCCATTCCCACAAAGTCTAATGACCATCATGTTGTCATCCAATTTCTAAAATAGCACATATTTTCTCGATTTGGAATTCCTATGGCTATAATTAGTGACCAAGGAACCCATTTCTTCAACCGTCCATTCTATTCACTCATGTCTATGTATGGTGTTTCTCAAATGGTTTCCACTGCATACCATCGTCAAACCAATGGTCAATATGAGTTAGTAAATAGGGCATTTAAGAATATTCTTAAAAAAACATTCAATCCTTCTAAGAAAGATTGGTTCGAGAAACCCTAGGACACTCTTTGGGAATATCGTACAACATACATAACTATCCTAAGAATGTCACCATATAGGATGGTTTATGGTAAAGCATGTCATTTTCTAGTGGACATTGATCCTAGGCCTTTTGGCCAATTAAGAAAATGAATTATGAACTCTCATTGGCCGGAACAAAAATGAAATTAGATCTCAATGAACTTGATGAACTAAGGATGGAAGAATATGAAAATTCAAGGATCGATAAATATTGATTTCAATCAAACCAATCCAGGAATATAAAATTCAAACATTTTGAACTTGGAAAATTCATGCTATTTTATAGTTCCAATCAACATTTACACCTGGGAATGTTAAGGTCTAGATAGTTGGGTAATTTCATTGTGTATCATGTGAACCCCCATGGGGCAGTAGAGATTCAAGATCCCACTAGTGGTCACATTTTCAAGGTCAATGATCATAGGATAAAACCATTCGTTGGATCATTAAATAAACAAGAAATAGGGTTTGAGTTAGCTGAGCCAACCGATGAACAAGGAAAAATTTAATACATTTAGGATCCACTTCTAGCTAATGACATTAAAAAAAAGTGCTGCATGGGAGGAAACTGGTGGTTTTCATGATTCCAATATTTTTGGAATAATCTTTATTTTTCAAATATGATTAATTAATCATTTTGATATTTATATAAAATAGAATTTTGACCTATTCTTCTATTAAGAGTATGGATTTGTATGAAATGGGAGCACCATAATCATCCATGTCACATGGTGTGATCCTTAAGTAATACATTACCCAGAAATTTAAAAATAAGACAATGTATCATCATATCGTTTTATTTTTATTTTTTTATAGGTTAAAATATAAAACCAAAAATATATATATATATACTAATAAAAAAGGACATTACATAGGCCTTGGGTCAAACCCCAACACAACTGGCCATCCACGGGGAATCGAACCCAGGACCATAGGGAGACAGGGGTACACACTTACCACTGACCTACGCCTTTTTGTGCTTCCTTATTCTATATTTTTTATATATATACTTATATTATAAGTTCATTATTATAATATATATATATATTGTTTGTTTTTTTAATTTTTTTCCACTACGTAATTCTCTGAGTGACATCAAGATCAAGGGATTAAAAGGGGGCAGCAAGAATTTCAACTTTTACCACCAAGTGACTACATTCCATGATCCACATTTTCAATTTCCTTACTGAACTATCATTCAATACCTATACCCCCTTCTAAATTTACTTTTCTTTAAACACTGGGGAAAATTTTATTTTATGTTTGGGGGGATATAAAATAAAACATGATTTTGTGTCAAAAAAATGAAATATTTGAAAAAAATATATATGTGTAAATGGAAGGAAAATTTCGTTTAACTTTGAACATGGTAATACAAATTGCACACTTTGAAAATGAATATCAAATAATTTAGCATGACCTGATTCTGATTTTAATCCTTGTATAATTTAATGATCAGAGATTTTGGAAAGTGTTGCTATCCCATGTGATATTGAATCGTTTATAATTTCATTCAAATTTAAAAACGATCGCAATGCACGTCTTTTGGATAGTGGTGTATTAGTTTGATTTCATGGGCTCCCCCAAATAAATATCATATATTTGGGGATCATTTTAGTTTAATATTAGTATTCAATAAACAAAATTAAATAAAACAATAAATTTGCGTGTAGAGCAATGAAATGGCCTAATGCATGGCTTTCCGCACTTGGGGATCGTGACTCCATAGTTGTCTGGACCATAATTATTAATTTTATCTCTATTTTTATTAATTTGAATTGTTTTTGACTAAGTTAACTTGAGATAATTCTGGAGTATAAAGGATTCACTTGGTGCCCTAAGGTCTTTGAGCCTGGGATTCATCATCGAAGTCTCGCTACATGGGTCAACTCTTTTGACTAAAATTTCAATTACCATGGAAAAATTGAAAAATAAAACAAAAAAAATGAAACAATACAGTAATTGTTTATGAATACTCATCTTAATATTTAAATGTGATTCCACCTAGTGCTTCCATCATTTCCCTCTTCAACAAAGATGAACCCCCATGTCTAATGTGATTCACAACACATCATCACTCTTAATTGATATTGGATGAAATATGGCGATAAATTTGAACAAAGGAATGATCTCGGTATTGGGATCTACATATGGAACTATCCTGTATTAAAATATTTTGATGGGTTTCATTATTATTTGGTTTAAGGGTTTTTGATGATCATTTTTTATTAAAATTTTTTTGGAAACAGGAATTAGAATTTCATATTGTTGAGATATAATTTTCTCAGGACTAGAAAATCTCAAATTGGGGTGATTAGCCATTAAATGAGGCTAATATTCATTGTCAATATATATAATATTAATGTGCTATATTATTCAGAAACACCATTTTTAGTGCATTTTACACTGTGAACATCATTTCACATTATGATTGTAATTCCTTCATAAATGCACTATTATGTGGTACATTTTTTAACATCCTTTAAAGTACCCAATGATATTGATATTATTTTTATATTTAATATTTAGGTTTATAATTATGTTGGGAATAATTCATAATTGTGGAGTGTTGGATGATTCACATTGGAAGACCACCAAAATGGGATTTTATGTAAACAATACTGGAGGAGGCTGATTGGACACCAGCAAACTGATGAGAATGTGGGGCCCAACATACATGCCCAATGAATCCCATAATTCATGGGATTATAGAATAAATATATATATATATATATATATATAAATCATTCTTCAAGAGCCAGTCCTAATTCTTCCTTCATTGGGGTTATTCAGGTGGCCCAATTTGAAGATAAAATTCTTGGCCAGATTCTGCCCCCCAAAAAAATAGACCACCATTTTACACATATCTCATTAACCATAAACTATTTTGTGATAAAACTCTACAGACGGTTAGGGGGAATCCAGATATTCATTTTTTTTATTATATGTACCACTCTAATTTGACCATCTAGATTCTCTTCCAGGTGCATATCTTAAGTGGAAGCAATCTGGATACCACCTCGGGTCAAGGGTGGAAAAGTCGCATCTCCCTTATTTTCCACCTCCCTTGTCCTACCATACTCAAGTGGGTTCTTTTGTAATATTGGGAGCTCGACCCAAGCCTCTGGAAATTCCTATTTAAGGCAATGGTTTTGGAGGAATTGATCATCTTTAAGCTTTGTTTCATCTTAATGTTATGCTGCCAATTTGATGTTGTAAAAGCATTCCTTAAATTGCAAGTTCCATGAATTACCTTAGATTCTCTATAAAAGTTCATCATCTTCCAATTTTCTATTTTTATTCATATCACTTTGATACCGTTAACTCAAGGTGTGAAGTAGTTCATACCAAGCCTTGTGAGATTATCACCCAACGGTGGAGTGATTGTTATTTTGTTTTTTTACTTCTCCAATTCCTCCCTCATGAGTATACTTTCCACTTCCATTGAAAAAATAGAACCAATGGAGGGATAACCCAGTTATGGGTTTATCCAAGGGAGTATAAAGGGGCTGGATGGAATGTTATTTATCAATACATTAATCTTTAATCACTTCTTTAAAATGGGATTCTTTTGATTATTTTAAAACATCATCATCCTTATTGAATTTTGAGGCCACACACTTCAAGTGCTAATACGAACCTTTAACTTGGAGTGCTCTAAGAATTAAACCTTAAAGTGTAAAGGTGATTAGTGTTAGTGTGTGTAGTAATTAAACCAGTGAGTGATGATTTGTTTGATCTTCTAAAATTAACTCATCTCAAATCTATGAAATTGAAATAGTTGAAATGTTAATGAATCCAATCCACCTCAAGTGATAACCTAGGATAAAATCATACATTAAAATTGAATTAACTTCATTGTATTAGAGTTCACTTAAACTCATATAAAATCAAACCATGTTGGCCACTTCATAGGAAAAAACAGTCCATAGAATGTACGTATCTATAGGTTTCTTCTTAGGTCTCTGAGGATTCGAAAACCCAAGATAAACTACAAGGAATGTTCTACCTTCATCTATTAGGTAAATTTGAGTGTGAATTATGTCTCTTCATGGGGCTCTTGTGGTTTTACACTAGATTCTATAAGATTCTATGTGGGATGTGGTTGATTCCATGATTTTTCATGAATAAAATACTTTGTCTTACTTTATTGGATTTATAAATGTTTTTATTGAATCTTTGTGGAGTGGGAATGGGTTTTTTAAAATTTTGAGATTCATATATGATTAATGATGTTTTTAATGGAAAATTATAATGTTTCACGAGTGTTTCATTGTGGTGCTTCTTGATTGTGTTTTATACCCTTTGTGAATGGTGAAAAATGTGATTTCAAAGGTACTTGAGGTGAGAATATGTTCAAAGTTTTATTCAATATAAATGTATATAGTTCCATGTTATATTATTTTTGTGAAAATTTAATTTGTGTTGTTAATTGTGAAACTGATTTTATTAATATCATAAATATAGATTTAGTATGAGTATGAATTTGAATGGGGATTTTCCTAGGTAATTGGTTGGATTTCATGTGTTCTTTTCTTATAGAGTTTTCAAATGGATGTGTGAATTGTGCAAGTGGTGGAGAATTTATTTCATAATTTTTTTGGTGTCTGTGTAAAATGGAACATTGTTTTTTTATGGAAAATGGTGGTTTCCATGTGATCTTTTAATGTTAGATAAATGTGAATTATGAAGGTGGTGATTTACATGTGTGATTTTGATGCTTGGAATGTGTATGTGAATGTGATGAATTGTTTTATATTTGAAATTTAATTCGATCATAATGTAATCCCTAGTTTCTATGTTGGAATACTAGAACCAGTAAACTACTTAAATTGGTTGAGGCAAGGCACAGATTCATCTAGCATGATTGATGCAACATTAATAACCAAACATCTGATATGATTGAAGACCACTATAAATTTGTATAGGATCTCCTCTAGTGGATCATGCATGGGAATGTTGGTAGTTTTAGTTTATGACATGGATAACATTATAATTTGGGATTTGATCCCCTCTAAAGGGTCAAGCATGAAAATGATGTCAGTATTTGTTGGAGGATTTGATCACCAACGTACAAGGTATCTATGGTCCCAATAGTGCTTTATTACCCATGGGGATTATTGTGGGTTCTTGTTGAGACATGATTCTTATGTAATTGGTTCTTTCCATCTATATGAGGTGGAAATTGAGTATTTTAAGTTCGATGAACATTTATTTTGATAAAAAGGTTATCCATAAATGTGTTTCTTTCATAATGGTATTCCTAATATGTTTTCTATAAAATGAATCAGTGCTCCTATGAAAATATTCATGTTCATTTATTCTCTAATGTTATATAATGGAAGATTTATTTTAGGAATCCTCCTACTCAGCTTTGGTTCACACCCTATATACATATTTGGTGAACATAGAATTTTTTATGTATAAACCAAATAATGGAATGATGTATCATTGTGGTGATGGTGGATCTAGATCCTAGTGTTCCACTTCTTGTAGGTATTTTTGGTTGTGGCTTGAGGGTTGTGACCCTAATGTTTTATGGAGTAATTTTGGGTTGTTCTTTCATCCACTTATATTTTGATATTTTTTGTTTTGATTATTCCTATGAAACTTTTAATTTGATTTTTTTTACCCCATTTGGATTTGATTATTAGTTATATCATGTTTGTTAATATTGGGTTTTAATGGTCATATGAATGGGTGAAATCATTACTGAAGTGTATTGTTGATACCTATGAACTAATTTCTAGCTCATGGGTATTGGGGACACCTTTTTGGAAATAGGGAAGGTCGGATTGGGTGTCATGTTGGATGGAACCATATCTTGATTCATGACAAACACACCCAATGCAGCACAAAGAAGTTTGGGATGGGGAAAATTTGACGGGTATAGGTGTACTGACCTAAACTATTATGAATTAAATTTCCCTTTTTTATTTATTTAAATGTATTATTATAAAATATAGTTATATAAAGAACTTGATATTATTCTATTTTATTATATCCAATCATATTTAAAATAATATTATGTGTCATTACCAGTGATAATATATTCTTTGATCTATGACCATGTGATTAGTATAAATATAGGGTTTTAAAAAATTCTGTTGACACAGAGAGAGGAAGTGATGGCCTCAACCAATAGAATGATATACTATAAATACCATTTATCAAGGATTAATATGGAGCTATAATTTCTTGTTTTTTTCCACATACCAGGCCCAAGCTGAGCTCCAAGAACTTAAGCATGAGAAACATATTTTACAGGAGAAGTTCAATATCTTTGAGATCACGACCTGAACCATGTTCATAGAACAACCCCATGAATGCCTCACAATCGGGAACATTAATCTTAGATTGTATATTGTGATATTAAAGGGACATTTATCATGACCCTAGAAATAGGAATATGTAAATTATGTTTTATTGAATAATGAATATATTTTCATTTTATTATTGTGAATTATGAAATGATTTGTAAATGATAAATTTGAATATTCGTTAATATAAAAATTAAATTAATGAATTTAGAAATTAATGTATTTTTTAAATAAATAAAAATTTTATGGATTATTATTATTATTATTTATCAAATATAAATTATCATATAATATTTATGATGTCAAAGGTAATTTTCATTAGGGTTCAAAAACATGTTATTGTCCAAAATACGTCACTTTTTAATAAATTTTGGTCATTATTTTTAGAAGGGTAAATTTAAATATTTAGAAAATTATTTAGGTAAAATGAATATTTATTTGGAATCATATTTTCAAAATTATCTAATGGTAATTTTTTTGACAATTCTCCAAGACACTCGAATTTTTGGTAAAAGAATAAATACCTTAAAAATATAGCATAATTTTTATGAAATCAAATTAACCCAAATGTGATGTAATAAGTAATATAATTGCGATTAAAGAAAAATTTATGTTTTCCAATTAAAATAATATGAATTTATGTTTATATTATTTATTTTTTAAATCCATTATGAATCCTTCAATTCATATAATATATTTTATGATTTTAAAATCATTTCTTTAACAGTGTGTCTCATCTCCAGATCAACAATGGAAATATTTTAATCCATTTGTACTTACCCATATAAAATAATAAAAACTAATCTCCATTATCAGAATCCATGGGAATAATCAGGGTAATGTTTGAGGTTTTGGAAATTTTATTCTGCAGAATCTTCAACTAAAATAATAATGAAATATACCTCTTTTCTCATATAAACCCAACCAAGTTCCCATTTCTCTTCACTCAAACACCTTGGGTAACATACCAAAAAATCCTTCAACTCAATAGAGTTCTCCCAGGGTTCACCCATGTTCTCAATAGGTCCTTCCCAAGACATTGGAATCACACATTTATATAAGGGGTCATCCACTCCACTCTTTTATTAGGAAATACTTTTATGTTATTCCTTTTCATTTAAATTGTGTTATGTTGTGATTTGTTCTTACATATCCCCATTAAATTCCATTTTTATTGAAAATGATTATAACCAATTTAAAACTCATTTATTAATCCTATTAACCTTTATGTACACCCAATAAAATAATGAAATTCTATAAGGGATCCTCACATTCTCTTCTATATTCATGATTTTTTATGAACTTATGAATTTTTATTTTCATTTCATATTATTTGGACATCTGTTTACATGTACATATTTTTTCTATTTTATGTCAAAATTATGATATATCCCATTGACTCTCATCAAAAACATTTATGAATTCTTTTGTAACACCATTATGATTTTGAAATTTCATTGTGATTTTCTATTCCAAATAAATTTTATAGTTAATACCATACCCATTTTTCTATCAAGGGTAATGAACTCTATGCACATATACATATTGATTTGGGACTTTAATGTACATAATACACATTTATTTATCATGGAATAAATTATTTTGATGAATGAATCCATATTGAATGATCTATGTGGCACACATAATCATGATAATAAAATTATTATGATGAGTATGCCCAAATATCGCTCTAGTGAATTGGTTAATGAATAGTATCATTATACATAATGTTGGAAAAAGGGTGTACCTCGTTCCTTTATGGGTATTTTCTCATCAATAGGTCTTGTAAAATTTATCTTTGTCCTATTTTTATGATTCAATGTTTTAAGTTGTTGCTACATTATACATGTAATGATTATCATTCTTCATCATGCCTTATTATTTATGTTCCTTTTAGGATCAATTTATATGCCTATTTCCTAACATGTATTATATTATTTATGTTCTTTCTTTATTATTTCCTTATTGGGATTTATATCTCACCAGATTCTTATTTTTCCCCAAGATATCCCATGTAATTTTAAGTTGTTGTAAAGCATGACCATATCATTCATGTTTTCAATAATGTTTTCTATCCCATGTTATAAGTCATTATGTTATGCACCTAATTACCGAAGACACTAAATTTATCAATATTTTGGGATTTATTAAGTTAACCTTTATGTAATAATACATATATTAATGTGTAATAAATAGTAAGGTTGTCATAGTTGGAAACAGAGAAGGAGTTTAGTTATTTTTGGGAATAGGATTAGATACAAATAGATAATGGATTAGAGATAACACAAATTATATGAAAACATACCTATGTTTTGGATAGAATATAACAAGTATTTTATCAATAAAATACATCCTTTTTATGATACTAAAAGTGGATGGGGATCTAGAATAGATGTACATAGGATTAATAACCCCAAGAAGAAGTCGCAGGCTTGACATGGGGAAATCTGGTACAAAACAGTAGGCCTTAGTGCACACCTAGATTGAAACACCTTAGAGATATGCATTAGTAAATCCATAAGATAATTATAATCCATTATTATGTGAATAAAAAATCCTAATAATAATAAATTTAATGAAATCGATCTGGGATAACATATTTTGATATCTGGATACTCATAAAATGAGAAGATAATAGTAATTTAAAATCCATCCCTTTAATATCATTGTATTCTCCATTATGAGTTTAATTGTTAGAGATAATCATACCTAATTTTCCTTTTATTATATTCGATGGCCAAAATAGGTGGAACCTCTTTAAAAATTGATGTGAAGGGTAGTGTGGTGACTTCCCCAATGAGATTACCAACCCGATGGGAGTGGGAATCATGAGCATTAATGTGATACACTCTCATATAACTCATGTAATGAATATAAACCTCGATTAGGAGGAGCACACTAACCCCCCTAAGAAAGAAAAAACCCAAATCGAGATATTCATGAAAATAATTTCTACTAATTTCAATGGATTTTTTACCCCTAATCATGGATGAATGGATCAAATCCATAGGATGATAATATCCATTATTCAATGAACCAAACAAGAGCATGTTCTTCTATTTGAAAATCATATAGAGAGAAAATATTATCAGTGGTGGATATTGATCAAGAATAAAATCATAAGAATAGATTAAATCAATGGAGTGGAAATAATTCTAGAATTTTTTTTTCAATAAATATTTTTCTCGCACTCTCCGACATAAAATAGAAAGGTTTTTCATTGAAATAAAGAAAACAGATAATGAATCTATTGGGGAGTGTATGGAAAACCTAAATATAATTGCACAATATTCACTATTTTTTCATGAACTATAAATAAAAGGTTTACCACTTCTTTGTTGGTATAAAACCTTGTCGACGAAAAGCCCTGGTGTTCCGTGACATTGATTGTGATGAGGAAATTTTTTGATGTGCCTGCAATGTTGAAATTTTGATCAAATAATCCCAAGGGTATTGTGGGGATAAAAAGAATAACATTGATCATAATTCTAGTGGGATAATGTAGAAATATAATGGTGCTATGAATTTTTAGTATCCCACTTTTCTATGGTGCAGAAATATGCACCTAGTGTATTGTCTAAAGGGACAATGAAATGATTTAGGTGCTGGATGAAAAAATAGCTAATAATTCATTATTAGAGAAACCAATGAATGTGATAGAGGAAAGGAATTATTTGGTAAACCCTATGTAAATTTTCCATTGGTTCAACTAAAAGGAAACATGGAACTTTTCAAACCAAATCCCTAATGATAGTTTTTTCTAAGATGACGAAAAACCTACAATGCAACTGGGGAGGGATTTTACCATCACTACCACTAATGAGAATCATGAAAACTAACTGGGGAAATTTACATGAGTTATTAATTAAATAACATAAAACATAATTTTTTATTCTAGATCAATGAATTCATTCATTTCAAAAAAGTTTATTTTAATTATTCAAACACCACCACAAACCTGTAAGTATAGGTGTCGATGTAAACAATGAATGTGGTAATTATTTCATCCCATGTTTATAACTCGTCCCCCATATCAATTTGTGGGATTAACTTCCCAAATAACTTTTTCATTCTTATTTGGTGGAATTTCATGCAATTAGGGTCATGGATTACCTTTCTCTATACAGATCCAACTTAAATTTCTGTGAGAAAGAAATCACTCTCAATATGGTGAATTGACCACTAATACATGTTCAAGGTTGAGGATGAGTCTTATTTAGAAAAATAATCTCATGAATGGATATTAAGTACCTATGAGAAATAATATATTTTCCAAATGATTGAGTATATGTAATGAACCATCCTCAAAGATATTCCTATTCTGAGGGAATATTATGATGTGTTTCATAAGGAATTGTATGGTATTCCTCCTAGACGATATGTTTAATTTTAAATCAAACATATCCATGGGGTGTTTCAAATAACCAAGACTCTATGTAGTAAGATGTTGGGGAAATTATTGAGCTAAAGAAAAAACTACATGTGAATCTTGATAATGGATTTATACACCAACGTGCATTGCCATAGGTTGCACCAGTCTTCTACGTCAAGAATAAGGATGGGTCAATGATCCTTTTCATTGATTATCGTGAACATTGAAGGATCACAATAAAGAAAAAGTATCCTTTTACATGGATTTATGACTGGTTTGGTCAGCTATGTGGATTACAATACTTCTCAATGGTTGATAATTGGTTGGGTTATTTCCATGATAGGGTAAAAAATGAGGATGTCCAAAAAAACTACATTTCATACAAGGTATGGGTACTATCTGTTCATAGTAATGAAATTAAAACTCACTAGTTCTCCAAATACTATTTATGGAAATTATGAAAATAGAATTCATATATTACCTTGAAATTTTTTTGGTAGTATTTGTTGATGATATTCGAATATACTCTAAATCCAAGGAGGATAATGAGGAGCATATAAGAAATGTGCTAATGCCTTGTGAACAGATAAGCTCTATGAAATGTACAACAAGTGTGAGTTATAGTATAATAAAGTCTTATTCATAGGATTTATCATCATAAGTAATGTTATATATTTGGATCCTTCAATGAAATAATAAATTGAAGGACGACTGAGGACACCCTATGTGATAGATATCTATAGCTTCCATGGATTAGCTATATCTTATCATTGATTTGGGAAACTTTATCATGATTTACAAACCCTATTACCAAGATATCTCAGAAGGGAGTCTTGTTTTCTTTGAATTATTAATGTGATGTAATATTCATGGAGGTGAAAAGGTTGAATATCAATACCCATGTTCTCACACTACCCATAAGGGGGGAACATTTTGTAAATTTTAGTGATGCTTTGAAGAAGGGATTGGGTTTTCTATTGATGAAAAATAACAATATAATTTCCTAAACCTCAAGGAATTTAAAATTTCCTGAGAAAGATCATCCAACATATGATCTGGAGTTGAAAAGTGTGATATTTTCATTGAAAATATTATGACATTATCAATATGGGGAGAAGTGTGTGATATATAAAAATCAAAAGATCCATAAATATACCTTAAAATAGAATGAAAGTAATATTATTAAACACTGATGGATAGAGATCATCAACGGTTATGACTACTCAATCTAATACCATCCTGGTAATGAAAATAATGTGGTAGGTGCTCTATATAGAAAGGACTCAGCAATTCTATAAGTTATGAGAAATGAAAAGGATGTGATCTTCTTGTATTTGAAAATTATTGATATGAGAATCATAAAAAAAGGAACATCATAAATCCATTCAGAAATTATTGCTTATCCATCTCTTTTGGAAAGGATAAAGGTTACTCAAAAAGATAATGTGTCATTTCAGAAGAAAGTGGAAACTATAAAAACGAGAAATCATTGATGTTGATAGTTAATTATGAAGGAAATATGATTTTTGTGTCAAGACTATGTGTTCTATAAAATACTGAGCTAAGGAAGGAAAAATTGGATGATGCACATAGATAAACTTTCTCTATTCACAAAGAAAACACAATGAGGTATCAAGATGTCCAAGATCACTATTGGGGGGACAACATGATGAAGGAGACTGTTGAATATAAATAAATGTGCCTAGAATGTTAGCAAGTTAATGCCTGAATGAAGTAGTATAAAGGGATGATTCAACCATTACCCATACCCACATGGAAATAGAAAAGCATCACCATAGAATTTTTTACCATACTTATAAATAAATCTAAAGAAAACAATGATATATGGGTTGTTATAGATCATCTTACAAAGGCAGCACACTTCATTGTGATTCAAGAGGATTTTTCATAGGATTAATTGAAAAAAATATACATCAATGAAGTTGTAAGGATGCATGGATTACCATTATATATTGAATCTGATTGAGATCCAATATTTACCTATAAGTTTAGGAAAATTCTCCATCATCCTCTAAACACTAGGCTGAATTTCAGTACTTCCTATCATCATCAAACTGATGGCCAATCTATATAGTCTATTAAAAAACAATAAGAAATTTTTGGATCTTTTTCAAAGAATATCAAAGGACGATAGGACCAATAACATGATTTGGCTGACTTCTCTTACGAAAACAGTTTCCACTGTTGCATCAAAATGGATACCTAAAATTTCATCTGTGGGTAGAGGTGTAGAACACTAGAATGTTGGGATGGATATCATGAATGAAAACTTCTAGTTCTTATAATGGTTAAGGAAATATAGGATATGGTTATGACTAATAAACAGCACATCAAGGATACTCATAGTCGATTGAAAAGCAATGGAGAGTTTTTTACGAGACTTAGAGTTTTATTTTAGAGGCGTGATATTCCTACACATATCTCAATAGAGGAATGTGATGAGATTTGGGGAGAATAAAATGCTGCTTCCAAGGTGCAACAACCATTTTCAGTTCATTGATTACATTGAAGTAGTGGCCTATCAGTTAGCACTCCCACCAAACCTGTCTCAAGTACATGATATATTTTATATATCCCTCTTGATAAATTACAGACCAAACCTCCCACATATACTAAATATAGATTTTTTCCATTTGAGAATGATATTTGCTATGAAGAGTAGCTGGTGAAGATTATATCTTGTAGAGAAAAGGTTCTATGAAATAAGACAATACCCCTCATCATTGTTTTATGGTGAAAATATATGTTTTAAAAAGAAATGTGGAAATTGTAGATAGTGATGAAGAATAATTACCCTCATCTATTTTAGTGTGGGAAAATAACATTTCATGGGAGAAATTTCTATAGGGGGAATATTGTAATGACCTAAACTATTATGAATAAAACTTCTATTTTAAATATAATTTTGTCACGACCCACCCTCGGGGTCCGTGCCGTGACTACCCCAAGCCCGCCTTCCATAGGCCAGGGGCTGGCGACTAGCACCAAGGCGTAAATCCCGGTAAAAAGGGAAGGCATTGCCTTTGTAAAGTAAACAAACACCACAGAGTAAGCAAGCGGAAAGTAACACTAAGAAAAAACAGATTACAACTAAAAGTTCGGAAAGTAAAAAGGGGCCGGAAATACAAGCCCAACTGTAAAGTACAACTCGAAAGGGAAAACAACAACTGAAAAGTAAAGCTGCTACGCCGAGCTGACCACTGGAAATCCCACCTGAAGGGTGGGTACAGATAGCTCCTCTGCTCCTCGGGTCCCGCCGTCTGCTCCGAGTATGTCCCGCCCAGTGGTCTGCCTCTGGGTACCGCCTCGTCGTATAGTCCACCTCCAGGTACCGTCCAGTCCTCAAACACTCGGCCTCTGTCAGTACTGGTCGTCGTCTGCAACCAACACAACGAGGTGCGGGCATAGCCCGTGCAGGGGTGAGTATAACGATACTCAGTAGGGACCCCGAGACCCTCAAGGTCTCACTAAAACCAACAAGGATAACCACAAGAAGATCACAACAGATAAACTCTACTTAGGTATATGCCCATACATATACCTAAGTTATCAAGTAGCCCATCTCAGTCATGAGGAAACACAAGAATCATGAGATCAACGGATAACCACTACCCAGGTATATGCCCATACATATACCTAAGTTATCAAGTAACCCATCTCAATCATGAGGAAACACAAAGGTAAAAGTCTCAGCTCAAACCAGGATTTTCATTATCGAAACCGTAACTGCTGAAGAGCTCCGTCTCTAGAGTGTACAGTGGTCCTGTCACGACTCCGAGGCCGCCGCTCACTAACCTATGACTGCTGAAGTACTCCTCCTGTCGAGTACTGCGGGTCTGCTGCCAACTACCAGGCGCTCCGTCCACTGAGGGTCTGCTGCCAAATACCAGGCGCTACCCAGATAGCCTACTGAGGTACTCCTCCTGTCGAGTACCGCGGGTCTGCTGCCAACTACCAGGCGCTCCGTCCGCCATGGGTCTGCCGCCAAATACCGGGCGCTCCGTCCACTGGGCTAGTCGACTCACTCCAAGTCGAGTCGGTCAAGCAGTCGTCAGGTCTCAGCCGGCTACACGGTCTCCGTACTCTGCACGCTCGTCTCCGGGAGGGTCCGCTCCACGAGCTACTGGTCGATACTCCAAGTATCACAAAGTCCCGCAAAGAAGTATCTCAAAAGTCCGTCTCGTCACAGGGGTCTCAACGCAACAAACGGCGCGTCGATCGGACGCCCGGTCTGTGAGTTATGAGCCTTTTCGTCCCAGGGGCCCGGTTGGTTTCGAGAGCGAAACCAATCCCGGCCGTATCTCAACTGTACCCCGAACTCCCATAGGGTAAACTCAAAGGGACCGTTACCCAACGTAACCACCAACGCCGCTGACGGTCCATCAAGCGGACGTCATGTCTGAAAGATATTAGCTTTCCCGTTCCAGGGGCCCGGTTGGATTTCGGGAGCGATCCAACCCGGCCATACTCCGACTGCATCCAAAACTCGGGCGGAGTATGTCAAAAGTTCCGTCTCATCAAGAGGAAGTCAACGAAACAGACGGCGCGTCAATCGGACGCCCGATCTGTGAGTTATTGGCTTTTTCGTCTCCGGGGCCCGGTTGGTTTTTAAGGCAAAACCAACCCGACCGTACTCCACCTGCGTCCAAACCTCGGGCGGAGTATGCCAAAAGATCCGTCTCACTAATAGGAACGCAACGCGACTGACGGCGCGTCAATCGGACGTTCGTGGCTCAAGATATGAGCGTTTCCGCTCCGAAGGCCCGGTTGGTTTCGTGAACGAACCAACCCGGCCGAACACAAAGTAATCCGAAACCTTGAGTGCGATATACCGAAACGACCGTCTCGATCCAAGGATCGCGTTGCCGCTGACGGTTCGTCGATCGGAGGTCCGAGGCTCAAGTTATGGGCCAAAAACTAATTATGGTTCGAAAGGGGGGGGGGTCCGGGTCCGGGCCGACCCGGCCCGACCCCCCCCCCCCCTGGGGCGGCGCGGAGGCCGGCGGCGGCAGCCGGCGGCGGCGGCGGGCGGCGGCGCGACGGCGCGGCGGGCCGCGGCGGCCTGGCGCCGCGAGGGAGCTGCGCACGCGGGGGGCTAAGCCCCCGCTCCTTCCAAGAGGCGGCGCGGCTATGCCGCGCCGTTTTGCTTTAGGAAGCGCCCCCCCCCCCCCCCCCCCCACGTGGGGGGCCTGCTGGAAACGAAACCGAGGGGGCCGGTTGCCCCCTCCCTTCAAAGAACCGCCCCCCTCTTTAAGAGGGGGGTTTTTACATGCTGACCGGGGAATTAATTCCCCGGTTTAACGGCATCCGGCCGGCCAGCTGGCCGGCCGGTTTTCTCCAACGGGACCGGAATTTCCGGTCCCCTCTTCGGCTTCCGACGCCGGCGGCCCGGCCGCCGGTCTTCTCTTCCGCCGCGGCCCGGAACCGGCCGCGATCTCCTCGTCCCGCCGCGGCCCGGAACCGGCCGCGGTGTTCGTCATCCGGCGTGGTGCGACGGCACCGCGCCCCTTCGCCGTACTTTGATTCTTTTCAACGCGGCGCGACGTCGTCGTGTTCTTGAAGATTTTTCCTTGACGTAGCGCGACAGCGCCGCGTAAAATAAAAGCACGATCAACCGCGTGGTGCGACGGCACCACGCCACTTGCTTCCACCCGCAAGAACAAACAAGATCGTTAGAGGGGGTTCGGTCGTGTTCGTGCGGTCCGGCCCCCTCACGTTAAAATAATAACGCAACTTTAAATAATCAACATCCTCACGTTAGTCATACAAACCACGAGCAAGAATGAGATAATTAAATATTAAACAACATCCCCTACCTTGGTATAAGGTTCGAAGATTGTTCTACGTTCCGCGGAAGACGACGTCGCGGAGGTCGGGCGACGCGGTCGTCGTTCGTCAAATTCAACGACGAAGAGGCACGTCCGAAGAGGCACGTCGTTGGCGAATCCTTGTACGCCGACGAAGGTTGTCCGAGGAAGGTGCGGTGTTCTCTCTCGTTGACACCGAAGACGAAGAAGAGCGGAGCGGCGTTCTTCGTCGGAACTTGAGCGTTCTACGTCAAGTCTTGAGGAAAGTCAAGTAAAAAGGAAACAACGAACTCAAGAACCCTTACCTTGATAGTCGCACGATGACAGAGTCGTGGAATATCGGTGTCGATTCCTTTGACGTCGGAGGAAGAGTCGTTGTCGAAGGCGTTCGTCGCGAAAAACCGTCGCGGAAGAGATGACGCGGAAGAAGTACATCGCGTCGCGGATACGGCGTCGCGGATGGATCGTGTTCTTCGGCGGAGAAGTTCTTCGTTGAAGAACGACGTTCTTCGCGTTCTTCGTTGAGTTTGAAGAAGAAGAAGAGGCTCTCCAAAAGCTCTCAAGGAGACAAAACAAACAACCCAAAATAAAATAAGACATCTTCTTATTTTATTATTACAATACACATTAGAATTTCAAAATTTTGAAATTCAAAAAGGTTAAACTCTCATAATTAATTAAGTAACTCAAGTTGACAACATTAAATGAAAAGAGTTAAAGGGGAGGTTTTGAGAGAATTTGAGGAGTTGGGGTTCGTGTGGATCCCACCTCACTTAATCCTCCCAAGGGAGGTTAAGTGGATGTGGGTCCCACTCCCAACTCCCTTTGGTAGGACTTAACTAGTTAAAAATAAAATTTGTTCCTCACAAATTTTATTTAACTTAAACTAAAAACCCAAAAACTAACTTTCAACCCGCAACAAACGCAACTTCCGAAAAGGACTCTTTAAGCGAATATCTGCGCTGCGAGTTCATCGGTGCCCTCGGATTTCAATTCCGAGCACCGGATCAAATGTTAGAAATACCCGCTCGTTCGTTCACTGAACGTACCTGAGCCAAACTTCGGAAATTAATTCCGGGCACTCCGGGCCTCGGAATCAGGTGCCGTCTGAAACCGCGCTCTTGTAAAATTCTAAAGAAAATTAAGAAAAAAATTTCCCTTGAATTTTACGGGTCTTTACATTACTCCCACCTCAGGGCTTTACGTCCCTGTAAAGCTACATCAAAAACTAGGGAAACAAAAGAGGGTACTGAGCACGCATCTGAGCCTCCCTCTCCCATGTGCTCTCCTGGAGATTCCCGTGCTGCCATCTGTTGCGCAACAAGAGGAATCGATCACCCATGTAGGACCCGCTCCTGTCGATCCTCTATCTCCACCGGGACCTCCGTAAAAGTCACCCCATCGTCAACGTCAAGCTCCCCATGGTCAAAGATGTGCGTTGGGTCGTGCACGTATCTCCTCAGCTGAGACACGTGGAAGACGTCGTGCACCCGGTGCAACTGAGGTGGTAGAGCCAGGCGATAAGCCACCTCACCAACCCTGCTGAGGACCTGGAAGGGTCCGATGAAGCGCGGAGATAACTTGTCGCCTCGGCCAAATCTCCGAATAACACGTCGAGGTGAGACCCGCAAGAAGACGTGGTCACCATCCTCGAACTCTAGTGGCCTCCGCCTCCTTTCAGCGTATGACTTCTACCGGCTCTGTGTTGTCCTCATCCGCTCCTGGATGACATGGACCTCCTCTGACGTGGCCCGGACCATCTCTGGTCCCACAAGAGCTGCAAGATTTCTTCTTTACCGATAAGAGAAACCTGGTCTCATCCCCTGGATGAACCACATTCTTTGCCTAAAACAGTCAATCCTAACATGGATGATACAAATCCATACCAAGGATGACGTCGTAAGGCCTCGACGCTACTACTAAGAGATCCAACCGTTACTCTCGCCTCCAAGGGTTGAGTCACACTGTCGGCATCAGTGTGTGGTAACTGGTCTCCTCCAGTAGATGTCTCACAAGTGAGGGTCAAGTCAACAGTCAACTGGAACCTCTTAGTAACATCACAAAAGAGGACAGGAATGAAAACATCACAAAGGATGCGTCTTTTATTATTGCAGCTCATATTACAAGACGCTACACAAAAGCAACATCAACATGGAACTAGAAGTACAAAAGACGTATCCACTAGTTCCTCCCCTGTCCACCTGCTCCCAGAGCTCCATGATCGTAAGCTTCAGCTGCCTGAAGCTGTGCTCTCGCATGTTCACCTACTCCTTGTGGTCGGGGTGGACCTCCTGGTGGTGGTGGTGGAAGAGCCTCAAAGCGTCGTCCACCACCTGCTGCTCGGCCAGCTCCTCTGCCTCATCCGCCTCCTCCGCATGGCGGGTCGGGCAGTCACGAGCCATGTGACCCTTTCCGCGGCATGAGTAACACAACCTGCTCCTTGCACGACTAGCTCTGTTCCCACTCCGGGTGCCCTGCACCACTGGTCCTAAAACCCGAGATCGCCCAACTGCTGGTCTGGTCCTCCTGGACCTCTGCATCATCTGTCTACTGCCCACAGATGACTCGGCTTCTGATCGAAAAACACACGGCAAAGGCAGAATCTCCTGTACACGCTCGGGGTGTAGAGATACTGGCACAAACTCCACCCTGAAGAAGGTCTCGAAGTCTTCCCATGCGAAGTCCATCTCATCGCAAAACTGAAACAAGTGGCTCAACCACCTACCTGCTGTTGCGTGTAGTAGGCTCGCAGCGAGGATCACCATGAGGTCTGCTGGTGTCCTCACTAGCCTAAACACTCGTACCACTGCCTCCAGCCAGTACTCTGCAGCCTGGGGATCCGTCTCCCCGCGAAACCTGGGCGGTCGCTGGCGCTGAAACTCATGCAGTGCGCTGAGGCGACGTGCATCGTCAGCGGCTGCTGCTGGAAGCATCGGGGGCTCGGCGGGTAGAGCTACCGCCGGTGCCACTGCTGACAAAGGGCCCTGCACCGAGGCCTCGTCGCTCGGTGGGCTGTCGTCACGTTCGATTCTCGGAACCCTAGCTGGCTGCCGTCGTGGGGCCATCCTGAAAGAAACAACGTAACACGATCAAACGATTATACCTGGTGAGCTGACCTGGTTTGAGCTGTTTTAAGGGGAAAAACCTTTGAAAACACACACGCAATCAGTGTTTTCGTGCACAAAGTCGGAAATCAGTTGTCAGGGTCCTGGTGTATGGATACGTCGGCCGCCCGCACCAACACTGGACTCCCTGGACTGAAAACCACACTCGGTACCCTTAACACTATTGCTTCACAGAAAGAAAGATCAGAGTCTGCGGTAGAACCGACCACCTCTGATACCAATTTGTCACGACCCGCCCTCGGGGTCCGTGCCGTGACTACCCCAAACCCGCCTTCCATAGGCCAGGGGCTGGCGACTAGCACCAAGGCGTAAATCCCGGTAAAAAGTGAAGGCATTGCCTTTGTAAAGTAAACAAACACCACAGAGTAAGCAAGCAGAAAGTAACACTAAGCAAAAACAGAGTACAACTAAAAGTACGGAAAGTAAAAAGGGGCCGGAAATACAAGCCCAACTGTAAAGTACAACTCGAAAGGGAAAACAGCAACTGAAAAGTAAAGCTTCTACGCCGAGCTGACCACTGGAAATCCCACCTGAAGGGTGGGTACAGATAGCTCCTCTGCTCCTCGGGTCCCGCCGTCTGCTCCGAGTATGTCCCGCCCAGTGGTCTGCCTCTGGGTACCGCCTCGTCGTATAGTCCACCTCCAGGTACCGTCCAGTCCTCGAACACTCGGCCTCTGTCAGTACTGGCCGTCGTCTGCAACCAACACAACGAGGTGCGGGCATAGCCCGTGCAGGGGTGAGTATAACGATACTCAGTAGGGACCCCGAGACCCTCAAGGTCTCACTAAAACCAACAAGGATAACCACAAGAAGATCACAACAGATAAACTCTACTTAGGTATATGCCCATACATATACCTAAGTTATCAAGTAGCCCATCTCAGTCATGAGGAAACACATGAATCATGAGATCAACGGATAACCACTACCCAGGTATATGCCCATACATATACCTAAGTTATCAAGTAACCCATCTCAATCATGAGGAAACACAAAGGTCAAAGTCTCAGCTCAAACCAGGATTTTCATTATCGAAACCGTAACTGCTGAAGAGCTCCGTCTCTAGAGTGTACAGTGGTCCTGTCACGACTCCGAGGCCGCCGCTCACTAACCTAAGACTGCTGAAGTACTCCTCCTGTCGAGTACTGCGGGTCTGATGCCAACTACCAGGCGCTCCGTCCGCTGAGGGTCTGCTGCCAAATATCGGGCGCTACCCAGATAGCCTACTGAGGTACTCCTCCTGTCGAGTACCGCGGGTCTGCTGCCAACTACCAGGCGCTCCGTCCGCCGTGGGTCTGCCGCCAAATACCGGGCGCTCCGTCCACTGGGCTAGTCGACTCACTCCAAGTCGAGTCGGTCAAGCAGTCGTCAGGTCTCAGCCGGCTACACGGTCTCCGTACTCTGCATGCTCGTCTCCGGGAGGGTCCGCTCCACGAGCTACTGGTCGATACTCCAAGTATCACAAAGTCCCGCAAAGAAGCATCTCAAAAGTCTGTCTCGTCACAGGGGTCTCAACGCAACAAACGGCGCGTCGATCAGACGCCCGGTCTGTGAGTTATGAGCCTTTTCGTCCCAGGGGCCCGGTTGGTTTCGAGAGCGAAACCAATCCCGGCCGTATCTCAACTGTACCCCGAACTCCCATAGGGTAAACTCAAAGGGACCGTTACCCAACGTAACCACCAACGCCGCTGACGGTCCGTCAAGCGGACGTCCTGTCTGAAAGATATTAGCTTTCCCGTTCCAGGGGCCCGGTTGGATTTCGGGAGCGATCCAACCCGGCCATACTCCGACTGCATCCAAAACTCGGGCGGAGTATGTCAAAAGTTCCGTCTCATCAAGAGGAAGTCAACGAAACAGACGACGCGTCAATCGGACGCCCGGTCTGTGAGTTATTGGCTTTTTCGTCTCCGGGGCCCGGTTGGTTTTTAAGGCAAAACCAACCCGACCGTACTCCACCTGCGTCCAAACCTCGGGCGGAGTATGCCAAAAGATCCGTCTCACTAATAGGAACGCAACGCGACTGACGGCGCGTCAATCGGACGTTCGTGGCTCAAGATATGAGCGTTTCCGCTCCGAAGGCCCGGTTGGTTTCGTGAACGAACCAACCCGGCCGAACTCAAAGTAATCCGAAACCTTGAGTGCGATATACCGAAACGGCCGTCTCGATCCAGGGATCGCGTTGCCGCTGACGGTTTGTCGATCGGAGGTCCGAGGCTCAAGTTATGGGCCAAAAACTAATTCTGGTTCGAAAGGGGGGGGTCCGGGTCCGGGCCGACCCGGCCCGACCCCCCCCCCTGGGGCGGCGCGGCGGGCCGCGGCGGCCTGGCGCCGCGAGGGAGCTGCGCACGCGGGGGGCTAAGCCCCCGCTACTTCCAAGAGGCGGCGCGGCTATGCCGCGCCGTTTTGCTTTAGGAAGCGCCCCCCCCACGTGGGGGGCCTGCTGGAAACGAAACCGAGGGGGCCGGTTTCCCCCTCCCTTCAAAGAACCGCCCCCCTCTTTAAGAGGGGGGTTTTTACATGCTGACCGGGGAATTAATTCCCCGGTTTAACGGCATCCGGCCGGCCAGCTGGCCGGCCGGTTTACTCCAACGGGACAGGAATTTCCGGTCCCCTCTTCGGCTTCCGACGCCGGCGGCCCGGCCGCCGGTCTTCTCTTCCGCCGCGGCCCGGAACCGGCCGCGGTCTCCTCGTCCCGCCGCGGCCCGGAACCGGCCGCGATGTTCGTCATCCGGCGTGGTGCGACGGCACCGCGCCCCTTCGCCGTACTTTGATTCTTTTCAACGCGGCGCGACGACGTCGTGTTCTTGAAGATTTTTCCTTGACGTAGCGCGACGGCGCCGCGTAAAATAAAAGCACGATCAACCGCGTGGTGCGACGGCACCACGCCACTTGCTTCCACCCGTAATAACAAACAAGATCGTTGGAGGGGGTTCGTCCGTGTTCGTGCGGTCCGGCCCCCTCACGTTAAAATAATAACGCAACTTTAAATAATCAACATCCTCACGTTAGTCATACAAACCACGAGCAAGAATGAGATAATTAAATATTAAACAACATCCCCTACCTTGGTATAAGGTTCGAAGATTGTTCTACGTTCCGCGGAAGACGACGTCGCGGAGGTCGGGCGATGCGGTCGTCGTTCGTCAAATTCAACGACGAAGAGGCGCGTCCGAAGAGGCACGTCGTTGGCGAATCCTTGTACGCCGACGAAGGTTGTCCGAGGAAGGTGCGGTGTTCTCTCTCGTTGACACCGAAGACGAAGAAGAGCGGAGCGGCGTTCTTCGTCGGAACTTGAGCGTTCTACGTCAAGTCTTGAGGAAAGTCAAGTAAAAAGGAAACAACGAACTCAAGAACCCTTACCTTGATAGTCGCACGATGACGGAGTCGTGGAATATCGGTGTCAATTCCTTTGACGTCGGAGGAAGAGTCATTGTCGAAGGCGTTCGTCGCGAAAAACCGTCGCGGAAGAGATGACGCGGAAGAAGTACGTCGCGTCGCGGATACGGCGTCGCGGATGGATCGTGTTCTTCGGCGGAGAAGTTCTTCGTTGAAGAACGACGTTCTTTGCGTTCTTCGTTGAGTTTGAAGAAGAAGAAGAGGCTCTCCAAAAGCTCTCAAGGAGACAAAACAAACAACCCAAAATAAAATAAGACATCTTCTTATTTTATTATTACAATACACATTAGAATTTCAAAAGTTTGAAATTCAAAAAGGTTAAACTCTCATAATTAATTAAGTAACTCAAGTTGACAACATTAAATGAAAAGAGTTAAAGGGGAGGTTTTGAGAGAATTTGAGGAGTTGGGGTTCGTGTGGACCCCACCTCACTTAATCCTCCCAAGGGAGGTTAAGTGGATGTGGGTCCCACTCCCAACTCCTTTTGGTAGGACTTAAGTAGTTAAAAATAAAATTTGTTCCTCACAAATTTTATTTAACTTAAACTAAAAACCCAAAAACTAACTTTCAACCCGCAACAAACGCAACTTCCGAAAAGGACTCTTTAAGCGAATATCGGCGCTGCGAGTTCATCGGTGCCCTCAGATTTCAATTCCGAGCACCGGATCAAAAGTTAGAAATACCCGCTCGTTCGTTCACTGAACGTACCCGAGCCAAACTTCGGAAATTAATTCCGGGCACTCCGGGCCTCGGAATCAGGTGCCGTCTGAAACCGCGCTCTTGTAAAATTCTAAAGAAAATTAAGAAAAATATTTCCCTTGAATTTTACGGGTCTTTACAAATTTAATGTCATATTAAAACATATTGTTATATAAAACACATGAAATTGTTTTTTATTATTATATGAAATTAGATTTAAATGACTGTTAAGTATCATTACCATTGTTAAAATATACATTGAATGGTTATCAAATGATTATTATTAATATAGGATTTTAACATATCCATTTGACATAAAGAAAGGATGTGATGACCTCAACCAATACGATCATACCCTATGAAGCCCATTTATCATACATTCCAAGGAAGATATCATTTAGGGGACTTTCCCTAAACCAATCCCAATCTATGATCTACCAACATAAATAGGAGTGAAACCATTTATGGGAGAAGTTCATGCTCATCGAGATCACAATGAAAACCATGTTCACCGAACGGACCAATGAAAGCACCACCATCATGCACCTTTCTCTTATGGTGTATGATGGTATGTTAAAGGAATCTGTAATAAGACCATACAAATAGTAGTATGTAAATTATTTTTTATAGAATAATGAATATATTTTCATCCTATTATTATAACATTGTAGTTGATTTTTAAAGATGTAATTATGTTTTTGGTTAATATTCAAATACAAATAATGAATTACTAGATTGATGTATTTTTGAAATAAATAATATTTTTAATGGAATTTTATTTTTAATATTTATCAAATATAAATGATCATATAATTTTTATGATGTCAAATGTAATTTTTATTAGGGTTCAAAAAATGTTATTGACCAAAACCCATCATTTTTCAATAAATGTTAGTCACTATTTTTTAAAGTTAAAATCTATCTAATTAGAAAATTATTTAGATAAACTGAATATATTTTTGGAATCAAAACATCGAAATTATCCAATAGTGATTTTGTTTACATCTTGAGAGTCAAATTTCTAGGTAAAAATCAAATAACCTATAAATATACTTTCTATTTTATGACATCATAATAAATAAAGTGTGAAGTAATAAATAATAAAAATGGAATCCACGACAAATTATATTCTTTTGCTTTAAATTAATTTATTCATGTTTAATTAATTTAT
Source organism: Viscum album (assembly GCA_963277665.1). Taxonomy (NCBI): domain Eukaryota; kingdom Viridiplantae; phylum Streptophyta; class Magnoliopsida; order Santalales; family Viscaceae; genus Viscum; species Viscum album. Next base: position 952,361,903 of record OY728127.1, read on the forward strand.
TTTTTATATCAATTAGGAATCCTCTATAATTATAATATTATTTAAGAAATTAAAATCATTTCGTTACGAGTGTGACCCACCACCACATCACCAAGGGTCTTATTTTAAAAATTTCCACCCTTTACCATAGATAAAAATGAAAAGTCACTCTCCTTCTCTTGAAACCATGGGAAAAAACAATTAAATTGTTTGTAGTTTTAGATTTTGTTTAATATAGAATCCAAAATAAAATCTCACCTTTTCACTATATAAACCCACTCAATATCCCATTTCTCTTCAATAAAACTCCTTAGAGCATGTCCATACCATTCCCTGAAATCACAAGAGTTCCCCATGGTTAATCCAAGCTCAAAAGATGTCCTTCTAAAGACTTTTGAGTAACACCTTCAAGTAAGGGATCTTACACTCTCCTCTTTCATCAAGAACTATTTTTTATGTTATGCCTTTTAATTACTATTTTAATATGTTAGGATATTCTCTTACATATCACTATTACTCTCCATTTTATGTTTAAATGATTATATATCCTTTCACTCTCATTTATGCCTCCTATTAATATTTATGTACAAATGTTGCAGTGGTGAAATTCTATAAGGGATCCTCACCTTCTCTTCTTTATTCGAGAATAATTATGAACTTATGAATTCAATTTTCACTTCCTAATGTTGAGAATTGACTTTAGATGTCCCTATTCCTTCCCATTTTATGTCCATATTATTTCATACCCCATTCACTCTCATCATATTTTTTTTTTGAATTTTTATGTATCATCGTTTTGATGGAAAAATTTGACTACAATTTTCCATTCCAAAATAGTTGTGTAATGAATACCATGCCAATATTTCTATCAATGTTTTTCACCATTATTCACATAAAAAAATTTATTATGGAATTTCATGTATTTATTCCAAATTCCTTGATCATGGAATAAATTATTAGGATGAATGAATCCATGTTGTATTATCAACATGACACACTTAAGCATGATAATGAAATTATTATGATGGGTGCGCCCAGATAGCTCTAAAATGCATTAGGGAATATTTTGTATCATGATACATCATGTTGGGATAGGCATCTACTATATTCCTTTATTGAATATAGTCTAACATGGGTTCTTGGGGTATTTATCCTTGACCTAGGTTTATGATTCATTATTTTAAGTTATTTCCACATTTCCCATTTTATGAATACCATTATATACCATTATTTATTATTCATTTTCTTTTATGCTCCATTGATATGCCTATTTTCCAACATGTATTATCTTCCTCATTACATGACTTATTTATTCCATTAATATTTTTATATCTCACCCCTTTCCTATGTGTTTTCCCAAGATACCCCGTGTAGTTTTATGTTTGTTGGAATATTTTGACCATGTCAAGGAAAGGTTTGATAATGTTTTCTATCCCATGTTATAAGTTGGTATGCATTTTACCAAATTCCAATGAAACTAAATTTATTGATATTTTTAGTTGTATTAACTGTAAATTTATGTAATAAAGGATGTATTAATGTGTTATAAAGGGCACAATTGTCATAATAGGACCCATTTATTATATAGTACAAAATATTTGGGGGTGGTCATAGATTTATAAATAATGTGGGAACCAAACTATGTTTATTTGTACATTGGGGGTGAAATAATTTGTAACCCCATTAATAGTTTCATCGACATTCCCAAATATAGTCATAAAATCAAATGGATCTCAGTATTGTAATCAATTCATATCACCACATTTGAATTCTTTGACATCAAACTGAAGGATACAAATAAATTATTCAATGAAAATTTCATATGATATACTAATCACACTTTTGAGAACATGTTTTGGAACATAGATATGAAAAGATACTATGGATAAAAATATACATTGCATCTACCTAAGGGGAAAAATGAGAGAATGATAATACCTAGATCCACACTATCTAATATATAACTAAAAACACATATCACAAAATAAATTTCATACCATGTGATATGACATAAACATAAAATGGTTATATCGTAAATAATTTCAATAGTTTAAACATTATATATCATAAATGAATATATAGACCAAGTTCAGAAAGATTTCCTGTAATTGAATACTGGCTACATTGAGTGACCAATGATAAAAATGACTTAAATAATACATTAACCACATGATTTAAATGATAAATCTCCCAAAAAATCACACAACCCAAGGATATTAACATATAATACCTATAATATTAACTACATAAATACATTCTTTTAAAACACTTTTTGAAAATTTATCTACAATTATGCTCCAATAATATATTTTTAAACATGTCATATGATATGATCATCATCATACCCTAGTGAATGGAAACATAAAATGTAGTGAAGTTGAATGCTCAATATATGTAATGAAATAATAATATGTCAGATCATAACTATGAATGAGAACATAAGGATGAAATAAATGTCATAATAAAATACTGTAAGACACTATATGATTTTAATAAAACATGGTAATGTAATATATCATCATAATGAAATTATAAAAAAAAATTATTTCATGGGTCAAAATTTATATCAATAATCATAATATTTGTGAGAATGATATAAAAGTGTGGAATACTTTAAAAAATAATCCTTAAACATGAAAATATGAACCTTCATGGAAATATAATGTAACATGAAATTTTATAATTACTTCATAAAAAATATGGAATTGTGGAACAACCATAACAATGTAATACCTTTGTGATAAAACCTGTTATTCCAATTCATATGTTAACCAACTCATTATGTGTATGCCTGGAAATGTGATAAAACCTATCATGCCATCAATTGTGAGAAAAAAATGTAAACAAATGAATATTTTGTGACATATAATACTAAACCAATAAATTATGAAATATATATATCCCCACTCTTAATAATCCATACATATGTGTCCCATTTAAATTATATCATAAATGTATCTTAATGAGGTTATGGAAAAAATAATGGGTTTCATAAACATTTCAAAAAACATCACTTAACATTAACATAAGATATTGAAGAATATCAAAAAAATTATTTTTGTAAATTATTAATAAAATAATAAAATATAAAAGATGATCAAAAAATTCATTCTTGAAAGATAAACATTGGAGAAAAAATATAAATGTGAACATGTTCAATAAACTTTTTAAACATTGACATAAAAGATGATGTGAAAACTACATTAAAAAAATATATATGGAAGGAGAGTACTTTTGAAAAAATATATTATAAAGATATCCAAAAAATGGATACTAAAAATAAATTAATGATTTATAAAAATGGATGAGAAGTTAAATTGTTTTATTTTGAATGGTTTGAGACCCATTTCCTTAATATTTCGAAATTCCTTTTATTAGAAAAACCTAATTATAAAATGTGTATTAAAAGTGATTTTGAAAACAAATTAATGTAATTATGATAAATATAGATAAAAATCCAGAATATATTTCATTGAATGATATGATAATTTTTTTGTTATTAAATATATGTTCATGGAAGAAATGATTCATTATAAATAATGGGAGTTATTCTTAGCAACTATATATTTTTATTTTGTAAAGATATTTTTTCATAGAATTGGTTATTGATAATGAAAAATAATTTTAATTGAGAATAAAATGAATCTCTAAATAATATAAAATAATATTATAATCAATTAATTCTTTAAAAATTATATTCAAGTTATAATGGTTGAGAACCAATGAATTATAAATTTATTCTATGAAACCATTACCTTGAATTCCTAATTTTTTGGGAAAACTCTTACATCATGTATAACAAACACAACTATCACAATATCATATTTAAGAAAAAATCATATATATATATATAACCCTTAATAAATGTTATTCATATGTATACCTTTGGATGATACTGGCATTGGCTACTCTAAACATAAATATAGAAAATCAATAAATGTTTTAAGAAGAATAATACGTATACAAATGATTATGGAATCGGTTTAATGAGTGATAAAGATAGTATCACATTAATTGGAAATAATTTTACAATTAATGGATTTATTATGGTCATCATAAATCTTAATCACCTTGAATTATAATGGATTATAATAATTTAATTGATGGAATTAAAAATAGAAGGGGATAATCAAGGAGTGATTTTAGGTGAATGTTGTCCATACAAATGGATTAATAAATTTTTTTAATGATTGGTAAAGGTAGTATCTCATAAACATGGAAACATTTAGACTGTAAAGGATTTATTATGAACACATAGAATAAACCCCATATAGAAATAAAAAGTTCTTATAAGAAATCATTACTTTAATCAAACTGATAAGGTGGAGAACGCTTACCATGAAATATAGATTCTTAATTCTAGAAAGTACTTCATAGAAACATAAGAAATCCATAAAAGGTATTTATAGAGGTATATGCAGGGGAATTTATTAATCTAGGTATTTTGGTTGAGAAATATTAGAGAATGGTTGGGAAAGAGAACCTTTTATATATGTAAAATAGGGGCTTTTTCATTGAATCTAATTTCAAGAGATTGTTATGAATGAAATCACATGTGTTCTATGTGTGTTTGGTTATTTAGATAAATTAGGATAATAAATGGTATTTCTGGCATGTGGGAATGAGTTTAATAACAAACATGGCTTTCTAGAATGTGTAAATGACATTTAAATTTCTAAAAATCCATGATACTTTATTTACCATCATTTACCCTTATTAAATGAATTCACCATGGTATCTATTATGTTACTAAAAATTTAATAATCCCATTACTAAAAAATTTTTAAATGATAAATATGGATTTATCCAGAATTTAGCATAATTAATATAAAATGTATATGATAATTAATATTTAAATATAAAGACATACCTATTAAATAAAAGTGCATTTGAAAAAATGTTGTTTTATTCATTAAGTATTCTAAATCCTTTTTTACATTGATATAAAATTAGAAGAGTGTTAATTAATTATTAACATTTTTTAAACATTATATTAGAGAATTAATTTAAAAAATATCAATTAAATACATGAAAAATATAGAATATTTAAAAACATATTATTCATTGAAAAAACATTATTCTTTGATGCAAACTAATATTAATCAAAGGTAGCATTATATTTATGGAAACAATTTTAATAATTAAATAATATGTAACAAAATATTATTTATTTTATATCAATGTAATCTTATTCAAATGATAATTTTTTTAGAAAATAATTTTAATATTATAAATGATTAATGTATTAAAAATTTTTGACAAAAATATAACATGAATTTTAAAATATCAAATATAGGTTTTCCAAACTATAATAAAATAAATTTTATTTTTCAAATAAATATTTTTTCAAAAAAATGGTTTCATATATTTCTAATTAAAACTTATAATCAATTAATTTCATAAAAGACACGGTATCAGTATATTCCACTATTCAACTAAAGATAAATTGTTTTAGAAAAATCTAAATATATAATTGTCAAATACATTTTAATACATTAAGTGTTTTCAATATTATTTCATATCAATTTCTAATTTAAGCATGGTAACATTATTAGTGCATATATCACAATATTATATATTATAATTAAATATTTGTTCATTTAATTATTTTTATAACTTACATAATGATAAAAAAATTTAAAAAGAACCATTGATTTTGATATTTAATCAATTTTATTATTTATCCTCTAATGGTAATAATTATTTATTTATTTATATAATTTTATTTACTATAGGTTTTTATTATTTATATTGTATTCTTAACCATATTCATCTAATATTCGTTGACTAATTCTAGTTCTATGTTTCATTTTTATCAAGCTATCGAAGGTAAAAATTAATTTTCATATATATGTATATATGCATTATAAAATATTATGCCCTTACATTATTCCACCGTAAATAAACTTTATCCTCATAAGTTTAATTATAACACGTCAATAGAAATATCTAAGGTAATTTAGTCAAGGGATAATACTTATGAAATAATTTCAAGAGATATAGCATCATTAAAACCTAGAAAACATATCATTTTCCTCTGAACATGACTATACCTAATATTAAATTTCTCTCAAAAATTAATGTTGGAATCCAAAAATTATTTTGTATAAAGACCGAAATTATATATTTTTTAAGGGGGATTATATTATTATTCTTTAATAGAATATAATTAGGCCATATCTTGGTATTTCTGATGAATAACATTTTGTCTAGTAAATTGTACGTCACATAACACTGATCTTAAATGAACCCAGAAATGGTAATATCTAAATATGATTGTTATATCTTGGAAAATAAATTTTATGGTTTCAATAGAAATAAATAATATTTTATTTATGTATAAAGGTTCTAATAAATAAAAAAATTATTATTTTTAAGGAAATAAGAAGTCAATTTTTAGTAAAGCTATTTTATTCTTCAAAAATATCTTAATTTCAAATACGGTTTTATTTATTTTTTATACTAAATAATATAATTAAATTTAGGGAAAATTGAAATTTTATCTTATACAAAATATAATTGTTTTAAAATAATAATTCCGAAATTATCCAAGGGAGAAATTTTGAAATTTTTCAAAAAAATATATTTTCTAATTAATAATGAAAATAATCATATTTACCAAAACAATTTATTTTATTTTAATGTAATTAAAAATTTAAATTTATATTTTTTTATTATTTTTAAAAATATATTAGTTTATTTTTAATTAATATAATCTAATTATGTATTTTTAAGTAATTTTATAGTTGAATTTAATATATTAAAATGTTTCTACCTAAAAAGACATTATTATAAAAAATAGTTTTTCGACACCTTTTTTTGATTAATTTATATTTAAATTTCTACAATTATATTTTTTGATTATTTAAAATTTGATTCCATTTTTTTAGTTGTGAAATAATTTTTAAGAAAATATTTCAATTTTATTTTTTTCAATCAGAATAGAAACCTTGGTAATTTTTGTTAAAATGGAACACGGTAAATAAGGTAATAAAAATTTAAAAGAATTGACAAAGATAAAAAAATGACCCAAAAACATAAATTAAATTTATTTTTGGATTCCATTTCATCTATAGGAAAATTATTTTCAGTTATGTAACAATTTTTTCTATCTTAATGTGATTATGAGATTTATAATATTTTATGTAGTGAAAAATGATAATTGTTGCATGCCTGTTTTTTAGATTATAATATTTTTAACATGGAGATAACCAAATTGAAATTTCGGTAATAAATAATCATAATACATATAAATAATTTATACTGATCATGTTAATTTATTTTTATTTTTTTCTTATGAAAAATTACCATAAATCCTTACGCAATGATGACAAAGAATTATTATATTGATGGAAAATTAATTAAGTAACCTCAAAAATACAAAAAGTAATATAATTTTTGGGAATTAGTTTTATAAAATAAATTTATAGATAAATAAAACAGGTTACGAATGTAATAAAATTTTTTATTCCAATTTTATTCATTTTATTTATGTTATAAAGTCAAGTAAATATATAGTTCTAAAGTTGACATTGTTGGTAATTTATGAATATAAAAAATATATTTTATCACATAAAAATAATAAAAATAGAATATTCAAGGATGTGATTAGTATATGGTTGAAAACATCAATCATGTTCCATTTATCATGACTTTTTTATAGTATTTATCACAAGTATCAATGTGTAAAAAACTTTGTTGTCGTCGTAAGCGGAAAACATGTTCATAAATAGTTAATAAAAACTAATATGGTTGAAAACATATTCATAACCTTCCAAATTTAATTTAATTTGATTATTTAGACTCATAATAATGTTATATTACAATATTTTCAATTTTATTCAATTTTTTTTTAATCAAAATTAATTATTATTAATTTAATATTTTAGGTTACTCTAAGAGTACCCGACCCCTAACCCCATTAATCATATTTCCCCACACTTAAAAAATATTGGATCAGACAATACCTACCAAAATAAATTCCTAAGATACCTCATCTAATTACATAGGTTTTAGTTTCAATAGAATACCAAACATTAATTGGCTTAATGTTTAATGAAAATGAGGATTTATAGATAATAGGTATATTTCATAACGAAGTGTTTTTTCCTTCTTCAACCTCCATTAAATATTATTCAACCATGATGATATTATAAAATATGTATCTAACATACACATATATTTTATTGTGTTAATTTCACAACCTATATCTATCTCCAACCTCGATCAATTGGGAATGGAATCCATCATTCATGTGTACTATAGACAACCACCTTGAAAACTGATATAATTCATTTCCCATCACCACCTATCACTAGTGTTGATAATGACGTATTTAAATTGTTTATATGATATTCATAAAATATTTATCATTCATAAAAGATAATATATTAGTTTCTTTTTTACCTTTACATCCACTAAAATGATAAATTCATTCATGTGAACATGTGGAATACCACTTCCACAATGTGATGTGGTTTTTATCATCACAACAGGTCATGGATCATATATATAAGTGTATTTAATGAATTAATATGTTATATAATATATTATGATAATTATTGGAAGAAAAAAATAATTTATACCTTCTTTAAAAAATGATCTTTCAAAAACTAGATTCCTTACGCATGTGTATGTCTGGTATACCGTCTCTATGATTTTAACGTAAATACATTTTCCTAAAAAAATTAAATGGTTAATTTTTAAGGTGTAATTAATGTGTAAAAATGATATTTATGTCATGATTATTGTTATGGAGATTATGAAACAATTACCCTATTTACCAAGTTCATCATAATTTTTTTGGAAATTAGGAATTGAACATCCTCAAAAAAACCGATGTATATTTAACAAATTGTGTAATAAAATATGTTGTTTCGATAAATAAATAAAATAATTTAATGATATATTAATAAAACAGAATTTTTATTCTAAATCATTTATAAAAAGTTATAGAAAAAAATTATACAAGAATATAAATAAATTACATGAAAATTTTGAATTGAGGTAAGTGACACATTAATATAAAATCTTTTTTTAAATCCTCTAATGATTTAATTTAAAAATAATTTTCTCCATGAAAATATTTTTAAAATTGTTTTTGTGGATGAATTTATATTAGAATAAATTAATTGTAATAGACATTATAAATCACTTCTAAAATTCATTTAATGGGTTTTAAAATGAATCATTTTGTGGAATTATTTGACTTTCATTACAAATGAAAAAGGAATTTTCTATTTTAATGTATAAGGCAAAAAAATATTTTCCCACTTCGGTAAACATTATTTGATGTTTAGATTTATTTATAATATTTATGTTTTTGTAAAAATATTATCCTTCTTTCAATTTATCAATATATTTTTGTATAAAAATGGGGAATGAAGAGAAATGGGTATTTTGATATCCATATGTGCTTTTTATATGGGTATAAATGTGTTTTTAAAAGGTTTTATGATTTAAAAGTGACACAATAAAATGTTTTATTCATGATAAATTACATTATAATTATAAATGAGAAATAATTCAACCCAATATATATTATAAAATGGGTTTATCCCCATTATATCACATTAAATATTGGTGATCTCGACATAGATTATATGATGGGTGCAACTAGATAGTGCTCAAATGAATTAAGTAATGATTTTGGTATTAATATGGAAGATATAGGTATTTACTAGTGGGTTTCGCAAATATATTAAACATGGACCTAATTTTTTCTCCCATGGGATAATAATGGTTTATGAATATTATTCTCAATTTTTCCAATAAATGTATTTTTATTTGAATGATTTGGGTTATACAAATTTTCATTTATAAAAAATTGTTTTTCTTTTTTATATGGAAATTATTTCTTAACTCAATGTAATTTTTTGTGAAAGTAATTTTTATTTGATTTTTCATGTCTTTATGTGGACTAATAGTTTTTTTTCTTTTTATGACCCTTATTGACAATTTTTTTCTCATCCCACATATTAAATTTTTTCACATGGGATTTATTGATGAGTGGGTACATGGATGTGATCAAATTGAAAATTATAATGATATGTCATGAAAAGAAAACATATTCCATTTATAATGATTCATTTACTTTGTAAATGACATACTTATTAGAAATGTGAACTTGAAATGTATGGTTTATTATATATGGGTTTTGAAATAATTCTCTAAATCACTAAACCCAATGGTAATTTGGGAATTTACGAAAAAAAAATTCTATCTTAAAATTACTAAAATATGCAATTTTTATAGTTGGTTCCTTCCCCATTTGTTAATATGAAATGTATTATCCTTACTCTAGAAATTTATTTCTTTATGTAGAGGGAACCAATCTATCACTAAAATCACATTATATTTATCTAAAGGTAATACAATTATATTTTCATGATGAACGTTACTATAATATTTAAATTGAATATAATAATTATATAACTAAAATATTTATTTGTCAATAAAATAATCATGGTTGCAATTTAATGATCTAATAAAACAAATTATATAAAAAGATTTCCAGGAACTCAATTCCAAATATATATATACAACTCCAGATAAGTGGGTACAAGCACCTTAAATATCATGATACACTTCAAGATTATTCCTTATATACTCATTCTATTTTCCTCTTGTCCACAAATATTCATGATTCTTATCATCTTAGTTAATCCTTTAATTTGGTAATTGATAGGTATAAACCCATTTTCTTGACACATAAAAAATGTAATTATTAACGATATTTTATGATAATTATATTTATTTAAATCATGCTAAAAGAACTATTCATTTTGATGTGGAGGTTTGGTGATTGAGGACCCCCTCTTCCTTAAGTAAATAATCCTACAATACCCTAGAGTAAATTCCTTTTTTCCCTCATGGATTTTTTAAATATTGAAAATTAAACATTCTTTATTTCATTATATTCCTCACTTAATATTTCATCAAACACTATAACTATATACTTTGGTGTGTTTGGGGCATAAAATATGTTCATATTGTGAATCATATTTCAGGATATATGGTTTTTAATAATCTTAATGTTTCTTTCACATTGTCCCATTCTAATTGGTTGTTCAATGAGGTAAACAACTTTTTATCCCTCACACCACTAGTTCCATTTTTCAATCATTAAAAAACCAAAAGGATTTTATAAGTGATGAAACTATTTATCTCTTTATGAAATATTCGAAATCATAAATGGAATTCAACATTTAAACATATTTTTTATTTAATTTTTTTCTGTCCCCCATTGTTCATTTACTTCAACCTATATAAATAATTAATTGAATTTGGTTATATTAATTATTGTTTTCATAATAATATCAATACAATACCTCTATTTAACTCAGAAATAAATGAATCATTAAGTTTTGAAAATATTAAATTATAAAATATATCATATCCCCTAGGAGTTCGACAGTGGGTGTGTAGTTTGGCCTCTTTTACAGGCACTCGACGGTTCTTGATTTAATACCCAATTCACCCATATAAATTTTTTATACCTTGAAAAATCTATTATGGATATACCATGAACATTATGTATCAAAAAATGGATTTATTTTTAGGAAAACCCATTTAATAAAAGCCTTACCAAAATTTTATGATATTTTCTTATTCTTAGAATCATCTCTAAGATTTTTATTAAGGTTCTATAAACCTAATACTAAATGAAAATAAAATATTATATAAAAATACATAATGTGTGGCCTTAAAAAATAAACAGAATAAATATAAAAAACATAAAAAAATTTTAATCTCATGTTTTAAATAATACATATCAAGAATAGTCAAACAACCCTTAGATGAAAATGATTATTATCATGGAGATTACCTATTGAAACATGTCATTCCATAGAACAAAAGATCATTTCTCCATAATTATGTTCCTCTATACCCTTTATATAAATAACATGTGATAAATTCATATTTATATCATGAGGATTAGAAACATAAAAAATGGGGCTATAACAAACACTATTTAGGGGAAACATATTATAATCTTTCATATCATAAACATGATGCAGTGGATTAGGAACACAAAAATTACAAAAAAAAATCTTATAATATCATATGATAGACATAAGACAAGATATAGAATTATAATTTCATAAATAAATCATAAATTATTGGTAAAATAAATATGACATGGCTCAGAATACATATCAATAATTATAAATCATGTTGTAATGACATTAATGTTCATGTTACATTAAAAAATGAAGTGATCTTGAAAAAATGTAATTTCATGAAAATTAAATGCATCTAGAAAATTTTTCATTAAATGCAAAAAATGGAAATGGGGAATATCTATAATCATATGAAAATTTTTATGATAAAATCAATTATCCCTATGCTTATACGAATAAACTCAATATTTTTAGGCCTGAATATGTGAGAAAATTTATTAATCTCATGTTTTTGTGAATATAAAAATAATTATATCCACTCTAGAATATCTCATGATATACAAGCATAAAACAATTATTTGTGTTGATATATGAACTTCTCCATCATCATACCTATATATGTGTCTTCTATATAAAATCATCTATAAAAATATCTTAATGAGACATTTGAAAAACAACAATTATCAAAATATTTTCAAAAAACCATCAAATAAATGAAATATAAAAGATTTCAGGATATCCAAAATATCATTTTCCAAAATGAATCATTTAATAGTGTATCATTTCATGTCAAATCTTATATTATTATCTATGATAACTTCAAGAAATATTATCCCTATAAGAAGAATATAATTTAAATAGTTTTCATAAAAACATTTAAACATTGTTATATAATATGAAGTTCCAATTAATATAAAAAAAATTTTTGATAGGGGATTTTTTTTGAAAACCATATAGAAGAAAATTCAAAAAAATATAATTCAGATTTATAAAATATCACAAAAAAAATATCTAGAGGATATAGAATTAAATTTTTAAAGGATAGAAAACCCTTTTCATTAATATTATGGAGAACATGTGTCTCAAAACTCACATCATAAAAAGTGTATTAAAATATAATTTTGAAACAGGGTAAATATAGTTATGAAAATAAAATAAAATAGTCCATATAAAATTTAAAAATATTATAGGATAGAATTGGTAGAAACGAAAGTAGTTTCATGTATGAAAAGATGTATTTGTATGAATGGGATTTATTCTTTGAAACAATACACTTTTTTGGAAATTTTTTATAAAATATTGGTTATTGATATTGAGAATTAATTTCCTCAAAGTGGAAAAGGAACCAAAATATAATATAGAAGAATATTAGGAAAATTTAATTCTTGAAAAGTGTCATTGTGATAGAAATTTTTGGACCTATTAAATAGGAAATTAATTCGATGAAACTAATACCTTGAATTCTCATTTAGTTAATTGCACCACATCCTCTAGTAGAACCAAAATAATAATCAAATTATCAAATTGAAAACCCGTTTTATTATGAATTAAATTTTATGTACGTCAGTTATAGGTATAATTTTCAATGGTATTATACTTTTATATTAACACCATGAAGAGGGAAAATCAAAAAATGGTTATTCCAGAATGATGGGTATACAAATTGATTATAGAATGGATTCAGTGATTGAGAAATGTAGTCTATATATAATAGAAAATAAATTTTACAATAAATTATTTCTTATGAACATATTATATCATAAAAACCTATTATATTAAAGGATTATAGCAATGTAATATATTGAGTTTTAATATTTTGATAATAGGTCATATTTAACCTAATTAAATATATAATGTGTTGAAAAACTATTTCTAACAAAAATTATTCGTTGGGAATTTTTAATCATATTTAACTTTGATTAAAATTTTTATTATTGTTAATAAATTATTTTATGTGATAAAAAATAATATTATTTTCTTAATTTTAAAAATATCCATTAAATTTACACAAAATATCCAATATATAGAAAAGTAGTATTCTTGGAGAAATAACGATTTTATCATAGAAAATAATACTATCCTAAGGTAACTATATCCTTAAGAATAAAATTAATGTGGTCCTTATTATGTATATAGGAAATACTAATTATAAATTTTAATTTCATTTCTTTTGATTCAATTTCGAAATGG